>CAWUFW010001105.1:2400000-3000000 GCA_963921515.1 Calotriton arnoldi
TTTGAAATAACACACAGGTTAGGAATTTCAAGGAACAGGCCGAGAGATGTGATGGTTAAACTAACGAGCTTTCCGATGAAGGAAAAATATAATGGCAGCAGAGAGAAAATACAAGACACACCATTTTTGGTATATTGCTAGAAAACTTATGGCAAAGCAGATCAAATATAGCTGATTATATCCAGAGGTCTGCAGTTCTCTTGAAATGATCAAGACAATATAATATCAACACCAGATGAAGGAAGAAGGCTGCTCAAACTTGAAACTCCAGCTGAACCACACTCGGGCGACTAGACACTTGATCACACACAAGGAGAGCACATGGAACGAAAATGGCAAACCCAAACAGCACACCCATGAAGACAAAGAATGTTAAGGACAGGACAGCACAGGGTGCACTTGCCACTGAAGACCAGGATAAAAAACAGCATTTGCCCATTACTGCCAAAAGAAATATGAGGCGGATGTTGGTGTGGCCTCAGGTGGGTCATGCACGTTGCATGTGAAAGTGAGATAACCCCAGACTCTTCAGAGGACCTGGAGAAACCACTGGAAAAGCAAGAGATACTAATAGCTAAAAAAGCTGCAAAGCCCAATAAGACTCTGATGGCATCCCTCTGGCCTTCTATAGAGACAATGTGGAACTACTGCTTTATCCATTGGAGAAGCTGTATAATTCCTTCAGTGAGAGTTGAAGCATTACCCAATCAATGTATGGAAAGGAAGTCACGCTCAACCCCAAGCCAAAGAAAGACCCTTGGAAGTGTAAATCAAATCACCCCTTTGCATTCCCAAACACTAATGCCAACCTTTTCACTAGAAATCTAACTAATAGACATGACAGGATACTTCCATCATTGGTAGGGGTGGATCAAGCTGTATTCAGGCCAGAAAGGACTCTGATAATAAGCACAGAGTGGGCCACTTCACTGAAAAAGTAAAGCTTAAATAGATCCTGGCTCTCCGGGTGATGCTTGATGCCGAGAAGGCATTTGACAGGGTGAAATGGGATTTCCTAAAAGATTTCCTAAGCAGGGTGAAGATGGGCCCAGAATGAAGGGGTGGATTTTATCAAGCTATCTATCCCCCACTGCAAGAACAGGTCAATGGCATCTGATCCAGGAAATAAAACTTGGGAGAGGCACTAGACATGAATGCTCTTTATCACCCATTCTATTTGTGATAGCAACAGAACCCTCAGCCTGTGCTATCAGAGAGAATAAAAGAATCAGGGAACTAAAGTTCAGGAATGTAAATCATAAATTCAGCCTCTTTGCTGATGATGTGCTTTTAAGGATCTCCGCGATTGAGTCGAGCCTTCCAACTCCAATTAATAATCTTGTTTAATTTCAACAGGCTTTCAGATTCAAGATGTAGAACATTTTGGAATACTTAATGTTAGTTTACCACTGTTGTGTTGCTATGTTCTTTTGTGGAATATGATGGTGTCACTATGAGGTATGTAGAACGTTTTGGTATTTGAGTTCTTGGGGTGGCAGTTGATGTTTAAGCCTGTTGCAAAAAGAACAATTGATGGACAGAATGTAGAACAATGTCATACATTCACCCCAGTACAGAGATCTGGGCCTAAATCCATCGTTTTTTTGCTCACCATGCCATTCCAGTTTGAACCCAGCCATATGCAAATCAGTCTTGACCCTGTGCCCTATGGGAACAGTCCAGCCCGAACTGCCAGGCCAGGTCCTCCCTGGACTGGAAACAAGCATCCTAGGACCGGTTTCGGGGTTTCACCCCTCATCAGCCAGGATAGCTTGACTCCAGTGGCATGGCGAGCACGGGACCCACGTCTGGGCATACCCGTCCCACGGGTATGGCTGGACATTATGGGTTGTGCTTTGTTTCCCTCTTGTTATTAATCAGCATGATGATTTGATCTCTTATTAATTCCTCTTGCAATGCCCCAAATCTGCATGGTACTGCCAAAACGATGGATTTAGGCCCAGATCTCTGTACTGGGGTGAATGTATGACATTGTTCTGCATTCTGTCCATCAACTGTTGTTTTTGCATTTGTCACCCCGAGTGGGACGGGTATGCCCAGACGTGGGTCCCGTGCCCAGACGTGGGTCCCGTGCTCTCCATGCCACTGGAATCAAGCTATCCTGGCTGAAGAGGGGTGAAACCCCGAAACCGGTCCTAGGATGCTTGTTTCCAGTCCAGGGAGGACCTGGCTTGGCAGTTCGGGCTGGACTGTTCCCATGAGGCACAGGGTCAAGACTGATTTGCATATGGCTGGGTTCAAGCTGGAATGGCATGGTGAGCAAAAAAACGATAGATTTAGGCCCAGATCTCTGTACTGGGGTGAATGTATGACATTGTTCTGCATTCTGTCCATCAACTGTTGTTTTTGAATTTTTTTAAGTACAGCCAAATAATCATCAATCTTTTCGTTATGCTCTTGTTTCCTGCGAAAAAACTTTTACCTATCTATAGCAATGCACACAGTTGGAGCATAATACTTTTCTAAATCATCTAAAGCATTAACATAAACATCAGTTTCATCTTCCCCTCTCACTTTCTTCTCCATCTGATTGTACTGCTTAATACCCTCGGGGCCCAGAGAATGTAAAAGTATCCCCTTTTTAATTTCAGGAGTAAGCGTATCATTGTTTATGGTGACCATATAGTTCTCAAAATAATCTTTCCATTCTTGCCACTTCATGCGTGGCTCCCCTGGACACGGCAAATATGGTATTGGTGGAGTCAAAGTATATGTCTGTGCTGCACACATTACTGCCGCTAAATAGAAACAGGACCAGTACCCACACACCCTACTCAAGTGTGCACAAATGAAGATATTCTTTAAGTTAAATATGGTGTGCACATCACCGTAGTAAAACTCCTCCAAATGCTTATTGACCTTGTACAAAAATAAAAAATAAATATCTTACTGTGTTGCTGCTGCACAATTCCTCAAGCTGGTGTGTGTTTCATTGATTGTGAGTACACTTAATTCCACCAAATCTGTGCAACCACGCTGTAATATTCCTTTCACCTGACAGGTTTAAGCCAAAATGCTTCTTAATGATGTGCGCATCTCCATAGTAATATACCTTTCATCCTTCAATATTCAAAACACTCCTGAATGGTGTGCGCATCACCGTCTGTGAACGCACATAACTTAACTTTGTTGCACGAATCACCGTAACACAATTCAAATTCCAGAATTTCCTTCCCGACCAAATATGGCAGCTCCTCACGTTGGACGCGATACGTCGTCACTCCAGCTACATCTTCTTCCTCGGCAGAACACGATGCCCGATTCAAAATGGCCTCTCTTACGTGTCTGCGTCACGTCGTTTGTGCTCTCAGCTGTCTCGCTCTACCTCACGAGATCCCTCGCGCTCCTCCTCCATTAACAGTTAAGCGCGTGCTTGCTCCACCGCACTCCGCTTTTAACGCTCCTTCCATACCGCAATAAGTGAATCAGACTTCCTCTTGAAACAGGTACTTTTCATTATTTCAGTCACCTCAATCCGCTCCCTTCATTTACTCGCTGTACTCAAATTTCATATCTGTATGATCGCTTGCACGCCGGTTCTTGCGGAGTTGAGCCCGCCGCCAACTCTGTAGTATAAAGATATCATCACACAATGTCGAAGTAAAGAGTATCCTTTAATCTGAACTCCGCTTCAGCAGGGAAACAAAGCACAACCCATAATGTCCAGGCTTAAACATCAACTGCCACCCCAAGAACCCAACCTGAAAACAAGGATGAAGTGCGCTTATTTCTTGGGCTCGCTGAGTTTTATTCTAAATTTGTACGAAATTTTGCAGAAAAAACCTATGATTTGAGACGAATTTTAAAAAATCGGAACACATTTGAGTGGAATGAAAAGTGTAAGGAAAGTTTTGAATTGATAAAAAAAATACTTTGTAATGCAGCACCTATTCAGGGGTACGATCCAGAGCTGCGTAATGTACTTACGGTGGATGCAAGTGGGAAAGGATTGGGTGCTGTGTTAACTCGATGTGAGAGTGGTGGAAAAGAAGTTGTAATTGGGTTTGCGTCAAGAAGTCTTACACCTGCTGAAGAGGTATATTCAGTAATTGAAAGAGAGACTCTTGGGTGTGTATGGGCAGTGGAGCATTTTAGAGCTTTTGTGTGGGGTACAGAGTTTGAAGTCAGAAGTGATCACAAGCCTTTAGTGAGTTTACTCACTACTGAGGGGCTAGTGAAGACATCAGTGTATCATCCAGCAGGAAATGGTGCTGTAGAAAGATTTAATTGTGTGATTCAAATTGCATGTGAAAACAAAAAGAAATGGGAAGTTGAGTTGAAGAAAATGTTGTGGGGATATAGGATGACACCAAGTCTGACTGGTTTTAGTCCTTTTGTGTTAATGCATGGTAGGGAGACCTTTTCTAAAGATAGTATTGGGTGGATGAGTAGTTCACGACAAGTTGAGTGGTCTCCAGAAGAAGTCAAGAAGAATATTTTGAAAGCACAAGGTGTGTATAAAAGAAATTTTGATTTAAGGAATTCGAGTAAGGAGGAAACGTTACAGGTGGGAGAGTGGGTGAAGGTGAAAAAGGTGGGCAGAGTTTCTAAAGGTCAGAGTGCATTTTCAGAGCCATTAAGGGTGGTTGAGTGTTTAAAAAATTCTGTGAGGTTAAGTGATGATCGTGTTTGGCATATGAGTCGTATTGCTAAGTGTAAGAATTGTGAGGGGAAGGAAAGAGGTGGAGAGGACGTGCTGGATTTGAGTGATTGGTTGTGGGAGGATGAGGTGGATGATGAGTCAAGGAGTGTTCAATCTGAATTGGAAAATGATGAAGGAGAAGTGGTGGCTCAGGATTGTGATGATGTGGGTTTGAGGAGGTTGGGCAGATTGGGAAGAGTCATCCACACTCCGAGCAGATTGAAAGATTTTGCCTTAAATTGATTTTTGCATTTGCAACTTTTGTTGTCTCCTTGTATTTCTCTTCAGCAATTATATTGTATATAGTTATAAGTCTTGTTTTCATTTTACACTGTTTCTGTTTTTCACATTGTAGGTGGGAGGGGGATGTGTAGTGTTGCTATGTTCTTTTGTGGAATATGATGGTGTCACTATGAGGTATGTAGAACGTTTTGGTATTTGGGTTCTTGGGGTGGAAGTTGATGTTTAGGCCTGGACATTATGGGTTGTGCTTTGTTTCCCTGCTGAAGCGGAGTTGAGATTAAAGGATACTCTTTACTTCGACATTGTGTGATGATATCTTTATACTACAACCACCACAGTACGTCTAGGTGCTAAGGTACAAACTAATTTGATTGGACTAAGATCTCTATGAAATACCTGGCCCATAATGCTTCGAGCTCAGTAACAGACTTGATGAAATTCAATTGTCCCATCCTAAAAACACAAATTCTTGTTGATTTGGCTTTCTGGAGGGGTTTATGCATGTTTCAGTTGAGCATAATCAACAATTTAAGAAGAACATCTTGCCTCTCCTTTTACATTTATTCCAGTCATTGCCCAATGCCATTATGTTATTTGAATTACAAACACTAAAAAAAGCCTTGTTATAATTCATATGGGTCAAAGGCATAGCGAGACTGAGTAAAGCATTACATATGGCACCCGAGTAAAAAGGTTAGCATGCAGAAATATTCCGAATTATTATTATGGAGCAAACTCGTGTATAACAGTCAAAAAGTCTATGCACTAATCAAAAAAATAAAATTGACTTGACAAAGAGAGGGCCTTAGCCAATAAACTGCTACCCCATGTTTGCTTAAAGATCATAGGCCCCGTAACCCCCACATATCCGAAATTACTATAGTGACCTTTGATATGAGACAAACTAGAATCACCATACACCCCACTACACCCTAACCTACAATTCACTCCTGCCTTAGATGGAAAACAATATGGCAGTTGGGGAGCGGGAGAATGTTTAGTATGCAAAGATTTGTTCTGCAGAGGCTCAATCAAATCTTTCCAAAATTGAAAGCGGGACTTTGAACTAAAAGGGCAAGACAGACTTACATATGCACAGTTGAGACATTGGGTATTAAACCCCCCAAAATAAGCTGCAGCCATTAGACAGCTTATGCACTTTAAAAAATACCTTTCTAAGTTTGAAACCACAAAAGACATGATTTCCTCATTCTATAATATGAACTGTTCTGGCATGAGTTTGCCCACAAAATGAAAATATTAAATACAGTGGGAAAGAGAATTTCGGAGTTCAAGGAGGAGAGGTGGTGTAGGATCTATAGGGCCTCAACAAAGGGGTGCGATGCTTGTGCCATATGAAAACCAAATATAAAGTATGAATGAGATGGTGTTTGATCCCGAACAGGTTGCATCGTATCTACTCTAATACCTCAGACAAATGTTGGCATTGTGAAACAGAAATGGGTATGATATTTCATGTCTGGTGGAGCTGTTTGACAATTCATATTTTTGGAAGAGGGTGTTAAGCCCTACTGATGAAGTTGAGGGTATCCCCATGTCACATAGCCTGGGGTTTGTACTGAAGGCTTTGGGTGGTAGGTGAATATGGCACTCAGTAATTTTACACATATTGGGGGCAGCAAATTACCAAGTGTTGAAGAAAGAACAAACCCCCATCTGGGGCAATGTGGACTGTTGAGTTATGGCACACTATGACTTTGCAGAAGTAGTCTCATGATATACAATAAACCCACAAGGTCTTTGAGATCATTTGGGGGCAACTTATACAATATCTTTCATCACTACTCTAGTTGCGTGACAATCATCTAACATTGAGAGCCAAGGGTTATTTGAGGCTTGATCGACTGAATTACAATCTGGGGTCCTAATGTCCATTTGTTGAGAGGAAGCATCCCCAGCTAACTGAGTAATAGTAGAGGGGGTGGAACTAGTCGGGGGAGGGGGACTATAGATAAAATGGGGTGTGGTTTCTTTTAGGTTTATCCATTCATATGAGCTTAAATATATCTGCGTAGGGAATACTTCCAGATTCTGTAATACTTACTGAGATGATAATACATTACCATTATGTTTTGCTGAATGTTTCTTAAATACAGATTTATAGTCACTCGAATATCATTAAGTTATATGCATTTCTAAAACTTTAATAAAATGTTAATGGAATTTTTTTTTTATTCATTCCACTTTTTAATTTTTCCTTACTGTTTCAATTCCTCCTCAATTTTTTTATTACTATCACTTCTCCATTTTTGTTTATGTGTTGTTTTTCCTTCCATTTTCCCCCATACATCCCTGCCTGCAGGCTTAGCTAAACAGCTTGAGGCCAGCTTTCTATTTTTAGGTCGAAGACTACGAGAAAACACATGCTGTCTGGTTTGCTAAAAACATCTAGGGGACTTTTGGAAAACTGACCTAGGGATGCATTCCACCCATTGCTTACCATTGGCTTTGTGGTTTGTAACTCACATTTGTTTGCTTTCTATTTGCTGGCTTTATTTGTTTTAGGCTGTTTACTATGTCTTTGTCCCGCCTGTGGAGTTTAGGCTGTTTACCATCGCCCCTTGTACTATTCCACAAGGGCTCTCTTTCTATAAACATGCCTTTACATTTTGTTCTGATCTTGTCACATTTGTTGTGCATTCTAAGTCAGAAGTCAAATGTCAGGCTCGGTCTTCTGAGGGAGCTTGGTGTTTACTTTTCTTTCCTCTGACTTCAAAGTGAGAGAAATATCTGACAATCTGGGGGTGTGAAAGGGAATGGCTTTTTTTCCCTTTGATTCGATGCAGGGTTTTCTCGTCTTCTTTATTTGTTCTCCCAGTCTCTGTCGCACCTTCTGGGTTTTGCTAGCGCTGTGACACCTTTGGGTACTGTGCGCTCTGCACAGTTATTTTACTTACTAAAGGATTTTTTTCTAGCACACAACAAATTCAAAAGTCTGTAAATGAACTGTGCAAATATTTCAGAATAAATCAGAATTAGTTAAGAACAAATGTAGAATTTTTTTTGTAATTCGGTAGTGTGCTGGAAACAAATATTTGAATATGATAAAAACTAATCAATACACTAGGTGATGCCATTTTCACAAATTGTTGTTTGTGTGCTGTATAGTTTTATCAGTAAAACAGTATGTCTGGGCAAATGTAATGGTCATTTCAATTGAAAATGTGTTTTCTGTAATGACAGAACACTACCACACCATGCATACTCCACTCTATGGCCTTCCACTCTACTCTACCCCACTATCTTACGAAGCTCCACTCTATCCCGCTCTAGGACACTTTATGCCAATCCCTGCCACTCCACTCAATGCCACTTCACTCTACGGCACTCTATTCCTTTCTATGACACTCCACTCTATGACACCCCTCTCTATAACACTCTAATCCACTCCACTCTAAGCCACTCCATGACTCTACTCCACACACTCTATGCCACTTAACTCTAGACCACTCTACTCCACTCTGTGCTAAGTCACTGCACTCTATGCCCCTCCGCTCTACAATGCCCTATTCCACCCTAAGACCCTCCATGCTACAACACCCACTCTGACACTTTACTCCATTCCCCTGTACAGCATTCCACTCTACGCCATTCCACTCAACACCCCTCCACACTATGTCACTCCACTCTATGCCACTCTACACCTCTAAACTCTAGGCCTCTTGATGCCATTTCACTTTACCCCACTCTATGCTACACCACTGCACTCTACGCCCCTCCGCTCTACGATGCTCTGTGACACTCTGTTCCACTCTACATCCCTCCACTCTACGCCACTCTATGACTCTCTATTTACTCTACTCCACTCTACGACAATCTACATCCCTCCACTCTACACCCCTCCACTCTACGACACTTTACTCCACTTTACACTACTCCACTCCATACTTCATAACACTCTACAACCCTCCACTCCACGACACTCTACGATGCTCCACTCTACGCAGCTTCCTCTATGCCACGGCAATTTACTCTACTCAACTCAATGAGACGCTACTCCACTCTACACCACTCCATGCCACCCCAGCCTACAACACTCTATGCTGCTCCACTCTGCGTCCCTCCACACCACCCCACTCAACTCTATGACACTGCATTACACTCCTCTCTAATCTACGCCACTCCACAACCCTCCACTCCACTCTATGACCCTCTTCTCCACTCCTCTACACCACTAACTTTTAGCCAGGCTGAACAGTATCCACACTGGTGTATAACACGGCTAAAACACAAGACCTATTGGCTATGCCAAAGCTTCTTCGTTTAAGGTATTATTTGCTTTGCCGCTAGCTATACTGATGGGAATAACTTAATTGGGGTAGGAGGAGTGCAGCTTGGGCAAAGGCTCCAGTTGCCCCCCCCTGATGATGCCACTGGCATGGAAGGCTGAGCTGGCCATGTTGCGAATTAAACTTGTGATCTACAGGCAATAGGGGATGTCAGGGAGAGTTTTTAAACTGATTGACTGGCCCATCTTTGTGGATTGATAAGACGTTACAATAATATTACAGCTCACTTTAATAAACTGTCTTTAAATATAACTTGCCTTTTATATACTGCATGGTTTCCAAGCGCTGTACACATCATGTGTTACTCTTACATAATTTGGCTCAATAACATGGCTGAGTTGGCCTCGCGGAGATTAAAACTAGGCACCTGCTAATCATATCATGTTTCAGCAGCGAGCTTATTTCCAGCTAACATTTTGTCTCTTAGGACCAAGCCTGAAAATGAACTAACTCTAGTAAATTAGACACATTATCCATTTCATCGCCCTCAGCCTGTGGTCTGACCACATTCTGCTACAAAAGGACAGCAGGACACCTGCATGTGTAATGAGTCCATTTCAAAACAGTTCTTGGACTATACACTGAGATGTAAATTTAGCAAGCCCTGGCAAATTGTCAAACTTTTGTCTCATGGCGCTCTCGCTTACTTTATGATGGGAGTACCAGTTACCGATGGGTTAACTCTGATGCAGAGCTAGGCCCAATGATTTCAAAGTGCTGTTGCAAATATCCTCCTACTTTAATGATGTATTTCGTGGTTTTAAGGAGGCCAAAACTGTCAAGCATAAAGTCCATTTCTGGTCAACAGGCTGGAGGGCTAAGATTAGCCACTGCAGCAAATACCTGCCACAAAACAAGGCACCAGCTGCATACAGGAGAACCAAAGCTCTCTTCTCTTGAAGAACTGGTACTGCAGGTTCTGCACGTCCAACGCATCCCTCCAGATCATTAATATGAATGGTACGCAGCCAGGCCTCACCCCTTTTGTGTGCAATGAAAGGTCAGTATTTACATACCCAAGATATCCATCTTCCATGTAGGCTTGTTTTTGCAACATACTTGTCTGGCACTGTAGTGTGGGAAATTCATTGGGGCGAGAATCTCCCAGAATGTACTTACGAACTTGGATGTGGCTCATAGATAAAGTCTTACCTGGGACCTATCTGATGATCTGGAGGAGGTTCACTTAAACATACCACACCTTCATACACATAAAATAGCATCAAAGCTCCATAATGGGCAAAGACGCCGTGAATCATAACCACCTACAACTGTAAACTCCAGCAGATCAAAACAAAAAGCAGTGCCCCGCCGGTGCATGCATCCATTCACACAATGCGCCTCGTAGACGTAACTTGATCTTGTCAGTCAATGTCCAATTTAAGCACTGACGAGGACAACATGTTAGGGTTTAGTGTGCTAACGAATGCAGAAGCAGGCATGCACAAATGTGCAGGGACAATTTGTGCTGTGCCACTGTACTCTCCAGCGTGCCACCTCAGACTTGGGGAATGAAAAACTGAATAATGACATTGGAGGCACAGAAGGTGACGCGCCACAGTCTGTGCGCATTTGCGCATGCCTGCATTTATATGTGTGACATAATATAACCAGACCTGATGGCTTTGCTGGTGCTGGTTTGTTCTTTCTCATTGGAAAGGGAGTGCCCAGCGAATGTCCAATGCGGACGGTGCCACTGGACTGAAGCTGTACCTAATGATGAGGCCTAACAAGGCTGAGACCAGCCTGGGGTTGCTCGAGTCCCCATTCTACTGGGACATACTTTAGCAATTGGGATGAACTGTTCATACTGGAGAAAGATCATATCAGATTTGCTAATGGTTGGTCCTGGTTTGTAGTGGCCGAGAGAACAAAAATAACAGACTAGTCTGTGGCCTAGAAAATCTACCAGGGGCTGAGATTGATGCAAATGCCCCATTAAAGACTCTTTCATTTTTCTCAATGGCTTTACCTGTGGCTGCTGATGTTGTCCCGGAGTTGCTTGAAGCCGTTGCTGTTAAGATTGCTGCTATGATAGCAGTTGTGGATCTAGTGTTATAATAGCATTATTGTGGTTGGTGGTATTGTGCATGAAGCAGCTGTGTTGGAAGGTGTCACTCCTCTGGTCCCTGCTCTGCTTGATACTGCTCTCGCACTTGTTGTGGCTGTTGTGGTGGCGGCTGTAGACACACCTGTTGTGTTTATTGTTGGGGCTCCTTTTGTTGCTGAAGTGATCCCTGCTGAGGAAGAAGCTAAGATTGCTGCTGCGTTGGTTGATGTTCCTCTTGAGGTTACAGCTCTGTTTCCTGCTGTGGTGGCTGCTGTGGTCACTGCTGTAGTTGCCGCTGCGCTCACTCCTCTGGTCCGTGCCACGGTAGCAGTAATGGCCTTTACTCTGCTCCCAGCTGTACTTATAGCTGCTGGTGCTGCCGTGGCCCTTGCTGGGCTTGAAGAAACCATTGCTGCTTCTGTGGCAGCTGTGGCGCCCACTGTGTTCATTGCTGTGGTTACTGCTGTTGTCCCTGTGAGGGTGGCAGCTCTGGTCCGTGTCAGCATGGCAGCGGTGGTCACTCTACTGGTCTCTGCTGCAGGTCTTTAAGTGGGCCGGGTCTTGCCGGTGGCTCAGCACCGGCAGTTCGAAAAAGCAGGAGCTGAGACGGGTCCCTCTCGGCCTCTCCATTATTACCGTCACCTTAGCTCTGCAGCAGTGCCACCCTCCACTGCCCTTGATGTAACTTCAAAGAGACTCGTCATAGTTCTTTCAGTCTCATCATTTCAGAACTGAAGCATTTTCAATATTATATACAAGGAAGTCAAAGTTGTTACTTATTTAGCTTATGCAACTAACAACCATTGAAAAAGCCAATAGTCCTGGCTTGTTCTAGGTGGAACGTTCTTTGTATTGTTTCCATGGATGCAATGACAGAAGCAGCAAATTTACCAGTCGGGCGGCACACTATGCTAGGCACAGGTTTTTTTTTTTAACTTACGTGTTTTTAAGCCACGCCCTTAACTACATTGGCCACGCCCCTTTGAGAGACCCCCACCACCCCCCAGTTTTTTCATTCCACTTAAAGCCCTGCTCTGCTGTTCTAGCCATGGCAACTGTTATAGCTGTTGCTGTCCTCGCCAAGGAGGCAGCCGTGGTTGTTGCTGCGGTCCCTGCTGCGGTCACTACTGCGGAGGTAGAGGCTAGATGAGAGGCGCAGCTATCAGTGATGCAGCCAGTGCAGTGGTACCCAGCTCCACAGGTGGGAGGGGCCCCATGGGCTGCTTGCTTCAAGCCTCTAAGCACCGTTCCTGTATCGTTTTTGAAGCTTTCAGGCTCGATCTAGTATGGAGGAAAGATGTTGCGAAGAGCTATAGTTGCGCATGTGCACATCATGTACTGAGGGATGGGTCTGCCGGCGCAGAGGATGCCACTCGGCCCTTGCTACCTGGGGTCAGTACAGGAGAATACACACGTTGCGAGGCATAGGCCCTAGTTTAGAAAATAAGGGTCTCTCAGGTGCGTTAAGGCGACACCATTGTTCCGAAAAAACTTAAGATCTGGCTTTTCTCCTGCCCCTAGTTCTCTCCTTTTCCCAGCTGGCTGATGTTCCTTCTCTACAGTGGTGCCAGGATACTCTTCGGAGTAACAGTCGCGCTTTATAAATCTCTTACATAGACATAAGAACACCCAGTCGGGCTGAAGGCTATTGCATTTCATCTTCCACAATGACATCCCAACCTGCTAGCACTAAAGGCGCTTGAACGGTTTCAATTAAAGCAGTCTTTTTAGGAAGTACTGCTACTAGCAGGTCATAGACTTTATTGACGTGTACTGTTAAAATAGCAACTATCGAACCAAACCATTGCCATATTTATCCAATCTGTTGCTTTGTCAATGCTATTCATTCAAGACCCGTCCACGTGACTACTTTGTTTCAAAAAGGATTTATTTTGATTTCCTAATTACAGCGCCTGATGAGATCCCTCAAAGAAACTGGCTTCAACCTCGGGGCCCCCAAAGCCACAGAACCAATGCTAGCTACGCCCCTGTGGAATTGCAAAAATATTCGTTTAGGAATGTTTGTGGGATTTTGCTGAATCTAGTGTACCTGGAGACGGGACCATGGGGTCCAAGAATGCACATTGTTCCTGCCACATTTCCCTATTTGAATAACTGAAGCTTGCATTGCTTTTTGTCCCTACTGTACTGGTCTCGGTTGTAAGAAACATGCACTGCTGCAGCCGCCCATAGCGCACCTCTTCTGTGTGAGGGAATCTGCATTATTGCTGCACCTCCCTGTACCTGTTGAGTATACGAAGGAAGCTTGCACTATCGCAGCACCTCCCTGTACCTGTTGAAGCTGTGGCATACACAAGCAAAGCTTGCGCTATTGCTGTACCTCCCTGGACCTGTTGAGTATATGAGGAAAGCATGCCCTATCGCTGCACCTCCCTGTACCTATTGAGTATACAAGGGAAGCTTGCGCTATTGCTGCACCTCCCTGTACCCACTGAAGCTGTGGCGTACACGAGGGAAGCTTGCACTATCGCTGTACCTCCCTGGACCTGTTGAGTATTTGAGGGAAGTTTGCACTATAGCAGCACCTCCCTGTACCTGTTGAAGCTGTGGCATACACAAGCAAAGCTTGCGTTATTGCTGTACCTCCCTGGACCTGTTGAGTATATGAGGGAAGCTTGCACTATCGCTGCACCTCCCTGGACCTGTTGAGTATACGAGGGAAGATTGAACTATCACTGCACCTCCCTGGACCTGTTGAGTATACGAGGGAAGATTGAACTATCACTGCACCTCCCTGGACCTGTTGAGTATACGAGGGAAGATTGAACTATCGCTGCACCTCCCTGTACCTGTTGAAGCTGTGGCATACACAAGAGAAGCTTGCACTATCGCTGTACCTCCCTAAACCTGTTGAAGCTGTGGCGTACACAAGCAAAGCTTGCGCTATTGCTGCACCTCTCTCGACCTGTTGAGTATAGAAGGGAAGCTTGCACTATTGCTGCACCTCCCTGGACCTGTTGGGTATACAAGGGAAACTTGCACTATCGCTGCACCTCCCTGTACCTGTTGAGTATACGAGATAAGCTTGTGCTATTGCTGCACTTCCATGTACTTGTTGAGTATACGAGGGAAGCTTGCGCTATTGCTGCACCTCCCTGTACCCATTAAAGCTGTGGCATACACGAGGGAAACTTGCACTATCGCTGCACCTCCCTGTACCTGTTGAGTATACGAGATAAGCTTGTGCTATTGCTGCACTTCCATGTACTTGTTGAGTATACGAGGGAAGCTTGCGCTATTGCTGCACCTCCCTGTACCCATTAAAGCTGTGGCATACACGAGGGAAGCTTGCACTATCGCTGCACCTCCCTGGACCTGTTGAGTATTTGAGGGTAGTTTGCACTATGGCTGATCCTCTCTGTACCTATTGAGTATATGAGGGAAGCTTGCACTATTGCTGCACTTCCTTGGACCTGTTGAGTATATCAGGGAAGCTTGCACTATCGGTGCACCTCCATGTACCTGTTGAGTATACGAGGCAAGCTTGCACTATCGCTGCCCTCTATATACCTGTTGAGTATACAAGGGAAGCTTGCACTGGTGCTGCACCTCCCTGTGCTGTTTCTTTATATAAATGAAGGTTGCAGTGCTCCAGCATGTAGTGTGGTTTACATTTTCTGGATTTGATGAATGCTTAGCTACTACTGCTGCTAACTATACTGCATCTGTGCTCTTTATGAAAGAAGCGACTACTACAGCCGTCCAATGGTGCATCCATTCTGTGTGCGGGAGTGAAGTCTCAATAAGTGCTGTCTTTGCTGTTTCTGTTGTGTATGTAAGGAGATGCTTTCAATGCTGCTGCAGATGCTGTGTTTCTCCTGTACGTCAGGAAAGCTTGCCTTGCTTTCATTTACTATCCAAGTGATGAATGTTGCACTGTTTCTGCCAAGTGCAGCCATATCTGTTCCGTAAGATGCGCCTGCATTGCCGATGGCTGTGAGATACCTATTCTAAGGTCTGCAGGACACTTGTCCTGGTCTGTATCTGTTCAGTGTGTGTGACTCAAGCTCGTCATATTGCACGGTAATGTCCCAGGGGCCTCAGGTAAACCTGCCCTGCTGTTCTCCAGTGCAGAACCTGTGCCATGCCTGTGAGGTAAACGTGCACTCATGAAGCCCAGTGCTGCACTGGTCTTGGAACTGAGGCAAGCTGGCCCTAGGTCGGTCTAGTCCTCTATCTGCCTGCCTTCTGCTGCCATAGTCAGGTAGCTTCATGGCAAGGCAAATACCATTTACCACTTTACCACGACTATAGGTCAGTATTGCTTATTTTTAGTGCTTGGCAGGATGCATCTAGTGTTAGTACTGTGTAGCACTGACAAGCCCATTCTTTAACCGGTTTTAAGTACATAAGTATACCGAGTATTTGATGCAGACAACTGCAGTACACGTGGAGAATGCAATGCGATATCTGTGCTGGAATTATGGTGGATGATGAGAGATGGTAGCAGGTAATGTTGAAAATGTGGCCCAACTGGCTGTTCTGGAACTCTGGCATTTCTCCAGGCTAGGGGCTACTTTCAGATTGAATGGACTGCCATGACCCACCCATGCCCCTATTACCACTCTTCGCCTCCTGCACGTGGGGCTGGTTCACAAATGTCTGCTGCTGGTTGAAAAAACAATGAGAAGTGCAGGGCACTTAAGTGATTGAGAAGTCAATATAATGGGGCCCTTTATCTTCGCTTGCTTTAAGGACCACGGGAGCCTTGCTACACTGCTGAGCTGGACCTGCTATTGTGATATTTATATTTGGTGCTGTGGTCTCGGACGTACTAGCAACACGTTTTTTAGCTGCTGCAGTAGAAGTGGCTGTTGTCACAACTGTTGTGGCTCCTGTTCTTGTCATTGAGGTCCATGCTGTGGTGGAAACTTGGTTGTTACTGTTGTTCCTACATACATACATTCCTACATACTGCTGCGATTCGGTATTAGGAAGGGACGCCCTGAAGACGCCCCTTCCTTATACCGAATCAGTATGTATTTGCAATTCCAAATAGTGATTTGGTAACAGAATCGCAAATTGGAATTCAAACATACCAAAATGCATTTTACCAATCGAAAACTGCACCATTCTGCGAATTGGGCCATTTGTGACGGTAAAATGCATGTTACATGTGTCCCTAAGCACCCTCGGAAGAGAGAGCTTGACATTTGACCACTGTCTTTGAATGCACAGCAAATGTGACAAGGTACCACTGTCTTTGAATGCACAGCAAACGTAACAAGATAAGAACAAGATTTAATGGCCTGTTTACAGAAAGTGAGTATGTGGAAGAATACAGTAAACATGTGCTGTCTAGTAGGATTCGCCCTAATAAAGCATTGTCAAACAACATCACATGTGTCTGTGTTTTCTTGAACCTCTTTAATCCACATAACAAAGTCAACGGACCAACCACTAGCGGCCCCCACACTCTCAGTCTATAGAGCAAAAGTTACATCCTTAGAAGTGGTTAAAACTTTGATAAGAAACCTGGAGGGCATCGATTTCTTGACCTCACAAACTTAGGGTCACTTTTTATATTTCCTTTTTTTGGGGGGGGGAGCGGCTGCGACTCAAGCAGCCCCCCCCCCCAAACTCGTTTAAAGCATCGGTGGTGCCTGTGCCCTCCTGGGCCATCCCAAGGAAGAAAACTTTGGGCAAAAGACAGCCAGGCAGGGCATTATGGGATGCTCCCTCCATGGAGCGAGCATATTTCATGAGCAGCTCGGCCGCTTTGCTTATTTACGCTCAGCCTTGAGCGGCGTGCTTTATTCTTTTTGTTTCCTTTTTTCCTTTTTTGGGGGAGCCCATCTCACCCGAGACACCCAGATGTGCATTTTTGTTGGGGCAGCGCATGGAGCCCACTCCCACACTGCCCTGCTGGCTTGCCGCTTGGCCAGTTCTGTTGTCTGCCGGTGCGAGAGCCGGAAACTGAATTCTCCCTGCTGGACTCGCGGAGGCTGCCTTGCTCCCCCCCGACTTGGGCACAGGGAGTGGGGGCAAGCCCACCGCCACTGGGAGGTATGACAGCATTCCCCCTTCTTCTTTCCACGTAGGAGGCCGAGAATGGTGTCCCGGGCCCCAATTTTAAAGATGTTGGTCTTCAGGTCCTGGCGATGGTGTCCTGGGACCCTTTCTTCGCCTTTAGGGACCGACATCCCAGGCCTCATTTCTTGATGTGCCGGCCCGGGGGATAGTGTCCCCATGCCTTAGAGGACTCTGGGGAAGGGGGCCACACACGTGGTCCCTTCATGGACATTAAAGATTAATAAAGCTTGCGCTTACCCTTAGGCACTGGACCACCCCAGGGGTTTCTTCTGGATGTGCAGTGCAACCCCATGCACTCCGTCGCTCAAGCTGGGAGTCCTTCGTCCATTAGGGCATCAGGAGGCATGTCCTTCCATCCGTCCATGGTGATGTCACCATCCAAATCTAAGGTGTAACACAGTCTCTTCCTTGTGCAATAATTTTTAAGTGAGGGTGGAAAGTTCTAAATGCCAAGCACCCCAGGCCAATCCCAGGGTGCCCATCACCCATGTCCCAACTCTCCTACACAGCATGCTGGGACAATCCAATATGGCGCTGTTCAAGTGGTCTCTGTACACACCTCCTCTGGGGTTCGCAGGCCCACTCCTAGCTGACATCACTGCCGGAGACTTTCCCACCAAAATATCAAAGGGGAGCCCCCTCCTGTGTTGGCTCTAGATGTCTGGGGTTCCTCCTTTGTTCAGTGGGCCTGGTACTGTGTGACACTAATTAACAGATGCAGATCCCCCCCCCCCCAACCCTTTACTCCTCAGGAGGTGGGTGAAGCACTGTTAATTGTTCCTTTTTTATGAGGAAGGATTTGTTCCTTCTGCTGGGGAGCAGGGTAATCAACTTGGCCCAGTAGGGTGATGAAAGGCCTGTGAATCTGATCCTGAGCTGAGCCAGAGAAATATGACAGTTTTAGACAACCCATAAGGTGTGCATGTAGGTTCTTGGGACCTAGACATTCAATCTTGCCATACATGTTTCACCCCAGTTTGATACCTCACTGGACTTCATAGGCCTAAGTGAAGCGAAACTGCAACTAAAGGCAGATTTCCCCTTATTGTGTACAATACAGTGACACAGCAGATAAACCAGTAAACCTTATGAACCTTACCTATGAGTGCCCACTAATAGTAGAAGGTCTACATCTTACCTTGCAGAATCCCTTCTGCCACAGGCTACCTGTGTGCAATTCCTGGACTGTGCATGGCAGTAGTCTCACATGCGCAGCCTGCACACATGTGTACATGTGTGCGCATATGGGTAAGCAGGAAAGTGTCCCTTACCCTAGCTGCTTCACAGTAGTGTTATCTTGAAAGGCGGACAATGGCGGTAGACAAGCGCAGTCCAATTATCATGTGAATATCGTGGGTAAGACTCGAGTAGTGAGACTCGCCCACAGTAAAACGTCCAAAAACCGGGTTATAAAAAGCAACACATCTGGTCAGACTAAATGGGCAGAACCCATTTCACTACAGGTTGATACAGTGATCCTGCTCCGGTTGCAGTTGTGTCCATTGAAGTAGTCACTGCAGTGATGACACCTGTAGTCATGCTGTTTTTTGCTGCTATCCTCAATGCGGTAGCAGCTATCATTGCTGCTCTAGGCCCTGCAACATTGGCAACTGTGGTCACAGTTGAGGTCTCTGCTGTGTCCCCTCTCATGGTTATAAATCTCACACACAAAGGGTCGCAAAGGAGCTTGCACTACCCAAGTTGAAACGTACTGCTCCGAATGAAACTCAACTCACACTATGTACGGGGTAGAAAAGTGAAACTATTTAAGTGAATGTGGGGCACTGCTTGTGTTTGGACGAGAACCCTCCCTCACCCTAGGGTGACCTGCTTCATCATGGGGTCCCCTCCGCACACTGGGACCGCAGAAACATGTTGACCTCTATATAGGGTAATATCCATATCCATATCCCTATGTCACTATGCTTTTAACCTCTATCCATGAGGGTACTGGAATAAAGTTGTTTTGCCCTTAATGAGATAGTTTTAAAACACTTTTTCTTTAAGCACTCTGCCCCTCACTCTGCCCCTATAGGTAGGAGTACTATTTGTGCTACAGAACAACCCTGCTCCTTTCCTATGGGAAAGTCATAGCCCACACTGGGTACCTTGCGACCCCTATCATGGTGACAGTTCCGGTCTCTGCTATGGACCCTGTTGTCATTTCATCTGTTAATATCTATACACTAAATGGGGGAACCCTGTATCAGTAGGGACCTAGATATCAAATAAGGAAACAGAACAATGGTTCCTACAGTGTTATTCAATATGTAATGTACACTTGGATAAGTGGTGTGTGTACCAGACTATCCCTAAATACATGAGCAAATATCAAAATTAATTGGTATGCAATCAATGTTAACATACCTAAGAAAGAAAATGCTGTAAATGAAATACAAATGTATTTAAGAATTTGTAGACATAACTGTGGGTCTCCAGTCCACAAAACAAGTTGCTACATTTCAAAACGTGGTTATGGTAGAGTGCTCATTTGTGCTAAACAAGCAAGAATAGTGAAGAATTATAACACAACCAAGCAAAAGAAAGTTTTTGGCTGTGTAATATGATGGGAAATAGAGCTGAACCTCCTCGGTAGATTGCAAATTCCTTGTTAACTGGAAAAACAACCTGAAAATCAGAGTTGTTGATGATTTAACCCCACACAGACACGTAAAAATCAGAATTCGGTGTCTAGGGCACTTCAGGTAGCAAACCTTGAGTGGTTGTCATTCAATCAATCAATCAATCAAGATTTGTAAAGCACGGCTAATCACCCAATAGAGATTCAGGCGCTTGCAAGCCCCAGATGCTTATTCTAACAGCCATTCGGAATTCCGGAAGTGAGGTGATGGTCCGGAGGTGCATGGGGAGGCTGTTCCAGGTCTTTGCTGCGATGTGGGAGAAGGAGCGTCCTCCACTTCTGCTTCAGAAGATGCCAGTAGTATGGGCAAGTGAAAGGGAGGTGGAGCGTAGTCTTGTGGATCGTTGTGGTGGTAAGCTGAGGCCTACCTGTAAGCAGAAGCCTACCTGTCAATCCTGAAATTGACAGGGTGCTCTAATTTAAGTTCAATGAGCAGAGCACTGTTGACCACAGAAAGAGAAAATTGTGACAAAATCCCCAAGGTGTCATAAATAGGAGATTGGGCCCCAGGGCACCATCACCGTCAGGGGTCAAATGGTAGAATTGCCCCAAATATTCCTGTTGTATCTATTCTTGATAGAGAGAACACAAAATCAACTATATTTCATATTTTTGTCAAGTTGAAAACTGGGACTTTATCAAACAATTCACTGTCGCTACCAGACTAGCGAGCGATGACAATCTGATTGCTTCAGGTATTGGACATGCAAACAAAGATTCTTTCAGCTTCTGGATTTTCTGCTTTACCTCCTAATTATCCGAGCTGCTCCTTCACCATTAATTTTATCCACTTAAAAGGTAACACGCTTGTGAGAGACAACATCCATCCATTCCTAATAAATAACATTTTACCTATCTTTGACGTTCTTGGTCCATTGTTGGACCTTGCAAGAAATTAATTATCTAAACCAGCAAGAAAAAAATAGAACCTCAATGACTGGTTTGATAAGGAGTGCAAGAGGCCAAAGAAGAGCCTCTGTGAAGTAATTAAACATAAAACCCACTCCAGATCCTGCCTTTCATGAAAAAAGAAAGAATATAAGAAGTTAATCTCTCTCAAGAAAGACTACATATTAAAAAAGGTTGCCACTCATTGTGACACTCTATAACAGATAAACATATTGTGGGATTTTGGTGATTGATTGCAATTGGCATAAGGGACTAGTCCCCATGCATAGATTAAAACATCCTTTAAGAAAGCTGGCTTTTCCATTTTACCAACCTGTACCCCAATGCCTTAATAGGAGTGCTTGAATCGGGTACAGCTAATATAACCTGCTCTCCAAGTAGTAAATGGGTGTGCAAAACATTTACTCCATCAGAGATTTTAGAAGTGCTTTCATCTTAGAGAAATTGGAAGGCACCAAGTCCTGATTCTGTGTTGCTGGGCTTTTTATGCAGGGTTGTGAACCAAGGGCACTTCCTATCAGACACTTTTTCAATCCTATGCATAATCCAGAGGGGATCCTAAATCTTCATGAGGGGCAGTAATAATTCCCATATACAAGAAGGATGATATTACTATTAAACTGCCACCCAATATCCCTTCTTGACATTGTGGGAAGCTACTACTGTATAATCGATTAACCAAATTTATTGAGAAACACACCAGAATATAGGATTTAAAAGCAGGTTTTAAACCATCAATAGGAATCATTGATAGTTATAATGAAATACATCCAGCTAAAAAGAGGTAGGCTGTTTATGGCCTTTGTTGACCTTAAAGTATCATTTGCTAATAAAGACTAGTCCACCGTGAAGGCCGACTTGTTCAAGCTCAAGATCCCACATTATTTGTTGGACCTTAGATTTCTTTTATATATTGGAAATTTTTACCCAGATTAATACTGAAATAGTTGGATGCTATGGTCCCTGTAAGATGCACGCGCACCCTACTGTTTGCCTCTGCTGGAGAGCGCAGTCCTGCTGGTGAGAAGTGCATTCTTATGTAAATGCACTTAGACCTTTAGAAGCCCTTTCAAACCCGATTCCTTATCAACAAGCTTCCATGTGGCTTCTGTGACATTATGGCCAGAGCTGCGACTTTGGAGCTGATGAACCAAGGTCGATTCTGAGCAGCGCTCAACATCCTATTCTAGGCAGATCACTTAATCTTCCTAAGTTTACAAAAACAATGTAACTGGTGCTCATGTAAAATGTTCCAATGCCTTGCCCTAAATAAAAACAGCAGAAACATGCACAACCCGGTAAAATCAAAGCATTAGCATAGAAGAGTAAAGACAAATTGATGCACGTTTAGTGGCCGATTTGTACAAAGTAAAACCTGCTAAAATCATAGCTTCCCTGCTTAACTTGTGCGATCTTAGGCAAATATTTTATTTTACCAAAAATTACCTTCATTGTTGCGTATGAAAGTACTTTCAAATATGTGAGTTCAGAATACCAGTTGTACAAAAACCTATTTTGTGTGATTTAATACACTATAATTTTGCTCTTTAATAATCTGGGCCATCTTCAGGGTTTACATCACAACTGTCTTGCTTATTAGTTCACTAGTGGTATGTGTTTAAAAACAATGGGCCTCATTTACAATATTTTGACGCACGGCAGCGCAGCAAGCCTTCCTGCTGTGCTGCTATACGTCAAAAGTAAAGGGCAGGAATGCACTGTATCTACAGGATACAGTGCATTCCTGTCCTTTTCCCCAGCGTCGACGCACAATGGGCTGCCATGCCCCAACGCAGACACCCTTGCGTCACGGTGCAAGGGTATCTGCGTTGTAGGGGTGATTGTTTTTGTGCAGGAAGGGACACCTTCTTGCACAAAAACAATCACGAGAGGTGTTTTCCTCTTTCTATGTGCGCTGCAGAATGCAGCGCACATAGAAAAAGAAAAAACGAGAGAAATGAAGGTATTTCTCCTCGGTTGCACCTCCCGTACGTCTCCCCTGGGGAGGCCTAGGAATCTGACGCATTCCCAGGTTTACGAAACCTTGTAAATCTGGGAATGCATCAGGTTCCATGGGTGTTGCGTGGGTTCACCCACAGCAACACCCATGGAACACACCTTTACCGCAGAGTAATGCGTGAAAGGGGGCCTTATTTACAAGGCCATGAAACCCCACGCAGGGTGGCTTTATGTGGCCTTGTAAATATGGCCAGGCACACGTCATCGCCGGTGCATCAAAGAAAGTGACACACCGGCAGCTCAATAGGCTTGTAAATAAGCCCCTATCATTTTTAATAAGTACTTCTCAGTGCATTGCTATAATGTGAGGTATTCATGTCAAAGCTTCCACATGTTAAAGATGTTTGTTGTATGATTTACATAGCAAACATTTTAAGGGCTAGGCTCGTGCAAGGGTTTTAAGATCCAAGCCAGACCCTTGGCTAGGCTCTGGTTTTGCTCTACCACTTAATCTGTGGGTTCGCCCACCTCTAAATTAAATAGTGCGAAATAGAGAGGGTCCGTGTAGCCTGACGTTAGAGTTTCAGGCATTAAAATGTACAAATACAAGTTATCTTCTCATTAGTTTAATATAATTTTACATTATTCCCTCCTAAGACCATAAAGACACACCATGTTTGTGTTGTGAGAGGGAACTTTATTACCGCTAGTCTGTAAATAGTTCTGTGTCTGTGCTTTACTGATATGAAGGCTGCTTAAACTGTGGCTTAGAAAACTGAAGGGTGATGAATTTCTTGGGACCTAATGCCTTTGTAAAGCTGCTCCTCCATTATATTATTAATAATTTTAAAACAAGCAGATGCTGGTTGGACTTTTTAAAACATTTACTGGCTGATTTTTAGTCATTCGTACCATGTTGAAAAAATACGTCTGGCTGGTGTCATTCTTAAAATGTTGTAATCTGTAAAGCTGTTGAAGTTTGTTTCTCCACATGCAAGTGGTGTAGTGCAGCCCTGACCATACTTACCTCATGCACAAGTTAAAACAGTATGTTCCAAAGAGCTCAGTTGTGTGTAACTTGCCCAGTGTTCTTTTGCAGACTACTGATTGGGAGTAACTTAAAAAAAAGTTTTTCACAGGAGGGTTGGTAACCGAGAAAGTCTTTGCCCCTCCATTCACAGTGCACCGGTACCACACTTGTGTAGACCTGTGTAGATTATTTCACTCCTAGAAGTTGAAATGAAATCTGCACACCAAATCACATGCCTTGTCCTCTCCATGCATTGCTCGTTTCCCTACATGAGCCTTGTGCTAGATTTGGACTTCTAATATCTTACTCAGGCTGCCCTCGACAAATATCCTTTGTACAAAGCAGTGTTTCTCACAGCAGGAAACACTAGAGCTGTCTCTAAGCTGGAGCACCTACAACATGGGCCCAGGGAAGTATGAGATCTTAGCACCTGGATGTCGTCATCCTTCCGGAAGCAGTAGTCGGGGGCAGACAAAGGATATACCTGACCTAGAAACTTCCTCACCTTAAAAAACAATCTACAGCCCAATCTCTTCTTGCCATTCACTGAATGGCAGTGCTGAAGTACACTAATCTGCATCTCCTTGTTAAATGAAGTGTCATTGAATTTTGTTAATGTAGCTCGGCCTCTCCGGCCTCTCTTCAGTGTCAGGATTTCCTCCCTCCAGCTACAGGAATGCAGGCAATGCACTTCCACTACCTGGGAAGCTGTTCTCAACTCCATCCTATGCAATGCCAAACCAGGGGCATCCAATTGCTTTCCTTTGGTACTTAGGCAAAGCATTTGTGAGGCAACTTTTAAGAGTAAACATCAGAAGACATGGCTCCCGCATTTGTAGATTCTCCTTTCCATGTTTACATTATTTACCATGTATATTCTCTCATGTTGCTTTGATCATGAGGGTATTGAATCATTCTAGCGCAGCCTAACAGTTTCTTATATATGCTTCCAGCCATTACTTTACGCTTCCAACCCCTCAGCTGATCAGCTGTCCATGCTCAAGCAGTGGACTTACTGTTCACCTGATTCTAGGGCCTATCCAAGGTGCCCAATATAGAACCATATCACATGCAAATAATGATGTTTCTTTTTAACGTTTGGTTTCCTCGGAGTCCATGTTATGTCAAACGTCTACTCTGTGCCTAAAACCCTCCCTGAAACTTTTTTTTTTTTTTTAAACATCTTTTTATTAAACAGGCTCATGATATCTCATACATTGCATTATAAGCACACACAATTGACCGTTCTGATATATTGGTACCTATAACGTTTCATCAAAGCCAGCACAACATTGAAAGTACAACTCAGCTCTGTCAGGTTATCGCATCGTTAACATTGGTCTAATCAAACAGTCTAAGACTCTAGCTCGTCTTTATTCAGAAGTCCCGCCTGTTGCCCCTGACTCGCATAATGGCGATAACTCCCCTATGTTTCTATATTTCTCCCAGGGGGACCATATTTTGACAAATTTTTTCTTGCATCCCCTGCTATCATATATAACCTTTTCCGCTTGGTAGCACCAGTCATGATCAGTCTCCCACTCAGTCACAGTTGGGGAGATGTGTGACCCCCATCTACGCGCTATGTTACGCTTTGCCACTCCGGTGGCGAGGGCAAGCCAGGTTTTCGTATGCCTAGGCCAATCTTCCTCTCCCTTGATCATCAGTAGGAGACCCTTGGCATCCAGAGGTATCTCTACTCCCGTTACCCTGGCCATTGTCGCCGCCACTCCCTGCCAATAGCGAGCGACCACTGGGCATTCCCATATTATATGGAAGAATGATCCCTCAGTTTGGCATCCTCTTATGCAGTGTGCTGACTGTACTTTGCCCCATTTGTATAGTAATGTGCGGGAGTAGTATGAGCGGTGCAGAATACTAAGCTGTATCAGCCTAAATCTAGACCTGATCGCTATTTCTCTAGGCCCCTGCAACGCATCTGTCCATTCTTCATCTTCAAGAGTGCCCAAGTCAGTCTCCCAAGCTGCGTGCAGGAAAGTCAGGGGATCTGGCGTTTTGTAGATTAATGTTTTATATATTGTCGAAATCGCCTTGTCTAGTATGGGATCCGCTAGCAAACGGTCTTCTGGGGGGAGTCCCTGAAAATTTTGACCTTGATTTACAACTTAAAACTTCCAATTGTCACCGCTCCTTTTTTTCTTTAAATTACTTTGTCCTTGCTGTCCATCTCCTGCATGTCTTCCCTCTGAATCATGTGCATGTTTGCCTCAATCTCTGTTATTGTATTAGTGCAAATTGCCCACCTCTCACCTCAAAGCTTGAAACCAGTCCTTCTTGGTAAATCAGACCGTGCAACCTAGCAATACCTAATGTGCTCTAGCTCATCTTCTAATTGCACCGACCATCTGCATATACCCACCCTGACTAATGATCATACCTGATACTAATTTTAATCCACCTCGAAGACACCAGAGTGGACATGGAGACATGGAATGGTCTCCTTGAGAGAATTAGACTAAACCCTTAAAAAAAATAACCACTTACCTTGGCTCCCGAGCAAAGTGCAGATAGGTATAAAGCATTTCAACACCTTGTTAGGACTAATAAGCGGCATATAAATGTAATTGCAATACAATAATCAACAAACAATCTGTTCATTTTCCGTAGTGTCCACTCCTGGTCCATCCATCCCCTATCGACTTATCAATAGATGTCGGCTGAAGGGCTAAGAGTCAGACCAGGAGTCAGCCCTGAGGTGTCATCTTGGATTAAAGGTCGAGTGATCTCACTTCTGACAAATGCCACTGATTCTGATAGTGCACTCGCTTGGTTAGTGAGCTGTCACATGTCTTTGACGCACATGGCCTTGACTGCAGTGCACAGAGACCATTCAGTGCCGCACACAGGGGAAACAAATTAGAGGGAACATTGGTTGGGTGTGTACAAAAAGTCTCATAATAAGAAAGGTGGTGAAATATGGATGTACCAGAATGCCCACTCTTCATAATATTTATATTTACAATTTGGCAGCCACTTTTACAACTGCAACTAGTGATGTTCCACACCTAAGTGGGTAATCTAATGTGAATCTTTTAAAAAGCAGTTATGACTCATGAAAATTACAATTCACAAATTCTTGGCTTGTTTTGGAAATTACTCAAAGCTCAAAACATTTTAAACAAGTTTTGATAGTTGGGAGATGTTACTCTGTAAATCAATTGTTTAGGTTAATAAATGTTAATTTAAAGTTTTCCATACTTTGACTACCTGGGTTAAGAGTCATTAGCAATGGAAATTAAATCTTACAAGTGTCAAAACACATCCTAGCACTTGCTAATGCTGCGCAAGTTTTATCTAGTTACAACTCTAAATCTGGTGGCTTATCTTCTTCTCAATTCTCTGGGTTATATTGAGCTAAGATTTGTGGTCACTTGGATACATGTGCCCTGCAGCTCACAGCAAAATGATTTCTTACAAAAAATAAGCGGTTTCCCAAAATCAACACATTTGCTGTTGCTGCAAGAAGTCCTTGGGATGAAGAATACTGTGGCTATAGTACCATTTACTGTTATGGACTAATCTTGCAATAACTTATTTTTATACCAATAAGGGCTTCAGGATGATCCAAAATTCAAATATGCACAGTTTCCAGGGCTGAATTATATTAAGAGAATCATTGTTCAGTTTTGATTGGACCTTGATGTGTTCCAAGCCTCAGAACATTACCAAATTGAAAAGTATGGTAGTTGGAACACGCTTTGGGAGAATGATTTTTAAGAGAGGAAGAAAGAGAGAGGGTAAAGAGGGATAGACAGAAAACCATGGTGGCACTGTCATTTCCGTTACAGAAATCCTGGCGTTACCTTGATGCTGTTGCCAATAAATGAAAAATAAAGGTACACCAAAATAGTTTGGTAAATGTATCTTCTAAAATACATTAATTAAATCAAAGGTAGAGTTACATAATGATACTCAAGTAAAGAACAAAATCATCACAGATTGCATGAGAAATAAGGAAGGTTAAAAACATTATTGTGCCTATAATTTGGAAACATTAGGAACCGCTCACTTGGAAACTAGTGTTTGAAGAATAGAAACAGATCTGAGAGCCTTGAAAGACAAGAATAACATTTTGCCAAAAAGATGGCAGACACCTGGTGTTTGGATTACAAGAAGAAAGAAAGTTAAGAATAACAATGTCCAACAACAGAAAAAGGAGTGGAACAGGTTAAACAAATCATACAGAAACAGTCAATTTGAGAAAATATCAAAAGAGATGATCACGATAAAATCAATCCACCACCAAGGTAACTTTGGAATTCCTTCCTTTGCCAGCAAAACCCCACAGCAATGTCGAATTAGAGAACAGCCTAAATGAAGTTGCCTAGTTAGTACACCCTGTTTGTACACAGCAGAAAACAGGAGAGTTTGTCACAACTACAGAGGATTTTCAGTTACTATGAGGAAGCTGCATTGATGGCAGATTACCAGAGTCAGTTGCACTAATCTTCCCCCTTTTTAATCTATGTATTAAGAGATTTATGGCAGAGAGATATCACAACGGATGAGTATTTGGGAATAACCAAACTTTGAATTTTACAAAAAAAGTCGAACACTAAAATATTAGACAGGATTGAGGGACTTTTTGTCCCATAAATATTAGGTTAATATAATGTCTGCGAATATCCTACTGGTATAGGAGGGAAGTATGAAACATAAATTAGAAGGATAAAACAGGTCAGTTTATAAGCTGCAGGCTGAACAAAATACCTTCACAAGCATCAATAACATTTCCTCCCACTAACTATAGTGGAATTAGAAATGAGGTAACCGCACGTATCGAACACTGAATACACAATACCTTGGTCTTAATATTACCCCCTTAATTGGTAAATGTGGGATGAAACTCACTGAAAGAGATATAGTAAAAAAAAAAAATCAATGCTAGGCTATATAGCTATTTGTGTATGAAAGAGGCTGATTTAGTGGAAGCGAACTAGAAATAGCCAATATGGGAATAATAAAGGTTTATTAAAGCTAAATTAATAAAAACGAGGTATTAGAATTTTAAAAGACGTGTTTGCAAGTCACACATCTAGAAAATACAGCATGAACAACTCTGCAGAATCAATCATACTGGTCATGCACAATTAACCATCTGAAACAAAATATATGATACACAGAAGAGGAGATTGGGGTACTGCATGTTTGTGTGGTGGACCATGTCAGCATGGTATGACAATTAAACTTCAGAACTCTGAGACTGCCAGAACATTTGGAGGCTAGAATGAATTTGTACAGAAATGGTTTTAGGAGCAGGCATCAGAAAACAGAATGTATTACAGAAACAGTTTTGGGCTGCGAAAATCTCCCACTAAGCAGAGGTTTGGAGAAAGTAAAAGCATATGACCAGGAGGCAGAGTCTTAAAAGGTGGAGGTTAAGTAGCTGTGGGTGAGGATAGCTTACATCTAGCTTGTGTGCTGGCAGACTAGCCTTGGTTAACTGATGTTCTCCTCACTTCTATGAAGTGTTCTCCCAGGATGGTTAGCTGTAATTATGCATCCTAGTCTAAGCATTCTATTATTAAGGATGTAGAGCTTGAAACTGGATTTAGCTGTGTTGGCTCTGTGTGGTTTCTCATACACTCTTTGGACTAGAGTGGCCACCTCATTCCATGTCATGATGGACACTGTTTCAATTCCTCCTTTGCTTTTTACTAACCAATCATTGCTACCAGGTCTGTTAGTCCAACTAGCTCAATGGAAGCAACCCTAAACTACAGCACACATTATGCTGTCAAATAAAAGGCGCCCTGAATGTCAATATTCTTCTACATGATGACATTGCATGAGGTGTCCCTGCTACGTGGGCCCATTCCTAAGAGTAGACTCTGGCTTTGAGTGGCATCTTTCCATGCTCTCCTTTTTCCTGATATTGTGTGTACAATGCATCTGTGGCCTTCAACCATTGAAATATAGATTTTCAAGAAACACTATATTACACAAATGCTTGAATAAATGTACCATTTTCTAAAAAAGGTTTCCCAGTACATCATTTTCAAAATAACTCTGACTTGCATCCGAAGAAAACTCTATTAAATGATGCATTCCCCACAGCACCGTATTCAAAACAAACTCTTCTGCACACATAGCTTATCTTAAAAACTCTTTCCTTCACACCGTCATTCACAAACACACCAAGCACAGTTCTGCCGCAACACATTTTCAATTCCACCATGTTGGTCATACAACCCAGCTGCAGCTACATTTATTTCTGATTAAGTCATGATGACATCAACACAAACAATAATTAGATTACGTGACTTCACTATGCTGCACATATAAACCCCTGCAAAACAGTCCTACCGTAACATGGATTCCAAAATACACAATCTTTCATACTACAAAACCACAAAAAAAACTCATCTTACCAGGTCTCCCAAGAAACCATATTTCACCTTATCACCCTAAAAACAAAGCTCTCATTACCTAGGTTTCAATTGTACTAGAGAGTACTGACAAAAGGCTCACAATTTCACTACACATCGAGCTTGCTTCAGAGGCTGCCCTGCACTGCATGCCTACATTCTCGTGGTCAAGGTTTCAACCTCATTCCTGACAAGCACCCCAATAAAATAACATTTGGATAGAACAGTGGTTTTTTTCTTCTACAAAATATGCATGGGTGCACAGAAGTGTGGCGACAGAGGCCTCGGACAAAATAGCATACGGGGTGCCCATCAACCTGTGATGTGATACTTGAGAAAACAATGAGAGCAGGCATCCACTGCCATCCAAATGTACATGACCGGTGATCAAATCCCTAGATTTGGCAAGTCTGTATTTGGGCACACAATAGCATTACCACATTTGAACCACCTCAAGCTTCAGTTCTTTTAAAACCACAAACATAATAAAATGTTGCCATTGGTTACTCACGACTCTCAGTTCTGACACATCCAGCATTCGAGGAGCCGCCCAGATGAGACTAGAGACTGCTTCAGCCAGTCCGGGGTCCAGTTCTCTGAAAAGAGAAAAGTGAAGTATTTAAAGGGAGAGCAAACAGGATCTCCCCTAAGCCCATGTCATCAAAAGCCACACCTTGTCTTCCACACATACCCCGCCATCTGTTGTCTATCCTCACTCACTGCAGAACTGGGAACCACAGGATACCGGTGATATCAGTCTCATATCACACACAGCAAGCATAATGAGAGTGCAACCCTTTGAGCGCTCTGGAGGGAGGCTCCATCCCACCAGAAAATTAAGCAAAAGGGGCCCACATTGAAGGAATCCACGGGTAACTTTCTTGGTTTTACTTTGAACCCTACCTGTTCCCGCTACCAATACCAGCGGTCAACATCATCGAACCCACTACCTCCTTTCGGACTCATCATTCTGGTCCATCACCAATCAACACCACATCAGAACGGTTACCATCATTACCATTGTTTACCAAACCACAAAATGACCACAGCCAATGTTGTTAACACTCTAAATTTCCTTCACCATTCCCACTACGCACACCTTTAGTCAATCATTTCAATATCTTTATTCCCATCACGCCTGACTTCTTCCCACATAACCACTTCCTACTCATTCCCTCTCCCACATTACAATACAGCTCTACTCCCACCTAATTACAATCTTCCCACTCACAGTGTCCATCACATTCACTTTTTCATCACCTTTAACTCATCTCCATCACATTCCCTACTTATACCAAGTAATTTCCAAATCATTCAAGTTATTCCCACTTCCACTACCACAACCTCAGCCTCCTTTCCATTACTTCACTCCACTCATGCATACCACCACTAAATCAGCTGATGTCCAAGAAGTATCAACCATGAGTCATTTCCGGCCACCACTTCCGGTCAACTCCACTTATTCCTACACTCCAGCTCCCACAAATTACTACTCAGCCATTTAAGGTTCCAGCTTTTACTAGTGTTCTACTAGGGCAATGATCCTATTCCAGTGCTTATGACAAACATGTTTTTTAGACACAATACTGTTACTTAAAGGACACATGTTTTCTTTGACATGGACTGAGCAAGTAAAAATCAAACTGTCTTCATCAAACCAGGACCCAAACAACCACAAGGAAAATACATGATAGACATGCACAAGTTACTACTTCTAAAGGAACAGAAATATGTTAGGCAAATTGTCCAATAATGTTTAGAACATCAGTACAGTTACAGTATCAGTTCAAGCTAATTAAGACCATGCGCCACCACCCTGCAGCCCCCTTTCATATACATCCGTCAATTACCCTTTTTAGTGCCCTTTCCATTGCCTAAATCTCAAGCCTTGGATGCCAAATTAACGTGCATTAGGATTTTTATTTTCTGTATTTTCATCTACACCCCTCTTTCTAGCACCATCATATAGTATCTTACCTCCTCCAATCCAACACCAGGCTACTCAATCCTGCCTTGACTTAACCTACGCTCTCCTTCCCCCACCAACATACTTGCCAATATATTACTTCATCATTGCTCATTCTACACCTGATGTGATAACCCCAAGAGAGTTCCTTTATTCCCCTTCTATTTATCTCCTTAAAGTACCCTCCTGCAAATTAGTTGATATATTCAACCGATTATGCAATTTTGGAGAATGTCTGTACAATAACAGAAAACACAATGTTGAAGGCCTTACTTCATGTTCAGGATCAGACCATATCTAGCCAAAAGCAGATCGCAGTACAGCTCCAGTATTTCCATGGCCTCCACCAGGTAGTCCTCTCGGATGATGTGCTCAACACGGATGCGAGCCCGTTCATGCTTTCCAATTGTTAGATAATCTGCTATTTCTTTCCTCGCCTTCTGTGCTAGCTCAGCTAGGGAAAGACAAGAGAACAGAAAAGGTGAGAAGAGATGTGCACAGCAGGTGCCTCAGATTGATTACTGGTTGCATGAAAAACTTAGCACCTCAGAATACTCTGCATATAATGTTATAGTCCATTGCTTTGCATTTGGTTTCATAGTCTCACAATTTTGTGCATTTGTATGGTTGTTCCCTGTGCCTCACCATGGCCTTCTCTACATATAGTCCCAACCTCCACTCTTTGGCATCTCTCAGTTCTGGTTCCAGGTGTTCTTTTTAAATGCGATCTATGGCCTCACATGGACTGTAGTCCCTTTGGCGTCTGTCTGTGGTAGACCTCACAACCTCTGAGTGGTTACACAAGCTCCCTCTCTGTGTTGTGCAATTTCCTCTCCATTTATGTAGTCTGCTTATCTTGTGTTTTGTGACCATGCTCAGATATGCCAGTCAGTCTCCTGAGCCCTGAAATCCCCATCTACTGGGTCCTTCATGCAATCCGCTATCTGCTCAAATGTTACTCCAGCACTTCCAAGCACTGTAGTTCCTCCACTTCTTCCACATTGGATACCTCCATACTTACCTCATACACAGGAAGGGCTGGAATGTGGCCTAGCCCAAACCAAGTTGGTAACTGAAGAACTGGACAGCAAACGATCAGAACATCAGTCACAACCCAACTCACGATGGAGCCTGCCAGTGCCCAAAATGATATGGAGTCTGACACAGCTTTGGAAGGGATGAAGTACATTCATTGAGGGGCACCACTTTAGTTAAAAACACTCCAGGGTGGAACCACAATGGTACTGAAGGCAATAGACCGTTCCGCTACCACTCCTGTGAATGAGTGGCCCAGCGATACTCGGAAGACAACGAAATACAGATGGAGAAAGAATGACCGGTCTTGAGTGCAAGGCCTGGGGAGATGGAAGCAAGGCTTGAATCATCACCCAAGGAGATGAAAGCAAATGCTGGATCTTGGGACAGGAGGGATGGAAGGTGGTGAAGTGGAGGCATGGCTGTGAGCCCCACAGTGAGTTTCATCGGCCTGGAGAGAAGCGTGGATCCTCTCTCCCCCTCTTCAGAAACAAGTCTGGCTGGACTGTGATATGCCGCCTGGAAATGTGGGGCAGCATTAGGTGATGTGAGGCACAAGCGGTCTGCCTGGTGATGCATTCACAGGTGAGAGTTTGGTGGATGACCGAGGGCCTGAAAGACTTTCAAAGTATGAAAGTTATAGGTGGGGGGTGATTCTGCAGCATTTTGGCCCCAACCGGATGCTGACTGTTCTTTGGAGGGGGCATGAGCAATGCATGGGGGCACTCAAATGAAGAGTTAATAAAGCATATGTGGGGCTCATATGACTTCATTGTAGAACACTGCAACATCCTGACTTAGAACTCCTTTGGGAATCTAAAGATTGCTCCTAGGTGACTGTGAGGGCTCTGAGGTAAGCTTGATGCATACTACCACCAGTGCACCAACTTTGAGCGGCTCAAGGGTGATGAAGCTGTTGCCAGGAATGCCACAGAAGAAAGAGGCACAGACAGATATGTTGTGCTTCTTCAAGAACACTGCAAAGCTAAGTAATCAGTACACTGGAGCCCCTCCAACTATGGTCTTGGCGAGAGCTGACTCACGAATATTACCCATAGCGCACATCAGAGTAAACCTGATGGAAGGATTGGCTGACCTGAAGGGGTTCCAGAACATCTAAAAGGATCTGAACAAGTGCCTGCCAGGACTCCAACACGACGTGGGCGCCAAACTAGTAATCTTCTGAATGCATGTTTACTTCCTGTGGAATCAATACTGGAGATGGAAGTGAAGTTAGAGCAGAAGACTAAGGTTGTGAGTTCCATAGAAGGTATTTGGGCACACTGAGGAATACTCCTGACATGGACCCACTGAGATGTGGTTAACTCAAAAGCCACAGTTTGAGTGAGAATATCAACACATGTTGGCATCTCTGAAGTCTCTGTAAAAATGACATATGTGAATTTGTGAAGGTCTCATTGAATCTTAAGTAATAAAAATATAGTTTTACAGTTTTTTTTAAACTGCAAAAGGAGTCATCTTTTTTTATATCTCATGCATAGGCAGGATTTGGCTAAAGTGAACCACAATGTAAACTTGACTTCTCTTTAAATGAATCTATACATTTATATTAAACCCAGATTAGAAACTGGATGTTGCAGCCAATGATTAAGAGCACAACTATTAGAGGGAATATGGCACTTGAAACCCTGTTTTCAATGCTGCTATTAGCCTGTAGATTAAAGAGTTAATTTCTAAAATATACAAACGTCTCTGGGAATCAACATCCACCCCTCAGGCAACATATTAAACAAAGTGGAAGAACATCTTACATGGTGCAGGATTGATTCCCATGGGGAATTGTTGACAATGTCATGGCCCGGACGGCGACTTACTACACATTCTCTTGTCCTGCCCTGCGCTCAAGGCCTTCTGGGATGGGGTTGATCACCTCTAAGCTCTGCTGGCGATTCTGCATGACACCCAGGGATTGCCAACTCCTACCTCGCACAAATTCCACTGGATTGCCTCCATTTTGTAAGCAGCCAAACTTTGCATACTCCGTTGGTGGTCTACACCCAATACTACGATTTAGGAGGACTGGCTGGAGAGTGTGGCACTCAAGCTGCACATGAACGTCTGATCAAACAGTTGAACGACCAGGAACACATATCTACTGACATATGGGGTCCCCTTATTCATGAATGAGTATGATAGTCTAATTTCCAGACTTCCAACTTTTTCTTGATTGCAGGTTGACACTGCTTCTGCTTTTGACAAGTCACACACTTTCTTAGACTTGTAAATGAGATGTCTACTGGTTTAAATTTCTATGGGAGAAGGAGACTCTAGTGACTTGTCATTTACACGTTCGAAGAGCGACATCCTAGGGCACGTCCACATATTTTACACATCGGCCATAGAACTACAGTTTAGCATTCTGTTACACATATTTGAATGACTTTATATCACTTGGCTCTTCCATACCCTTTCCTTTTGAAAAGACTCAATATAGATGTGTCATTCTCTGGTATTCTTTATACCCTTTTTATTTGGAGTGTTACGATTGCAAGTAAGGGATGGAAATTGTGTATGCATTGGTTGTTATATAATGATGTACCAGTATGCGATCTGATTGGTGCCCTCCTTGAAGCTGACATTTTTATGTGTATGCTGTATACTCTGTGCATAATGTATTTGAAAAATCAATAAAATATTTAGAACAAAGTGGGAGCACCCCCTTCAAAGTAAGATCTTGAGCAGGGAATGGGAAGTTCAATGGTGAGATATTCATAAGAGCTCTAACTCTGTAGAAACTAAGGAAGTTCACTACAAATCAATGTAGAAGTGGTGCTACATCCCAGATAGGGTGCATCATATGTTTCGGGCCACTAGTTTAAACTGTTGGAGGGGTTGTCAACAGAAACGTGACCTGTTGCACATTTAGTGAACCTTTCCGAAGCTCACAAATTACTGGCAGAAGATCCAGGGGCCATCAAAGACAAAGTGTGGTATCCTCTGACCAAGGCTCCAGCCTTGTAATTGCTGGGGCTCAGACCTCCTGAATGTTCCATGATGACCTACCTGGACAGTTATGTTATTTGGCAATGTCTACGGGCTACTAAATTAGCTATCACTGCATGGTGGAAAGAGCAGACGTTCCTATCCCTAGTTCAGTGGCACACTTGGCTTTGGAACATCTTAGCGATGGAATGGCCTACTGCTAATGTGAAGGGTGAACATCCGAAATTTGAATCAGTCTGGAAACCACAGTTAGATTATATGATGGGTATCACCCCTCCTGAGTACTATAACCTCGCCTGAGGACTCTGAACTTCTTTAGATGACATTCAGGAAGGGCAGTGGGGTTCTTATGCAGAACGGTGAGAATGGAGGCCTGGATGAAGGTTGAGGATGGGCAGCTTAAGGAGGTGACGCAATGCCCTAGCACTGGTCAGAGAACTGACTTACGATCTTGTGTCGGAACGGAAAACAGAGGCTTGCTTTCATCGGTGTAGGGCAGTTAGGTTTACGCACAGAATTTTGCAATGAGAGTGTATTGCAGGAGAGATCAGATATAAGATATGATGTCCGTGGAATGATTGTATACATGTGAATAGCGCAATAAAAATACTGTTAAACTAACCAGTCCCAGAGGGTTGCAGGGATTGTATGAGGGGAGGCTCCATCTCCTATGAGGGTACCCTCTACTAATAAGAGTTTTGGTCATCTGCCCATCTCACTTCTTATTGCGAGTACTCTTAGCAGATAGCAACACATGACAACACTGTCCATTTCATAAGGTTTCTTGGAACAGGAGAGCAAGAATAAAACCATGGCCGGTGCCAAGCGCTTGTTTGACTTCTAGGGTCTCGTTTTGTTGAGGTTCCCTGTTATTGCTTTATTCTCACCCTTACCAAAGGCCAGGTTTCTCAGAGGAGAGGGGGGTGGGGGGAGGTTTGGGATACAGCTTGTGTGCTCTAGCTCCTTCATAGCCATGTTGTGCTCTTTTCTGTAAAAACACCCACAACAGTGCTGACTTTGTTTTCATCACCTCTTCCTATGTGTACAGCCTAAATACCCTTCTCACCTTTTCCGTGCATCTCTAACTCTACACATCGTTATCTGCACTTGAGCTCTTTCTACACATTATGTCCTACCCCTTCAAACTCTGCTCCTCCTCTACATGTACCTCCCTTTGAAATCATCAGTTTACCTGCTCTTCCTCTTTGCACATCTTTCTTTGTGCAGCTTTGTCCCTCTGAAGACCTTCATTGGTAGATACACTCATTCTTGGCACCTCTAGCTCCTTGTACCTAGTACTCAAGTCCAAAACGAACCCACCACGGATACTCACTTTTCTTCTTCTCCAGTAGCTTTAGGCGGTTGATAGTGAGGCGCAAATTGACTCGCAGTCGCTCTGATTTGAACCCCGAGCCCGGCATAGTGTCCTCTTCCTGTGTGGAGAATTGATCATCCAATTAAATTACTCGTAACACAATTTGGAAAGCAATTAACGCAATGCCTTGTCTATATAGAAATGTTCAGAATTGGGTATCACAGTGAGGGACTTCACATACACAGATTGTATGCCCTGACTCGTCAGAAGGCAGAAGCTTGTCCAGTCATTTCTTTAAGCCTAGAGATAGCTTTAGCCATTCCACTAGCCTCATGCTTAAAAAAAGCATAAATAAAAACACACACCCATAACCATACGTAGTGGGCCTTTGGATTAGCCCTCTTTATCAACTGGTTTGTTAAATTGCTATTCACATTTTGCTTTCACGCATTTTACACAAAGAATGAGGTAATGGGCCGGTCCACTTCAGCCACTGGCTCTTGCCTTTTGAGTGATGGTATTTTGCTTGACTGCAAGTGCACATATACCTAAATGGCAGTGCACACTAGTGCCAAGGGTGGTTGGTCAATCTCTCCTTTCATCTCTTGTTTTTTTTAATTTCCATTTTTCTTTATTTTTTAAATGCACATTTATTTAGTATATATGCTTTTAAAACAATTAATCTGGCATTGGCAACCATGCAATGTTTTTTCATGTATTTATTAGCTTTGGCACTGCTTGTATTTCTTTGCCTTTTAGTAACACTAATAGTTTATTAGACCAAACGGCCCCTAATACAACAATTGCACATCATAAGTACAAACAATATCAACACCAACTGAGACATGGTTACACAGAAGCTTAAAAGAACAAACATCACCTGATTATGTTCCTAGCAAAAGCGAGTGAAGTTTTGAGACAAAGGATTAAACGCGTTGAAGTTCAAGTGCAGGATTTTCAGTCTGCATTTTTATTTGAAAATGAAAAGTACTTTCCTTCGTTCTTATTGAAGTTGAGCAATATAAAGGTTATAAGAATCTCCTCCTGGCTTCTAGCAGTAAAAGACAGGTTATACAAAGGTGTTAAATATTAAACTTGGTTCCTCTTGTACAATAATATCTATTATTATTTGGCTCAATTTGGTGTTCTTATAAGTCTGGATAGGTAATGGAAATGAGGCAAAGAACTGGATCAATCAATCAATCTGTAGATTTATAGAGAACTTATCATCACCCGTGAGGGCATCCAGGCACTGGCAGGGTCCAGTTGATTAGCCGAATAGCCAGGTCTATGGATAAAATTCAGATCCGAAACGGTATACTTGGAAATCTCAAAATTTTAACCAGATGAGTTACAAGTGTGATTTACAGCAGTGGAGGTCAGGGGAAAGTGGGAGATATGTTCTAAGAGTGGCAGAGATTAAAATCTGGACTAGAGAGACATCCCACAGGCAGAATTGGTGACAGTCTAAAAAGAGCAATATTGCAATAGAATGTAGAGATATTCAAATACCCCGGAGGTTGATAAACAGAAAACTAGCTCACCATGTCGGGAAATTTTCAATGATCCCGGTTAGGTGGCAAGATTCATGTTATTATATCGGGAAGCGAATGTAGTGATTGGAACCAAATTCCAAACGTAATTAATTTTGGTCTCTGCCTTTTTCAAGACTAATAGGTTTCCGGTCCCTTAGAGGGTTAGAATCCTGGCAGAAGTGCCTAAGGAGAATTTGAAGCCTCCTGCATTGGCAGTATGGTGGGACCTTCCTAGGTGCATCAATACTTTCTATGTTGTATGGGCATATTGCTGTGGGAGTTGGACCAAAGACATATTTATTTGTCATTTTGTTTTTTTAATAGTGACGGTCTGTAACCAGTACCTGGTTTGCAGGGCTAGAGATAACAGACAATCACTCTCTATAGTCATGACCTTAACACCGCAAAGACACAATGGAGACGGGAGGGTGCCAGACTTGTGAGCTTGTAACAGAGGAAACGTTGAGAGGTAGCCTGAGACAAAATCAAGGATTGTTTTGTGTGCCAGGTGAAGCTCTTTAAACTCATTTCTTGGCTCCAGGGGTCTTTGATGGAGAGATAATATGGTAATCACATTTCAAGGACCAAGGTAATTGGGAGGAAGGTCCGGATACATGCCATGCTGGTAGGATGAAAAATGAGCAAGCACTCACCCTGGTATAAAAGAACCCTTCACCTTGGGCGCAGTACGTATTAGGGGTTAGAGATACTTTCCATGGACGAGATCCATTCGAAAAGAAGGGGAAGGCCACCGGAGTGGAGGGATCTGTTGTACCAATTCAAAAATAGCCCACAATAGCGTATTTTGGAAGACGTATTGAATGGAGGCTCCAAGTCAACTGCTGGTAAATGTGTATTTAAGAAGTTGTTGAACCCTCTTTAAGTCTTGGACTCCTCTGAATAATTTGAGCTTCAAGGGGAGTTGTCAGATGAGCAGAGGGTTAAGGGAGTTTATAGAGAGCCAATGGAAGATTCAGAGGGCTAGCTTGGTATAGTGCAATTTACTTTGCCTGAGAATTTGTTGGCAGCTCTGGTCTGGGCTACAGGTTTTTGGAAGAGACAATTTCCAATATGGATGCACCCTTGAAAGCAGAGACATGAATTATACAAACGTATTAAAAAAATACTTTGTCATTGAGTTTCTGATAAGCAACTTGGGTAACTTATTTTCCCGTCTTCAGTGGTCCTGTGCTCTGTCCTTGGTCTTGTTATGAATGTTCTCTGAAGTGTATGATGCAAGTTGGAATATGTGTGCTGTTCTGCAGAGGGCCCTTAGGAGCTTCAGGGGAGAAAGAGCAGAGCGAGGAAGAACAGCTCCCAGCGGGGTGCTACATCTATACTTATATCTGGAACCCGTCCTAAGCCTATGGAATAAATTGTCTTCAAGTAAACTCTTCTGCTTGGATACTTTTCTTGATCGAACCATAACCTATCCCAGTGTCTAAACTATAACTTGTTATAAGTGCATCTAAAGAAGGGCACATTTTCAAAACCGTCACCAATGCAATTACTTGGTCCAGATACCCTTAATGAATATCACTCAACAATGTATTAAATAGAAATGTGTTTATGCTTCAAAACATTATAAAAAGAAGCAATAAAAATGGAATACATAAAAACATTTATTTCCTCAATGTGTACCTCAGGCTCCTCTCTCCATACAACCCATTGTCCAATCTGATTTCTCCATTAAATCAGTACATCAGGCACAATGTTCTACTTCAATTACAGATGTGATGTGTCATCTTTTTGTTATTTTTATTTACTCAAATATTTTCTTGTTAGACACTTCTAGTCATAACTATCTTGGAGTGGGCAGGTTCAATCTATGATCTCTGAAGAATAAAAAGAAGGATGCACACTAGCATCTTTATCTCATCAGCAATCAGGGAACAACCTAGATACCCGGAGACCCCACCCCTTCCAGTTTCATAAATGAAGTCAACCCCTACACAGAGCATGCTCTCAGCATTTCAGGCTTGCAATAAAGGTCCTTTGATCTTGGAATCCTTGCCCATCTTGAACTTCTCATTGACATCCACTGAGTGTCCACAGGAGAAGACCAGACATTTGTTTCACCAACAACAGGAGTAAATTGTGGTCGGCCCACATGCCCTAGTGGAGGCACTGGGCCCTTGTTCGACCTGCAAAAGAGGGGCTGTATACTAGCCAACATTTTCGAACTGAAAAGAGGTAGGATGCTTTCACATTTTTACCAACTAGCATAACAAACAGCAGGTGAGCAATGACATATTTAAACCAACAAACAAACCATGCCATGTTCTCAGTCAATAACTCCAGTACCTGCTGCAAGGCAGGCATCTGCCGTTATTTTTAGATCCAATTGGAGAAGAGCACACCTCAAAGTATAACTGAATGACAAGAAGTTCAAGAAGTCAGTTGAGATGTTTTGTTCTTTATTCTTATTCTCGTGGTGGTACGTGGGGCAGCTGGGTACCGGGAGAATGAGCACCCATTCTTTTTGGGACTACTATAGGTACTAATCTGAGGTGTGCTGAACTTTCCTCTTATCCCGTGCTTTCCACAGCGGTCTATACTTTTGATCTCATCTGAAGTTATTGTGTGGATTTCAGCAGGGCTCTCAAGTTTCCCAGGTCAATGCATGACTCTCTCAGGCAGTCCTGATACTTTATTTTCAATTCTGGGATTTGTAATCCGTTTGTTCCCATTATAAAATCAGGACGGCTCATGGACAACCCTCCTGGAGTTGGTATCACACACCCATGTGGAATTGTCCCGGTTAGTCACATGCAGTTAAGTGAACACCTCCTCTATGTACGTGATCGGAGCTGAAGACCAGGTCAAACCGGCTCGGTTTTGCTTGGGTGTGTGTAGCTTTCTTCAGAGAAAAGGGAAGGGCCTGATAATTTAGTTTACACAGGGTGAGTGGTGCTCTGTGTTCAGGGAGCTAAAATACACATGCACGGGGGAAAATTGTAAGCCCTCCGGTGTTTACTTTACATATTTGAGAAAAGTTCACACAGCAGTCTCTGTTACCTAAACCAATGTAGTCATATGGGGCTCCCAGCAGGCATTAGAAAGCTGTGGGAATGTGAATCCAAAGCGGTAGGTAGTAGGGCTCGGTAAAAACCGGTAGTCTACCGCCTAAGTGGGTACTTTAATACTGCTTGGCGCTTCCCCCCACTTAATTCTTCACTAGGGCAACCCAGCCAGTGTGTCTAACTTGGGGGATTCCTTGTCATATGTAAACCCCGAACCTAAAAACACCCACATAGATTCATTTTTGTGACTGTAAAGCTATAACCCAAAGAAAAACATTGGCTGCCACAGTCTTCCATGATAAATCCCACCCCCCCATGACTTACGTTGCGACAGTAAATCGATTTGTCTGCTTTTTCTGTTTTATGAGCTTGGTTTAGATCTAATATTATGTTTTTTTCTGTAATGCATTTGATTTTTGGATCCTTGTGACACCCTCACGCCCTTCAATTTAGTTTGGAGTTATGCCAATACCACTTTAAGTATGAACTTGTTATAGTTTTTGTGCAGTTCATATTTTTGTGCATTATTAACAATGTGGATTTACTCTCAAATTACTCTCAAATTTACTGGCATGGTGCTATTGCATTTGAAACTAATTTGCTTTGACTTGTAAAAGTACATTTTTCTGGCTTTTGCTAACTAGGCCTAAGTTGGGCCTCAAGGCCACCTTGTTCAAAATGGATGTCTCTTTCTGCTTGTTCGCTTTTCATTATTTCTGCAGCACACAGTCAAGCAGTTAGGTTTATTTCCATTGACCTTGTTCATGAAGAAAACTGCGCAACATAGAAACAGTAATGTTGCTATTTTTCCGGTAGCTCACTGTTCTGCATTCATTCATAATAATCTGCTGCTGTTCTTGTAACTAGTTTGTTCTGCCATCTCTAATGACATTAGCATGGAGTGGGCAGAATCAATATTTATGCAGTGTGATAGTACTTAGATGGTAAGGCAATATGACGTTTATTAGAACTGTGCTCTGATTTACTAAAAGTGTAATTCTTTTGCTCACACCAGGATAATTTTTCAAAAACGAATGTTTCCCTAGGCAGGAAAACTGTATATAAACTACAGATTTTCGGGGTAAGCAGTAAGACTTTCTTGGGATGCTGCCCGATTTCCTATTAATTTTGCCACCCATTGAGACTTAGGCTATTTCTTGATTTTGCTGATATGTCTGTATTCCCTATTATTGAGAGAGCCTTCACAGCATTATTTATGCATCTGCATATTATTATTTTTGTATAATGTTTGCATTGTACCTTTTCAAATTTTTTGAATATCACTTAAATCGCTTCTTCCAAAACCCCAGGCCGTGAATGGCAGATAGGTGAAGGGCACATTTCACAAGTCTAGGAAGTCCTGCATGTCTGTGGGCTCTCTGCTAGACAATACACAACTTACTTAATCAATCAACTCAGGGTTGACGTGTAAGGTTTAAGGACATTCCTGGCAGGCCTAAAAACTGTTCATCTGCTGAATATGGCCAGTCTAAAAGGAGTACTACACTATTTTTTTATATGTTCCAAAATTGAAGACACATCTTGGCTGCATATGCAAGATGTGGAAAGAACAGTAGATGCACAATTTTCCCTCTGTGTGAAACTTAGAAGCTATTATCCCAACAAACCTCGGCCCATGAGAGAGTGTGCATACAAGCTGGGAACGTCCAAAGCATGATATGGTTATCCCAATTTTCCCAAACAACTAGCTGTTGTCAGGGCGAGGATGATGGCCTACAAAAATGCCTGCGTTGTCAGAGTTATCATGCCTCCTTCCTCAGGTTACACTTCAGAAGCGGGACTCCCTGGGCAGACAAGCAGGTATTAAAGCAACTCTAGTTGAATTAAAAGACTGCTCATAACCAGTGGCCCTCACGCCACTACCCTGCAGAATCTTGCCCACCTCACGTACTGAAGAAAATCCTGCTCTCTTCTTCAACCATCTCAACCACAACCACTGTCAACAACTCCTTAGCCCTGACCTTTATCATTCCACATCAAGCTAACAATGAAAACAAAATTTGATCCAAAAGTCTCTGTCTGCTACCAACCAGTCTCCATGAGCCCCAATCTACACCAAAACTAATTGAAAGATCAACTACAACCCAGATCTCCAATTTTTTGTTTGAAAATACCCTGATCTCAAATCACAAAACAGGCTTACAAGTTACAGAGGAATGTAATCTACTCTAACCTACAATATGAAGACAAAAGAAATTGCTACAGAATCACTCATCCAACTCTCATACAGACCACAACCCAAAACTATCAAAGAGCACCAATGGTCTCAGCATTCTAAGCACCATGTTGGATTGGATCTTCTCTCACCTCTCCAACGGATGCAGCATTATCTCGTTCACATTGTATTCTTAAAATCGTTTCAGCATCAGTATTGGTGCCATATAAAGGTGCATCATCTCTGCACTCCACTTTACTGCATACCTCAGCCCTCTACCACACCACATCAAATATTTCAATAATATGTTGCAAATATGAAGATACACCCACATTACCCTCAAACTTAAAATCTCGGTGCCTCCAGGCCATTAACCAATAGACCACATCTCTATGCTACTCATCCAACATGCCAGTGGTCTAAACCTCTGTGCCATACTCAACCTATTACATAGACTACACAGAATTCCGAATGTGGCTGCCATAAAACTATTACACCTAAGCGACCACATCGCTATCTAGCCCTACAAGCTCGCCAGTTGTAACTCACGTCCAGATGTACTTCTCCCAAAGCGCTCTGTTTTGCTCTAGGCATCTTTCATGCCACCAGACCATCCATCTTATTAAACTTTGGTGATAATGCTACTTCAGGACTCTACTCTCAAGATTAGCCCCCTTTTTGGTCACACTACCCTTCAAAAAACAAACACATTGGTGGTAATTCTTCCTCTTTTCAGACAGCCAAGTTCTGAAACTCACTGCCAGCAAAGATGATTAACATGCAGGATCACATGCAGGGGCGTAACACAGGCCCCCGCAGCACCTGCGGTGCGGGAGAGCCCCAACCTCCAGGGGGCCCCCTCAGCACTGCACTTCGGCCGGAGAGCTCCAGATTAAGTCCGAAGGGGGCCCCTCCACGTACCCTGCAGGTGGGCCCCCCTCAAGTTTCGTTACGCCCGTGATCACATGGAATTCTTAAAGGTGGTAAAGACAAGTCTGTTCCAAATAGATGAATCCCTTACCCCGCCCAGACACAGCAAAACCAATGCTAGAGCATAGTTAAGTGCAGCAATAAGCTTGCCACAAAACGTTTGGTGCACCCATCCAGGCTCAACGCATAACATCATTCTCTTCCTCCAAAGACCTCTCTTCATACCATCACACTCACTGCCCTTGCAATGGAGGGATGAACCGCACAATGATAACATAACATAACATAACATGTGTATTTGTAAAGCGCACGTTCACCCCAGCAACGGGGCATCTTGGCGCTGAATAACAGATCTTTATTGTTACCCAACTCAATGGTACTCATTGATGGTAATTGTACGTAATACACTGGATTAGTGTTTGGGGTGGGTGACTACGCACCTCAAGGACAGGGTCAGGTTGGTAAAGCGGGCACTCGGGCGAGGGGCCGGTATCAGAGTTGATGCTGTGGGCTGCTTTTTTGGCCAGCGTGCTAGCCGAATTGGGCTATTTCTGTTCAGGTGTCGGCAAAGGTCCAGTGGGTGCCTGAGCGGCCTTTCCAAGGCAGATAGACCTCTATTACCTCCCTTTTACCAACAGGGTGGAGGTGTCATTCCCAGTCTCTCGCTGGGCCAGCCCATTAATGTATGCAGATTGAGCAGGGGGCCGGAGTAGAATTGGCAACACTTATATTCAGATGTGGTTAACCAGTGTGAACTAATCCTTGCACATAGAGTCCTGGCAACATTTGCATTTTGTTTTATCTCAGCGAATTTAAGAAAACATGCCTCTTTTAGAGAACTGCATCCCCCCCTTCATAATACTATGTTTTGCAAAAATGCGCAATCCATAAATGTGGGCCACTTTTTTTAGGGTGCCCAGGCCAATCTTTGATCCCAATCAAACCCTGTTCAAGGAACAATCACAACCCTTTTCAGAGTGAATCCTCAATGTTACTCAATTAACCGGAGCTCAGCCAACAGGTAGCTACGGCACACAGGCTTAACTTAGGGTAATGTGAAAAGTATTTAAGCAGTACCAAAACAGCAATAAAGTAAAAAGGCAAAATGTTAATATTGATGTCAATGTACGCAATGATAGGTGTATGTACAAAACCGAAATAGAATCCCTGATGGCTACTGAATGACAGATCACAGGTGGGGTGGCACGTAACCAGCAGGACAAGTGCGTGAACAGGAAAACTCAGATTAGTCCCACAAATAGGCAATGACACCACAATGGTTGTGGGAGATTGGCCCCAAAAAAACACACATGGCCGGTGGGGCACGCTTTCCCAAAACACAATAAAGTTGGATGCCACATGGAGTTAGGAACACTCAGCCAATAAGGACACAGCGCACACTACACACGTAGTGATCACGAGCTCCCCATGCCGGACATCGGGACACATGACCCACTGGCCCTCATTGTGTCCATGCAAGGTCGAGACCCATCTGCATTTGTCATCAGGTGGCAGTAATTATGGCTGTATGACAACACCCACATTCCACTCCCGAAACAGGATCTATAAATTGTTTTATGATGCTTCAAGAAATGTATAAAAAGACATTCAAAACGATTGTACTTTGAGTCAGTCCTCAGACCCGTTTCTGTATGCTGCACTCCCGGCCATAGTGTTTGATTAAACCAACTTTATCAGTTTTGTGAAACGCCTCTTATCTTTGTGTTTTCAAGGTAAATTTATAATTGAGCAACATTTTGGCGAGCCAGATAGGAGAGATTTGTGCTTCGAACCCGATTGCAGCCAAAGGATAGGACCCCGTTCTGACGGATTTACATCAGCGCAGCAAGGAAGATGAGCAGACACTTCAATTGACTGAAAGCTCTGCTGAATCCGCCGTCAATTGGGTAAGAGACTTCATCTGATCCTTAGTCACCAGCATTTGACCTATGGCAAACTAGGAAGAAGCGCAAAAATGTAACCTGAGCTCATTGCCGCTGACAGAAATCGGACAAATTGTCCACGTCATGTGTATCAACTGAGAGGTCGCAAGGCAGCCTCTGAGGCGATCCCGCAGAGGTTACCGTTCATCAATAGTCAGCAGGCTAGGATAGGTGAATATTGGTTGTCACTTGGACCGCTGGGCATGATACAGATGGTACGCATGGCCCTGGGTGTGATACAGAGTCACTGTTTGGACCCCTGGGCATGATACAAATGGAACGCTTGTCCCCTGGGTGTGACACAGCGGTGAGGCCTCATCAGTTGGACCGTTGGGCGTGATACAGATGGTACGCATAGGCCTTGGCTGTGATATAGGGCCAGCACCTTGATCTTATTTTTTAATCTAAAAGGGTTTTCTCAGTGCTACCGGTTTCTTAAAACTGTTGGTATCTGAAACAAGTGAGAGGTGTTATTCGCTTGCACCGCTGGGCACGATACACATGGTATGCATGAATGCTGGGTGTGATATAGGGTGTAATTTGACCATTAGGAAAAATTTGGACCTTGGATATTACGTGTAGATTGTGCTTGGCCAAGGATGACCTGTGGCTATCAGGTTGTTCCTCGTTTCCGCGAAAATTGTTGTTATCTTGGTCTAGGAGCTAATACTGACAGACTATCGGGCTCACTTACAGGCCTCGAAAAATCTACTCACCCACTCGTAATGGCAAGTAAAATGTTATCAGGTCGAGCTATTTTTAGCACCTACTAGTCCCATCTGGTGAGTACACTTAGGCTGGAAAGGAACAGGTGTGTTCTGTTCATTCAGAAAGTGAATGAGCAATAAAGATGCCATTAAATCTTGTTTTTATCTTGACACTTTGCTGTCTGTTCAAGGAAAGAGTCAAATGTCAGTTTGTCTTTTAACTAATTTCTGCTTGGAAAATCAGGTTTATTTTTCTCTCTCTTGCTAGAGTTAGAGGTTTATGTCAAGTGAGCTGTCTGAAGAGGTCAGTTATTTTTCTATAACACATAACATTTAAATAAATAGCCTGTAAATTAATATTACAAATATTTCAAAATATATCAGGAATTGCAAAAGCACATTTTTTGTAATTAAGAAGTGTGATGCAAACAAAGAGTTAAATAGGAGCAAAACAAAACAGAACGCTTTACTTGGTTATGTGCAAACGACACAAGCTCTATTTCCAAACATTATTGTTTGTACACTATATAGTTTTATCAGTAAAGCCCCATGTCAGTGGGAAAGGTTGTGGCCATTTCAATGTAAAATCTGCTGATTACAAATGACAGTGGGCTACCACTTTATGCTTTGGTTATGTATCTATTAAAAGTGATAATTTTGAAACTTGATTTGAGAAACATTCCTGCCCCCGGCCTGATGACAATGCTGTTAATGAACTAAGATATGCAAAAGAAACAATTGATGGAAGGAATGCTGGACTATGCAAACATTCACCCCCAGTCACAAGGATCTGGGTTAAATCCATCATTCTTTTGCTCACCACACCACCCCAGTTTGGACCCAGCCATATCCAAATCAGTCTTGACCCTGTTCCTTGTGGGAACAGTCCAGCCCGAAATGTCAAGCCAGGTCCTCCCTGGACCGGAAACAAGCATCCTGGGACCGGTTTCAGGGCATCACCCTTCATCAGCCAGGCTAGCTTGAATCCAGTGGTGTAGTGAGCACGGGACCCACGTCTGGCCATACCCTTCCCACTTAGGGTGACATATGCAAAAGGCCCAGATCTCTGTACTGGGGTGATTGTATGGCATTGTTCTGCATTCTGTCCATCAATTGTTGTTTTTGCATTTGTCACCCCGAGTGGAACGGGTATGCCCAGATGTGGGTCCCATGCTCTCCATGCCACTGGAGTCAAGCTATCCTGGCTGATGAGGGGTGAAACCCCGAAACCGGTCCTATGATGCTTGTTTCCAGTCCAGGGAGGACCTGGCCTGGCAGTTCGGGCTGGACCTTTCCCATTGGGCACAGGATCAAGACTGATTTGCAAATGGCTAGGTCCAAACTGGAATGGCATGGTGAGCAAATAAATGATGGATTTAGGCCCAGATCTCTGTACTGGGGTGAATGTATGGCATTGTTCTGCATTCTGTCCATCAATTGTTCTTTTTGTGTTAATGAACTAAGAGGCAAGTCAGGATTCATGTTTATCCTATATGTGGCTAGTTTTGTATTATATATGGAAAAAAAGTTTAGTCTATTAAACAAAAGAGTTTTTTGTACAGCAGACATTCTAAACTCGCACATTTAAAGGTGCTCTCATATGTGATAATGAAGAAAATGGCGGCTCAATGAATACAAATATTTGCACACGATCACATCATTTGAAACCAGTTTATGGGTCAAGAGCATTACAAATAGGTCGAGTAGATTATTTAAGTCACTAGATCTGCAGGTCTAGTAAACATTTTATGATTTTTCTAGGCCTTAGTCCCATGTACTGCGCAAAGCCTCCCTTCATCATGGGGCAGCATGCGCTAAGGAGCAGGCTAAGGTATTTTTTGATGAAGTCATCATTTTTTCTTCTCACTCTTTCATTTTTGTTAGCAATTGATGCATTCTCAATGTTGTGGTGCTGGTAAATTGTTGCAATTGGAGTAACCATTGCACTTTCTTTCAGATTGTGATCCTTCATATGCATTTTTTGCTGTGTTTAATGTCTATTCTAATGCAGCTGTGTAAATAGTATTCAGCTCATAGAAGTAGTTGAAAACAGTAATCCCTGTGTATTTATTTCCCCAATGATCAGAGCAGAATCGAATATTAATTGATCCCGAGAAGTTCCAGCGTATCAGTCCCTTCAACACCAACATAATCGAACACACAGGAACACACATTCAGATTAAATATGTAGGACAAAAGAAGACCAGGAGAGAGGCACTGCTAGTACTATGGCCATCTTTGAGGAGGCCCAGACCGACAATCATTGCAAGCAAGGTGTCTGAGTCACCCCCACCATATGTAGGAATGGAGGTGCTCTCTCTGATGCCTGCCATCCCCGCATTAGGTCATACCAATCCACCGGTCGAGGGACTCGGGGGGGGGGGGGGGGCCTCCACTGAACAACAAACTGCCAGATCAAGACGAGGGAGGCCAACAGGCGCCCAGGCAATTCCAGCATCACCCCAGCACAGTGCTGGAGCTCCCCAAAGCTCACTCTCCCCCCCCCCAATCCATTGTGCTCGACCCATCGAACCCCAATGACACGGGTGACCAGGAGATTGAAAGCAGTACTAGACAGTAATACAACCAGTGGGGGTGAAGAGAGGGGCCCCAGTCCTCTGGGATCAGACGATGAAGGGGGGTGGGGGGGCTGGGTATGCTCAGGCAGCAGAGAGGACAATAGAAAGAGTCTGAGGACAAATTCCTACCCAGAAAAACAGCGCCGAGCTCAGAACGAAGAAGACAACCGAGGTGGGAGTAAGAGGAGAGGCGTGAATTAAGGCTGGAGAGAGAGAGAGAGCTCTCACCCTGGAAACTCAACGAGAGAAAAGAGCAGGGCGCCCTCCACCTGAGGAGGGTGGGGGTAGGTATACAGCATCGCTCAGAGAGGAGTCCGAGGCAGAAGGAAGGCTTCTACCTGGGCCCCAAACTTCACCAGATGATCAGCGTAGTAGAGGGGCTGACTGGGTGATAAAGGATCAATGTAGCCTGGCACAGACTCAATTAAGACATAGGAGAAGCAACATGGCACCTTTACGTGCGCAGGAGGAGAGGAGCGACGAAGACGTCGCTGCTCCCCCCGAACGCTCGGTCTAGACAAACTGATCCTAAGGGAGATAGTGGCCAGAGAGGCAGGCGAGACCTTTGCGCAACCATTTTTGCCACCAGCTAGCCCACTTGACCGAAAGGGAGGACCAAAAGATGGATCCTTCGAACCAGACGACATTACTATTGCGGAAGACTGTATCCCGCACGGAGGGGGGAGATCCCACGTGGAACGTCCCCTACATGCAGGATTGCCTAAAGAAATGGGAGCGCTACGTTAGAGAGAAACTCGCAGCGCTCCCCAAGCCAAAATGTGCCCGCTACTACAGAAGGGCACGTCAGGGACCAGCTATATGCCTTGGCTCCAGATGGATAAGGAAGGGCTCAGAACCAAACTACCGCCATTGATGGATGGGTCAGGGCAGTGGATCTCATGTTTCAAGAAGAACAAAGCGGGGATAAACCTAGCAATAGGCGATATCAAAAGTCTGGTAAGCAGTCTCATCGGAGAGCAGACATTCACGGTGTTTGCCGGAGCCCGCATCCCAGCAGTTACACTGACAAACACCGAGCATGAAAGGCTGCTTTCACTGCTTACAGACACCCAATATGGACGGCCCTGAGGGAAATATTCCCAAATTGCCCAGATGTAGGAGGATTGATGGCAGAAAGTACAAGAGACAGGCCAGTCTTGGACTGATACGGGCACTCAGGTCACATTTTATTACAACATCCTCAAAAAGGGGCTGCCCACCGAAATACTAAACGGTTTGGACAGTGTAATAGGGTTAGACACCAAACCCTGGCGGGAAATACAGGCCCGCATATTACACTATTATAAAAAAAACAGGAAAAGGCCAGTCCAGCACAAATTAAAAAGACCACCCTCGAGGGGGCCGTGTTGGCCGCTAGCGTACAAATGGCAACAATCTTGAAGGGGGCCCCACTGCAAAACCCCAGAGGGTTTCAACCCGGTTATAATGGCAGAATTTAGCGAAATTGGCATTAGCCGGACCTTAGAGAATGTTGCTGCCACCGAATGGGTCACATGGCCAACCGATGCTGCTTAAAAACTTATCACGAGCAGAGATCGATAAATCTGGGTCAGTCTCCGCAAAATCCCCATCCTCAAAACCAAGCCTAAGGTAACCCGAATGCACCATACGTTCAGCCGGAGGGAGGTCAGACAGACACTGCACCACCACAGCAGGGAACCGGAGGTTGGGCAAACACGTGGCAGCAGCAGCAATAGACAGAGATCCCAGCCCAACAATGAGCGCAACAGGGAGAGGTAACTGCCTGGGGAGGCAATGCCTTTACACAATCGCAAAACCCACCTATGCTGTAGATTCAAACCCTCAATGCAGAGCATACACTTTACGCACACCTCAACACACATTTAAAAAATAAAGACTAGTAAGACAATATTAGGAATGCCCAGCCTTTACTTGTATTCTGGAAAATAAGGACTGCTGCAAGCTGTGTCGATCGGGAATCTGGTGTCTGCAGGAACCTAGGCCCCACTCTGCTGTTGATCCCCCAAGGTGGGTTGGCTGGCCACGCCCAAGGGGGAGGGCAGTCTGGCGAGGGGCAGGGCGGCTCCCCAACAAATATATAAAAAGCAGGCACCTAGGTCCCCTCACTCAAGTCCAAATTGGGACAGGTTCCTATGACCAGATCAAACGGACCTCATTCTCAGGCCTCTGGCCCGGGACCCAAATTCATTCAAGGTGTGTGCTCCCAACCACAGCCAATAGCCTCCAGGCCAATGGAGGCCCCTTTTCAGTTCCAAAACGAGGTAATGTTCCAGTCTCTGGAGCCAGATCTCCCACACACTTGGGATGATGAAGACCCCCCATAATGTCCATGGCAAGCACAAACCATTGCATGGCACTGAGTCAGTAGGGAGTCTACCAGAACAATTCATCATCCCAGTCTATTACCTGCATCGGGCGAAATTCAACGAGTTTTGGCCTTGCACCAGACTCTCCATTGAGCTACAGTCTGCCTCCTCCTTTCCCTCATCTAAAGCCTGCTCGTTGGATCATGTCCCTCCAAAACATCGAAGGTATCGTGTCACCAGTCGGACGTCTTTGGCCACAATCATGGACAGCAGTCCCAAAAATCTCGGGCAGAATGTAGTCGAAGGGAAAGGGGTGCCGGAAGAGGAGAGTCTGCAAAAATCCATAACAGCTCTGTGTGAAGTACTCAGAAATAGACTCACTGCCCTATCCGACCTACCGATCAGGCTGACAACACACAAGGCCTCACCATCTAGGGCAGCCAAATCTTGGACACCGCCACATCAGAAACACATAGGGGCTGTGGGACAGCTATCCGACCCCCTCTGGTATACGACAATTGAAATGACCAAATCACATGAGAATAGGGAAACGCCAAAGGTGCCTGCAAAAAAAAGCCCAAAAGAAGCCACGAAAGTGCACCACACTTACAGCAGCCCACCAACTCTCCGGCACCCACTTCCATATTCCTAAGAAAGACCCAAGCATTCAGGTCCAAGACTTAGAACTTTTATCAAACTGTTGGATACCGAACTCTTTCAAACTTTTCCAAAGTAAAGAAATCTCCCAATCACCGGAGAACCACAGACATCTTTCTTTGATCCTCCCCAAGACCTGCAATGTTCCACAAGTTATGTATTGTTGTACAATTCAAAACAAAACCCTTTCAGGCATAGAGTGACGCATAAATTATGCAAAACAAGTAGTGGGGAACTCTGGGTAGTTCTCAAGTTTAGGTGGAAGGTAGCTCCAGTATAGAGCACTCTCAACACCAGCGACACTCTAAATTTGCTCACCTCAAATGTTTGTTTTTCTATCAAAGTCTTTAAGCATAGGATTAGCAAAGTGCCATCCACGCCGAGATAGAAAGGGACAAAGTATTTTGCCATTTCTACAGCAAAGTCTTTAAGCATAGGATTAGCACAGTGCTATCCATGCCAAGCTGTAAAATGGCCAAAGCCTTTTACCACTCCAGGCACAGTATTACAGCTTTGGATTGGTAAAATATCATCCAAGCAAACCTGAAATGAATAAAAGCAACCCCTAATTGTTGTACAATTGTATACCCTCAGTTTACTGTGGGTGTGGCCGCATCCACATGTTGCCAAATATCTGCCTAGTTCAATGAAGTCCACTGGACATTTACACCGCGCTTGCGTAAGGACCTCTCCCATGTCACCTATAATTACACTGAGCACAACACTAGTATTCCACATGCACTACACAGCGCACTCTTACACAACACATGGTATCAGCACATGACCGCCGTAGGCGCCCAGACATCGGCCGGGTCATGCTTCATCTGTTCGCTGATACCACATGCAGTAGGCACAGACATGCTTTACTTGTCCCAAGAGATAGCCCCCGAAAAAGCAAAATGCCTTCTCCAACTGTACCTATGTAGGATTAGGGCCGAGATACACCCCAACAGGTTAGAACCCCATAGAATAGTAGTGAACGTGACCAATTACAAGACCAATCCCACAGCTCTATAACTCTTCACCAATCCTAGCGAGATTCAAACTAAACTAGTTAGATTCGCAGGTTGGGCACTGTAGGGGAGGATATTGTTTGGCCCCAACACTTTCCAGAAATAAGATTCTTGGAGGTAGCAAAGCCACCGCACATGTGCACAAAAACCTCTGCTCCTGCTTCAGTCTGTGGTCCCAGGGTGGCCCTTAGCGTGTCTGGTGCAGTATTCTTTAATAATAAATGGATGCCAGACATGGAGCTCCAGTGTAGGGCCATCCACCTTGATGATGCAAAGGGAAATGAGTCTCGTAGGGGAGGGTTAAATACCAGCATAGATAATCCCTGTCAGGAAATATGGGACACTGAGATAGATAGGTACACATAGTTGTAAGGGAAGAAACAACCCCTAATTGTATGGAAACTTACACTGTATTCCTTGTGTTTCAGAGGAAAAGGAACGATTCCACTCGGCACTAATGAAAAATGTGGCGCAATACTGCACGTACCGGACATGCAATGGGGCACCTCTATACTGATGGATGCATACTGGCAGTGCGGCGAATTTGCCTACATACAGCTTGTCCCCGAATGGTGAGGCCTGTGCTCCCTGGTCACCATACACACCCCTACTCTGGTCATTCCTGGAGAAGATCTGTCAGAGTTGTAACAAAATCCACTGCAGAAGAAAACTGTTGCATCAAGCTCGAGAAAAAGAACTGCTGATTATTATGGCTGGGCTCAGTTCAAGGACATTCTGGAAGAATTCAGACTGTTTTCTGACACACAAGTCAGTATGGGAGTGTTCATACACTTCTTCACAGTGCAGACAAAAGCAAAAGCCCGCTGGTTGCAAATAACCTGATGAGAGTTGATGAACATTACTGAGCTCAGCCTTAATGCAATTAGGGAAGAACTAAGAGCCATCCGCCTCATGGTGATGCAACATCGGTATGTGTTGGACTTGATGACCGCAAGGGGTGTGTTGGGGTTTCCTGCAGTAAAAGCGCAGTCCTCAAATTGGGTACAATGAAAGTTGCTAGGGAAATAGTAATAGTTAAACCTGAAACACAACAAGCCCTCAACAATGTGACTGTCATGAAGTATGGGGTAAATGATGTAGTTGAAAATTCAACTTGAGGGGGGATATTAATATTGATGTTGAAGTACGCAATGATACATGTATGTACAAAAAATTAAATTGAATCACTGTTGTCGAAATCCCCCGATATGGCCTCTCCATCAACTTCGAGTCAGAAATACGTGGACAGGCAAGCCCAGCGCCCTAGGCCTGAGGCTACTAATTGACAGGTCACATGGTGGGGTGGCATGTAACCAGCAGGACAAACGTGCAAACAGGAAAAACTCAGATTAGTCCCACAGATAGGCAACACCACCACAATGGACCTGGGAGATTGGCCCCAAAAAAAAGCACATGGCCGGAGGGGCGCTCATTTCCAAAACACCATGAAGTTGGATGCCACATGAAGTTAGGAACACTCAGTCAGGACACAACACACAGTACACATGCAGTGATTTTTTTTTTTTAAATCTTTTTTTATTGGCATTTATATATATATAACAGGATTATATTCAACACAATTGCAAAACCATAGTAAGATTAACATGTAGCAGAATACATTCAGCTGGAAGGCATTGCATGACAATGTTTATGTTTATCTGGGACAAAAATCTGTAGTGGTCTCTTCGGTTATCGTCCATAATAAGTTGTCTCCAGTATAATTGTCTCTTCCGGATTCAATACAATATTAAAATAATCTCTCACCATGGTATTATAGTTAAGAGGGAGTAACCGGGTCAAGTATCAACATTGTCCACCTTAGATGCACTAATTTCCAAGAAACATAAATTTGCCACGAACTAGGGTATTCAACAAGTGCGTGGAAGAAAGCAACAGCCATATAAGGAGAAAGAAAAAGAGAAAAAGAACACAAGAGAATGTCTCCGTGCTACTATGAAATGAACATACAACTAAAACTAGTAATAAACTGCCAGGGGTTATTAGTCTGTACAGGCATCAGTAATCTATGGGTCAACGTTATCTCGGGGTCGGGGAGTACCTAGGGGAGGAAGGGGGGGGCCCGGAAGGAGGAGGGGGGAAGTAGAGCATAGGAAGGCCAATAAGGCCCCGGTTTGATGTGTGGAATCCCAATGCAGTACCTGATCTAGTGCATATCAAAAACAAAAAAAAAAATGTAGCCGCTTACCAAATAGCACAATCAGTCCCCACCCTCCCAGAGATCCAATCATCCCGTCCATACCACAACAGTCAAACAGCCGTTTACACATGCAGTGATCACGCACTCCCATGCCGGACATCTGGACACGTTAACCACTGGCCCTCACTGTGTCCACGCAAGGTCAAAATCCACCTGCATTTGTCATCAGGTGTGACTCATTTGCGGCTTCATTACAAGACCTATTCCTAGACAGGGGTGTGCAGTTCCTCTAGAAAAAATGGTCCTAATGAGCAAGGTGAGTGATTAGTTTTATAATGATAAAACTAATCACTCACCTAGCTCATTAAGACATTGTACCCTAAATTGAGCACCACATCTTTTAATTAGGGTAGTGAGCTTTATCATTAAAATACTCTTATACTGACCATCACTATACCTATTTTAATCCACTTTTTGGTCACCACACTACACACACAACATAACCCCAACACCCACACCTCATCATACGGCTAAAAAAAGATCTCCGGCAAAGAGCCCCCTAGCGGGTGCCCCTCGGGCATTGCAACGCCGGACCGACGAGGAGCTTGCCCAAATGATGAAGCATGACACCTCTCGGTGTGTGTGAGGGCACTTGCTTTTATTGAATATTGGAGCCTACTCTTTTAATCTGGAACACAATAATTTGTCCCCCCTTTTTTAGGTCGAGCCTCGAGTAGCGCGCAAGCGCTGCTCTGGCGAGACTTTAAGCTAGGGGTTTCGAAAGCTGACCAGACGCTCGTGCGTCATGGCCTTTTCCCTGCGGTTACGCGCGCGGCAGACATCTGTTTCCAATTATCGTGCCCAGACGCGGGCGCGATAATTGGAAACACATGCCGGCCGTGCGGGGAAAAGGCCGTGACGCACGAGCGTCTGGTCAGCTTTCAAAAGCCCAGGCTGCCGCGCTCGCTCGCCCCCGCTGCCGACGTCTCTGCTGTCCAGCGCTTCACTTGTTTGCTTGGCTTGTTTGACTATGTTCTGCTTCCATTGGAATTTCGTGTCTTTAAGAGATGCCTTCGTGGTGTTGTGCTTTTTGCTTCTGAGGCGAGCACTGTTGGATGTAACTGAAATCGTTACATTACCTTCAGAAAATGTTCTATTCTTTCCATTCGCTGGAGGGTTTTAACTCCCTTTACCTGACAGGCATGCCTTTCATTGAATGGCAATAGCAGAGGCATTCAAGTTGGTTACGCAGCGAGCCTCAGGAAGCAGAGCAGATGCGGGGGAGAGGAAAATGGATGGCAGCCCCCGCTTGCACGAACTGTGGTTTTCAGCGCAGAGCGTTTGTACGGTTGTCAGAGAATAAACTTGGTCCCTTCACTCCATGTTTCACGAATTCCTCTCTGGCCCTCTCGACTAACCCTCGCCACCTCCCCAGTTCTGCATTCTTAGCTAATGTGTGAATGGGATTGAACCATGGAAAACCTCCCACGGGAAGTATAAAATCCAGAGATGGCGTTCGTGTTTAAAAGAATCTTTTTTTTTTCTGTTTAAAACGTGGTTAAGAGGATTTAAAAAACAAAACATGTTTTAAATGAAACCACATTAGAATGACTTTCGACATTTTCACATGTGTTTTCGCATAACTGTTTATAAATAAGGAACTAAGCTCCATCTCAGTGGCCACTATTAGGCAGAATTGGTGGTCGGTTTTCTATGCTTTGTATCTTAGAGAATCTTTTCGAAAAATCTTAATGCAGAGCTTCCATCACAAAATCTGCTAAAGTAGCCCACATTTCAAAGGCTGTGGCAGGACAAATAGGGCTTTGTGTTGTATATTTTATGTAAGCAGCTATCGGACACTTGTCTCATTAGTAAGTAGGGGCAGTCCAGATCGGTGGCATATTTTTTATTTCAAATATTATTAATAATATTAACTTATTGAGTGTGCAGTTACCCAAAGGTGTCCTGGTGCTTAAGAAGTTCAGATAGGAAGCAGTCTGTCTAAGTTATTTAAATAAATGTGTTTTTAGAGCCTTCTGAAATGTGAAATGATTTGGCTCCATCTGTAACACAATAGGCAGTTTGCTCCAGGTCTCTGCAGTAACCACAAAGAAGGCACGACCTCCCTGTCTAGCCTTCCGAAATGTAGGCACAACTAGAAGATTAAGAGACCCTGAACGTAGGTAGGGTTCTAGTAGGAGTGCCTTTTTTTTTTTATTTTTAAAGTGGAGATGTAGTTAGTGCAATGCGTTTGGAAAATGGGTTTATGACCGAGACACAGGGCCTTCAATTCACATCTTTCCTAAACAGGAAACCTATGAAGTTTCCTTGGGTGCATGCATAGAAATTTTATCAAATATACAAAGATAAAAAAATCTGTCTAGCAACTGCATTCTGAATTACAGTTTTTGAATCAAATACTTTGGAAGACCAACATACAAAGCATTACCATAGCCCAATTTGCTCAGGATCAGTACTTAAATCCGAGGTTGCCTACCTAGCCTGCTGTGGAAACAAGCATTGGCATAGCCAATAGGTCTCGCCTTTGGGACCTAACAAGTGTTTAGTCATGCAACAGTTGATGTTGTTGCACCAAGGATATTGTGCTGCATAACTAAATACTTATAAGGTCCCAAAAGCGAGACCTATTGGCTATGCCAATGCTTGTTTTCTAGAGGAACTGCACACCCCTGTCTATGATTAGATTTTTGATACAAGGAGCAAGTGTGCTGGACTTTTCAAGCTCCTGGTTCCTCTTTTTTAAGAGTTTCATGACAAGACCACTCCCGAAACAGGATCTTTGAATTGTTTTATGATGCTTCAAGAAATGTATAAAAAGACATTCAAAACGATTGTACCTTAAGTCAGTCTTCAGACCTGTTTCTGCTTGCTGCGCTCACGGCCCTAGAGTTTGATTAAACCAGCTGTTCCTGTTTTGCCAAATCCCTCGTCTTTGTTTTTTCAAGGTAAATTCATATTTGAGCAACAACAATAATAAAAATACCAAACCGATTTAGAAAAAATAGAGAGTATAATTTTATAAACAAAATGAAACCAAATGACAAAAATCCAATAAGGGGAGCCGGAGATATGATTTTTTTAAGTTTTACATAGAAATTGCACCAAAAAGAACAAAGTGCTAATGATAATCAATGGTCAAGGTAGACTGGGACCTACATGCAATTTAAGGCTGACGATGATGAAGCACAGATGGGATACACCAACCCGGTTCATCCAGGTCAAATATTTTACCTTCTCACTTAGTCCTTTAAGTCCCAATCCATCACAGGAGTACAGTTCTAAAGCCCCCAGGACATCAGGGGAGGCACTTAGAGACTCATGGGGCATCAGCCAGAGGCCAACAGCAGGGTCTAGTCCATGTCCAATTGCCACTGTTCAGTTGGGTGCTTCCAAGAAAAGGCCTCTTGTAGCTTCTTGTATCCCTGTAGCTTCACCAGGGGGTCAGCCTTATGACCATTGGGAGTCCACTTCTTTGTCCTGGGTACAAGAGGGACCAGGTCCAGTCCTTCAGGGCTCTTCTCAGGTCACAGACTGCAGGTCCTGTCCTCTTCTGATATTCCACAGGTCCAAGAGGTGCCACATTTATGCCTGACACTAGCTAGTGGATGGGAATGACTCCTAGGGACACCTTAACCAATGGGGTAAAAGTTCCTGGGGTCATCCCTTCCCAGTTTGGGCCACACTAAACTTGGGCTCTGATGGCTGGGGGTGTGTGTGGGGAGTGAACTATGGTAATTCTAGTGTCCTTCCACATCTAACACTAAAATCAAGTACGAAGTAGCCACTGTACCCACAACAACACCAGAGACAGACGTCTGGTAGGACAAAAGCAGAGCCTTATAGCAAGCAGACAGTCATAGACAAGAATGGTCTTGGCATTCGGTTCTCTCCCCTATCAAGTGTGCCCCGAGTGTTACATGTGAGCCCAGGTGGCGTGTCAAGCAGGATTTGACACCAGCAGGATTTGACACTGTAGTGTCAAAAAGGATGCCCACAGACCTCACTGTACATATTCAGAGGATGTATCTCGGCCCAGTCGGGTCAAGCTATTGATTGATCCTGGGAGGTGTTTCACACCTGTCCTGTTCAAGGCTATTTACATGCTAAGAGAAGCTAGAGAGCCATGACAAATTAGCCTCCAGGAATTTCAAGCAGGGAAAGGTAACTTTCTAACTCTTACTTTTCCTTAATATTTATTAAACATCTGACTTCACCATTGGATTGGATTTTTATTACCAATTAAAAATAGTTCTAGGGAACCAGGTTTGAGTCCCAGTGTAGGCATAACACCCTTTGATTCTGGGCAAATCACTTAATCTCCCATGCTTATAATAAAATGAAATTGACTTTGCATCATGTAATCTGTTGCTCAAGTAAAATGCTACAATGCCCTTGGGCAGTGTTCGCACAACAAGAACCAGACAAAATATATACATACATATATAGAGAGAGATTCCAAAATACACCACTGGGCCTTGTTTTAACACAAAAATGGATATAAGGCATTACTCCATACTGTGCTGCAGAAGGGGTTTCTCAAATTTGCTAAAATCACTGGAATCAACACCAAGATTGTTCAGAAGCCTTGTGATTTTAGTGAACGGATGCCACGGGCCAGCGCAACACTCTGAAAAATGTTCCAATTCCAGACTCAAGTGCAATTCCCCTCTGCCACTTTTATGGGCAGATCAATATAATGGCCACAATCCAATACCGAGGGAAGTGAGCAAGGTTATGACATTTACAAAAAATTTATGTTATTGCATTACAACAACAAAAAACGCCTCATGTCCATCAAAGTTATATGGGTTGTGAAAGTTAAATATACCAATTAGGAATATGCCCCTTAAACCATGTTAAAAGGGGAGCACAGGTACTTTACTACTGATTAACAGGGGTAAAGTGCACAGAGTTCTGAAGCTAACAAAAATACAGGGTCCAGCAAAAGGTGAAAAATCTGGGGGGAAAATATAGAAAAGGCAGACTTCCTACAGCAACTATCTCCTACTCTTTTGTAGCCTCACTCCATGCGAAGGCACAGCTACAAGTTCGACAAAATATGATGAGCACCCCTTCCACCCTCACTTATTGACACCAAAGCTCTTTCAACACTGGTCACATTAAAAACACACACTATGAATATGACACAATACATGGATTTCCTGCACAAAATCATGTTAAGTAAACACAAAACGCAACTCTTTCTCTTACCCCTCTTCACTTCAAACATGAGATCAGCTCCAACCATGATACAATATGAGTGAGCATCACCCATGACACCAAAACTCTTCCCACACAGACCACATTATAAAGCAACACTACCCACTCTCTACCAATGGAGTAGCCTTTTATTTCTCCAACCAAAGCACTTGGAGACCTCCTGCAGTCTTTGCTATATAAATGCTACAATGTAATAATACAACAAGCATGGACACATAGGCATGTTAGAGCGCATCATTGTATCTGGTCTATACATTCTATTTTACAATGGGTGGTAGGACGGACACTTAATAAAACTACTTTCCTGTGCTTCCACGCAAGACAAAACCATTAATTGCTGATAATTAATTTTAGTAGGATCTGCTGAATGTTTATAGTGTTCTTGCTAATGAAGTCTATGTATTTTAATAGCAGCGGGATCTCTTTTGCCAGTCAGTCAGAAGAACTTAATTTCGATCAATTTAGATCAAAAAAGTATGGCACAAGACAAGAAACATACAACCATGTATAAATAACACAGCATATACTCTTTAGACAGATAAAACTAAATACATAAAACAAGAAGATCTTAAAATATCCATCTGTTAACCCATTTGAGTAGCAGCATATAAAGAGAACTCCTCTATAAAACCTTAAAGTTGCATCTTTTAGACGCATTTAAAATAAGAACATATAAAGGATAAGGCTCTTCTCCAAGAGCTCAAACACAATATTAGCAGCATGACATCAAGATAGCAGCAAAACGGAAACAATATCAATAAAAAAATAAGAATAAAAAGCTATTTTATACACATTTCACGCATTAAATCCACATTGCCATCAGGAACTTAGCCAGAATACCACAATCTGGCTTGAGTCTGTCTGTAGTATTCTGAACGCCTCCTGGTGCTTCCTGATTCCCAGGTTTCTACAAAGGGGGGCAATCCATTTAGTGCGAGACGGTTTATAAAATGGACAAAAGAACAGTACATGGATGAGCGATTCAGGCCCCCCGTCAACAACACGTACAAGACTCATCAACAACGTCCATTTCTTTATGCCACTTCCTGGTAAAAGTTCTTACAGGCAGGGATCTGTACCTAAATTGTAGGTATAGTTTCCTTGCCAGAGGTGGAGCGATTTCATCAATTGTATTCTCATACGGTGGCATTGGTTTAAAATCAATTAAAGCAGCCGATGGGGATCCCTTGCACAGCAAAATATTGTTCACTGCCACACTTTCCCAAAAAGTAGCTTTAATACTAGACTTTGGGTTTAAGCACATGGTCTCTGGGGAGACCCAGTATGTATCAAGGCTCAGCCTCTGAACAGCCTTTACAGTACGGAGCCACAAAATCTTCCTTATACATTTCGGAGTCATGAGGTCTCTAAGGCCCACCCTATTTGGTTCTAATGCTGTTGTGGAATAGAGACGGTGTCAAAAAATGAGGAGTTTGCACTTAATCTTATGAATAATTTTCTTCTGTGCTAAGTCTAGATAGAGGGGAGTCAATGGGGTACTTGCTGGAAGGTTTAATAAGGATCTCAAGAATTTATGCTCCACTACAGTTAAGCTATGGGCTTTTATACTACCCCATAGCTCCACGCCATATAAGACTAACTTTAGAGCCTTAACATTGTAAATCTCTAATGCAGGGGCCACCCTTCTAGATATAGTTTTTCTATGAATTTTTGCTATGTTTGCAGTGTGTTGTACCAAAATCTCTTTTGCATGAATGTGTAACAGGTCAAACTAGTCATCGCAATAAAAGGTACAGTATATTTTGCATTTAGACACATATGATGCATAATTCACCTTAACAAGCTGGAAAATTTGCTAAATGTTGCAGCAAAATGTGGTCCTCCATGGCTGAGTAATTCCAGTAGCTAAGCGAATATTGGCACTAGCAGGCTTGTCTAGCCATCTGCAATTTGTGGATGTATCCCGCATTCAGGGTTAAAGACCCTCATACCTGCAAAATAAGGGTGTAGCCCAAATGCGCGGAGTCCTTTTTGTCAATGCAATTTATGGACAGACTGATCCTTCTGACGTATGAAGGATGCTTCCAGTTCAAAAACAGTTCCCATAAAAAAACAAGTTCACTTCCTGTTAGACTCGATGTTGGAATGGCCCGCCACACAATGGCAGTACTCACGCATAAGCATGTTGGCACTGAGAGCGAATAAGTGTAAGGAGCAGTTGAGGCTGGTGTCCGGACAAGGTGTCAGGGCAAAGTGGCGGGTGGAGGGGGGTACAAAACAAAGCAAAAAAAACAAAAACTTACCTGAATCCCGCTGCATCGCCGCTCTTCTGGCTGCACTGCAGGCACAGGCCTTGTGGCCAATCTTGACGCTGCTCTCACAACATGAGAGCAGCGTCAGGATTGGCCTGAGCGCCCTCGATTTGCGTTCCCAGGGAGACTGGGAGCCTGTGCCTGCTCTCTCCAATTCGGCAACGCAGACCGGGATGGAGAGAGCTTCAGTGCGCATGACGGTTTGGCCAGCCTGAGACGGTCGGCCAAACCTTTATGCGCGCTGAGAACAGTGCACCCACTACTCCCCCTGTGCCTGTCATTCCCCTGGCCCCTGCCCCCACTCCCCACCAAGACTAGACGACATCGAGAAAAATGAACCGATAATCGTTTTATTTTTCAAGTTTTGCAGCTGCTGCTGGCGGGGGGGGGGGGGCAAGAAACGACACTGCCAGCTGCAGGTAAGGAGATTTCTGTTGCAGCTCCCATGGGCTACAGCAGAAATCGTGTGGCTCGGAGTCTGATCCCTCCTTTATTGAATCAGTGTAGGGAATGAAGCTGGTCAGAGGAGGTTTAATTACCAGCTTAAGTTTCTCAGTTTCTCTGCTACACGTCAATAAAACAAAGGACATCGAGGTAACATAATTTAAACGTCTTTAAAAAATTCTGAACTTAAAAGACCCTTCTGCTTGTGTATGAATCTGATGGACAGAGAGCCCTCAACTTCAAGAACCAGACTCAAACACAAATGTCAGTTACAGAGTGGCATAAAACCATGATGTTGAAATTAGGGACAGCACAGATGTGATGTTTCATCACGGCTCCATTTCTTCATCTGTGCATCACACACACTTCTCTCATTCAAATGGAGGGGGAAAAGGGTGTGACGATTCCCTAGTGTATGTTTTTTAAGAAGGTAGAAGAGTCATAAGAAAATTCCAAATGGAGCACGGGATCAAGCTCTGCAATGGATGAAGCCAAAAGTCAAAAGAAAATAGAAGTCAAGGTGGTCATGGAGATATGAGAGTGAAAGGCAGGGAGGGGAATAGGATCCCACAAAAGTAATACAAATTTGTAAGAATGAGAACATGGTAAAGAGGCTAGCACATGCACAAGAGTGTACACAGGGCCATTATACTAGCAACAAAAAGCATGAATGAATAAGGCCTCAAATGCAAGAGGGAGCCCTCCCTCCACAGCAGAACCTCACAAAATACCTTAACCACTTTATGAGCAAGGTTACATGATCTGCCAGTGGTGTTAACAGTTTTTGGGGTATCCAATGAGAAGGAGTGCCATGGAAGACGTGGGTGTGTGGGTTAATACATGTACTCTTCAAGGGTGTGGAATTTAGTAAAATACCTACTTACTCATGGGACAGGTTGCTTCATAAATCTACTTGTCCTGTAAAAAAAAATCCACTTGTTCCTTTGGTGCCACGTAGTGCAGCTGGGATTAAGGCAGCAATTTCATTATATACAATCTCTGATATTAGTCTTTCTGATTATGTCAGGGCTCATACTATAGTAGGGTTTGAATTCTAGCAATTTCCTTATTTTGCCACTTTTCTGCAGATCTACATACTGGGGCTCGAGGTAGCATTAAGCAATGTTCCAGGGTTGGAATGACCTTTTGAGTCTTTGCAAACCTACTAAATTGCACGTTTTAAGGGTTTTCGCCAGATATTCTCCAATCTTTTCCCATATTGAGGAAGGTTGGAAATTCACTTCGGACGAAAGGTTGGAAATTTACTCCTGACAATGGCAGAAGTAAAACTTCTTCCAGGCTTGGGAAAAAAGTGGTTGGAAGAAGAGTGAACTTGTAAATGCTCAACAGATTTTCGCATGAGCAAATCTATACTATGCATATTTGCTCACTCTAAAAAGCAGCTCACTAATATTTTCTCAGAGTACGATTTCCTGGCCTACTTCGGTAAATTCTTGTGATTTCATGAAAGCCATAAATCTGCACTAATGCAAGAACATATACCATGGGTGCCATTTTGTGACTGTCTTTAAGAATTGGGACCCTAATTAGGTCTGTAGTTAACCAAGACCATGTTTAAAATTACAATTCTACCTCTATCTATCTCTGGTTAGTTCAAAGGCAGACACCATGGCATGCCAGCATCAACAATCAATCACTCAGTCAGAATTTGTAAAGCGCGGCTGCTTCACCCGTGAGTGAGGGTCTTGAGGCGCTGTGGGATCATGCTGCGGGATCGCGCTGCCGGTTACTACTGGTTGAACAACCAGGACTTGAGGTCCTTCCTGAACTGCTGGAGTGACAGTGAGGCTCTGAGGTGCGGGGGAGGGCGTTCCAGGTCTTAGCCACCAGGCGGGAGAAGGAGCGGCCTCAGCTGTTTGCCCAGAAGATGCGTTGGGTAGCTGCTAGGGAGAGGGATCTGGAATGGAGTTCTCTGGTGGGTTGGTGGAAATTCACTTGTTTGTTGAGGTAGGCCACTCCTTCGTTGTGTAGCACCTTGTAAGAGTGGGTGAGCAGCTTAAACTGAAATCTCTTTGCGACTGGTAGCCAGTGGAGTTTCCTGAGGTGTAGGGTGATATGCGTCTGTCTTGGGACGTCGAGGATGATTCTGGCTGCTATGTTATGGATGGTCTGGAGTTTCCTCATGAGTTGGGCGGTGATTCCTACATAGAGGGAGTTGCCGTAACAAGTGGATGTATTGTTATAAGTAAAAGAAAAGTGGGTTGCACTGGACTGAAATTAGACCTAATGGAAAAGTTATAGCTGATGTTGTAGAGAAGCCTAAAGAATCAATGGGATGATTAAACATGCAGTACATTTTTCTTTCTAAAAAAAGAAAAATCCCAACTTTTGTACTTCACAAGCAGTGCTTAATTTGAGCCAGTGGTTGCCGTGGTGGCCACCAGCACTTATTTTTCTGCATCAGAATTTGGACCAGAGCAAGAGAGAGAAAAAACACACCTACCGGAATGAAGGATGAAGAGAAAGACAGAAATCCGTCACAAATGGAGAAAGCAGGAACATGCAAGAGTGAGATAAAGAGACAGGGAGAGTCTTGTGGTGTATTAAAAAGGCTTGTGGTGGAATCAAGACTACACAGCCTTGTTAGTTAGCACACCAACATTTAATAGCACAGACAAAGGCATCTGAGTGGATCTTTGGGCACCAGCACTCATCCATTTACAAATTAAGCACTGTTCACAAGTGCACTCCCAAAGACTTGTGTGCTATGTAAATAGTTGGGAATATAGAGCATTGATTCAGTTACACATTTTCTTATTGTGTCTCTCTAAGCCAACGAGGTTTTCAACCAACCATTAATGTCTTGTCACAAATAAAATAGTGTTTGCTAGCATCGTCATTGCATGGTGACTGCATACATCGCGACTTTCCCTCCCGATGATATTTTCTTTTATGGCGGAAACCCCCATCAGCTGCCCATCTCTCCGTGAGGACATACTGCCAACATGATTGTTTGTGCTAGGTGCAGAGGCCTCGGCCAGCCACTGCAGGCTTCACAGAGGATAAATAGTGTCTGCCAGATACACCACCTCACTGCCATGCACAAACATTTGGCCAGTGGACACTCTTCCTTCACAACGTGCCGGCTTCAACCTGATGACTACAGCATCCTCCAGGTTCCATGTCAGCAGGCACGCAGAGATAGAGCCCACGCAGGCACTGAGTAAGAATGCCCACGCCTATGGCCGGCAAGGCAGTTTACCCATTTTGACATCACAAGGTAGGAGCCAGCCCCTCTACGCAAAGTGGCCTATAACACACTGAAGGCTCACACTTGTTGGTGAGGAGCACACGGTTGGTGCCTTCCTAAGGATGACCATCACCTCTACTACCCACCACCTGCCAGCACACGACTAGCAATCCTGCAGACCTCGCCATGGCCTCTATTCCTCCCATCGAGCCTTTGCTGCTACCAGCCCCCTCTCTGCACAGGCAGCAAATTTGAGAACCTGGGTGGAATGGCGAGATACATACTTTGCCATGCTGACCATCAAATGACTGGAGTAGGCCATTGCTACTTCAGCTTGCAGGTGAGGTCATCTATAAATTATCCAAGTGTCAAAGGATGTTGCAGAAGCAGGCCTGCCACTTACCTAAACCACACTGAAGCGTGCTCTCACAGCGCATTTCGAGCCTCCTCCTAACCCAGAGTACAAGAGGTTTGTTCTGCGACCGGCCCACCAAAGCCCAGAGGAGTCAGTGGACATGTTCTATACATGACTCCATGAACTAGCTAGCACGTGCACCCCCTCGGACAAGCAGGTAGAAATAAGGGCACAGTTCATCCAAGGTTGCACCTCTGCCAAGCTTTGAGAACAAATCCTGCACGATCAGAGAAAGTTGATGCAGGACATCCTTATGTTGGGTCGTTCTAAGGAGCTGTCAAAAGTGCAAGCATCCCACATGGAGTTGGCACTACAACGACCAGTCAAGCAAGAGCCTGTCAACTTGGTGTCCAGAGAGACCATTGCAGTGAAGAAAGACAGAAAGAAACCCCAGGCGACCAACAAGACCAGCAGATGGTATGGCGGACCATTCCTGTCCACAGTAGAGTGCCAGCCTTCAGGAAGAAATGCTCCACTTGCAGAAAGCTAAATCACTTCTATAAAATGTGTCATCTACTCCGACCTCACAGACTCACCAAAAGAAAGCGGTGAACACCCTTGATTATCCAACAAAACCACTGGAAGGTAGCGTCATGGATGAAGACAGCAAAATATATATATATATATATATATATATCCAAAGAAGTATGCCGATAATAGCCAGTCCCTTCCTTTCGACACCGGTGCCAGCAGCGGCAACGACAAGCCGCTAAATATAAACCAAGTCGTTCGTTTTCGAGTAATCTCAAAAGAAGAACAGCGGCACACCAAAGGACAACACAATTAGTTTATTGTGTCCACAACTTTGTGGACACAATAAACTAATTGTGTTGTCACTTTGGTGTGCCGCTGTTCTTCTTTTGAGATTATTCGAAACGAACGACTTGATATATATATATATATATATATATATATCGGCCAAGTAGTGGAACCAATCCACAACAAAGCTAGAACTACTTCCAAATGCATGGAAAGACAATTGACAACAGCCCTCATCAATCCGGGTCACAGCAGTCTGTTCCGGGTAGCTGACTAGCTCCTGGCTCCTCCGCAGAATCTTCAGGTATCGCGGCTGCTTCTGCTGCAAAGTCTTGCTTTGGTTACCTCTTGTGCATCTTTCGAATTTCACAAGAGGAATATACTTGTTGATATTTCTATGTTTCATTAATGGTATCAATTATTTAAGCAGCATTATTTAACTGACGCAGTGAACCTATTTAGATGTGTCCTTTTCCAAGGTGAGTGGAGAATTCCTATGGTTGTGCTTGCACTTTGAAGGCTGCTCTAACAACATTCCTAATTTGGTATTGAGTTCTACAGAACTAATATATGAATAGGACATAGCCCTAAACGCTTTTGTCTTTTTTTCCCTTTTTTGTTTCTTTTCAATCCAACTGGGAAAATATGTTTTTGGGTTTTTGCCTGTGATATGCTGGATGTTAAGATGGGGGCTAGAATGGATTATTCATAATACTTTGCAAGGTTAGTTTCATCACTTATTTTCACGTACATAATGCTTTGAGTACATTCCCTATCTTGTCTAAAACTTAGCTTCTCTGTTTTTAGATATCTCAACCTTTCTGCTCTTCTATGCATTGCTGGAGATGGAAGAGGGGTTTTACACAGGTAGATACGCTTAGAGAACTATATCAATAATTCACAATACAGTCTTGTCTATCCTTATATATTGTGGTAACCCTTGTAATTTTTTGTCCACCTTGGAACTACACATACCAGTTCCGTTCACGCTGGCTGTACTAGAAGTGCACCTGGGACACGTCTCCTTGTACTTTCCTTGTTTTGTTTTCCCCTCTTCCCCATTCCACTGTGTTTGGCTTTGACGTTATTGGGCTGACGCAGGTGGCTGTGGGAAGTTGGGTCCTAGCATCTAGTCCTTGCTTCTTGCCCCTGCGGAAACTACAGGTGGGATTGACAGGTGCCCTTCAGGGCAGAGAGCAGTGTTTACCCTAAGGGCCTGACTGCAGCAGAGTTGAAGGACAGGCGGAAGACAGGAAGCTCCAGTTGGAGCTGGCTAAACTAAATGGGGATGTGGAAAAACAAAAATTGGAAATGAAGAAAGAGAAACTAGCTTTGGAAAAGAACAGGTTGGCTATAGAGGAGAGAAAATGCCTTTGGCTCAAGAGCTGGGCTTGAAGGAGCTGGATTTGAAGGCCAAGTCCAGCACAGATGGCGGCAGCATATCTTCAGTACAGTCTGAGGGAAAGGTACATATACCCAAGAGTGTGGTGAACGATTATGTGAAGGGAGATGACATAGATCAATGGTTTCAGGGCTACGAGACAGCTTTACACATGGACAGGTTAGGTTCCCCAATAGAGATTGGGGGGCAGGCTTGTGGAAGCATTTCGCAGTGGAGGGGAGGGACACCATGTTGGCAATAGGGCCAACAAAACAAATGAGGTACCCCGACATGAAGGCAGCCTTGATAAAGAGATATGGTCTGGTCCCAGATGCATATAGACAAATGTTTAGGGGGAGCACTAAACTTGATTCTCAGACATGGCTTGAGTATGTTGAGTCCGTTTGCAGAGCACTGGATGGCTGGGTGGACGGCAGTGAGGTAACAGACTATCAGGGGCTATACAATTTAATTGCATGGGAGCACTTGCCTAGTCTTTGTTTTCCAGAGCTGCGCCAGCACTTGATTGACAGTAAGCTTACTGTGCCAAGGAAGCTTGCGAAGGAGGCAGACCTTCGGCTCAGCACCAGGGTCCACAAGAAGTTGTATGTGGGAGACTCCGCCAAGAAGGGTTGTTCAGGCTCCCCCCAGCAGAGAGTGGGGGTGGCCAAGGGAGACACAGACAGGTCCCTGGATAAGGGGGGAGAAAAAGGTCCCCATATCCCTTCTGACGAGAGGGAGGGAGGTTTTCGTGGGCAGTGGCCCAAGGCACCCCATTTTCAATGCCGCTGCTTGCGTGTTCCCAGCTATGACACAAGCAGGGGGACTCGGTCTGTCCTAAGAAACCTCCAGTGGTGGTACCTCTACAGGGGTGGCCAAAGGGGCCTTAGGGGAAGGTAGTCCCCAGGGGCAGGTCGAAGTCCATGCCGTGATCTCCCTTAGATGGGAGGTGAACTCAGAGGGTGAGTTGGTGATTCCAGAGGGTGGGAGTCGTCACTTTCACTAGGTGACAGTGGAGGGGGTTCCAGTCACTGCTCTGAGGGACACCAGGACTTGCCGGACCATGGTTGTGGAAAGGCTAGTTTTCCCAGAGCAGTACACCGGCCAGGTGTGCAGGGTAACTCAAGCCCATGGGCAGGACTTTTTCCGCATTATGGCTCCGGTGTCCCTAGAGAGGGGTGGGGAGGTGATCCAGAGATGGGTCATAGTTATTCCCCAAATGCCCATAGACTGTATTCTGGGGAATGAGCTGCCCCTGGTGTAAGGGGAACTGGGAGGGCGGCAGCTACAGGCTCCCCAACCATTCAGTTTTCTGGGGGTAGCACTCCAAAGCAGAAGGTACAGGACCCCAGAAGGGAGGACAGGGTGCGGGAGAGCCCACCCCTGTCCCCTGCTCAGCCTAAGGGTACAGACTCTAGGTTGAGTGACCAGTCTCAGGATACCACCCCTGAACTGGTGAGAGGTAAAGTGGGAAAAGGGTGCAAGGCATCTGGGAATACTGCCCCCCATTTTGAGAAACCACGGGGGCTAGAGACGCCTGGATGGCCTGGGGCCTGGCTCTTGACACCGACAGTGTCAATGGCCTCTGTTGGTTATTGTACTTGTGGTCAGAGTTTTCCCTGGGTTGGGGACCAAAGACAGACCCAAAGGATGGAATGGGCCACATCCCTTTGCTGTCCATTGTGGTACTGTCTGCCTACTGGGATGCATCTGTGAGCAAAGTAAAGCTAGAAGCTGCACAGATGGAGTCCCCAGATGAGTAGAAGAGCTCCCCATGGGTTAGTTCAGAAGGCCCTGGGAGTATACACAGAGGGAGTCCACTGGGTTCAGAGAGGCGTAGAACTGGCAAGAGCCCCTGCAGTAGCGGGCCATTGTCCATGCTCTATGGCCATAAGCAGGAAAGTCCATCAAGGTATTGAGGAGTCTTCCCTGGCTTTAGGCTGGAAGGGGGTTGTGCTGGACCCAGCCCTTTTTGCAGGCTTATCCCCACACTTTTTGCTTTCTTCCTCCTGTGTTTTGACTTCGATTTTGCTGGTTTTAGGACCTGGGCACTTTACCATTGCTGACCAGTGATAAAGTGCTCAGTGTCTAAAATCTAATGGTATTTGGTTTCTCCATGACTGGCATACTTGATTTGCGAGCAAGTCCTTAGTACAGTGCACTGTGTGTGCCCAGGGCCTGTAAATCAAATGCTACTAGTGGGCTTGCACACTGATTGTGCACCCACATGAGTAGCCTGTCAAACCTGTTTCAGGCCTGCCACTGCAGCGCCTGTGGGGACAGTTTTAAACTATGCCTGGAGACAGAGTACTCAAACCAATAATGCAACGTGAATCAAACTGATCATATCACCTGTGAAAAAGAGTTACTCTATTGTGAAAACACCGTGAGATAAAGAGGGTGCGAGCTTACTGAAGCTGTTGTTTGATAAAACACGTGTCGGAGAAACCAACTTGAAGGCTGCCAAGTTCGTGTTAGTGCTTGTGCTGAAAGACAATCTCAGTCAACAAATGCCCATAAATTTACTCTGTGAAACCAGACATACCCACGACGCAGATTACTTACAATCTGGTTTGTGATGCTAGGGCTAAGCGCCCATGCGCCATCCAAAGACTCCCCAAGCGAGAGTTCATCCTGTTAGACTGACCGGTCTGCAGTATGCTAAAAATTGAAAAGTGAAAGCTGAATAAAAAGAGGTGGGATGCAAGGAAATGTGTCCTTAGAAATAGTGAGAAAGAAACCCTTACTTACTACAATAAGGATGATAGAGAAACACTTGCAGTCCCGTTCGACGTAGAGTACTGGTAGTGAAAAAAGGCTAAACTTGTTTTCACTAAAGCAAGGCCTATCCCTCTCATAGGTTATCATTGGAGCTGCCTTGTAACATCTTACAAGTGTATCTTCCAACTGGGAACAGATAGAAAATTGGAGTTTGGTGTCTCTGGGCTCGCAATTTAGAAACACAGCTTTTAGTAAAGTTGGTGGCGCTGTGGTTTTTAGATTGCAGATCTGAAAATGCCTCTTTTAGAAAGTTAAGTATTCAAAAAACAGAGCTCTACATTTGCGCTCCTTTACTGTCGCACTGCTGAAAGCGGGAACAACTCCCTCAATTGTATATAAAGTTCATCCAGGTATTCCACTGTAATCTTAGTAATCAATATGATTTGTAAAGTCCTTATTTCTGTCTTTTTTTCATCGTATTCTTCACCACAACGGAGACAGCCGAATCCAATTTGCAATCTTTATTAGACATTTCTTAATACAAACTGTATGCCAATCTAGGCTTCGTACAACCGTATGTGCAGATTGAACTCCATATGAAATGAGCACTACGTGTCCCAATGCATTTCGAGCCCCGAGGGCTCTTCATCAGGGGAATCTAGAACATATAAAATGAACAGTATAACTCATCTGATCCAATGTGGCGCATATAAATGTCAGCAAGCGCTTTTCAAACAAACGCTTTTCAAAAAAACCCCAGTCTCCTTAAAACATCCTCCCTACATCCACATCAGTGAAAATCGTGATTCTAAATACTTCACCCTACTCTACGCCACTCATAAGCAAACATCCTCTTCCCCTATAAACGACGCAAACATACCGCTAGAACACACACACCCCTAACTACAACAACTCAGCTCTCTTTTCTCGAATACCACCCCTCCCCTCTCTATCTAACTACCCTCTCCTCCTTTAACTTGCTCCTTCCTTCAGACTCACCCACACTTTCATCTCATCTCTCAATATTAATCCACACGCTTGCACTCACTAGTTACCATCTATCATCTAATCAATCCAAAACCCCTAATCCCTGTGACTCCATGCGTCCTCCACCCCACTCCTACTCTCCTTCATAATTGTCACTCACCCTCCTACATCTTGTCCCTCGCTATTAAACAGCACACTAACATTCCCTCATCACAAGCAAACACATAAACGCTTCAAATCCACTACCTTCCCATCGTTATCACTCTGCTTCCTGCATACCAACCCCAAGCTTTCCCCTTCAAACCACAAACATGCCTTCCTCACAGCATTAAGGGAAGGAGTGCATGCTCTTTACGTCCTTTCTTTTAGAAAGTTGGCATTTTCTTACCTAACCTTTCTGTGCCTCTGCTTGTCCCTAGAATACTCGTCTGGGTGGGGTGACAGTTAGGCTTTGTGAATTCACTCCAGACAGTCACACACAGAGGGAGCAGAGGTGTGCCCTGCTTATCCTGATGGCCCATCACCCGGCTTATGGGTCTTCCTGAGCTAGAGTGGAGGGAGGAGCTGACACTTGCGCCTGAATAGGGCCGTGCCTGTCCCCACACGAAGAGCTGCGTACCCCACTGTAGTGTGTCTGGAGCCAGGGCCAGGAGGGGTAGGGTCTTGTGCACTACAAAGACCTTTCTTTGAAGTCTCCCTTCTTCAAAGGTAAGAATGGGTATAAGTACTGGATGTGGGAGGTTGGGCAGATAAACAGATGCCGACAGTGGCGGCTCCTCTGCTAAGGCGGAGGAAGGAGCGTCACCCCACTGCTTTCAGCAGTGGAAATAAAGGAAAAATAAAATGATAACTTATTATCGGTTTATTTGTTCCTGCTTCAGCAGTTGGGGGGGCGGGGCTGCTCTGCTCTCAGAGCAGGGGGATGAGTAGTGGGCACTCTGTAAAGTGCGCATGAATGTTTGGCCTGCTGTCTCGGAACGGCCAAACAGTCAGTTGCACTTTGCATGTTCTCCTCCCAGGCTGCATTGCAGCATTGTGATTTGTTATGGGGAGCCTGGGTGCTTCCTGTTCTGGATGGAGCAGAGGGATGACTACTAGGGACAACAAGGAGAGACGCGGCGAGGAGTTAAGTTTTATTTATTTTTTCTTTGCCCCCTACCCCACCACCCTACCCCCCACCACCCCCGATCCATCCCAGCTGCCACTGGACATGGAGGCTGAATATATTTCTTAATGATGATGTCTTTAATGAAGTATAGATGAACAGAAATGGATGTTCAGCATGGTTCGATACAATTCGTTCTGAGGTTATGTTCTTTCTCTTTTTTTGTTCCATGTTCCTCCTCTTACGAATGGCACCTCCCGGAGGCTCGGAGAAGGAGAGACAAACAGCGGTAAGTATGATGGTTTATTTTTCCTTAGGTGTCTTGAATCTACCCGTCACCACACCTTCTGCCAGAGTAGTTGTTCGGAGTGTCAAGGGTTAAAAAGGGGAGGGGACGTGCAGGGTGATATACGGGACCAGAGTGCTCAGAAATAAAGATAAGAGTTTTCCTCTCTCTTAAAAAACATGAAAAGAATCCCAATAACAAAACTGTAGGGATAACAAATGTCCTACATCCGAGTGATCTCTAGGTTTTTCTCACCTAGAGAGAACCTAACAATCTATTTTCTTCTGGAAACCCGACTTCGGTGTTTTCTCTCTTGATCACTTCTCTCTCTCTCTCTCGCTCTAGAGAGGTTTCTTCAATGAGTAAATGTGCCTCCATCTCAATCAAGTTGGTTTTTAAACCCAAAATGCTCCATGCTCCCCGTCCTCCACAGTGCCCCTACCTCCCTTCCACCCCCAAAGGCTGCCCACCTGTCCCGCACTGACTCACCCGCTCTGCCGCAACTCTCCAGAGTTGCAGCCGCTCTTCAGCGTCCTCCGGTGGGCCCCACCATTCCCCGCTCCACCTCTCAGGAGCTTCCTCCATCTCTGCATCTTCCACCTTCTCCGATGGCACGGGACCTGTCCGACTGGCTGGCAGAGTTTCGGTGGCATCCTCCTGTCGCTCCGGGCTCACGGTGAGTTTTCCTCTCCTTCCATCTTCTTCGTCCTTCTCTTTACGTTTCTCTCGACTTTCTGCTTTCTATCCTTCTCCTCCTCCATTGTCCCTTCGTGATTGGGTCCCTTTTCTTGGGTCTCTACCTCCCTGTTGCGATACGAGAGAGGCTAGGGTTATTGTGGGAGTGGTAGTAAGTATTTTGTTTCCGTTTCTTTTGCAGATGGAATCCGGGTTCCGGTCGTCGGAAAGCGGATTCGCCATCCCCATTTCAGGTAAGTAGAGGGGATCGGGACCGTCTTCCTCACACTGGAACTCTTGACACTATATACTCTGAACACTTCTGGACTGAGGACATTCTGTCAGGAAGAACAGCTGTTGGGCTGCCGGGAGGGACTGCTACTTTTCTGTGTTGGCCTGCGGCTGCTGTCCTGGGAGTGAGAGGACTGGACATTGCTCTCTACATCCTGATTTCTAAACTATCTCCAAGGGCTTGAGTTGAGCTTGCCTCCGGTTGGAAGTCTAAGGGGCAGTGTTTAATTTGAGCCGGTGGTTTCCGGTGCTCGGCACCGGCACATAATTGTCAGCACTGGCTCTTATGATAGTCTGCTACATGGTGGCGCTGTTTATATAATTCAGAGAGGAGCACAACAAGAGTTGTTTTTTAATTCAAAATACCTTAAAAATGACTAATACCTGCCTCCCAACCCATTCTTATAGCTGTGGGGGCCTGGAAAAGTCTGAATTGTCACAATTGGAGAAGTGTGATGCATAGTAGTTTTGTTGGCACTGTCACTGGCAGCACGAGGGGGGATGGGAGGTGCAAACTGCAGTGACCTCCCGAGAAGGGCCCCAGCACTTATTTTTTCACAAATTAAGCACTGCTAAGGGGCCATCAAAAACTTCACCCATAGTACCTGGGCTCATCTACTCAGAGCTCTACTTGCCAAGTAGTACCACGTCCAGTTCCTGGGCCCTTCGAACTGCATTACAATGTTACAAGAAGAAACCAATGTTGAGCGACATTGGAACCCGGCACCTGTCTGCAACTTTGATACCGTGCCGCTGCCTGCACGAAGCTGTGGTCCCGGCTCGACGCAACGACCGTGTCTCACAATGCAGGCTCCTACGACGACACAGAGCCTCCAAAGAACCGCCACTGCATGAGTCCCGAGCACTGTGCCACTGATGTCCGTGATGCACCATTCCGACTCCATAGTTGTGGTCCAGTGGTTCAACCTAGACGCTGTGAAACCAAGACCTCACGGCATGACCGCCAGCTTCATGAATTGATACTGTACAGCAGTAAGGAACTGAGGTACTGCACCTGCAACGGACGCATCACCTCCCCTGCGCCTTGCATCGTCCCCAGGAGTTAGCGGATCAATGACCCTGCACCGTCTCCGAGAAAGAAAGCCTCACTTACCACAGTGATGCTTCACCTCCTTTGCGAAACGCACCATCCCCGAGTGCCATCGTGCCAACGACCCTGCCCAGCAACAAGGAACAGACGCATCACCTGCTTTTGTTATGCCTCACCTCCCCTGCGCCTCGCATGATCGTTGATTTTTGACATACCCAAGGTACTGTGCTGGGGTCTGCCTGACTCCTGGATCTGGCCCGTGTTCCCTCGCGGTTGGACTGAACTTGTGGATTTGTCCTGGTCAAGCGCAACCCGATAGAGCCAGTCAGACCTATTGTTTCCTAAGAACTATAACTTTACTTAATATTGAAATCTGCATAACGTGGTTTGTGCATGTTGGACTGCATAACGTGGTTTGTGCATGTTGGATTTTTGACGTTTTGGTCTTGTGATACTCAGATAAATATTGGCTCATTTTCTGCTGTGGAGAACTTCTGTGGTGATTTCACTGTGTTACCGTGTGTGCATGTACAAATACTTTACGCATTGCCTCTGGGGATAATCCCGACTGCTCTTGCCAAGCTACCAAGGGGGTGAACACGGGTTATTCTTAGTGTGTACCTTACCCTGACTAGAGCGAGGGTCCCTACTTGGTCAGGGTGCAGACCACTGCCAACTAGAGACCTCCTTTCTAACAATACTGCAGTCTGAAGATTGATTACGTTACCTTCTGATGTAGCATTTTCAGAGTGAAAGTCCTGTTTGTAGGCAGTATCCTAGTGTGATGACTGGCACCTGGAGCCAAGTCAAACATTTATGACTTGTTTCTGGAATAAATCAAACGTTTGATACTATATTCCTAGTGTGATGTCACAGTCTGATGTTCTTTTCTTAATGTGATGTCAAAGTTTGTCAGGTTCCTGACACAAAGTCAAAGTCTAATGCCAATTTCTTGTACTGATGTCACAATATGACGCCGAGTAAGTGGTGTAATGTGACGGCCGTAATTCAGATCTCTGGAGTGATTTCATTGTCTGAGGTCTGTTTTTAGGTGTACCATTGTGAAAAGACTTATCTGGGGTGATGCAAACGTTTGACGACAGATTACTAAGGGAATGTTACAGTTCGGTCCATGCACTATAACACATGCGGTTCATGATAGCATGGTACAGGTTGATAACACATTTTTAGAATGGCACCACAGACTGATGTCAGGCGGTCTCGGCGGCTGTAACTGATGTGACATCTGTTTTTTTTTTTGCGCTGCTACAATGTGTCATAAGACGTAATTTTCCTGAAGTGATACCGCAGATGAAGCAAAGTAACATCACTAATAGAAACCACTAAGTGTTTTCTTTTGTTGGTCTTCCTTTTAACTCTGTGCTCTGTCACTGGCTTGGTCTTCCTTTTAACTCTATGCTCTGTCACTGCTTTTTTTTTTTTTGCTCGATCGTATTTTAAAATGCACCAACATTTCCACTAGGCAAGTTTCTGGTACCTGTGCGAACTGCTGAATGCCGATAGTGTTTACAGCACTAATTTTGTTACAGGTGTCCTCGCGAATCAGAGGTAGGGATGCCATATGATATTAATACATATTTTCGGTACACGTTAACAATGCCTCCGCTTCCATTGCAGTAAATGGATTAAATAAACCGGAAAACAATTTGTGAACGAAAACCCCATGACTGGTACGTGGGTATTTGAGCCATCTAGCAAACCTCATCGGAAACCACGCTGTAATTTCCTTCGAGTTGAGTCACAGGTCATATGATTCCATGATCAGGCGAAGGGCCAAATGACGCAACTCCAAGTGTCACCATTGTCAGTGCCTCGGCCATTTTGCCAACTGTCAATTTTTAAACCTTGCCTGTTTTTGACCACAGAATGTTCGCAAGTACGTTATTTATCTTTAAAGTAATTTAGCATGCGATACTTTGTACAACATTCGCCAAAATGTTTTCCAAATTTATCTTTCAGAAGCGGGCGCAGAGGAACAGATTTACACCCCACGGAAACTTCTCAGAGCAGCCCCGACTGCCTCGGGACACAAGCGCAGCCACAGCAGGTCACTTCTAACAGGTGCCGATTTGTCCTTGGAAATGGGGCTTCCGCTTCCGCGTCACGCGCTGCGTGTTACGTATATGCAAGAAGAGCGTGGCTCCACCCCAAAAATATCCTCCTGGAAACTACTTTAGTCACAGGTTTTTGGCTCATCACCGAAACCAGAGCAGACGCTATCGGTATTGCCTGTCAAGGCAGGAGGAGCCAGCGCTCGAGTAACAGAGCTTCCTTCCTCATTCCTCGTTTTACACACACTTCCAACCGAAATAACTGGTTTCAGTCCACACAGCTAGGCCGCACCGGTCTTCGAGAACTGAGAGGTCAAAGATAAAACAAGCATTTCCAATGCAATAGGTCTCGCATCCGTGAGAGTTAGAGCTATTGGCGCTGTAAATGACAATGTCTTTTACCCTAGCATTTTGGTTTGAAGTGGAGTAGATGTATGTGGTGTGGAGTAGAATTATGTGGGTTGAATTGTTAGTTGTGGAATTGTGTGTGGTTGAATTGTGTGGTGGAGTGTAGTGGAATTATGTGGCATGGTGTGCAGTGGAATTATGTGGATCGTAATTATGTGGTATTGAGTGTAGTGGAATTATGTGGAGTGGGATTGTGTGTCATGGAGTGGAATTATGTGGATGGTATTTTGTGTTGAGTGGTTTCAACTGGAGTTTAATTATGTGGTGTGCTGTTGAAGTTTGTGGCATGGTGTGGAATTGTGTGTGTGGAGTGGATTGGATGTATGTGGTGTGTTGTGTAATTATGTTGTCAATTTGAATTATGTGGTTTGTGGTTTGAACATTCCTGGCATTGTTAGTACTTTTCTAGTATTCTAACACTCTATTGCTACTTCTAAACACTATGCTAAAATTGATCAGAAGCATAAAATAGCAAGAGTATAAATTGAGTTTCTAAAGATGGATTGCACAGCATACCTTTCTTTTTAGAAGATAGCTGTTTAGCTATTCTCTATCAGAGCAATTGCCCAGGAATAAGAAGTGCCAGACTGAAGACTACTTCTCTGTACTGCTCTAAGAGCAGTCTATGACCAAGGCAGTCTGCAAACCAGCATGAACTCTGGCTTGATAGTTGTAGTGCAAAGGCCCTTCATATTATGATCAGAAACCTAGATGTGTATAGTATCCGATAGCTGAATTTAGCTCATGTTTATGAAATAAAACAGTACTTGGAGACACAAAAGTCTCAACAAGACAAGGCAGATATGGTGTTAAATATATCATCTTGATTTACTAACATATAATTAGCTCCCAAATCTACCACAATAGAAACAGGTGAGCTTTCACTGTAAGCGTCCATATTGTTGTGGCAGCGACCATAATAAAAACAAAAAAGTATGTTGGACTAGTTAGGAGACAGACACAGTGGCGGCCGGCAGGGCACGAGTCGGGGGTACACGCGGGTGGACGGCGTCCACCCACTTATTTCACAGGGTGGACGCTGTCCACCCTGCCAAGAAGATGGCCCCAGTGAAAAAGATGCTGAATTCGTCCCGGTGTAATTTCCAAACACCGGGACACTTTCAGCAGCGCCTACACGTTGTTATCTGCTTTCTATCTGCAACAACGTGCAGGCGCAGACAGGGCTTTCTTATTTCTGACTCCTGCTGGGCCCATAACAATGGCCTATTCTGAGGGGTCATCAGGCCTCCTTCTGTTCGAGTCTCCTGGCTGGCAGCCTCACACCTAGAAGCAAATGCCGCAGATGGGAAACAAAGGCTCACACCTGTTAGCACTTCACACATACTTAAGAGAGGCATCGTTTCACTTTGTTCAGGCTCTGTTTAGGAGATATGCATGCACTGTAAGAACGTCAGATGTGTCCATCTTTCCCAGTATTTGCACAAAATAAATAGCATTTATATAGCGCATACTACCCCTGAGGAGGTGTTGTAATAATTTAAATATCACTATTTTTCTTTTAAAGCACTATGGGTAGAGAAAGCTTTACGCTGACAAAAGGCAACATTGGTTTATGTGAAGCTTACAAAAGTGTGAATCTTCTGCCTAAATCATGAGGGTTTGCAAGTATACTCGAAATGTGCTCAAATGTACTCATGATAGACCTGCTAAGCATATATGTGAGGGCTTAAGATCTGATGCCACTTCTTGTGATGCCCCTTCCTGTGATGTCACGCGCTGTGATGTCACGCGCCCCGATGTCACGCGCCGTGATGTCACTTGCATACTGATTAATTAGGTTAGTCCCCCCACTTCTTTTTTTAGGACTTGTGCCCTGGCGGCCGGTAAGTTTTGGAGGGAGGGGGGCAGACGGGACGCACTCTCACGCACACAACACTTAAAGCAATGTATTCACACACACGCACACAAACACATTCATTCACAACACTCTTCACCAAACATTTATACATACACGCACGCACCAAACAGTTTAAAACTAAAACAAACACTTACCTGCAGCCAGGTCTGCCTCAGAGGTTCCAGAAGGTTTGAGACTGCTGCCTTCCCTCATTGGCTGACCTAAGGTCAGCCAATGAGGGAAGGCAGCAGTCCCAACGTCATCACAGAGTGGGATGGGGTCAGTGAGACTGCTGACCCCACCCCACTCTGTGATGAAGTGTCACTGATTGACACTCAACCCTGGGCGCTTCAGTGCTTAAAACTGAAGCGACCAGGTGCGAGGCAATCAGTGATGCCACCCCTCGTCACTGAGGGGAGGGCCTCAGGGATCTTTGCTAAGCTGAGGACGTCACGCCCACAGGAGCTGTGACTTCCTCAGCCCAGCAAAGTTCAGCTCAGGCAGCCAGGAGCCTGCGCTAAATGCGCATGTCTGGCTCCTGGCTGCTTGAACTGAAAGTGAACAGTGTCTGTCAGGCTGACCTTTGTGCAGCCTGACAGACACTGTTCATGAGGGGCGAAAGGTGGAGAGGCGTGGCCCCTCAGCCCCAATGAACCGGCCGCTCCTGGACAGACATGATACTAACGCTTATGTTCTTGTCAAAAACTTCACACTTTCTATTAAAAGAGATAAACGACTTTGCAGCAGGCTCATAATACAAAAATAGGCAAGGTCTTAACGGGACTCATCACGGTGTTCACAACACATGCAGTAGAGCTAGTTAGCACTGAAATGTCTGCTTTAGAAGTGTGCTCATCTAGAGCAGCCAACGGCTTTGAAAATTTGCGATTCCAGCATGACCTACTCAGTGACCAAAGGGGTCTCTGTGCTGCATCTCAGAGGAGGGGACAACTAAAGCCATGAAACAATTTCTCAAGGACCCACACACTTGAACTCATCCTCCTGTAATGGGCAGGGCTGTAGACCAAAGTGGGGGCAGTTAAGGTTTTGTACCAGTGATCTGGTTTCACAAGACACAACCATCTCCAAGGTTGGGCGGAATATAAACAGCATGGAAAACTAGAAGTGCTTCAGGCTGCAAAACCATTGTTACAGGTACGTAATGTGTTTCTTATGGTCCACCTTTGAGGCAGATTTTCAATAACCAGTGTGTAATGGGGGGGGTCAGGGTGAGGGACAGAAGGCAACCTGAATCAAAGCGTTTAAGACAACATACTTTCTTTCACATGATTTTGCTGAGGAACTGAACTGAAATAGAGATTAAAACTCCTGCCTCTGATTCCATTGTCAGCAATTTAGCCACAGGAATATACCTCCTCCCAACTTACTGTCCACAAAGACATCAAATAGCACAAATGCACCACTGGGGGAGTAAAGAGTTGGACCCTTCTACAGCCACCAAGGAAAAGAAGCTCTTCCGAATGAGCACCTCTGGGTTAGGCTGTGCTCCCAACATCAATTCATTGTACACTAATGTACAAGCTGAAAGCTCTGGAAATAAGAATTTTTGCTTCATCTCTAGAGTCCAGTGCATAAATTGAGCCAGTGGTTTTCGGTGCTCTGCATCAGCACTTAGTACCAACATTGGGTTTTATGACAGTCTGCCACATGGTGGTGCTGTTTGTTGTTGTGCTCATCTAAAAAAAAAAAAAACACAGTTTATGAATTCAATATACATTAAAATGACTAATACCGACCACCCAAGCCATTCTTATAGCGTTGGGGGCCTGGAATAGACTGAAGTGCCACACTTGAAGGAGTGGGATGTTCGTAAGTGTGTTTGTACTGCCATCGGCGGCAATGGATGGTGCAAGCTTCAGAGGCTTCCTGATGTCAGCCCTTGCACTTTTTTTTTTTTTTTTTTACAAATTAAGCACTGCTAGAGTCATTGCTAGATATTTGCATCACACCTATTTCAGACAAGCAGAGTGAAAGTATTCCCTATACATGGAAGAAGCGTGGAGACTGTTCTCAAAGATGTTGACCACCAATGTGCAGGAGTTCTCCAATATTCCTCTTCATTAAGCGGAGCATAAATTATATCACCTGTACCAGTGCTGCTCCCAGGTACATAGCCATTCCAGAATTTCAGCATATCAGTATTAGGCACACTGTGATACAAGGAATTAAATGGAATTTATTTACAAAGTGGTTATCCAAAAATATGGCATGGAGCTAACCGTGTAGTGTCAATGCTGGACTCATCTTGTATGAGACTTGGTCTGAAACCCCCTTTACTCTGCTCCTTTCAATGTTACAAGGTTAGAGAAAGGCGGCTTTGGTATGCTAATTCTGGAGAAGTCCAAATGTTCTGGATAAACCAGTCCAGCGATGGGCTGGGTGGAAGAGCCGGGCCTTGCACAGGGAAGAAGCCAGAGGAATAAGAATTCTGAATAGCTTATGAAAAAGATGAGCTACTTCATTGATTTCACAGTTGACTGCAAAGAAAATATGGTACACTTCCTCAGGACCTCTAATTAATTTAAGAATTCAACTTGGTATTAGTAGCGGATTACTTGACTCATAGGTTACCAGATACATTAAGAGCAGACAGAGACCACTACGGAAATGGCTGAATGCAAGGTATTTGTTTTCCCCTAGTCCACAAACCAACCAATGTTATGGTATCTGCAAAGAAATGTAATTCTTATTAAAGTGAAACTAGTACATATATGAGACGGCAAGGTTATGATGCACAATGCTGGCCACACAACTCAGATGTAACCTAATTAATGTAATGTTTATATTGTGTGACATGCATATGAAAAACCAACAAAAATAGTTTTAAAAAAATCAGGTTATGGAAAGGCAATCTAGGACATCAACATACTCAGCTAAGTAAAATGATGAACTGGTTATAAATCAAAGAGGGATTGGTTTTTCATCTGGCGTCCACGCACTGAAGAGTGAAAGAACAGAATAACCTAATAAAATAGATTATACATATTTTATTAATGGCAAAGACTTAATAGTTAAAAGGACTGTGGGCTTGAGAGGCCTTCTTTCAGTTGGATGACTACGAAGAATTAGAGGGCAGTTTAAATATATAGGGCAAATTGGCTCGTCCGGTTCTCTCTTTGCCAAACTCCCACTGAGGTGAAATATGAGTGTTCCTTGGGTGCAATCAAAGGTGCAGCGTACGTAGTGCAGAAATGGTAACCATTTGGAAAAGAAACTAATCTTCATTTCCTCTTTATACACTTTGTTAATGATTCCGTATTTCAAAAACACTCTCTACTAAGGTAGAATTGAGTTTAACTGAAATTATAGTTCAAAAGAGCAAACAGATTCAAAAACACTAAAATGTCTGAAAATAATTCGTTCGGTAGCCAGTGGCCACATATATTTATCATCCATTTATGTTTACAAAAAGATTTATCTGCAGAGCTGCAAGGCGAAAGAAAACATTTGCCTTTTGCTGGTTCCACGTGTTTATCATTCCACTCATAACATTTCACAAATTTCACCAAAGAGCCTTCAACACAAAGTACGGTGCAGCGAGCGCAGGCAGGAAAAACGCAGCAGAAAACTGGTAGCTATAGGCTGCAATCCGTGCCACCTGTGTCAATCCCTGTATTCACAGACTGAGCACTGGTATTATGGCATACATTTAATCCGAAATATAATACGCTTTTATGAAAAAAAGGTAACGTATTTTCAGAGAAAACGTAAGCAGCATAACAATAACATTGCTATTGTGTTCCAAAAATGTCAATTTTGCACAAGCCCGCCTGCAATCAATAGCATACCAGTATCTGGTCGTCTGATTGGCTGCGGGTCGAAAGGGTAGAGGTTCAGAGTTTGCTGAAAAATAACACATATTTTATCCAGAACACCCTTGGTATAAATTAATCAAGCAGTGCCAAGGCGGTTTGAGGCTGCGTCAGTCTGATGAGAGGCAAAGGCAGCAGCATGCTGGTGTGTTGTGCGTCTGGTAAAGACCTCAAAGCACTTGAATTACAAGCGCTGAGACATACCATATTCCTCCAAGGGAGACTCCCAGGGCATCCGTACAAGCGAAATCTGCGTATTTGACACAAAATCACTTCAGCTTCATTTCATTCCAAAATATTACAGTTTTACATGTAAGTGGCTGTACACGAAGCAGACCTGGGCCCAGCAGACATTTGCCAGGCTCTTTTCAAACACAGCAGATAGTCGAGATTATTACATTAAATGTAACATGTGGACCATTGCCCACCTTTGGTGAAGTAAAAATACATTTTGATGTGGAGTTGAAAGCAGTTCAAAATCTCTAAAGATGCTAAGCATTCACTTTACGACTCAGACATGCTAGATGAGTAATTATATTCTATTTGTAAATCTGTGCACTTGTCACAACTGCCGTGAAGGTTCTATGATTCATGGATTTTAATATTTTCTTTTCGCAGAAAAGAAAGGAGATTAGTGTAGCATTAGATCGAGCGGGCATTTCCGGATTAAAAGCAGTCTCAACAAATAAAAGAATTCGCACCACAGAGGCACACAGATGTGGACGCCTGCTTTGACCCTGGGGGCACCGGACAGTGCACAAAGGACACAGGAGCCCGCAAAGAGGTCCCTGCTTGTGCCTCAGGGGAAAAATGCAGTGCGCGCTCGATCTGAGCGTGAAAGTTACACAGGCTCACCCGGCCGGAGCTGCAACTGAGCTCTTCTTCGGTAACTACAGCATACGAACCCAGAGCAAAATAAATAAATTAGGTACCACATTTAAAGAGAATACCTCTGCTTAAATCAAGTCCCCTTCGCTCAATGCAGTTGCAACCCTCCTGTTAAAGTCAGAAAACAGCGGACTCCATCTGGAGATGACGGAGCTCACCGGCCTGCCCAGCTCTACGAGACAGAATTGGCCGATGCCTGGCTCACGCTCGCTAGGGAGCGCGCAGAGCTACAGATCGAGCTCGGCACTCTGCGCTCCGGGCACGGGCAACTCCAGAACAGGGTACTTTTTTTTACCAGAGCAGGATGATCTAAAGAGATGTATTGTAAACATGGTGCATCTTTGTTCAATGAGCTTTCGTGCAAATGTGAGGGTTGAGTGCAACAGCAATGTATAGTACCAGCATTGGCAACCTACCCCACCCCTCCAACGTAACATGCATGCTCATAAATAATCACACAACACATTTCTTGTTTGGGTAAAAATTGCTGCAGGTTTATTACATACACCGTTATGTAATATGGTGGGTTATCTTACGGGCGATCCAAGGGCAGGCAACCCTCTAGGCCGCCTGCCCGCCTGATGAGCCAAGCAGCACTGGGGCGAACCCCATCTGTGCTGCCACTTCTGGTGATCCTCTTCCCGGATCACGTGACACATGGTTCCTTATTACTCACGCCCCTTTCAGGGCGGAGCGTAGCATAGCAAACCCCCGGTTGTTCAGGCCCACAACCGCCCGAAGGACTAACGGGGCGCCGACACGGTTTTCTAGGAACCTCCCATGAGGCTCCTAGGATTTGGCTCTGGCACCCACCATGGTGCCGCGCAGAGGTACCCTTCTGTACCCCTCTGCTTCCAGATCGCCCTGTAACTCCGCCTGCAACGAAAAAGACAACATTACAACATTCTCTGCCTCCTGCCTGCCACGAACCACGCCGGGTAAGCGGTAGGGTGGGAGACGGCGTGTCCGGGCGCGCGAAAGAGGACGACAAGATGGTGGGGGGAGGCCTATATACCCCTCCCCTGTCCTCGCGCCCCGGACGTGATTCTGGCCTATCGCGCTGCGACCAGGCTTGGGGGACTCCTCCCTGAGTCCCTGCCCCTACGGGGGTGTGGGGTGCCCAGCTGGCACTAGAGGGCTGCCCTCTTTAGTGGCCCCCTGCGGGGGCCTCGGACAGCCGCATAGTACCAGCATTGGCAACCTACCCCACCCCTCCAACGTAACATGCATGCTCATAAATAATCACACAACACATTTCTTGTTTGGGTAAAAATTGCTGCAGGTTTATTACATACACCGTTATGTAATATGGTGGGTTATCTTAAGGGCGATCCAAGGGCAGGCAACCCTCTAGGCCGCCTGCCCGCCTGATGAGCCAAGCAGCACTGGGGCGAACCCCATCTGTGCTGCCACTTCTGGTGATCCTCTTCCCGGATCACGTGACACATGGTTCCTTATTACTCACGCCCCTTTCAGGGCGGAGCGTAGCATAGCAAACCCCCGGTTGTTCAGGCCCACAACCGCCCGAAGGACTAACGGGGCGCCGACACGGTTTTCTAGGAACCTCCCATGAGGCTCCTAGGATTTGGCTCTGGCACCCACCATGGTGCCGCGCAGAGAGTACCCTTCTGTACCCCTCTGCTTCCAGATCGCCCTGTAACTCCGCCACAGCTCTGGAGGTGGCCACCGTCGCCGCCAGAGCCCCCACCAAAACAGCTCCTTTCTCACCTGCAACCTCTCATTTCCAGGCCTCCTGCAAAGCTAGGGAAGAGATCCCTCCCACTGGTGATAGATGAACCCCATCTATATCCCAATAGCCCTACTGCTAGCCTGGATCAGCTAGTGTCTAATGCAACACAAAGGCCCTTCTGCCCTGTGAAATTGTGTCAAGAACTATCCACCCTCCTGTGGGAAAGTTCCACTACTTCACATAACTCAGCCCTGTGTCAACTCTCGGCGGGGCAGATCCGATTCCCTGGTTCACATTGCCCCATGAATTTGCTGAGCTCACCTAGCTGCCGTCCATCTAGGACGGTGTGTCTAGCACACCTGTGTCCCCACTTAAGGGACAGCTGCCCGCTTGTTGGGAGACCGCTCCTACACTCACCTGCCTACTTTAGGCTATTCGGGCGAGAAGGATTATACTTTAACCTTTGCACCGTCCATTTGCTTTCTACTCATGACGCACAGGGCTGTCCATAACTAGATGTGTGTGACGATGAGCCCTTGTCATGCATCCCTTATTTCTTATGGGAATTTCGCAAGCTCAGCTCCCTTCGTGGTGAACCCCCTAGGGATACCAGCTAGAGAATCCGTCTGATTAATGCAGTGCGCACTGGCTGCCATATGGTGCCTAACTTTAAGGATTGGCTAAGTCCTACTTTGCCCTTTATCCCAGCATATTCCCGAATAGGGGGGTTCACACTGCTCGCCTTGCCTTTTGTGCTTGGCACCTTGTCCCCCCTTTCTTGGGGACGCCGCACAATGTGTTAGCTGACGGCACCACCGCCCAGTGAGACTAATATAGCTAACCGGGCAGGGCATTTGACCTGAACTGCAGGAAAAGTCGACAGGCTAGAACCCTCCCTGCGAGGGCCCCCGAATAGGGGGCAGGGGCGTTCGCACTGCCCACCCGAGGGCAACCCCAGCGGTGGAAAATTACCAGCTCAGTTAAATTTAGCTTTTTGTTGATCACTGGACATGCCAAATGTTCTTTTACATAGTAGCCTTTTGTGCTTGACACCTTGTGTCCCCATTACTTGGGACAGCAGCCCACTGTTGGCTGACAGCGTCACCACCCAGCGTGGCATCTATTACTGACCGGGCGGGCGTTTGCGCCTAACTGCAGGATCACAGTCAACTGCCCTTGGTTCTGGGGTGCACTTGTTTCGCCCCGTTGCCCAGACGTATGCACAAACCCCTATGCTTGCTACCCTGGTGAACACCTTAATAGTATCGAAGCTGGTTTGAAACAATGTATGTCTTGCGCCCACTACTGGAGACACCTCACCCTTTCGTGCAATTACAACTTACGCAGCGCACCCCGCTTGCCTAACTGCCATCGGATCACAGATGAACAGTACCTACTGTGCCTCTCCGACCTTGGATGCTTTAAACCTGCCACAGTGACGGAAACCAAGCTTCCCAGTTCCCTGTTTAGCTGCAGTACACCTTAAGTGGGTCCGCTAGGAGATGCCACAAACAGACACACCTATATGTATTGTGCCCACTATTGGAGACAACTCACCCCTTCGTGGAGTGACAACTACACGGTGCCTACCCAAGTCAGACACACCTATATGTATTGTGCCCACTATTGGAGACAACTCACCCCTTCGTGGAGTGACAACTACACGGTGCCTACCAAGTCACCCAACCGGCAAGTTGGCCCTGACTACCTTGTGTTCTGGTGCCAGGTTAGGGAAGAGCCTTGCCTTCACTACCTGCCCCCCTGGGAAACACAAAGACAGTGCTCTGGCCGCAGCGCAGCGATGCCCTCGTGTAGCGTCGAACCCCTGGTCAAATAAGAGTGACAACTCCAACTTACTTAAGACTACACCATGACCATGGGTGGAGTTTAGCTCTTCCCCAAACTTCTGCTAGCGTAACCCACGGTCACGCCTCCTGTTCAGTACACTTTAGTGATTCATGGCACTGACCCACAAGGGCCTGATACTGGGCTGTGTAAATGGGGCCCAGGGTGACCTTAACAGTCGGCTTGGTGTAGATGGGTGCTAACAATACCTGGCTGAAGTGCAATACCTTTAACAGTCAATCCTGACAAGATGTGCCAATGCAGGTAGAAGCAAGGGATATCCAGCCCACCTTACTTCATGTCCCAGTGATATGAGTAACTTAGTGAAAGATGCACCTTTGGACTGGTAGCGGAAACTGTTACTTACGCCTGCAAATGCTCTGCTCAGCGCAGCCCGCCAGACTAACGAAACGTTGTCAATTTGGCTGTCAACTTTGCTGCCTGTGCCACCCTTCCGCCCCATGGAAATTGTTCTGGGCTCTCGCTTACTACCCTGCTGAGTGATCCCACTGTATTCACAAGATTCATTAACAATTTCCGCTTCTGACTGTACTTGGTAACACGTTCACCCCATGGTATCTTGGCGCTGCATAACATGTTTGTTACTCAGCTCCATGGTACTTGTTTTATCGACCTCATAAGGATGAAATGCATGTTGATTGCAACCTTGTTGGTGTACATACATAGAAGAGCAGACTAGACACCCGAGTATGAATTACTCTTGTGCAGCTTACTGCTTTTTAAATTAAGCCCCTGCTCGCAAACTGGGAGAGGGATAGTGCAGTGGGCACAGTTAACAATGCTTCCATCAGGGACAAACATCTTGCTAACCCGGTTTGAGGAGCAAGCACGATGATGCTGAACATGGGCGGGCCCATGAAATCCCACCCTTATCCGTCCCCCGCCAAATTCTGGTAGTAGTGATCCTAGCACAATTGCAGCACTTTGGTGAATGTGCCAGGTTTACAATGATCTGTACTCGAAAATACCAGGACTGAGGGAGGTCTGACCTCGTTCGAGTGCCACCAAGATTAACGTGTTTGTACAAGTGTGAGCATTTTGTGTTGTACTAATGCGCACACGTCATAGCAGATAAGAGGCTGCTCTGCTTCCGGTGGAGGGTGTTCGAGTTTCTTGGGAGGGAGGGCACAGGGTCTCCAGAGTGGACGCACCCTGGCCGGCCCACGAGCAGCCACAAAGTGGCACACAGGACAGCTGAAATGTGACATCCAAAACAAACAGTGCATACGAACCACCCCTGTCAACTCCCACTCCATGCAAAATCCTCCCTTGGGCTGGCCCCACCATGATCAAACAAGACATCTCGACTGAGCATGTGAGCGCCGAAGCTTCCCAGCTCGCCGACAGCAGAGAAGCGGCCAGCTCCCATCGTCCTCACCAGAGGGCACCGGTTCTAAATCCGGCCCCCACATAATCTTGGGCAGAAAAGTTAACCGGTGAGGATATCAACTTCCTCATCTGCAAAAGCAGGAGTGCTGGCCCGCATGACCTAGCCCCTTGGTGCTACAGCGGGCAGCCACCCCTGGCGGCAGTGGTCTTACCAACTCTCCTCCGAATTACACAGCTATAGGGGCTCCAGGTCTAGGGTGTGAGAAAAGTCTTAGTGACGTAGCCCACCGACCGTTTATACGTGTAAGTGGCTGGCCCCCAATATGGTGTGACCAAAACAAGGCTGAAACAAAGGAGCATGGGGCCTTACGCAACGGGGTCTTTGTGTACTGGAAACATTACTTAGCCCCGCCAAGAACCATGGACATCCCCTAAATGCGGGTCACCAGATCGTCAAAGAAATATTGATGGATTAGAGACCTATACCCCATCCAAACTGCCGAATTAAAATTGGCGAGAATAGTTCTATGAAAGAAAAGCATTGAGTGACCCGCTCAAAGCCAAAGGACATATCAAACCACTTATGTCTACTTAGCTGAGAGGATGGAGCGATGCCCCTATCGGTATTGGTGAATGGAGGCATAGTCATTTATGTACACCAAAGTGGGGACCCAGCCCCCAAGTGGCCTTCCCACTTAGGGCACCCTGGCAGTACAAAGTAGTTTAAGGGGCCTGTCCGTGACTATTGTCTGTCTTGGGACCAGGATGAACCATGATATTATCACGACCAAAGTCTGATGTCACTCCAACCATTACATTGCAGCCCATGTGCTGTAACACTGCGATACCCAAAACATATAGAACATAGCATAGAATCGCCATACACCCCTTCAGAATAGCAGTGGGATGCACTGTCCGCCGCCGGCCCAAATAAAACAGAACGAGGGAAACCACACACTGTGCTTAATAGCACCCGCCGCATGATGCAGAAAGCAGATACGATACCCAATAGTGTAAGCCTTGGGCGGCGCACAATGAAGGTAGTTGCTGGACAGGCAATTTAGTGGAAACTGTTCAGGTATAGAGAGGGGCCAAAGAATGACATGGGTGTGAGACCCACTTGCAGCGCATCTTCTAATCAAAGGAGCAGCGCCCTGCAAGGAGCATTTAATTACTGTATCCGGAGCAACTGGCATGTCCTGAAATACTGGCAAAGTCGCTCAAGGGTGCAGTTGGCGCCACACCGAAATTACCTAACAAAGCAGACCATGTGCCCCTAGAAGCACTGTGCTGGAGGCGCGTGACACAAACAGCGCCACCCCGGCGCCAAACAGGGACAGGTTGAGGTTCGATCCGGGCATCCAGCCTCCAGAGGACCAGCACCACCGCGTGTGGCCCGCAGGTTAACCTAGCAGCTAAAAGGGGCTGCATAGGCGGGCATGGGATCACCACAAATGAGAAAGTCAAAGACAGCGAGGCATAAAGAATAGCCTAAGTAAACGTGCACGGAACCAAGTGGGGCGTGTGTGCCAAGCCAAAGTGATGTGCTATGTCCTCCGCCAGACAAAAGACTTCCTGGATATTTGTACCCGGCAGGAAGAGCGTTCGCAATTTTAGCCTAACCGATGGTAGAACGAACAACCTTCATCCTCATCCCCAGCCGAAATCTTGTGCTGGCAACTCCCCTTCTTCCAGTGTGGAGCTAATGCACACTGTATGCCACGCTTGACCACTGTAACTAAAACCTGTGGTGCACTGATTTTAGACAGCGCCAAGGTGTGCACTACAAGACCCAAGACCCAGAGGGGGATATTATAGTCTACAAAATCTAAGCTTAAACCTGGTCCCTCATTCAAACTTAGTTTGGCCCACGGGCCCTCTGTCTTCTGCAAGATCCGGCATCGTGGTGCTTTATTTTTATTACGTTCAAAAGGACAGGGACGTCCCTTCCGTATATACCCGAGGGTGACGTTGCCTTCCGACACCCGGAGTCGCAGGATGTTACACCGACGCTGAGACTCCACTAGCTCCTTAGTGCGATATTCGGCTGCGTTCGCTCGCCTATGGGCCACATTACCTCCTATTAACCATCTGCCCTGGAACCCAGGCTCCTGTTTATCGGTTGCAGGCTCGATCCCGGAGCCCCCACAAAAGAGAAATCGATCAGGGAGACCAAGTTGGTAGTGGGGATTGACCTGGCCAGACCCACGGGATGGTGTGCCCTTGAGGACCCCGGTTCGTAGTCCCATCTGGGCTGCCTGGCCGTAACCCCTGGACCGAATCGGCAGGACGCTCGGTACGCGGCATAAGCAAGGCTGCTTGTCCATAAGGCAGGCACCTGACCGGGTTGGTCGTAACATGACCCCGATCCGTTGTTCGCTGGTCCTAGATTACTACACCCCCGCTTTCCAAACTGGTCGTGAGTGTGCAGCGAGACCCAACCCGTAGGGAACTCAACCAAGACATCACAGCTTTTAATATTGCTTTAGGGACTCATTATCTGGTTGTTATATAGCGCAACTTATAGCGTTTTACATGGGCACAAGCTACATAGTACAAGGACGTCATACTTTATAAACACAGGATGTTAGGCTCGAACCTACTTCCTCCCTCGAAGGTCGGCTGCTCTGTCACAGGCCAACGCCTCGCCCACCACTTGGTGCCCGCGGGCAGACCTCCGGGCATTAGTGCCGCCCCCCAAGGGTTGGGCCACCTCCCTGATAGGACCCGCCGCTTCTTCCGTCCCCAACGCAGCCGCGGGCTGCACCCAGACAAACGGTGCGCCGCCTGCCCGCCACCGTTTAAGGACAGGGGCGGGCACTCTGCCCCTTCCGTTCAGGGCCTGTAAGCCCTGGGCCGGCGCGCCACGGCACTGCTGGGAAGCACAGGCACACACGCGGCCCCCTTGGCACTAACCAGGAGGCCCCAGGGACTATGACAGCCGCCCGGTGAGCCCCCGCCAACGAGTCGGCAGCCCCCACCATGACACGCAGCGGTAAGCCCGCCCATTTAAGAACTCGCCCCCCATTTAAGAACTCTGCGGCCGCCGGTGTGCCCCCGCGATCGCTGAGGACAAGTAACCCGAGGTGGTCGCCCCTTTAACTCCTACAAGGCGCTGCATATTGGCGCCTCACCAGCAGCGGGCCACAGTCGGGGCCGCTGGCAGACAATATGTGCCGGGAGGTGGGGGGGGGAACTCATGAGTGCCCCCAGCCGGGATAGCAGCACCCCAGAAGAGAAAGGGATGGGGGGGCGAATCACCGCGACAACGCTGACGGGGGGCTACCTCAGGCGAGCGCACAGATAATCGCCACCCCCCTCCGGCGACCCGGGGGGGAGGGGCAGCAGTTACACATAGCCCCCAGCGGGGCAGGAACTCTGAGCCGCCCTATCCGTTTTGGACTGGTCAGCTGGATGTGAGCCCCATCAGTTATTTGTGGCGGAGACTGCGGGCCTGCTACTGCTGTGGTCGGGTGCCCTCGTGAGCCCCAGCGACCCAAAGTGTTTTACCTATTAGCGTCTAAACGTAATTAGCGGGGGCAGAAAACACGAACGTACAGCCACCTCAGACGGCCCTCCCTGCCGGGTTAGCAGCTGGTAAGGGTGGACACCCCTGTCTTCCGGCAGGCCCGCTCCCTACTCAATGGACACTGGGGCCTCCTACATGCGAGGCATGCTCTCGACTACCGCTCTATCTCCCCACATCTAATGGCAGAAAACCAGCCAGCGTTCAGACCACCCCCTGCGTGGCAGCATTATTCACCAGCGTGGCAGCGTAGCACAGAACCCTTCCGCGCCTCGAACCCGGTATCACCCGCATGACAGCATTAAGTGACCCGTTGCGGGGCCCATTACATTCTGTTAAGCACGGGGGACGTTAGCTAATATGCCCAAATCAAAGACCCTGCCGCGCTTCGAACCCTCGCCCCTATGCCACCTTAATTACCATCGGAAAGCCCCCGCCAAGGGGCAGGCGACCCCGGGCCTATTCACCCCAACGACGAGCCTGCCACACTTCCCGTGGAGCACTACGTTGTTGTGCCTTGGGAGAGTGTGGGCCTGCACGGCTCCGATCTAATAGCGCAATGCTGAGGGGAAAACGAAAGTATGCCCCCCCAGCTGACCCAGGGCCTCGAGGAGCTCACCCGACAGCGGCCTAACTACCCCCGTGTGTAGGGCCCGAGCCTTAACCTAACCACGCCGACTTGGACGGTTGGGGGGGTGGGCGGATGCGATTATAAACTGGGGGCAGACCACTGCCGGTCGCCCCCTTTCTACCACTCCCCACTGGGCCCGCGCTGCACCTCGGCAGCAATCCCAACCAAATGGGCCTCCGCTGGGCCTAGTCCCGAAATCCACGGAGCCCGCAGCCTCTATGGGCCGAGGCGACCACGGCCAGTGGATTACAGGGGGGGAGGGCGACTCACCTCAAAACCGCCAATGGCTAACGAAACGACCGACCCGATGAAACGACCCCCAACGAAGACGACCACCAACGAGGGAACGATCCTTCGACGGCGTGTCCGGGCGCGCGAAAGAGGACGACAAGATGGTGGGGGAGGCCTATATACCCCTCACCCTGTCCTCGCGCCCCGGACGTGATTCTAGCCTATCGCGCTGCGACCAGGCTTGGGGGACTCCTCCCTGAGTCCCTGCCCCTACGGGGGTGTGGGGTGCCCAGCTGGCACTAGAGGGCTGCCCTCTTTAGTGGCCCCCTGCGGGGGCCTCGGACAGCCGCATTCAGAATGTTCATTGAAACGGCACAGCTCCTCCTTCTCTGCAGCCGTGAAAGGCGTCCGGGGCTGAGAGGGGTTCCTGTTGGGCTGTATGTACACAAGCTTGAGCGTGATCCCTGAACTGGTGTAGAGGTCGCCAAGTGGCCAGCGGTAGACAAGAGGCTGCAGAGGTAACTGAGGGGGAGGGGCCAGGAAATGAACAGCCCTGCAATCACGCGCTGGTAATCTCCTCATGTGATACTGGCCTGGGTGAGGGAGCACGCAGCGCCAAAGCTGCATTAATTAACAGGAGAAGGAAAGTAAAACAAAAAGAGTGCGTCAGAACTAACAGATAAGCACTCCAGTGTAAGGCTACTGAGTAGTTAAGCCCTGCTCCATGGGCGGTAACAAAATAGAGAAAGGAGGGATAAGGAGGGGCAACGAACCAGTAAAAACCAAGATATTTTGAAGAGCAATCGAAGTAGCAAATAGAAAGCAAAGGCGGAGTTAAACCCCCACAAACCTGAATACATCAGGTCTCGTAGAGACAGCGCAAGCGCTGCCTAGGCTCGACCTAAAAATAACAATGGATGCCAACTAAGGGAATAAATGGCAAGCTACATCATGGTGTCATCGTTTGGGGGATAAAAGCGGAGTGAATTTAGAAAAATAAAATAAAGGATATTTAATTTAAACAAGCATTGGAAATGCCAATAGGTCTGGCTTTAAAGCAATGTGGTGTGGTAATGTGAAGCACTCTAAGTAAATAACATGGGAATAGATATGTATTTGTGTGGAAGCAAAGAACTGTAGAATAAAATTGGTGTAGGTTAAAAAAGTAAGGTGACAGTTGCACTGTAAAGCCAGACCTAAAAATCCATGTAGGTTAATGACTGCCTTCTTCCCATCTGTGCTGCCGCCACAGAAAAACAACATAAATTATCTAGTTTTTTAAGACATTTTAATAGCATGCCAATGTCATGTGTGTGTCCCTTAAAACTCAAGCCTCCAACCTTTTCTTTTTAAAATCTTTTTATTACAAACAGACGTAGCACTGTTACAGTTTGTAGTATCATCACATTTCTTCCCCCCACCCCAACCTTCCAAATGAATATGTCCCAGAGCCACATGCATTTATTTGAATTTTTGTGCATTTCCATGTCGACCATAATCACAAATATTGCCCCTGTGGGCGTTCCAGCCTGCCCAGCTGAAAGTTCAAACTTTAGGCAGGTGGATAAATAAATTATCACGTCTGCGTGGAGGGCAAGCACTCTTTTTTTGTGGAAGCACACAACTTTTACCCAATCGAAATATGCACTCTGGACTTCCAGCATGTGAGTGGAGCCAAAGTCCCTGTCTAATGATGCTCACACAATTGTCTGGCGGAAGCTGCACTGTCAAGCCAGAACATAAAATACTGGAATATGCCTTTTAAATTAGGAGTGCTAGAAGATATGGAATTCTGCCAAAACTATAACATTTGTCACCTGGCAATGAAATAGCTACTTTAGCTATACATTATAATTACAGCTGCCACCTTTTGATGGCAAAATACTGTTCATTTGTTGAAAGGTCCAAAGTTAAATACGATTTTGTGTGCAATCATTTGCATTCTTTTAGAACATGTCAGTCTTTATTTGTTCTACTTATCATTTAAGCATAGAATAGGCAACTTTAAGATACATTTGAAGTAGTTAGTTCTTATATCTTTGTCTATGTTTAAATTTCAATTGCAAATGATTTTCACATTTTTTTATTGGCCTAGAATTATAGATTTAAAAGTAATAGCCATGTTGTTAAATTCTTGCCATGTGGCAACCCTAATTGTAATAAAGTAGATTAATTATTTTCGAGGGTTGCAGCAGGAAAATTGCCATATTTTGGCTGAAAATGAGAACCCTATCCTGCCAATGAAGATCCCTGGAGAGGCATGTCAATGAACGGAGAGCATTTTGGGAGAGAACTTGACCTTCTCCGTGTCTCATTCCTAAAAGGCATTGTCGCTACCTCATTTTCACAATAAAAAAAAAAAAAAATCAAACTGGAGAATGAAATAGTTCTACGCAAACAGAGTTGGAAACTCAGATGGGAGAACATCTGCAGTCAGTGTGACAAGGATGAAATAGAAACCCAGAGTATTTCTTTCAGCAGTGCTCAATACAAAGCTCTAGCTAGACCACTCTTAGAATGACAAGTTTTTCTTCTCTTTTTCTTGTGGGCTAAGAAAATAAAAAGACAAAAGAAAAAGGAACCAAGTATATTACTGCCTAAAATCAGGCCACAAATGCGATGTAAAGCATGTCTACCGAATTACATGGCGGCACATCCAGTGGTTCAAGAAGTAGATATGCAATCTATGCCATACATTAACTTTTGGCAGCACCAGTGTGTTAAGAAAATTTGGGTCACTCTGAGTTCTAGAGAGTATATAAGTGGGGAGCTGGAGAGGCAAGTGATTATATTTCAGAGGAGGCAGCCGTGAAATTACTAGGAAGGAGGCCTGGGGAGAAAAACAATAGCAAGAGAGACAAGCATTGGCATAGCCAATAGGTCTCGCCTTTGGGACCTTATAATTGTTTAGCCAGAGATATTGACTTTGCCTATGTCTTTAAGCTGTGCTGTACAGAAGTCTGCAGCATGCTAAATAGTTATAATAAAGAAGTGTCAGAAGCATTTTTGTTACCTTATATATGACCAAGAAAGCATTATGTACAACTGAACGACCATATTAAAAAAGTATTAACAATAAATAATGTCTTGAGGTTTTTTTTGTCCTTTCAATGCTGGCAACTTCTATCTGCCTGTCCCAATGGTTGCTTGTTATGGTTTTTTTTGTTTTGGGGGGGGCATAAATAACAGGAGGGTGAAGGTTGGGAAATAGTACCTGTATAACAGTCAGTGAGAGAGTCAGTCAGTTAGTTAGTCAGTGAGAGAGAGAGTGAGAGAGTCAGTCAGTCAGTCAGAGAGTTAGTGAGAGAGTTAGTCATTCAGTCAGTCAGTGAGAGAGTCAGTCAGTCAGTGAGAGAGAGAGTCATTCAGTGAGAGAGAGTGAGTCACTGAGTGAGAGAGAGTGAGTCAGAGAGTCAGTCAGTGAGAGAGAGAGAGAGTCAGAGAGTCAGTCAGTGAGAGAGAGAGTGAGAGTCAGTCAGTCAGTGAGAGAGAGAGTCAGTCAGTGGGAGAGATTGAGAGAGTCAGTCAGTCAGTGAGACAGAGTGAGAGAGTCAGTCAGTCAGTCAGTGAGAGAGATTGAGAGAGTGAGTCAGTCAGTCAGTGAGACAGAGTGAGAGAGTCAGTCAGTGAGAGAGTCAGTCAGTGAGAGAGGCAGTCAGTGAGAGAGGCAGTCAGTGAGAGAGGCAGTCAGTGAGAGAGGCAGTCAGTGAGAGAGAGAGAGTCAGTGAGAGAGAGAGAGAGTCAGACAGTCAGTCAGTCAGTCAGTGAGAGAGAGTCAGTCAGTCAGTGAGAGAGAGAGTGAGAGTGAGAGTCAGTCAGTCAGTCAGAGAGTCAGTGAGAGAGTCAGTCAGTGAGAGAGAGAGAGAAAGTGAGAGAGTCAGTCAGTAAGTGAGAGAGTCAGTGAGTCAGTCAGGTACTGTGATTTCTCTAGCGTTCTCAGGATGTGTCTGTATGCCTCTAATGATTTAACACTGCTGGTACTGATACTGGTAGTTGGAGGGGTTGGTAAACCTTTGGCCTCTGTTACCCACCCTCTAACCTCGATCAGAAACTACCCTCAATCCCTTCTCCACCAGTACTGCAGGAGAGGAGGTGCTGCTCTATGGTAGTACCCTGTGTTCATTTTGCAGCTGTGCTGTTAGTGACAGGCCTCCAGAGTGCTGTGAAAGGTCTCAGTCAGTAATGGTATGCTTGTGATATTTCTCTAAATACTTTCACAGATCTAAGCAGGGCCTTGATGGTCAGCCCATCTGAAATGTTGCAATAACCCATGAGGGAATGAAAAATGCAAAACGTCCACAGAGTGTGGGCTCTGTGTAAACATCTGCCAGCAGCTGAGCTCCGCACTTCACTTGTATCATCTGAAATCGGGGGCTCTCCCAGACCTTTGTGTTATTAATGTGTGTAATTGCCTTCACTGAAGGTGTACACGGGAGCCTCCCCTGAAATCTGAATTTGAGCTCTTTGTTAAGTCAGGGCAAGCAGGTGAGATCGGTTTTAAGATAGAGTAAACAGCATTGCATTAGCTTTATATATATATTTTTTTACAATGTCTTCTTATTTCAACTTGATTTAACACTTAAAATGTGCATTTATTAACAGAATGCGCTGGTGCACTCTTCAAGGAATTAAAGAAAAAACATTAATTAACCTTTGATGTAGAACGGAAGACTGAGATGTGATCTGGCTTCTCCACTTGACCAAACTGTGTGATCCTAGGCCTCATTTTCCTTTGGCATTATTTGAAAGAGCACCTTAAAATACATCAGGTTAGGGTTTTTGATGTACAAAAACGTGTCTTATAGAAGCTTTAATAGACTGTAACGTTGCTCCATCAATAACAATAATGAAAGCCGCATACAGGGTACACATGAAAACAATCTTGCCTCTCTTGGCTTCAAATTGCATGGACGCCAGGAAGGTGGGGGAGGGACATGAATGTTTCTAGGTTCATGTTTGAAACAATTACTTCAAACAATTGCCACTTAACACAGTTGTACAATCTGATGTACACAGAACAAGGAGGGTACCGGAGGCAAGAGGAGTTTTGAGCAGTGGGTCTGAAAGAGGCCGAGCAAGGCCCCGCCCGCCTCACTGGTTTATCATGGCGCCCCTCCCAGTGTGGCACCGATACAGCTACACTGCTCTGTGACTGCGCTTGTGTATCCCCATTGAAAAGGCTCGTGGGGGGGGGGGGGGACCCAGCTACACCAGGATTTTGGTTGCTACGGGCAAGTCAGATTTGAGGGGCCCCTATACAGAAAAAAACAAATTGTATTAACCATTTACGGTTAATTTAAGCCTGCGCGATACCAAGCAAAGCTAAATTAAATGTTAGTTAAACTTTAACAAGATCACACAATTTACTTGAAATATGGCTTGCTTGGGACCCTAAGAATCCCTAAAATTACAAGGTTAGAGAGACAGAGTCATTGGTAGGCAGAGCACGACAGCAAGGAATGTAGATAGAAAAATATGATAGAGAGCTTTAAAACGCCTCTAGTGTCCCCTCCTGTACCAAATGGACACACTGCAACCGGGTCCTGAAGGGTTAAGGGAAACGCCTACTACTACCCACGGATCAGAGAAAAGAAAGGGATTGGCAGTAGGTATTGTTTTTTTGTGCTATATAATAAAGTTGCTTCGACTCTTGCCGTGTCTTTCTCACCACTTACAGAACAGCTGCCATACCCCGTGGAGGCAGGAGGGACCCTGGAGTGAAGGCTTTCTATAAGAGAAAGGCAGAGGTGAGTGAGTGTCAAATGTGCACATTAAACTACAGTAAAATTAGTAGAACGTGTTGATGTAGTTGAAAATATTTATCGCAAAAATACTTCGTACCACGAACTCTTCGTAAAATAAGGGGAGTGGATTTTTAAATCTGCAGCTGCTGTTCTGATGGCCATACAATGACAAACATAATCTTACAGCACCAACACCGGTCATTTGACAGGATGCTGTACGGTTGGACTTGGCGCTACAGCCCGATCCTCTCCAGGGGAGTTTCGGAGGCAGTTTCATTCCCCGATTTTTTTTGTACATTTTACTCCAGGTTTCTCTAAGTATATAAGCGCAGAACCATTGGTTTTACAGCTGTTTCTGAAGATAGTACTTCAAGTTCTGGGCAATGGATATGCAGCACCCAGGAGCGTTATTTCTCTGCAGCACCGAATCATGTAACAAAATAAGCAAAAAACAAGCACGGCCACATGGCCGCGAAAGGAATGTGAGGTATGCAGCTGGCACCCGGCCGCGCTGCTGCTCGCTCCCGAGCTCCCTAGGCCAGGGGAGAGAGAAGGCGGGACATGCACCCGCCTTTGGCCAATTGCGTGCTGTCTTTCTTAGAAAGACGCACGCAAAGGCCAATAGCGTGTGAGCAAAAAAAAAAAAAGCACACGCACGAGCGTGTGGTCTTAGTTGAAAGTCCTTACTAGAAGCATCGCAGAGCAGTGCATGCGCGCTGGCTCAGGCGAGACCTAACAAAAGCACACAGAGCTCTAAAGTACACCATGTTAGGCGTGAGTTGTTGAATCGGTCTTGCCTTTTCAATTAGAATCACTGTGCTTGCCTGCATTTGTAAAAGACAAAAAAAAACTACAAAATGTCTAAATGGACGAGGAACTAGGCTTACCTAAATAAAACATCCTTTGAGTTTGCACACTTTTTCTATGTGGGTACAGATGACCTCTATAGGGCAAAAGTTAGAATGCATTCCATCCACTTTTTAACTCACTCCCTTTAGGTACAGGAATGTCATCTGCATTGTCTACAGGAGTCTTCCCTTGCCCAGAGTACAAACTGCATGCATATCTGGTATATAAGGCTTGGACCTGTCCTGTGACCTGTAGGAGCGTACCAAAAGTGCTCCTATTGTGGCAGAGGACTATTGTCCCTGTCCTGGGTATAGCACATCAAGCTCTCTGCCAGCATGCAGTGTTTTAGAAGATGAATAGTGTGACCAGACCTTTGTACCTGTGTAATAAAATGAAACCTACCAGCCCCTCTTCTGTAAAGATCTTCTGTTATGTGTATGCCCAGAACTTTCAGCTTGCATCCTGTATATATGTCGAGGTAGTAGCTTTGTGTAGCCCATGGATATTGGTAGCATAGTGTGTGAGTAAGCCTAAATGTTGAAGCCAGTAGGATCCTTTTTGGATACCCCTGGACTTGCACAGCACAAGATGGAGGATGAGGACCACTTCCCCAGACAATGAAAGTGTACTGCTTGCATTCATCTGGCTGGAGGGTGGAGATCTAGATACTGACGTAAGGAGAATGGAGACAGGGCAACCTTTAAAAGCAACCTTTAAAATTTCCATGAGGACTTTTGTTAATAAGGGGGTCCTGATTAGTCCTTCCTGAGCATTGCCATTTAGTGGATGTGGGGTTGAGGTGAGGGACTACAGTTTCTATTGTGTAAAGTAAGGACATTTTCTATGTCAGGCCTGCCCCTAGGTCTATACCACTTTAGTTGTTTTAATGACAGCCAGGTGCAGAAACCTCAAGTTTTAAGTGCTTGTGATATGAACGCTCCAGTTTGGATTTAGACCTAGTGCTACCTGCTGTGAGAAGCAACACTCCATACAAAAAAGACTGTGCCTGCAATGCAGCCTGAGAAGGACACTTGATAGGATAACCACCACAAACCGGCCCTGCAATTTGAGACAGCGGATCCACATTCCCTGTCTAGAAAAGGTGTATAAAAGTGGGACCCAAACTTCCCCTCTTTGTACAAGTTTCATGTCCTTGAAGACCAAGGAAGGGGGTGCTCCACTGAGTACTTGAATAATTGTGTGACCAGGGCAGCTATTTGTCAGAGAGCTTGTCTCTCGGAGGTAAGGGCACATCACCTGAAGTCTGCACTTTCTGCTGGAGGAGCTAAGGTTCTGGCAGAGTGCCTAGAAGCCTGCCTGCTGAGAGAGGAAAGGAGTGTGCCTGTCCCTGCAGGAGGAAAGACAGTCCAGGAGGAAACTGCCAGTGTGTCCTTGGGACTATGGGACATCCAGAGGAAGTGCTGACAGTGAGATAGGAGCGACCCTTGCCATAGAGGTTCCCCTTGAAATCTCATAACTGGTCTTGATAAGGACACTGTGTGTAATCGTTTCTTCAGCCCAATCAGCCTTCAACTGCCTAGTCGGCATGGTTAGTTCTGCAACTGCTGAATGTGACATTGACCCAACTAGGGGTACAGCTGCCTTCTTGGCACAGGCAGGGCTGCAACTGCTGCACCGCATCTGCTCGCTCGGGCAGCACTGGTTGTGGTACGACATTGGCCTGCTCATGCCTGCTTCTGCGCTCCATATGCTTGGGCTGCAGCACCACAAAGACTGGGCCAGGTCGCTGTGCACTCAAAGATGCAGCCATGCCTGGCTCATGTGACAGCAAATGAGGTTGTTCTAGCTCAATACAGTTCACCTATGGGAGCCAGATATGCTGCAGAGAGAACATTATGAACTGCTGAAAATCCACTAGACCACTTAGGGGTAGAAGCTTGAAAACAAAGTGGACTGAGTGCGGATATAACTTGTGGGCGGACATTAGTGACTATACGTCTGTGCTTGATTCATGCCTTTGCCAACACTACTAAGTGGACCAGCCATCGGGGAAGTGGGTTTCTTGGGGTGGGTTTAGTACAGAAGGGGGACCCAGCGGGAGTAGAAGCCACAAGGAAAAAGCATCCCTATGGTCACTGCCTTGTACCTCAAATTGAATTGTGTAGTATTTAATACTGCTATGTGATTACAAGTACTTTCTCTTTCTTAAAAGATAAGCACTACACTGGAAATTGACTTTATTGTGTTTGTTGATTAATTTGTGAGCTCTGACCTTATGCACCCCAATGCTACCTTCATAAAAAGGCTGTGGTTGCTCGCACGTGCTACCCTAAGAGTCAACTGCAGAAGGGGGTTGCACGTGGCCCAATTTAGACAGCCACAGCAGGACAAACCGCAACCACTGTTTTTCCATTGGCCCCCGAAAGGGGTCTAACACTTCCTTAATACACTCCTCCTACTGAGTAAGCATTAATAGAAGGCGATACTCTGGAGCTTCACTCATTGCTTAATGGGGAAAAGTTCAAAAAGATTCAGAAACTTCAGCAAGCATTAGGGCCAGGGGCGGCTCCTCCACTAGGGCGGACGAGAGTCGCCCCACTGCTTTCTCGCAGTGCGAGAATTCAGAAACATAAAATGGTAAAACTACCATTTTATGTTTCTGCTTCTCGCACTGCGAGAAAGCAGAAGTGTTTGGTTGGGGGCGGGCGTGGCTGCTCTAGGGCAGGGGAGGAGTGGCTTGCCCACTGCTGAGGGCACTGACTGTTTGGTCGGCCCTCTGGGGCCGACCAAACCAGTCATGTGCACTCTGCCTTTTCACCATGTAGGCTGCATGCAGCCTACATTGAGAAAATGGCCTCACCATAGACACCTGGCTGGTCGGCGTCCCGACCAATCACAACGCGGCCATTGCAGAGTTGTGATTGGCTTAGGGGAGGGGAGGGAGGCTGCCTGCTTCCTGTTCCTGCCGGTGACAGGAGAGCAGGAGAGGCGACGCAGGACCAGGCCGGCGAAGGCAAGTTAACTTTTTTATTTTTATTTAAATTAAACCCCCCCACGCGACCCCTCTGCCCCCCCACCCGTGAGTCATGATGGCCGCGATTGATTAGGGCTCAAAGTTGACCTCACACCACCTATAAAGCGCAGCACATACTTTAAAGAGGAGGGCAAATGAAATGAATGGGAAATGGATTTCAGATTTTTTGCTAAGAAGAAAATTATCAGGTAGGGTTCATCAGCATGGTGAATGCCATTCTTGGGGGAAAAACTCAACCATAGCTGGCTCAACGAGTCACAAGAACTACTCTTGAGTTTTTTTTCATTCGCCAAATCTCATACAACCACTGGAAAACATGCATGGAAGTAGCGGGCAAAAGCTGTTGTGTGTCGAATAGTGATGGTGCATCATATGGTGGACATGACCTGAAAGTGCCCCGACGTTCAGAACTTTGTGTCTGATGTCTTCATGTAGCAACATCACAAAATAAACTGATGGACAGAGTGTTGAAACATTTCAAATACTCAGCCCCAGTCCCAGATTTGGGTATAATCCATTGCTATTTTGCTCGCCCCATCACCCCAGTTTGGACCCAACTATATGCAAATCAGTCTTGAACCTGCTCCCCATTGGAACAGTCCAGCCCAAACTGCCAAGCCAGGTCCTCCCTTGACGGGAAACAAGCATCCTGGGACCGGTTCCGGGGTATCACCTCTCATAAGCCAGGATATTGCATAAGGCTGGGTCTAAACTGGAATGGCATGGTGTGCAAAAAAAATGATGGATTTAGGCCCGTTCTTCACGCACCTTGTTGCTGCCGGACGCCAGGGGCCACCGGGGACTGCATCCCCCATATTCCTTTGCACCAGGAGGCGCCAGCGTTACCTTTCCTGCGCCGGGGGGGGGGCGCATAAAAGCTGTCTTGGGCTCCCGCTGCGCGGGACGCGCGTGGGCGTTCCCGGGCCATGCCCGGGCCAAGGGCGGGCCCGTCTGCGCCAGGAAGAGGTAGAGCAGGGCCACTCCCCTTGGTTTTCCAACGTGAAACAGTGATTGCATCAACCTGTTTACGTGCACCAGGTACTGTGCTTTGTAGCAGTTTTCTCCTTTAGACTATTTGGGACACCTGTTTGTTTTATACACATTCTACTCGTCCAAGAGAACCATTGCTCTAGTGCCTGTTGCAGGCTCAGTGATATGGCTAAGCGGAAGGCGACAGATGGGGGTCCTAGGGCACCGAAGGGGAAAAAAATGCCTACTAGGAAGGTGGACGGTGATGTACTCACTAGAATTGACTCGCTTCTGACTGAGTGTACTGATATTATTACTTCCAACTCTGGTCTACCCAATCCTAGTACAGTAGCCCTCTCTAGTCCTCCATCCCAGCGCTTCCACAAAATGTTTGAAAAACAACACACGAAAGCACATGCGACAGAGACAGAGGGGAACGACGGCCCGCTTAATCATGTTCATTGTGACAGACTATCTCCATCTCAGGAGGCGATAATGGTGGAATGTAGTACCAAGTATTCTGTACTTGATAATACTGAGTCTGAATCCAAGAGCCGAACCCCATCAGGGAGAGACTGCATGAACACTGAGACTTTGACTATGTTGCGGAGTCTGATGGAAATTGTCAAAGAGCTCAAAGAGCAGGTTAAAATTCTCCTTGATGTTGTTGGAAACATTGGTGGGATGTATAGCAACAAGCCTACGTGCTGCTGCAAGGGGCTGGGGGCAGGTACAAAAATATCAGAGAAGCGCAGCGCTAAGGTCAGTCTTCCTTCTAGCTCCCTAAACCAGTGTTGCTGGTTACTAAATACAGATGCTCAAACCTACACAGCCCCATTGATGTATTTAAATCACAAGGGGAGCGATGGGGAATGGATGCCTTCACGGAGGTTGCATGGGAGGAGACTGTTTGGAGAGCTTGGGGATGTAAGTAAGGAGCAGTGGAGGGGTGGTCTGGGGCCCTGTGCTGCCACCCTGACCAATTTATGGCCACGGACCAATGGAGGCCTCGGGGGGAGGGTGACAGGGCAGCTGTATATCTTACCCATGTTCCAAAGCTGCCTATTGGGTCATGAGAAAACAAGGAGTCTCTGACAAATAAAGTTATTCATTGGCTCCGCGAAACCAGACACTGCTATTCGATAATTAGGAGTGACATCCTAGATGTGGAAAGGCTCCGAACATCTGCTGGTATCCAAGATCTTATTCAGGTCTCCTTTGTGAGGTATGATCTAGTGGAGGGACTTATGGCGGTTGAAGCACGCACAATATCAAATGCACGTACCGTCATCCAGCTCAAATTTTGTGCCCCATCAGACCTTTTGACATCCCAGCGCGCCAAGAGCGATAGGGGAGCAGGCGAAGAATCTAGGGCAACCAGCAGGAATCATCAGTGACTGGAACACTTGATTCCGTGTAATTCGAATGCTAATGAAGAACGGGGGGCTGCGAATCCATCGCCACTCCGCCTACAAGAAGAGGATCCTCCCAGGGACAGGAAGCTTAATTCTGGGCAGGCTAGCGTTTGTTTGCATAGACAAGATGGTCTACGATATTACCTGATACCAATACACCTAATGATAGAAATATAAAAAGCACTCCAACTCTACAAGGGGCAGATTTAACCCTGGATCACCTGGTGAGGATTGCTTCATGGAATGTAGCAGGGTTAGCCAAACTCTTGCCTGATGCCGAGTGGGGAGAATTTATAGACACCTATGACATAGGTCTATTTCAGGAAACTTGGCGTCTTACCCCATGTCATAGAAATGGGTATACATCGTTCTGTGTTGAAGGAACTAAGAGCTCCAAGGGAAGGCCCTTAGGGGGACTATGTATATGGATTAAGACCACACTTCGATGTACCATTAGGACTCTAATCTGTGGTTCCAAAGATATCCTAGCACTTAGACTTTCATTCCCCTCTGGTCTTTCTATAAAATTAATAAATGTCTACAACAGAGTGGAGGGTAGAAATAATGAAACTATCACCATTTGCCAACTTGAGCAATTGCTAGTTAATTCCAGATATAAAGACCTCCTTTTGGTGGCAGGTGACCTCAATGCAACATTAGAGCCATTAGCTGCAGCCCCTTATGATCTAACCTCTGAGCTGGATAATCAATGGGGAATACCCCATCTAGAACTGCCCAAAGTAAGATGGACACCTATAGCTGGACAACTGTTGGCATTGACTCTCGAATATGATCTTAGGGCCACCAACGGCAGGTGTATCTCAGATCGCCAGGGCAAAGCTACCTTTAATAGACCGGGATACTGCAGCAGAATAGATTACTTCCTTGCCCAAGTAGAGCTATGGCCCGCCCTAGTGGACATGGAAGGGATCGAACAAATAGATAGTGATGATAACGCCCTTGGCCTGTCATTGAGTATTGAGAAAACCCCACACTTTGGGAGTAGGTGCCAACGTGAGATAGGAGTGCTTCAGCCTACTAATAACAACAGATCTATCAAGTGGGAGTGGGTTGTTAAAAACCCTGTGGCCCTAAATACCATCAAGGAAACTGTTAAAGCCGACTATGATTATTTGTCCAAACTTCCTAGTAATACAAGAAATGTAAAGATGATTCACCCACATGGAAAGCTGGGGGAGACAATAAGGGATGTCCTGGGTAAACCAAGGAAAAAGAAAAAGAATCTTACTTCGAAAACCGAACCCTGGTACAATAATGCCTGTAGAAGGGCAAAAGGTGAGCTCCTTGCTGCCATCAAAACCAAATTACAGGTGGAGATCACTAAATCTAGAGCACATCATAGGTCAGAAATTTCCAACACAAAAAGGGTGTGGGAAGATCTCCTCTGGTCGGATCTGCATGATGCCCTGGCTAATAGGGACTCCAAAGATTTTTGGAAAACTGTAGCTGCTGTTTCCAGGGGGAACAAACCCGCGCTTGACTTTTGCATCCAACCAGAAGAGCGGGTTGCGCATTTTAGTCACCTGTATACAGATAAGGGTAGGTTGTACAACAATAGAACTATCCTAGATGTGAGTGGGGCTCCAACTGAACCTAATGGATTGCAATTTTCTCTTAGCGAGACGGAAGAAGCAATTAGTTCATGTGTTCCCGGACGTGCTTCCGGTCCTGATAGAATACCGAATGACTTGTATAAAGAAAATTTGGAAATTTGGGGTCCTTATATTAATCTACTTTCTAATAGTATCCTCTCGGGTATGGACATTCCACAATCTTGGAAACTGGCAGAGATAGTTACCATTTTCAAGAAAGGGGACCGCGCACTTCCAGTGAATTATAGGCCCATTAGCCTTATAGACTCCTTACAAAAAATGTTCTGCAAGCAGGTTCTTGCCCACCTCCAAGAATGGATAAGCGAGGGGAATATCATTTCCGAGTGGCAGGCAGGTTTCAGGGCTCAAGTGAGTTCCCTAGACCAGATCTTCTGCTTTATGTGCATTTTCTGGAGGGAAGTGACTATCCACAATGGCAAACTTTATGTTGCCTTTGTTGATTTATGCGCCGCCTTTGATATGGTACAGAGAGTGAAACTATGGGAGGTCCTCGAAGACATGGGTATGCCGACTCCCCTCCTGAACATTTTAATAAGACTTCACGCAAACACCATGGCTCAAGTAAGATGGGGCGATAGCGGGGCGCTGACGGAGCTGACCCAAATTGATAAAGGAGTTAGACAGGGGTGTGTATTAGCACCTACCCTGTTCACCCTGTTTATTAATGATGTTATTAGCTTTCTGAGCAGGGATGGTTGTGATGCTCCAAAAATAGGTGGGCGGGGGGCCCCCGCTCTCCTATTCGCGATGATACCCTGCTCATATCAAAGTCGCTGCAAGGGCTCCAGCAGCTGCTAAATGATTTCCAGGCATTCTGTCTTTTTTCATCAAGTTTAAAGTCAAAATGCAAGAAGCGTCTGTATGTGGGTGGCGACCCCCTAGAGCTAGTGACAGAGTTTGACTACCTTGGTATAAGATTTACTCAAAATATGAGCTGGCTCCCACAATTGGAAAGAGTGCAACTATGCCTAGTCCAGCAAACGGTGAATATAGTTAAGATCCATAGGAAAACTATATCTAGGAAATTGGCACCAGCGTTAGAGATATATAACGTCAAAGCGCTTGGGGCAGCCCTATATGGTGCGGAGGTGTGGGGTTGTTCAAACTGCAGTGGTCTCTCAGTAACTGAACAAAAATTTCTTAGATCCCTATTGAACCTTCCGATGTCTACCCTACTGATTCTGCACTATCTAGACCTAGGCCAGAAAAGAATTGCACACAAAATTGTTCTAAGAATGCTTATGTTTTGGCAACGGCTATGGTCTATTCCAGGACTTGCGTCTTATAGGGTGGGTCTTCGAGAACGAATGACACCAATTTGTGTGGCCAAGATTCCTTGGATGCGCACAGTTAAGACCTTGCTCCATAAACTAGGATTAGATGTATATTGGAGCCATCCGGAAACCCTTAGCCAGATCAACAAATCTAGCCTCAAAGTTGCGTATTGGGGCGCTGTTGAGACGGATTTGTTAATGAACTGCAAGGGCTCACTCTCAATTGCTTTTATGGATCTTAAACATTCATTGTCATTTGAGGCCACGATAGATGAAATTAAACCCCCACTAGCAAGAAAATTATACATACAGTTCAGGTATGGGTGCCTACCTGTAAATAATTTTAAAACAAAATGGGGCAAAGTATGCGAGAGGGATGAAGAAAATTGCCCCTGTTGCCAGGGGATACCGGAGTCACTTGAACATGTTTTATTCTTTTGCCCCTTGTACTACCAATTACGAACTAAATGGATAGCCCCACTGTGCAGAAATGTGGGGGTAAGAAAGTACAAGGAGGCATACAGAATATTGCAGTCAAATACTACGCGTTTGATTGTATTTTGTACAGCTAGGTTCTTAATGGCTATGTGGATTAGGCGCATCAAGTATTCCCCTGTTAGCTGTTCGTTATTGTATGGCTCGTGCCAGATTCGCATCGTGTGCCTTGCATTATATTAAGTGAATCCTGTTTCTCTAAATTTTAAGCTTTTTTACACGTTTTATTACCGTTTTTAGTGTATTTTATGATGAAGGTTTTTATAAACAATGATGTATTAGAATCTGTTACACTTGGTTTATATTTTGATGAAATACAATGATGCACTTTGATCACTTTAATATGTTGCTATTGCAATTGGATTGTGAACGGCCATTTACAATGTTATGTTTTATTTGTATCTTGTGTTTGTAAATGTCCTGTTTTATGGTGTACTTTTATGATCCATAGTGATCGAAATAAAGTTCTTCGTACATACGACCTGAAGGTGCCCCGACGTTCAGAACTTTGTGTCTGATGTCTTCATGTAGCAACATCACAAAATAAAATGATGGACAGTGTTTTGAAACTTTTCAAATACTCAGCCCCAGTCCCAGATTTGGGTATAATCCATTGCTATTTTGCTCGCCACATCACCCCAGTTTGGACCCAACTATATGCAAATCAGTCTTGAACCTGCTCCCCATGGGAACAGTCCAGCCCGAACTGCCAAGCCAGGTCCTCCCTGGACGGGAAACAAGCGTCCTGGGACCGGTTCCGGGATATCACCTCTTATAAGCCAGGATATTGCATATGGCTGGGTCTAAACTGGAATGGCATGGTGTGCAAAAAAAATGATGGATTTAGGCCCACCTCTGTGTACGGGGGGTGAATGTTTGACATTGTTTCAGCATTCCGTCCATCAATTGTTCTTTTTGCATTTGTCGCCCTAAGTGGCAAGGTTATGCCCAGACGTGGGATCTGTGCTCACCATGCCACTGGAGTCAAGCTAGCCTGGCCGATGAGGGGTGATACCCTGAAACCGGTCCAAGATGCTTGTTTCTGGTCCAGGGAGGACCTGGCCTCGCAGTTCGGGATGGACTGTTCCCATGAGGAGCAGTACCAAGGATGATTTGCATATGGCTGGGTCTAAACTGGCATGGTGTGCAAAAAAACGATGGATTTAGGCCCAGATCTCTGTACTGGGGTGAATGTTTGAGATTGTTTCAGCATTCCGTCCATCAATTGTTCTTTTTGCATTTGATGTCTTCATGTGGCACAGTTACCATTTTTTACTGGTGAAGGTTTCTTGTGGGTTTGGTGCAGCATGTGAATGACATGTTGAGTCGCTTTTTTCTCATTGCGAGTCTGCCCAGGGTCCAAGCCTCACTCAAGCATCTTTGTTATTCCAAGCCTCATTTTGCCTCAGGTTCATAGAGCGCACGGTTGTGCATCCAATATCATGACTGTCTAACCATGTGTCTGCGAACCGGTCTTCTTTTGCCCATCTTTGAAGATAAGTCTCAACATAGAGCTGCATCAGGAGTTGTTTGGGGTGATTGTGCATCATTTCCAAGACTACTTGAGAGAGGGGACAGCAGCAGCATCTTAATGTACATTCTTGAAGTGTGTTAGGGAAAAAAATAAGAAAAATCGCATATGAAAGCACTTTCATATAACGAGTTCAGAATACCAGTCGTACAAAAACCTGGGCAACATACGGTGGTCACATGACAACTGTCTTGCCTCTTAGCTCACTAATGGAACTGTCACCATTGCGGGAACAAGGGCAGAAATGGTTCCAAGTTCATGTTTAAAAACTATCAATTTTATTAAGTATCAGTGCAGTGCTACATAATGTGACACATTAATATAAAAGGAAATACACTTTTTTGATTTTTGAAGAGACTTTATCATATTTTATGTGGTGTTTGTTGTTTGATTTACATAGCAAATATTTTCACGGGCTCCAAAACCCAAGCCAGACCCTTGTTTCGGCTCTCCCTGTTAATTTGTTGCCGCGTCACCTCTAGTGTGATCCGATCATGCTCTCTGAATCTCCTGAGGATTCCTGCGGCTGTAGGCAGGACACACTTCATCCATGTGAGGTGCATGCCTGGGATGATGGCGGGCAGGGTATTGCATAGCAGTTCTGAGATCATGCCCCAGCAGATATGACCTTGTGAAGAAGTGAGAGCTGGTGCAAAATCATCCGAGTTTTCTGAGCATATGGATCTTTAAGTTGGGAAAGCTGTTAATATGGAACTGAGAGACTGCCCCCAAAAACTCCTATTTGGTCACAAAACAGGATTGCAGTTTGGGCGTAACCTGCGGGATCAAATAGCACACATGCACTGTTTTGGCAGCTCCGAATGGGGGGGAATAACATGCATTGTTAATTTGTTATTCCCCATTCTGAAGGTGTCCAACTAATAAGCTGGCACAAATTGTGGACTTGTACATTGCACACACCACATTAACGCAAAGTACTGGGAACAAAATTAGCGTCTGATATTTGTGGCCACATAGTGAGTGAGCTAGTGGTGTTTAACATCTATGGTGGGGAACTCTCTGTGGTTTTTGCATAGATGCATGTCTATTTAACCTGTTTCTCATGTGAGAGGGAATGAAGTGTCCAACACTTTTTATGCTGTACACAATACCCTGAAAGAAGTGGTAAGTTGTAAGGTACGTATGATGACATTTGGGGGAAATTTCTTCAGGAGTCCCATGGCATTCAGGTGTGACTGGGTCAAAACTTGAAAATAAAGACCTTTTTGCCACTTGTTTCCTGGGGATTAATCTTACTATTGAGCCGGAAACTGGATGTCACATGTACCCTTTTAACGCTGGACCCAGAGGGTAGCGAAGTCGAGCTGAGCAAAGCTTACTAGGGGAGGTGGTGTGGTTTAGAGACTTAGAACTCAATAAACTTTCTAATATGAGTCAGTAACTCAATGTCCAGTCAGTGGTTAGTCTTTAAAGAAAAGATACTTTACTAGTCACACAAAAAAGTACTGTGCGTCTATATTAGAGGGCAACAATCATCACGTTATACTTCTGCAACAAGGTTAACATTGTTGGGGTTATACAGTCTAGGCTACTCATGGAGAACAATCTTCAATGATACCCTTAGGGTAAAAAGTTCCTAACAGTCGCTGGGGTTTTTCCTGGGGGGTTTTGAGAACACCAATCTTACATGGGAAAGCAATTTGCCTACGTTCTCCCTTTCATATAGGTTTTTCACACCAACCCAGCACTGACCCCCCCACCTGATCACCTCCCCACATTTTGGTATTTTCCCTGGCTGCATAGTTTCATATTTTTCATCTAAACTTGGCGAGGCAGACAGTGCCCTTGTAGTCTCTCGATCAAGCGGGCAGCAGGTTCTTAGTGTGGGGCATACAGAGCATGAGCAAATGAATGGAAATTTAATAGGCTTTGCCCCAGCCCAGCAATACGGTTGCATCCATTATTACGGCACATGTGAACCCTATCTCAGATCAGCGGCAGAAGCGCCAACACCGGCTTGAGAGGAGGCTGCATCAGAATCGTGGGGCTCACTGAATCTTACTACTTGGCTGCACCTATGAGTATTCTAAACTTGGCACTGGCCTCTTCATCAAAGTAGTATCTCCTTCAGCAATCCGGGTCTTCCAAAGGGAGACCATGGACTACAGTCGAGTTTCTGGAGAACCTTTTCCTTCTTTACGTGGCTTCTTCAGAGGAACTTGTGGGGGTTGAGATCCTGAACACCCCCTGAACCAGGGCGCATTTGATTCAGTTCACACTGCTGGGGTCATTGCACGGCCACTAGACCTCACCTTCACAAAGGGGTGCAGGTTCTTCCCTTGGGGTGCAGCAGAAGGCTTTAGTTTGTCTTGCCTATAACTTCTCTCCTGAGCAGCGTCTTCCTCGTGCAAGTGCACCTCCAGTGACTATTCTGAGTAGTCAGTCAGTTCTGTGCCTTGAGACAGGGTCCAGACAATCCTTCCTGACAGTCTTAGTCAGGAGTTCTTTAGCCAGGTGGGACTAGAAACCTGTGAAGTTGATAGTAGTTACTCCAACCGTGGACCTCAGAGAGTATGTCAGTCGCTGGCTGTAGGAAGCTGGCTCTTTATATAGTGGACCAAAAAGAGGTACACCATGTAAAGAGTCCAGGCAAACCCCAGTTGGTTTACAGAGGCACAAATGATAACACTAAATACTCTCTTTTGTGGTAGTGTGGGCGAGCAGTTCGACTTGTCAGAGGGTAGTGCTAAGCATTTGTTGACACACACAGGGGCAATAAATGAGAGACACACTCAAGAATAAATCTGAGACCAATTTAGAAAAATAAGTCCTATATTTGTATATAAATTTTGATACCAAGAACTTCGATAGCAAGCAGGTACTTTTTTTATATATTGATTTTAGCAAGTAAATGCTCACTTAAATGCGCCTTTACGCACAATGCTTTCCTATGGGAGAAAAGGCAAAGATAGCATACAGGCATTTACGGTCGGTTTCCGGGGACCTCCTTTGGGACTTAGGGTCATAGTGGGCCAAGGTCCAAAGTGCTACCAGCAGTTTCTCGTTACCAGCTCTGGGGCATCTGGTTGCAGGGTCTGGTCACTTTGGTAGCTGTGCGAGGTACGCCGGTAAGAAGGGGGGGGGCACCAGAAAACAGGCTGCAGAGGGGGACTTGGGAACAAGTCCGGAAACTCCCAACGGGGTACTCTGGTCAGTAGGGTCCTGGGGACAAGGGAGCACGTTGGTTCATTGGTACCCGGGCTGAGGCGCTCGGATGCAGAGTAGAAAGGTCGGCTGGGCTAAGTGAACCTTGCAGTCTTGCCGGTTGAGGGTGCAAAATCAGGACAGCTGGGCCACTATGGAAGTTGGTCTCTGCGGTGCTGACGTCCCGCGACGGCTGCTTGGCTTTGGAGTTGTTGGAGTCCCGATTGAACTCTCACCGTCTTTGCTTGCTGCAAGGGGTCCGGTACCCTGGGTATTGGTCCTGTGTGGCTCCGGCTGTCCTCTCACTTGGTGGGGGGGAAAGATCTGACCTTCAGGAGCACAGGGTCCTCTTCCTTGGAGATGCTGCATTGAGCTGGCCACACGGAAAACCGCACTTGTCGTTTCGGTGCCTACAGACTGCAAGGGAGTAGTTACTCTACTCCAAAGGAGATTGCTCTGTGATTTGCGAAGGCTGGCAGTCTCCCAGGGTTCTTGGAAGCTGGTTAGCTGCAGGACGAGTCACTGGGTCACGACTGTCGAGACTTAGAGCGGCAGGCAGGGTTTGGTGCCAAAAGTCCACAACATTCTTCAGTTCTCGCTTTATCTTGCGGCTCTCGGTGTCCTTCTCTTCTTGAGCCATCAAATCTGAGTTCGTGGTGTCAGGGGTGCCACCTAGATACTCAATTTAGGAGCGTTATGGGGAGAGGTAGGTAGTAACCAATGGGCTTCTTACCTGTAGTGTGTCTACACCCTCTATATGTTTCAAACACAAAAGGGGAGAAAGAGGAGACCGAATCAGAGGGATTCATCCTCTTACCAAATGTATCAAAACCAAAAAGAGCCCAACTGTTAGTATGGAGTAACCCTTCACAAGAATAAAGAAAACACTATGTTTTCTTAGGTAACCATCACCCACCAGGGTTATCGCTTGGTGGCATGCTTCAACATCGGATGTATCCCGTTCCGCTACGGAATGGGACATGCTGCGACCTACGTGTTTCATGGGAACACTTATTGGTGTATATCAAATGATGTTAAAAAGAGAAGGACCTTCTAGAAAGGCAGGAACATCATTACCTATACTTTCTACCATCCCCCTTTTTAACCATACAGACTACAGGCCTGAATAAATAGCACTTTACCTACTAGGCAGGTATTTTTAATCTCACTTTCCACATAAGACCCCCCCCTCCTATTTTTTTCATCATTTTACATAATTTAATGTACGTCAAAAAGTGCTCCCACGTAACACAAAGGTCACAGCACGCCCCGTTCCGCAGGGGAACGGGATGGACCCGATGATGAAGCATGCCATCAAGGGCTAACCCTGGAGGGTGAGGATTATATAAGAAAACCTACTGTTTTCTTTATTCTTGTGGAGGGTTAGTCCACACTAACAGTTGGGCTCTTTTTGGTTTTAATACACCCTCTATATGACCAATTCCTGTGGAAAGTGGGCATGACCCTAACCCAGACAGCCTAATTCCACCAAAATCAAGATGGTGGAATTCTAAAAGTCGTGTCCACATCAAGTAGCCCACCCTAGGGGTGGTACTACCTTGAGAGGGGGGACACGCCTCCTAACTAGCTAATTTTCCCGCCTGTCCTGGTGTCAAATGCGCCTGGGTCATGGGGTGGCATTTCCCCCCTCTCAGGAAGCCTTGGGTCGCATATCAAAGACGGCAGAGGCCTTTGAAGCCTCCTGCCTTGATATGCTGATTACTTTAGCTATCCTGCTTGGAGGAGGTGACAGCACCTCTGGCCGGAGCAGGCTTCGTTCTTGCCCTCAGAAAGAGCAGTGCCTCGCCTGCAGGGGGTCAGAAACGTATTTGGGGTGGCAGGCTGATATGCACCAATCAGTCAGCACACTAGTAGTCAGTAGGTTTTTAGGGGGCACCTCTAAGGTGCCCTCTCGGTGCCTGTATTAATAATCCATCACTGGAAACAATGTGGGCTTATTAATATGAGATGTTTGCTATTGAACATCTGTAGTTTCAGAGAAGCCATCAAATAGCTGGGGAACTCGTAAACATCAGTGTCTAGCACATGTACTTAAAATGGCTTCCCTGTTCACTTGCAATATCTAAGAATCGACTTAGACATCACAGGGCATATCTGCTCATGCAGATATGTCCTTGCATGTAGTATAGTGCACACCGCCTTAGGGCTGTAAGGCCTGCTGTAGGTGTGTCATATCTATACTGCATGCAATGTCTACAGGCATGGCACGCAGGGGATGTGCCATGTTGTGTCTTCACTTTTCTCTGCACCCTGGCACGCAGCCTGCAATGGCAGTTTGCATGTTGGTGCCGAGGGGTCCCTTAGGGTGGCACAATACATGCTGTAGCCCTTAGAGACCCTCCTTAGCTTCCTTGTCCTAGGTACCAGGTGTACCATTTACTAGGGACTTACGGTGCTAAAGGTATTGCCAATTGGGAAAATAATTGTACAGTTTTAGGGAAAGAGATCTGACACTCTCGACCTGGTTAGCAGGAACCCAGTGTACTTCTGTCAAAGTTGCATTAGATACCAGGTAAAAAGTGGAGGTGTCCATGTTAAAAAAAAGGCACTTTCCTACACCGCTGCAGTAGTGACATCAGTTTGCTTGTAAAGAAATCTTGACATGACGTTTCTGTACTGTCATTATGCTAAGGTTCCAGGAAGTAGTCTTGTATTCCAACAGTCAGCTCTAAGACCGGCTCTAAGACTGGTTCTGGGCGACTTCTGCCTTTTGCTTAATCCACTCAGACTGGTCCTGCCATAGCCATTGTTGTCAGGTGCTAGCAGGAAGGTGAAGTGGAGATGGGAGTCTCTTATAAAGTGAAACCCAAAACAAGGGTGCAAAGGAAAGGGAGGATGCCCATTTGACTACCTTTTAACCTGTGAGGGTTCCAATGAACAATGGGGTAGGAGAAGGCAGGGAAAACTCCCTCAGCTACAAAGGGATCATGTTGCCTCTCCGTCATGCTTTAAAACCTGATGCATTACAAAGAATCTCTGGAATGTCTTTGAAGAATTCTACAATTAACATTGCGGTATGGGGCTCTCTAATTCGTCATCTTAAGTACCACTCAGATGTAGAACAAACACAATGGATTACAGTGTGACTGTGGCCACATGTGCCACACACACCCTCTAGTCAGGGGCGTAACACAGGCCCCCGCATCCCCTGCGGTGCGGGGGGCCCTGAGCTGCAGGGGGCCCCCTCAGCACAGTACTTAGGCCCGAGCGATCCGTATTAAATCTGGAGCGGGGGCCCCTCCATGTACATTGCAGGGGGGCCCCTTAAACTTTCGTACGCCACTGCCTCTAGTCACATCCTCTGCATTCAGCAGTGATGTATACACATGCAACATCCATATCCCACATGCAATAGTGAAGGACCTGTTTGCACTAGACTGACAGACCAATGCATGCAGGGAAGGGTGTTAAATGACTCTCCCATGCAGAAACTTCAGTCTGTCCTCTACAGTCCAGGCAGCTGACGGAAGTCATGCACATTAAAGAGGGCAAACATGGAGTTCACCTCTGGACCACAGAACCCTGATCTCGGTGGCAATCCATGTCACAGAAAAGTATTGAGCACACATGATTGATAGTCATGTGTGCTAAGACACGGGTCAAAATCCTGCAAAACTTGGGAGGATGACCAGGCAGGTTGCACATGCTCCAGAGTTATGCAGGAAACTTCTACATCCCAACACCCTTCCTACGCTGTACACATGTTTCTCTCATTATGAGGTTCGCTAGAGGTACCACCATGCGTAATTTGTAGGGGTTGAAATATTTGTGTTTGGGGTTATGCACAGTCTGAAATCTACCATTTGTCTTTGAGGTTCTGCAGAATTTGAGGTCTATCAACCAGCTTTCTCTACTGTTCAATGGTTGGTTAGCGGGTAAGTTGCCAGAGTTGTTTGGGTAACAAGTCTGGAGAATGACTTGCGCTAGTTGTGCAATTGCATGCAGCTATGGTTAGGTTCAGGTTCATTATTCCATTGGCTTCTACGTTTGGTTCACTGTCCTTGATACCAGTGACTCTGTGGTATTTTTATTTTATCACGTTCCTATGGTTGTTAATGCCAGATGTGCTGCACTGGGCGGGTCATACTATTCTACAAGAAAGTGTTGTGGTTCTAAGGAGGGGGGAGGGTTTTAGTGACTTTCTTTGTGCTCTCTTTCTCTTGCTCTACATGGAATGCTGTGAATGTCACTAGTGGGGGAATGGCAATTGGGCCAGAATGGAATGAGAGGGTGTGTTTGACATTGCCCTAACCTTAATGTGGCATTCCTCTAACCTACATACCTGTATGAAATAAAAACAAAGAGCTTCCTTGTTTTCGTCTCCTGACTCCTGCCTGCAGAGAGGAATCCTTGTTATATCAGAGTACCTGAGAGCTCTAAATGAAAGGGGAAGAGATCAAGTGGTGTTCCTGAGGTATGGGCATGATCTGATAGAAGTAGAGCAGGGTAGAAAGCAAAAAAACACATTTTAATAAAACTCCTAGATGGCACAGAGCTTGTGAGTTTAATTAACCCTCTCTTGAAGGGCTCGGGAGGATTCTTTCTCATCCAAGATACTGTCCTAAAAAGTGGGGATGCAATGGCTCATTCTACAGCACAATTATGCAAATCAATCAGCTGAAAAGCCATATACCTTGCTGGCAGTTCCGAACAGAAACTAATGAAATACCACAATGCTTCAGAGCATAGCGCAACATATAGGAGCATTATTTCTCAGTAGCAGAAAATCACATGCACGAATGTAAAATGTGTTCTGCCAGTCTGGTTCTGCAAGAGAGATATAAAGGAAAATGGATTGAAGCTGATGGTAAGAGGAGATAAGAAAACAAAGAGGGCAAAATAGGATTGTGAAGGATGAAAGAAGTTATGTAGGAAACAGTATAATAAGAAGAGTTGGTGATATATTAAAAAATCAGGAGGGACGGGTGTACAAAAGGGATGGTGAGGAAGCAAAGAGGCCGTGAAGGGTGCGTCAAGCAGTAACGAGAAGATGATAGGAGACTTAAAAAAAAGATTGCGAAGTAGAAGAGGCCAAGAGACGAGAGTAAAAAAACTTTTTTTTAAAACAGGAATAAAAAAAATTTAAAAAAATCAGGAAATATTAAAGAAATCGACGAAAACCACATGTTCAAAACTGCAGAAAGTGAGATGGAATTCTAGTGGAAAGAAGGTTGGTAACCAGAGAAGGGGATAGAAAGATGCTAAATAAAACTGCTTGTAAAGATGCAAAACTACATGGGATAAGGAAGGAAAAAACAACAACAGTCCACAAAAATGTGATGGAGAAAACCTCTGCTTCTCTTTTTGGAGACTGCTTGAAAAAGGTGGGACAAGGATGAGCAAGAGAACATTAGCTAGGCCAATAGAGTGCATTGGGTCCTAATGCAACAAAGGAAAGTGGGCACACTGCCCGACTGTTTGAGGAGTAAAAGGCCTATCTGATGTGCACTATGCTGAGGTAGCCATCTTCCTTCATGTCACCATAGACAGCGATTCCACTCTTGAACTTTTGATTTACAAATGACAGCTATCAAATGTTTTAGTCCAATTAGTGCAATGTTAGCAAAATAAAACTACAATACCCAGAAGGCATTATGTTGTCATATGAAAGTCTAGGACTGGATGGCACAGAGTGAGGTGGCCACTGAAGTCTGTTCGTCAGAGCCCTGGCACCACCATTCCTGCTTTATTAATGACAGCTACATCCTCAGTAGTCCTTGAGCACCTCAGCTGAACCACAAGGACAGAAAACACCTTACAAATGTTCGGGAAGGGCACGCCCAGGAGTATTTCTGTGGAGCAAACATAGCTGGCAAGCAGGGGCCCACTCAGCAATAAGCGGATGAAGGGAGCATCTGTTCTCAGTGACACTGTGAAACATGTAAAACGAGCAGGAGACTGAGAAGGAGGAAACGGGGCAGGAGAAGTGAACATGAAGGGAAAAAAGAGGAAAATGAATAAAGAAATTGGAAAATTTAAGATAGAGAAATAGAAGGCGGAGAGATTTCGTTTTTTATATATTTCGCATAGTTTACCCATTTGTTGGCCTCTTTGCGCTTTTGGGAATCTCGGAGGGCAGCTTAGCTTGAGATGGCTAAAGACAGAAGTAGGCAGTGTGGATGAGAAGAGGAGACGGTGGGAAATGACGGGGGCGGAGAGAAGTTGTCAGGCAAGGCAGAGAGATGTAATATGAAATTAGGAAATATAGGGAAGGGAGAATAGAGGGGCTGAGAAGACCGAAAGAGGGAAGGTAAAAAGATACCTGGGAGAGGAAAGAGCGATCGTTGGGGAATGTGAGAGGGTTACATAAGAAAGGAAACCTAGGAAAGGAGGACGACCCTGAAAGTTTTTAAAGTTTTACTAGAACAAAATCATAAACAGGCATATGCGGAGGGATGACTGAAACTTGCAGAGCCCTGCCCTCATGTGTACATAACATGGATGTTGCAATAACCAGCGCCTACCTGACACGGCTCCCGGCAACCAGTAATGACCGGCACCCTCGCTGACTGACTGACCCCTTGTCGAAAACGATAACTATCCGGCTGGCTGGACTGTTGGAGACAGCGGCCAAAACTCCTGCGTGCTCCTCTCCTCACCCAAAACTTCAAAAACAAGTCCCTATGGACTGTGGGTGTCCCAATTCAGACGGGCACGCCTTGTTTAACGTCACAGAACGCACCGCATTCACAGGACTCACCCTGCAGGTCTGATGGAAAGGTGACGCAGCCTACCCCACACGTGCAAATGCATAAACAATGATGTCACCGCTGAGCCACGCCCGCCTCTTCACCGCCATCACGCGCCTGACCATGATCCTGACCCATTGTTATGAGTTCCTGGGTTTTCAGCACACATAACAAAGCATACCGGGGCTTGCAGGCCAACTTGTAATGAACAGGGAAAACTACAAGTTCTAGCGTCCTTTGTACCATTGACTAAAAAAACAGAACTGTCATGATACTAATTGGCATCTATGCTCCCAGTGAATTGCTTAAACTTCAGTGCCTTAGACTCTGTGGTCCAAGAAGTTAGGGGTAAGCAGTTCCTGAAGCTATGCCTTCTCAATGATTTTTGGTGTAACAAAAATACAGTGCAGTCATTAAAGTGGCATTACATGAATTACTCTGACTTGACAACATGACACAACTTTGGGTTCACCAGATGACCCCGCATCTAGGGTGTCAACATCATGGCTGCATGTAACAGGGGTGCCATCTTTCCATTCCTGGGCTTTGCTTTTAATTATCAGTTGTAGTCTTGGTTCATTTTAATTGTGTTAATTGGGCCAACACACCTGTAGGGAGATGGGTTCTTGTTGCAATAACCCCTCCCCCACCTGCTTTTTGCCTAGTATTGGATGCAACTTTGACTGAAGTGTACTGGGTTCCTGCTAACCAGGTCCCAAGTACCAGTGTTCTTTCCCTAAAAATGTTCAATTGCTTTCCCCAATTGGCAAAACCTTTAGCACTCTCTGCAAGTGTAAATGGTACCCCTCGTACTTAGGCCCTGAGGTACTAAAGAGGGTACCAAAGGACAGCAGCACGAATTGTGCCACCCTAAGGGACCCCTCACGAAGCACATGCAAGACTGCCATTGCAGACTGCGTGTCTTGGTGCAGACAAAAGTGAAAACACAACATGTCACACATCCCTGTGTGCCATGTACCCTAACACTGCATGTGATATTTGTAAGTCACCCCTACAGCAGGCCTGCCGCTGTAAGGCAGGGTGCTGAATATTACGTGAGGGCATACCTGTATGAGCAGATATGCCCCAGTGCTGGTCAGTCCTATTACTGCCAGTGCAAGTAGACAGGGAATCCATTTTAAAACATGTGCTGGACACTGGTGAAAACGAGTTCCCCAGCTACATGATGGCTTCACTGAAAATAGGGATGTTTGCTACCAAACATCTCGTATTGATAAACCCACACTGATTACAGTGATGGATTTACTAATACATGCACCCAGAGGGTACCTTAGAGGTGCCCCCGGAAAACCTGCCAGCCTCTGGTGTGCTTGCTGACTGGTTTCTGCAAGCCTGCCATCTGAGACACTGTTTTGACCTCCTAGGTTCAGAGCCTCTGCTCTTATGAGACCCACAACAAAGGCCTGACCGGGAAGAGTGTGTAAGAACCCCTCCCACAGGATGACTTACTGATTAGCCTTCCTTGGGGGGCAAGCCTCAAAGGACTGCTGCCTTTGAAATGCGAATCTGGCTCCCCCTCACAGGAGAGGAAGCCGACCCCTTTGTCCAGGGCTCCCTTGGCACCTGGGCAGGTGAGAAAATTAGCTAGTCAGGTAGGTGTGCCACCTCCAGGCTTGTACCACTCCTAAGGTGGGCTACTGTGAGGTGGACACGGTTTTTCAGAAGTAGCCATCTTTGTGATGGCATGTTTAGACATTATGGGACAGGGTTATGCCCACTTCCCACATTAAGTGGTCATATAGTGGGCGTAATGACCCCAAGGGCAGTGGCCCATTGGCTACTACCCTACACTCCCCTAAAACCCCCTAAATTCAGTATTTAGGGGAGCCCCTCACCAGAGAAGGCTATCCTGATGACCTAAGAAGAGAGAAAACACAAAAGAGCTGCAAAATCAAAGAGGAGAGAAGAAGCAGCTGACCTGGTATCAACTCTGCTAACCTGTCTGCATCCCTTGCCGAAAACGGCACCAAAGTCGACTCACCCTGCAACTTTTGACTGCAGAACCTTTGGAGGACTGCCTGCCTTCGATAAAGACCCAAGACGTCCTGTGAACAGCGGACCTGTTCTCTTGCACCCTGCAGAAACTCTGAAGCAAAGACTCTGAGGCCTCCGGAACCGCCAAAACCCGACACCTGAAGCAACCACTGCACCCGTCGCCCCCAGCCCGAGTTGAAGTGGGCCAATAGTGTCAACAAGGTCCCCCAGCCCTCCAGAGCTCGAGTCAATTGTGGTTTCATCCCTTGTGAACTTCCTGATGCCACCGGCAGCCTCTGAACGCAGGCCCCCTCGACCTCGACTGCTCCCAGTAAGAAAACCTGACGCCTAAAAAGTCACCTCTGCATCTGTCTCCCCTGGGCCATGGAGAAGAGGACCCCAGGTGTCCCTACATCTCCTCGCATCGCAAGACTTGAACCCTCCCCTCCCCCGGTTGGTTCAACCCGACTGGCCTTCCAGCCAGAGCCTGCAGCCTCTTTTCGCAGTGACCAATCTCCGTAGAAACCTATTGGGCTTCCGACGCTGTGTTCACCCTGTACCCGCTGCTCCGTGCCGCTGGTGGTGTACTGCTGGTGCTGATTTAGACCTTGCTAACCACTCACCTTAACTCCTGGAGATTGGTCCCTGTAAGTCGCGGTACTGTACCTGTTTGCAGAGCATTTTCTTTCTTCCATAGGATAACATTGCAGAACTCAAAAATTAAAGTGTCGACTTTTTAATGTGAAAAGAATTTATATTTTAAAAAGTACTTACCCGAACGATTTTTCTCTGATGCCTAAACATATATAAAGATACTTGTTATTTTTATAAATTGGTGTGGCTCTCCTTCTTGAGTCGTGTGTGTCATTTATTAATTATTGTGTTTATTTGCAAATGTCTTGCACTCCTCTGTGTTAAGCCTAAGGCTGCTCGATCACACTGCCCCCTAATAGAGCAAGTTGGGATTGCATAGCAACCCCTGTCCACTCATAAGGGAACCCCTGGACTCTTTACATGGTATATCAAATTCTTGATACATCACACAAAGAGCCAGCTTCCTTCAGGAATGGGCAAGTGATGTGTCACTGACATGGAGCCTTCCGGTCAACCTATGCATGTCAAAGGTACACCACATCGCCAGACCATGGTTTTAATGTAGCAGGTCAGTATATTCTGTGAGATGTAGTCTTGTGTAGGTCTATTGAACCAAATGAACTAACACCAGTGCCACTGGAATTATGCTGCAGGAGAGAACAAAATTATGCAGCAGGGTATTCTAAAGATTCAGATCACTCCCCTGTGGGAGTGAAATTAGTTGGCCCCGGTAAGGATTATACGCTGCCGCCGAGAATTGAGCCCTGGTATTTCAAAGACGAAGACTTTAGTGAAGAAATGCGGGTCGAGGTGGAGCAGTATTTTGCAGAGAACCTAGGGACAGTGGACTCGGCTGTGACTCTTTGGGAGGCCTTTAAAACGGTCATCAAGGAACATGCCCAGTCCAAAATAGGCGCCATTAAGAAAGAAAAACACGTCAAAAGTGTTACTCTCGAAACTGAAATACTCCGTCTCGAGGCTCAGGCAGGGGGAAGCGACCCGCAGGCGGATAAGGAGAGGCACCTTCTCCAAGTCCGACAGAAAGAACTCAGGGACCTTGCAGAAGATGGCGCCAGGGCACTAGCAAAAGCAACGCAAAACCGACTCTACGACGTAGGGGATAAGGCTAATAAGGCTAATAAACTGTGGGCATGGCTGGACAGAAGACGGATGGGGGGTGGCTGGGTCCCTGGACTGCAGGATGAGACAGGGAATAAATATGAAACTGTGGCGGAGATAGCAGATGGATTTGCGCAATACTATGAGCATCCCGCTCCATTCACTCAGCAGAGGACTGCAGAGCTTTTCTGCGAGACATCTCTATGCCACGTTTAGGGCGAGAGGACTGCGAAAGCCTTGACCATGACATAACGGTAGATGAAGTCAGTGCAGCTGTTAGAGCCCTACAGTCCGGAAAGGCGGCGGGCCCCAACGGTCTGCCAGTGGAGATGTATAAGGCCATGTTAGACGTAACGGCGGAACATATGTTAAATATGTTCAATCAGGCACTACAAGATGGTAGGCTGCCGGCAGATCAGAGAACAGAAGTGATAACGGTAATACTAAAATCAGGTAAACAACCCACGAGTTGCAGGTCATATAGACCGATTTCACTCCTAAAATTTGAGGTGAAAGTGCTGACCAAGCTACAAAGAGACTATACGATGGGACAGGGGAATGGCTTCCATACATTCGACTAGGACATGCATTGCGGAAACACATTAGGGAAGGGGATACACTAATAGAGGCTGCACCACTAGAGGACAGGATATTGACAGAGCGATTACGGGTAAAGACAATATCCCTCTTTTATAAAAAGATAAATAATAATGCCCCGGACCCCATGAGTATATCAAGGCAGGCTTGGGACCAAGATGTTGGCGCTTTAGACGATGAGCAATGTGTGGAGGCGCTCCAGGGCCCAATGGAGGTGGCGATTCGGGCCAGATTCTGACTTTTACAACTTAAGCTGCTACACAGAGTGTATTACTCTAGGTCAGTGTTACACAGAATGGGGAGGAGCGGAAGTGCGAACTGTCACAGGGGTTGTGGTTTGGAGGGATCCTTCTATCATTTGATTTGGGAGTGCCCGAGTATTCAGGAATTTTGGACAAAGGTTGCTAGGGCTATGTCGGCAGTAGTGGGTATGGAAGTCCCATTAGAGCCCAAATGGTTTCTCCTAATAACAGAGGCAAATGATGACTGGCCACAACATGTAAAACAGTGGCTGGTGTTGGCGGCTGTGGTAGATAAACGTAATGTGGCAAGGAAATGGGGGCGATGTCCACCCCAACACTGGAGGAATGGGAAAATATTCTGGACTGGTGCTGGCAAGCAGCATTAACGATTTACAAAAGTAGAGGGTGCCCCAAGAAAGGGGAAAAAATCTGGACAGCATGGCAGACATTTCGAGGACTTTAGGGGGATGCAGGGTATCAATGTGCTCAGTATTAACCTGGACTTTGAGTTACTAATAGAGGTGGATAAGTCAATTTTTAAAAAACAAAAAAGGTATTGATGATGCAATATAAATGCCTTTTGTATGTACAGCAATTTTGTGTATTATTAAAAAGAGTTATATAAAAAACAACTAGTGATTTGGCAGGCATAAACTAAAATTCTCAGTACGACAATGACATAATACAAGTCATCAAGTCATAACCTCTGGGTGCCCAAATATAGTGGTACAATCCTGATGTAGCAAAAGTACTTTCATGAATAAATCTCCTAATATTGCAGTGCTAAATTAATCAGTGAGCTTGTGAGTGCATTGTGCGGATTCCATGCATACGCTGCTGAGACCTATAAATACCTCATAAGGGGCTCTAAAGGGGCTTATAGGGTAACATTGGAGCAGGCTGACCTTGTAGTCAGACACTGAGAAAGTGGAGGCTGACCATGTAGTCAGACACTGAGAAAGTAAAATAGATGTTAGTTGAAGCCCACTCATTTTGGGAAGGAGGACAAATGAGCGTCTGTCCCCCCCGCTCGCCCCAGGCGGGTGCCAGACGGGGGCCCAAACTTACTTTATCATTCTCACTTTGCCACTGGATTCAAGCTAGTCTGGCTGACATGGGGTGGTACTCCAAAACCAGTGCCAGGATTCTTGTTTTGGGTACAGGGAGGACCTAGCCTGGCAGTTTGAGCTGGACTGTTCCCATGGGGATTAGGGTCAAGACTGATTTGCATATGACTGGGTCCAAACTAGGGTGGCGAGCAAAAAAACGATGGCTTAAATCCAGATCTGTGACTGGGGTGAGTGTTTGATTAGTTCAGCATTCCGTCCATCATTTGTTCTTTTTGCTTATACCAGATTAGAATCAGCATCGTTATGTAAGGGGAAGACCCAATTCAGGTGCTTTTTTTAAACTATACACAGCACGTTAGTGGTGTAAAGTATTTTGTATGAGCGTCAGACTCATGCTGCACCCCAAGTTGGGAAAAGAACATTGTTTGTGCGTGTTATTAATAAACTTATGGAAAAAGGAGCATGGCAATATATGGCAATCCTAAAAAAATTTATTTGGCGATACAAGACAATGCATCTCAGGTGTGGAGGCACGCTCTTTTGTGTAAATAATCTATCCCTGATTGCTATATTTGAAATATAAAGGCAGTGAATCTCTGGTGTAAGGGCAAAAGAGGGGTATGTTCTTTTGAGTGTGACATCTCCTAGTTGAAATAAATAAGATGTTTTTGTTTATTTATTCAGGGACAGCCACAGAACTTATAATGTAGCCCTGTTTCATACATTTTTAAACAATAAATCCATTGTTGTTCTTTCTCAAAAAGAATTCTTTCTGCCTTTCTATTTGGATTTTCTTAAGTTTCAAGGACAACCCACTGAAGGCCATTCACTGCGTGATTTTGTGAAATAAAGTGGTTGCTCATTTCTGACGTTATTTTTCTGCAACATATGTTGCTTCTATGTTGCATTACCCATTTTCTGACTTTTCTACAGGTCATCCCAATGTACCTCAAATCACAGGGGCAAATCATCATATTGCATGTGAGGTGTTGCAGTTGGTATTTTTCCTCAATATCCAAGGTTTTTTTAATCCCAGGTCTCGGGTCTTTGTGTTAGTTGTTAGGAGGCAGACACTAAACAAGTTACAAGGGAAGTGACCCATAACAGGTTGAAGGCCCCCCCTCCAGTTGTCTCAGACGTTGTTTTTTCAGTGGGTGTCCGTGGTCTGTTAGTTTAAGGTCCTGAAGAAAGCCACGAGACCCTGTGAGGGCTATGGTAGCTGAAACATGTACACCACAGTTTGGGTGATTCCAGGGGTTCCAAAGTTTCCCTCATTGACATCACTCTGGGTTTTAACCTTTCCCTAGTAACAGTTGAGATTTAATAAAAAAAAAACCTTTTTCCAGTTACTAGAGGTAATGTTATTTGAAAACAGATCCCTTAAGAAAGCCTCCCTTAGAAGTGCTCCCTCTTTTGGGAGGTTGAGCCCACCTGGACACACTAGGTGTTCTGGGTGTGGACTCAATGATGAAGCATGCCTCAAGAGGAAAGTCTAATGGGTGATAGTCTTTTAAAAAAATTCTAATGATTACCAGGATAGGAAAGGCGTCATAGTGGCACCACTCCCCCTTGGATTAGTTCTGTTTATATCTGGGAGTTGAGTGGTTCTATTCTCTATAGTTCTTACTCCCCCCCTCTTTTGATTATCTCAATAAAGGATCCAGCATAGTCAGGCACTAAGGAGCAGGCGTGTCCAATATAACCATGACAACAGGACCTGTTTTCGACCCCAGGCACCCAGCAGAATCACTGTCAGGCTTAAGTGCACTGTGCACAGAGACTCCCCAACAGTGGCAACTGCCTCTGAACAGGGGTGGTGGGGCGGGATGAAAAAAAATAAAAATAAACTTAGCTGCTTGTAATTGGTCTGAGCGGCCTGTTTGGTCGCTCAGGCAGTGCTTGGGAAGGCTTGGCATGTTCTCCATGGGGCTGTGCAACACAGCCTAATGGAGAACATGCCAACTACACATGACTGTTTGGCCGGCCCTAGAGGGCCGGTCAAAGCGCCATGCACATGTAGGGAGGGAGTGCAAACCACTCCTGCGAGCCAGCCCCGCCCACCCCACCGGGAGTCGCACAGGATAATAAAATAAAAATAACTTCTTGTTATTATCATTTTATTTTTATTTTCCACTGCTCAACGAGCAGTGGGGTGATGCTCCTCCGCCTTAGCAGAGAAGCCACGCCTGCTCCCCAAGCTAGTGAATATTTTAAATACATTGGGTTGCGCAATGTGAGTGATTCTGAGGAGCAAAATGCGTGACACCAGGTTTCAGTGTGGGGATGCAGTAACAAGTATTGGAATGCTATACTCTAACTCAGGATGAGTGACACTTGGCAGGGCTGCTTATTGCCTCATTGTCTGTGTTTTTGATGTTCTTGAGCACTGTCAGTTAAGTTGCACTTTGCCTCTCGGTCAATGCAAAATTAGAGTCCTACTTTTATGTATGCAAAATGTCCTGGGTTTTTGCTTTTCCAATTCTGGGCACCCTAACAATGACTGTAGAGGGTTGTCTAAGTCCATCACTTCTTGCCTATTATAAGAGGTTGTCATGGCTAGAAACTCAGACCCAGCATGACACAGTAGGCAAGAATCAATAAACACATCATCTGCCTGTGTTCTTACTTCAAGAAAGAATTGGACTTTTATTTACGGGTAATCAAAGAGAGCAAGTAAATTTATGATAGAAGAGGAAAACCAAAGCCGATAGCGCTTCTGGGGCCAAGATTTATCAACAAATATTTGTGTAGTGTGTACACGCTAGAGAGATACTAGATTTTCTCTTTGGGCGTATCACAATGGAGGTAAACCTAGTCACAGTCAATGGGGCAGAGGCTCCAGGCAATAGCCAGGATGCCCACTCCATCCATCTCGTCTCGAACAAGCATATCCAGCCCTGGGCTTTTCAGATACAAACATTGCAGGAAGCCTGGGCTCACCAAAAGTGATGTCTTTTTCAAATTTCAAGTCCTTCTTCTAATCAGGGACACGTGCATCTTCCTTCATTGTCTTCTTGTTTTCCATGGACTTCAGGAACAATAACTCCAAGACCAGACCAGTATGGTTTGGTCTGGTTTCTATCAGGAACCATCACTCACAAGCCGAGCAGAAGGCCACAGTTGCCAAGCGTTAGCCCGCAACACAGCAAAAGTGGGGATGTTTGGGATCCACTGTAGTAAGGTAAATCAACTTACAACAAAGGGAAGGATGTGGGTACTCCCTCAGCTAAACCACTAAACAGGTGAGATTGGATTGAAGAAGGTGTCCTGAGTGCATCAGTGTGTAGGGCTTTCATCTCCACTGTGGATATAGGCCTGCCCGCAGGGAGACCACCACCTTGTGCGTCCACCACATGGTATCCCAGATGAACACATTCCGTTCATCCTTACAGGAAAGCCATTCACACGACACACGCACGGCTGTGTGTCTCACATAGTGGATAGATAAGGGACCCCAGTTATAGGAGACTCAATTACAGAGAAGAATAACTAAAAAGACCTCAACCCCTATGTAGCGGGGTGTCAGAAAGGGGCCGGAGACTGGGTTGTGGTAAGGAGGGTTTTATTGCATGTAACACATGCCTTCTTGTGGCCAGTCTGTAATAAGGTAGCGGGGGCTGGTCCTTCGCTTCCTGGTCCCTCGAGGAGGTCCTCCCTCTTCTTACTCGCTCCAGCGCGGTCCCGTCATCCGTGGGAGTGAGGGAACAAAATAAACAGGATACCAGGTGTAAGTGGGGTGTACGAGTGCACTAGGATTGAAAAGGAAGGGTGGTCGTGGGATCACTCGGTGCACGGCACGTCTATTTGTGTGAGGGAAGTGCTCAGGGAGGGTACACCTGGGAACGGGGATCCCACAGGTCAAATATCCGGTCTCTCCCTTTTTCCCACCCAGTCCGCAAAACGTTTGCGTACCTGCGAGAGCCATGCTCCTCCGGGAGCGTGGCTGGGCGACTCACGGGGACGTTGGCCTCCTGGCTCTCCGCCTTCAATCGACCACGCTGTCTCCTTCCCGTCACTCGCTTCCGTCCGTCTCGCTCTCCTCTCGCCTCCGTTTTTCTCCTCGACTCCTCCGGTGATGCCACACACCGGCTTCCGTCTTCCTCCCGTCTTTATTGGCCAGGTCTCCTCGTCGTCATCGCGGAGGGCGTGACCCGCCGACCAGCCTTCCCAGTTAAAGGGGCGGTGTATGGTTCCCTCCTCGCCTCCCGTTCTTCGTGGGACTAGTTAACCCCACTCGTCCTGCTGCTGATAAAGAAGAGGGGAAAGGGTGGTTTCCTCATTCCCCGGGCTCATTGATCATTCTGCCCCCTTCAAGTCCGGGCCACCTGGTCACACACCACCCCCCTTGGATTCTCCCGATCGGGGAGAGGATACCGGGACAGATAGTCGGCACTGCCATTGTCCTTGCCCCTACGGTGTCTCACTGTGAAGGAGAAAGGCTGGAGGGACAGGAACCAGCGCAGAACCCTGGGGTTAAGAGCGATGTTCCGGCTCATCCACTGGAGGGGGGCGTGGTCTGTGTACAGGGTGAAGTGGTGACCCTCGAGATAGTATCTCAGCTTGTCGATAGCCCATTTTACAGCCAGACATTCTTTCTCGACGGTGGGGTATTTAAGCTCCCGTGGAAAAAGCTTGCGGCTAATATACAATATGGGATGGTCAACACCCTCCGATGACACTTGCGAGAGGACAACCCCTATGCCATAGTCCGATGCGTCTGTGTGGAGGATAAATGGTCGGGAAAAGTCGGGGGAGGATAACACCGGATTGGTGGTGATAGTTCGCTTTAAGGTATTGAAGGCTTTCCGCATTTGGGGCGTGGGTTGTAAGAGGCTTTGGGTTTTCACTTCTTGTCTGAGTGTGTCTGTAAGGGGGGCAGCTACGTCGGAGAACTGGGGGATGAAGCGGCGGTAATAACCTATCAACCCTAGGAAAGCTCTCATTTCTCTCTTTGTGCTGGGGAAAGGGGTCTCTGCTATTGCCCTGACCTTTTCGATTTGCGGTTCGATCATTCCATGACCTAGTACGTAACCCAAATATTTGAACTTTTGGTAAGCCACCCGGGACTTCCTTGAGTTAATGTGTAACCCGGCTTGTCCTAAGGCATGTAGTATGGTCCGTAGATGACCTAGATGTGACTCCCATGTGGGGCTGAAGATCACTATGTCATCTAGGTAGGCGGAAGTAAAGGACTGGTATTCTCGGAGCACCGTATTCATGAGACGCTGAAATGTTGCTGGGGCCCCATGTAACCCGAAGGGGAGCACCGTAAATTCGAACAGCCCATCTTGGGTGGCAAAAGCGGTCTTCTTCCGGTCTTCTTCCCTCAGAGGCACCTGCCAGTATCCTTTGGTGAGGTCCAACGTAGTGATATACCGGGCCTCACCCAATTTTTCGATCAATTCATCAATTCGTGGGATGGGGTATGCGTCAAAGGAGGAGACGTCGTTAAGAGCTCTAAAGTCCATACAGAACCTGGTGCTCCCATCTGGTTTGGGCACCATTACGATGGGGGACGACCATTCGCTCTTGGACGGTCTTATTACTCCGAGTTGTAACATATCCTGTACTTCCCTTTGTACCGCAGCTCACTTGGCTGCGGGAATCCTATATGGGCGCTGTTTGATGATCTTCCCGGGGAGGGTCTCAATGCAGTGCTCTGCCAGGGTCGTCCTTCCGGGTTTGTCTGAAAACAGGGAGGAAAACGGGGATAGGGTTTTGCGGAGTTCCTCTTTTTCTTGGTCTCTCAAGTCCTCATTGACCACCAACTGTTCCAAGGTGTTGGAAGCAGAGGCGTGCGTCGGCAATGTGAGATGGGCCATCTTCGGTGGGGGCCCTAGCCATTTTTTTAATAGATTCACGTGGTATGTCTGGCTTCTCCGGGCCGTTATTTGTACTCGATAGCTGGTTTGCCCAATGGTTCCTATGATCCTGTAGGGCCCCAACCATTCGGCCTGGAATTTCTTTGTGGATGAGGGTAACAACACCAAAACCCAGTCGTCCACCTTCATCCTCCTCCATCCTCCTCCATCGCTTCCCTTTGTCATAAACTGCTTTCTGTTTTTCCTGTTTCTTCTCGAGTTGTGAATACGCCAAGTCCCTCAGTTTTCCTATCTTAGATTTCAGGGCTTGGGTATATTCCAGCATTCCACGGGTTTCATTGACTTCCTCCTTCTCCCACGCCTCTTTCGTCATTTCCATCAGTGACCTGGGTTGTCGCCCATACAGCATCTCAAACGACGAGCAACCCAGGCTGCTCTGCCTCTGGCCACGTATGACGTACAAAGCTAGGGGCAGTAACTGATCCCATTCCCTGCCATTCACTGTGAGCATTTTCTTTAACGTAGTTTTGAGTGTCCCGTTATACCTTTCCACAAGGCCGTCTGTCTGGGGGTGATAGACAGAGGTTTTAATCCGCCGCAGATCCAGCATCCCGCAGACCTCCTTCATTAACCTGGAGACGAAAGGGGTCCCTTGATCGGTTAGGATCTCCTTGGGGAATCCCACCCGGGAGAACAGCTCCAGGAACTTCTCTGATATCAGGCGAGTGGTGGGGGCTCTCAGGGGAAAAGCTTCCGGGTATCGGGTCGCGTAATCCACTATTACCAACGCATATTGATTCCCTCTCCGGGTTTTCAGCAGGGGTCCTATAAGGTCCATTCCTACTCTTTCAAAAGGGGTGCCTATGATTGGGAGGGGTTGTAAAGGCACTGCTGGGGGACGATGTATATTCCTCTTCTGACATATCTCACAGGTCTGGCAGTGGGTCTTAATGTCTTTATACACCCCCGGCCAAAAGAAATGCCTTAATACATTCTGGGTTGTCTTTTCGCTACCTATATGTCCGGCAGTCAGATGTGAATGTGAAAAAAACATGATCTGGTCTCTAAAAGAAAGGGGTACTAATAACTGATGGGGGTCATCCTTAGAACCCTGTCGGTATAACAGGCCCTCTTTTATAAGAAACCGGGGAAACGTGAGGGAGGGGGAGTTCTGTGTCCTGTGTGCCTGCTCCCAGGCATTGAACAGGGAGGCGTCGTTGGCTTGGGCGAACTTGAAACTCCTGTCTAAGGTCCAGGGTTCGGGGGTTATCAAAGCCGTTGTTGGGCTGTCGGTCGTCTTCCCTGCACCGTCTTTTCTGTTCTGGGTCTGTACCGTATGTAGGAACATATCTAGGAACTCGGGATTGTCGGTTCCTATAATGAGATCCTCTGGCAAGCTCTCCAACACCCCCACCCTGATGACATGGGTTCTACCGTCACACGGTGCAATGGTCACTACGGCTACCGGGTAGGGCTTGACGTCTCCATGGACACATCTGATGTGCACTAGGGTATCGGGGATGATTTGTTGAGGCTGTACAAGGACCCCCTGTATTACGGACTGCCTACAACCTGAGTCTAGCAGGGCATTCACCACCTTATCATTCACCCGTACACTCACGTGATAAGTGCTCCCCATCTCAGCGGTGTAGAGAATAGACTGGCGGATGTATCCCACCTCCATCGGTTCTTCTGCTGGTTTTCGACGAGGACACTGTCGTGCGATGTGGCCCCAGTCCCCACATTCGAAGCACTGAGGTCCCCTGAACGTTGGTACCTCTTGCTTATGGAGACGTGGTTTCGTGGCTTCTGGGAACGCTCGGGGTTTCTTATCGTATTTTATTGTAGGGTGCCGGGTGTATTTCTCCGACTCCCACCCACTTGGTTTCGGCTGTGCTCGGGAGTAAGTAGTAGCCATATCAATGGCTTGCTCGGTCGTCAAGTGGGCGTGTTGTCGCAGCCATCTCTGCGTATTCAAGGGGAGGGCTTCCAGGTACTGTTCGAGATATATTTTGTCCATTATCTCTTCTTTCGTGCACACAGTCGGCGTCAACCATTTATCGGCTGCCATCTTTAGACGAAAGAACAAGGTCTTTGGGTTTTCCCCTGGGGTGCCCCGCTCCTTTCTGAAGCGCACCCTATATGCTTCCGCATCAAGCCCCAGGTGGTCCAGGATGAGGGACCGAATATCCTCATAGGGGGTATTTCCTGCTGCGTTGGCCACCTGATAGGCGGCCTGCGCTTCACCTTTTAGGAGGGGAGCCAAGAAGAACGGCCACTTCTCTTTGGGCCATCCGTGCGGCTCGTTCAAAGTTGAGTATAAAGGCGTCAGGGTCTTCGCCTGCTACGTACTTCTGCAGGGATATCCCAGAGGGCCCGGGGGTGTGGCTACGGTGTTCAAGGGGGGTAGGGAGGGGTTGGTCGGACATCATCTTCTGCAGACCCTCTAACTGTGCTGAGACCGTGTCCCTGAAGGTCTCTCTGTCCGCCTGGGCCGACGTCAGCTGACGCTCCACGGCCCATCCCAGCTTCTCCTGACCCTGCACTAGATGCTGGATTAATGCGTCCATCGTGGGGGTACAGATGGGGGTGTCTATGCCCGCATTTTCCACCACTTGTAGCGGGGTGTCAGAAAGGGGCCGGAGACTGGGTTGTGGTAAGGAGGGTTTTATTGCATGTAACACACGCCTTCTTGTTGCCTGTCTGTAATAAGGTAGCGGGGGCTGGTCCTTCGCTTCCTGGTCCCTCGAGGAGGTCCTCCCTCTTCTTACTCGCTCCAGCGCGGTCCCGTCATCCGTGGCAGTGAGGGAACAAAATAAACAGGATACCAGGTGTAAGTGGGGTGTACGAGTGCACTAGGATTGAAAAGGAAGGGTGGTGGTGGGATCACTCGGTGCACGGCACATCTATTTGTGTGAGGGAAGTGCTCAGGGAGGGTACACCTGGGAACGGGGATCCCACAGGTCAAATATCCGGTCTCTCCCTTTTTCCCACCCAGCCCGCAAAACGTTCGCGTACCTGCGAGAGCCACGCTCCTCCGGGAGCGTGGCTGGGCGACTCACGGGGACGTTGGCCTCCTGGCTCTCCGCCTTCAATCGACCACGCTGTCTCCTTCCCATCACTCGCTTCTGTCCGTCTCGCTCTCCTCTCGCCTCCGTTTTTCTCCTCGACTCCTCCGGTGATGCCACACACTGGCTTCCGTCTTCCTCCCGTCTTTATTGGACAGGTCTCCTCGTCGTCATCGCGGAGGGCGTGACCCGCCGACCAGCCTTCCCAGTTAAAGGGGCGGTGTATGGTTCCCTCCTCGCCTCCCGTTCTTCGTGGGACTGAGTAACCCCACTCGTCCTGCTGCTGATAAAGAAGAGGGGAAAGGGTGGTTTCCTCATTCCCCGGGCTCATTGATCGTTCTGCCCCCTTCAAGTCCGGGCCCACCTGGTCACACCCTAAATCACAATCCCTGCAACCACCATCAATTTTCCCATCCCTGGGTTCATGGAGGCGTAGCAACAGTCACACATGTTCAGCATCTACATCTGCTGACTACCAACAGTGGTGGTAAACCATAGGCTTGGCCAGAAAAAACATAACAGGGCAGGGCACAAAACTGTCTCCAAGCCTTGTAGAGGAATTCTGTCACAAGGCTTGGAGTCTTATCCTGAAACATCTTGAGATCTCGGTGAAAGATATAGCTTCCGTGGCAAAACACCCACATCATTCAACTCAGTACAATCTATGACACTTCACACGGCGTGATTACGAAACATTAAAAATTAAACTGCATTTTGCTCTCGAGAGATCTAGCGTTGTCTCATATCAACTTGTGCTTACTGCACATGGCAATGCAAATATCACTCCAAAATAAAAATTCACAAAATGTAATGTTTTTTATTAAAAAAAGTACTTTCCTGTTGCAAAGGAGCACATAATTGGGGTGGTGCGTGTGTGTTTCAGGAAGCGATGAGGGAAAGATGGACCATGGGATCTGTAAGCCTCTTGTATAATTTGGTATCTGTTTCTGTGTGACACTGATATAAAACATATTTGATTAGATATGCGTGCAGATTCGACATTTAAAAGATTTGCAGTGCATGGATGAGTTTATTTCAACATAATCAAATATAGTACACTTTTGTTTTAAATCTGTCCGACACAACACCTGAAACGTATTGGAATTAAGGACCAATTTCGAGTTACAGATTCGTTTTTTAACGTTGTGACATTTAGTTGCATGGGGCCGTAGTATAGATAGTGCCCTCAGTGAGCAACGGGTTTGTGCACCTATTTTTATTTGCCCAAGGGGCACTATGGTATTACAGAAGGGTCTGCAGACCAGTGGCAGCTGGCAACATTAAAATATGGTGGGGCACGATGGCCAAAAAGCTCACCATATATGTTGCACCGCACTTGCTGGCCCCCGGTCAGCATGTCTCTCCTCTGCGGGATCTGAATCCTAGAGTCCACGAGCAGGAAAAGGAAGGGCTTCCTTCCTGCTCGTGGAACGCAAATTTAACCAGTCGTGGAGCTGCTCTCATGCTGTTTGAGCATGAGAGCAGGATTGGTTGGAGCAGACTGACCCAGCGCTCATTTACAGGGTGTGGGCCTGTGCCAGCAATCCCCAGGCTGTTTCACAGCCCTTGGATTGCTGGATTGGTTGGAGCAGACTGACCCAGCGCTCATTTACAGGGTGTGGGCCTGTGCCAGCAATCCCCAGGCTGTTTCACAGCCCTTGGATTGCTGGGTCTACAGTGGGTATGTTGGATAGGACAGCTGTAGACAGCTGGCCAATCCGACATGCACACTGTAGACCAGTGCAGTCATCCTGCCTTTGCAGGATTCAGCCCCGCCCCCACCCTCGCGCTGTACACAGCATGAGAGGTGGCAAAATAAAATGGTATTGATTTGCCATTTTATTTATTTGGGTTTGCCTGCTGTGCTCGCAACAGGCTGGTCGACGCTCCTCCGCCATTTAAGACGAGCTGCCCCTGCTGCAGACACTTGTGCAGCCCCTTCTGTGATACTGACAGTGCTGGCACATTTATAGCGCCAAATGCAAAAACAACAGTTGATGGACAGAATGTAGAACAATGTCATACATTCACCCCAGTACAGAGATCTGGGCCTAAATCCATCGTTTTTTTGCTTACCATGCCATTCCAGTTTGAACCCAGCCATATGCAAATCAGTCTTGACCCTGTGCCTCATGGGAACAGTCCAGCCCGAACTGCCAAGCCAGGTCCTCCCTGGACTGGAAACAAGCATCCTAGGACCGGTTTCAGGGTTTCACCCCTCTTCAGCCAGGATAGCTTTATTCCAGTGGCATGGAGAGCACGGGACCCACGTCTGGGCATACCCGTCCCACTCGGGGTGACAAATGCAAAAACAACAGTTGATGGACAGAATGCAGAACAATGTCATACATTCACCCCAGTACAGAGATCTGGGCCTAAATCCATCGTTTTTTTGCTCACTATGCCATTCCAGTTTGAACCCAGCCATATGCAAATCAGTCTTGACCCTGTGCCTCATGGGAACAGTCCAGCCTGAACTGCCAAGCCAGGTCCTCACTGGACTGGAAACAAGCATCCTAGGACCGGTTTCGGGGTATCACCCCTCTTCAGCCAGGATAGCTTGATTCCAGTGGCATGGAGAGCACAGGACCCACGTCTGGGCATACCCTTCCCACTCGGGGTGACAAATGCAAAAACAACAGTTGATGGACAGAATGCAGAACAATGTCATACATTCACCCCAGTACAGAGATCTGGGCCTAAATCCATTGTTTTTTTGCTCACCATGCCATTCCAGTTTGAACCCAGCCATATGCAAATCAGTCTTGACCCTGTGCCTCATGGGAACAGTCCAGCCCGAACTGCCAAGCCAGGTCCTCCCTGGACTGGAAACAAGCATCCTAGGACCGGTTTCGGGTATCACCCCTCTTCAGCCAGGATAGCTTGATTCCAGTGGCATGTAGAGCACGGGACCCACGTCTGGGCATACCCGTCCCACTCGGGGTGACAAATGCAAAAACAACAGTTGATGGACAGAATGCAGAACAATGTCATACATTCACCCCAATACAGAGATCTGGGCCTAAACACTCCGTCCATCATCCCCTTTGGTTTTGCTATTTTCGCCCTAAGTTGGCAGGGTATGCCCAGACGTGGGTCCCTTGCTCACTTTGCCACTGGATTCAAGATAGCCTGGCTGATGACGGCTGTAAGCCAGAAACCAGTCCCAGGATGCTTGTTTCCGGTCCAGGGAAGACATGGCTTGGCAGTTCGGGCTGGACTGTTCCCATGAGGCACAGGGTCAGACTTGCAATGTTCAACACTCCGTCCATCATCCCCTTTGGTTTTGCTACATTTATAGCGCCAGCGCTATAATGAGAGGGTGTTTTCTCATTTGCATGGTGAGGGAATCGCTTTGTCTCTGCGCCCTAGAATTGTGTCTCCTCGGCCCGTATTAGTGATAGGGTGCACTGTCAGGACCCAAACAGAAACAGTGCACCTTAGTGCAATGAATATGCGACCTCCAGGGCAGCCGCTAACTTGTGCATTCAGTGAAATAAGGAGCGGCCTCTTCAAGGACACTCTGTGTTTCACAGTGCAGATGGCAACCCGCCTGCACTTTGAAGAGGAGAGAGAGATCCCTCTGCAGGCAGGGGAAGTGAGTAACTGCATCCGCCTGCATGGGGATCTTTGGTGGGGCCATGGGACCCCCTTTCACCTAGCTACAGGGCTGCCCTCAAGGAGGCAACTGACAGCGCGCCACTTTTTTGTGGCGCACTATTAGTGTGCCTCCTTAGGGCACTTTTGCCTCTGCCCTGCTATGCCATACTATGGTGCAGGCGTAATGTCTCACTGATTCCTTAATTTGCATGGGGCCACACCCCCATGCAAATGAGGGAATGCCATCTCATTATAATGCTTTCAGTATTACAGAATGGGGCCTCACAAGTGTCTGCGGTTGCTTCTGTGCCCAAGGGCAAAAACAGAGATGCACAAACCCGTTGCACCCCTCCGGGGCCCTATCTGTAATACAGTCCCAGGTAGTTTAAAATTTGCATATAGGTTGGCACATTAGTTAGTTTGCCTTTGAATATCAAATTGGTAATTGAATGGTTAATATATAGACAACCACCTTGGTTCCAGTGAGCAGAAAAACAGATGAAAATCAGTTTCATATACAGTGGTCTTCAATGCCAGAACCACTTGGCCAAATCCACAATAAGATATTATCAATGAGTTCACCTTATCAGGTAATTGAAAATATTTTCTCCTTCAGTAGTAGAATATTAACTTGGGTTGATTTCAGGTATTAATACCTTCATAAACGCATTAGCCGTGTTGCTCAGGATTCCACAGAGATTGATGAATTTATCATTATTATATTGAAAAATTAGCAAATATCAATATATGAATATGATCAATCAAATTTTAAGTTTGTCTCTTTCCAATAGAAGCGACTTACAGGTTTTTAATATGTGTAGTTCTGAAGTTATATTTAACTCAATTAACATCTGGTTAACATCAGTATTACTTTATTTCATAGAGAAAAATAGCTTTATGGGTATGAATTAACGAAGAGTTACTTTCTATAAAAGACAATGTAAAATGCCTAGTGGTGATACAAGCGCATCTCATCATGTTAAGATTAAAGCAGTGGCAATTTTAACTTCACCCTTAAGATGAGTCAATTTTGTGGGGCGTGGTCGCACCGAAGAGGAGGACTCTACATTATTGACTGATCATTATTCATTAAAAATAATATTCAGTGGGGCGTGGCCAGTCGTGGCAAGATGGCAGGCAGGTTTTAGGAGAGCTCCGTCCCGAGACTCGCGATCCGTAAACACCCGCCGCCATCCCTGCCTGGGGAGCCCCATATTGGGAAATACTGTGGCATGGGGATGGTACAGCGTTATTTATCTCCTCTAATGAAACCCTCTGCCTGCGTGGGAGTTGCAGCGTGGGAGTAGGAAAGTGCCCCTTTTTGACATGGTCACCCTCACTTTTTGCCTGATATTTGATGCAATTTTGACTAAAGTGCACTGGGTTCCTGCTGACCAGGTCTCCAGTGCCAGTGCTCTTTCCCTAAAACACAGTAACTGTTCAATTGTAACCCAATTGGCAAGACTTTTAGCACCTCTGTAAGTCCCTGGTAAACGGTACCCCTGGTACCTAGGGCATGGATACTAAAGAGGGTCTGTAGAAGGCTGGCTTAGTATATGGTGCACACTTATTTAAGTGAAGCACCCTGCACTAATCCAGACAACCCTTATGGTGATTTTAGTGGTCTTAGACAACCATAGAAAGCCCTCTAATAGGTAGCTGTGGAGAGCAGCCTTCAGGTTTAGTCCAGAAGGAGTGTTAAGCAGCTTGTTTTACCAGTACTAATCATATAGTGTAGGTTAAACGAAAAAGAACCACACAGTGTAGTTATAAAAATAGTAATATTTATTATACACACTGTAACACATTGGTATATCTCCTACCCAGAGATATAAACACAATATTTCAAAAGGAGAACAGGTAAGTAGCACAAATACAAAGTGGTCTCCAGGGGGAGACCAAACCATATACTAATAAAGTGGAATGCGACCGAAGTCGAGACTTGACCTAAAAGACGTAGAAGAGCTGGGGACCCAAGGAACCACCCAAGGTAGGTGTCAGGGACTGTCCGGGACTATGTCGGGAACACAGTCAGGGACTTGAGCAAGGACTGGGTAGAAAATGTACCGTGCACAGAAAGAGTAGTACAGCGCTGCCCAGGATCACACAAGGAGTCAGAGGAGAAAAAGGGATCCAAAGGGGAAGCCTGTACAAGAAGGCTAAGACTCAGAAAGGAAGGGCACTCACAAGGCAATTTAGCATTCAGACTAACTACACCCAGGATGGACGTGCAAGACATATATATATATGTATATATATGTATATATATACATATATATACATATATATACATATATATATATGTATATATATATATATATATATATATATATATAATACAACATTAACAATAAAGGGAATGTGGGGTAAAGCACTCAGGAGCTCCACATGGTAAGACTGAAGCCCAGTAAGTTCCTCACCCACAATTGCTGTTACAGATACTGACTGAAAATACCCACATATAGGATATGTATGCAAAGGCAGGGTCTGTAGCGCTTATACCTATGGTGATGTTATAACTGTAACTCAAAGACAATACTCACAGTGAACAAGAAACACCACCTAGGTAGTCAGCTGTGCCCACGCATCCTGGTGATCAAACAGGAACACGCAAGGCAGTAACAGCAAAGGGGTAGAACTAAACACAAGCACAATAGACAAGGAGGAGTGCTTAACAGAAAAGGAAGGAACTCACAGGGCACATTTGGCAGAAAGCAGGTAACAAACATACAAGGTAACAGAAGCAAGACAGCAGAATAGAAAGACAGCAAACTAGGAACTGGAACCAAGGAAATGGGAAGAAAGGCAGAGGCTGGAAAAGGATAGACAGGAGGGGAGGCTACAAGGGTATACTAGAATAGTGCAGGTTCAGGAATCAAGAAAACAAAGTAGCATAGACGGCAGTGCTGGGGCAGGAACAAGAATTGAGCTAAGGCTCAGGAGTCAAGGTAGCACTGCAGGCAGTGCTGGTTCAGGAACAGGGAATTACTAAAGCTTCAGGAGTCAAGGTAGCACTGCAGGCAGTGCTAGTTCAGGAACAGGGAATCACTAAAGCTTCAGGAGTCAAGGTAGCACTGCAGGCAGTGCTAGTTCAGGAACAGGGAATTACTAAAGCTTCAGGAGTCAAAGTAGCACTGCAGGCAGTACTGGTTCAAGGAAACAGGAAATAGCTACAGCTCAGGAAACAAGGAGTCAAGAGAGCACTGCAAGCAGTGCTAATTCAGGCACAAGGAATAGCTATAGCTCAGGAATCAAGGAATATCAAAAGCTCAGGAAACACTGGAAACAAGGGTATCAAAAGCTCAGGCAACACTAGAAACAAGGCTCTGCCTCACCGGTCTACAGCTACAATGACCAACACTGGACTGAAGGGAGCTGGGGCTTAAAAGAGCTCACAGTACTCCTGCGCATCAGGTGTGAGCAGGCTAGCAGCAGCCAGCCACAGGTGAGCTGAATTCCTCCACCCATCCTTGGCCTGCAGGGGTGGAGACAAAGCAGTGAGCAGGGGATTATAGGTAATGGAGTTTCCAGCATGAGCAGACTGGCTTCCACAAAACCCGGCATGGATTGGGAATGGATGTCAATTCCTAGATTATGTCCAAATGCCTGGAAGTCAGGATATGCATACAGGGGAGTGTCTGGAAGCATATTCGAATACTGGAAAGCCCCACAATTCGGCCCCCTGGTGGTGGACACGAGAATGCAGGGAGTGAATCGTGACAGTAGGCACCCAGGAACCCCACGGAGGCTGTGTGCAGAGTGGAAACACAGCCGCATACTCAATGCAAGTCAATGGGGAAGTCGCGGTTGCAGTTGTGAAGGAGAAAGACCCTTCCCAGAGGACACTGAAGAAACCCCGTGGAAGATGGAAGATTGGAGAGTCACTCCACCCATGGATACCCCAGGAACCAGAATACCTACACCAGGGAAGCCGGGTGCATAGGTGCGAAGTGATGTTGGAAACCGCCGTAGACCTCAATGGAGGACTTCAGTGAAGATGCCGCTGGCAAAGAAAGTGAAAGAGTCCGGTGGAGTCCAAGGATGGATTCTTGGAGAGAAGTACCTGCAAGCAGAGGGGACAGAGTCTATGCCACTAGGGAGTGACCAGGAGGCACGGAAGACCAATGACCACCGATGACGGAAGATGCAGGAGAGTTGACGGTGACCTTGGCGCTGCAGTTGTGAGGACCAGGCGATGCTGTAGAAGACCAGGAGCCGTTCAAGAGCTGTCCCACGTCGGAAGTCGAGAACCAGGGGGTCGGTGTCCGGCGGGAGCACCAACAAGTCTTGGAAGCAGCAACAGGTGGGGAAAACAAAGAAGGTGCAGTATCGGCACTAGCAAGGTTCAAGGGACTCACCAAGTGCTGGAGAGTCAGAGCAGACCCCAAGCAAGCAGGGGAGCCCACTGGGGCCAAAGAAGACCCTCATGAGGACCCACAGGCCAAAGGCACAGGAGTCGCAAGAGGACCTCTAGCAGCTCCCCAAAGATGCAGGCCCACGGTCCAGAGGATGTGGTGAGGACAAAGATCTTGGCAGGAAGAGATGCTGGAGACTGGAGCTTCATGGAGCCCGAATATCTCTGGAGAAGAGAGTCAACAAGCCATGGCAACGGCAAGTCGATGCGGTGCACAGGGGTGCTGTTAGAGCGGTTCCAACGAGGGATACTGGCCTCAAACTCAGTCAGAAGACAGTGCAGGCCTCGAGGGAGTTGCAGAACAACCACCTATGTTGCTGGGCCTTTCGAAGTCCGGAGGACGTCAGGAGCAGCAGACCGTTCAGCTTAGTTGCGGTGCCTGCAGATGCAGGGGAGTGACTCCTTCACTCCAAGGGAGATTCTTTTGGGCGTTCTTGATGCCCACAGGCCTCAAGAAGAACCTGGATGAAGCACAGGTACAGATGACGCAGAAGACTGGCAGGACGACAAGACCAGGAGCAGCAGGAGTCTTCCCAGATGCAGTCTTGGTTCCCAAAGCGAAGTCCAACGAAGTCCAAAGTGCCCAAACGGTAGAAGAAGAAGTGGTTTCGGATCTGAATCTTGTCCCACGATGAATCTGAAGAGCCACCCACAGGTAAGCCTTTAAGTACCCAAAGGAAATGGTTGGGACGATTCAGGGGTCCCTCCCAGAGGAGGGGCTGATCAGACGGGAGGATACTCCCATGCCCTTTGTCCAGTTTTGCACCAGAGCGGGAGCCAACAGCTCCCTGAACTGGTTTCACCAGGAGTATACCAAATGTGCATTTCAAAGCAGTCTGGTGGCGCTGGCAAGCGCCCCTACCCCAGCCCAATACATTAAGTCCTGTCTGGGAGGTGGTCACACCTCCCTGTGACAGGAAACCTATTGTTCTATTTTCCCCTGCTCGAGCCTGGCTCAGCAGCAGGAGGGCAGAATCGTGTCTGTGTTCAGCAGCAGCAGTAGCTTGCTGTTAGACCCTGAAAGGCTGGTACCGGGAATACAGGGGAGCTCCCTAGGGGAGCCCCCCCAGTACATGGGATCCTACAACCAACACTGGAATTGGTGTTGGGATAGGATTCCAGCGTGTTTGATACCAAACATGACCGGTTTCGGTGCAGCCAATATATAGTTACACATCTTGTAATTGACTTGATGTCCACTATATGCATAACATGGCTGACCGCACTTACAAAGCCTGGAGAATGGACTCCTGGATTTGTAGGGGGTGTCCTGCTCATGCAGGGCACCTTCACACTTATAACCAAGCACCCCGCCTTCAGGATTAAAAAGCATGCCTTAGGGGTGACTTATAGGTTTTAAGTGCAGTGACCTCAGATATAAGAACAAGTATATCTGTTGTGAGTGGTGCTAGCACCAGCTCACACAGGCTGCAATGGCAGGGCTGTAGTCGCAGTTTGAGTGATCTTTCAAGGGTGGCATAATACATGCTGCAGCCCATGGAAGACCCCTGGTGTACCTATGACTTGGGTACACCAGTAGCCAATTAGGAAGGTACCAAAGTAGTTACCATTGTCAAATTTAGGAAGAAAGCGCAGTGACTGGGGTCCTGATTAGCAGGATCCCAGTCAGACTAGTCCAAAACACACTGACACCAGGCAAAAAGTGGGGGTAACCATGCTAGAAGGAGCCTACCTTCCTAAAGGGTCCCTAAGGGTTGCAGCATGTATTGTGCCACCCTAAGGGACCACCACCAGACTCATGCAGACTGCCATTGCAGGTTGAGTGAAATGTTGCAAACAAATGTGAAAACACAACATGGACCACACCTTGTGAGCAATGCCCACAGACACTGCATGCAATATATGTAAGTCACCCCTACAGCAGGCCTTATAGCCATATGGCAGGGTGCATTATATTACAGGTGAGGACATATCTACATGAGCAGATATGCACCTGTGCTATCTAGTTCAATTAGAAGATAGTACAAGTGAACAGGGAAGCCATCTTAAGTATATGTACTGGGCACTGGTCATTACGAGTTCCCCAGCTACATGATGGCTTTACTGAAAACTACGGTGTTTGGTATCAAACCCCTGGTCTTAATAAATCCATACTGATGCCAGTAGTGTATTATTAAAATATGCACCCAGAGGGCACCTTAGAGGTGCCCCCTGAAAACCTACCAGCCTCTTAATGTGCTGGCTGACTAGTATCCTCCAGCCTGCCACCACAGACATGTTTCTGATGCCCTGCAGGTGAGCGCTCACTCTCTCTGAGGCCAGAAACAATGCCTGCTCCAGAGGAAGGTGTTCACACCTCCTCCAGCAGGATGGCTAGTGATTCAGCATATCATGGCCAGGGGCTTCAAAGCCCCTGCTCCTTTGATATGCGACCCCGGCTTCCCGCAGACCTGGGAGATGCCACCCCCTGCCCTGAGGTCCATTTGGCACCAGGACAGTTGGGAAATTTGCTATGCATGTAGGCATGTTGCACCATCAGGCTAGCCACACCCTAAGGTGGGCTGCCTGATATGCTCCACAAAAGAAGGGTTCCATATTTTTGATTTTGGTGGAATTAGGAACTGTGAGACAGGGTTATGTCCACTCCCACAGGAATTGGTCATATAGGAGGTGTAGTGGCTTGAAGGGTAATTGGCCCATTAGCTACTACCATTCACTCTCCTTAACACCCCTAAATTCATTATTTAGGTCCCCCCCTCTAACACCAGGAACTCAGATTCACCTGACTAAAGAAGAAGACAAGGGGGATGGGAGCACACTGCTTAACCTCCCAGCACAGTTTACCCCTTAGCATTATGGTAAATGCAGTTCACTTTAAACGCTTACTTGAGTTTTTGCTGAAGTGCTTCACCAAAGTTGGTGTAGGTTAGTGCTGTGAATCTCTAGACACATGTGTTTCTGGATATTATCCTTCATCAGTAGAGATAAAAAACGAAATTCATCTGGGGTTGCTGAGAAAGCTGCCACAATCTTCTCAGGTCTCAGTACCTCTCTCTGGCGCACAGGGGCATCTCCAAAAGCTCGTCAGCTCAATGGCTCAAGGGAGCCTTTTCAAACACAAGGTGGATGGCAGCACAGTGTTTAACCTCCCAGCACAGTTCACCCCTTAGCATTATGGTAAATGCAGTTCACTTTAAACGCTTACTTGAGTTTTTGCTGAAGTGTTTCACCAAAGTTGGTGCAGGTTAGTGCTGTGAATTTCTAGACACATGTCTTTCTGGATATTATCCTTCATCAGTAGAGATAAAAAAACAAAATTCATCTGGGGTTGCAGAGAAAGCTGCCACAATCCTCTTAGGTCTCAGTACCTTTCTCTGGCGCACAGGTGCATCTCCAAAAGCTCGTCAGCTCAATGGCTCAAGGGAGCCTTTTCAAACACAATGGGGATGGGAGCACACTGCTTAACATCCCAGCAGAGTTCACCCCTTAGCATTATGGTAAATGCTGTTCATTTTAAACGCTTACTTGAGTTTTTGCTGAAGTGTTTCACCAAAGTTGGTGCAGGTAAGTGCTTTGAATCTCTAGACACATGTGTTTCTGGATATTATCCTTTATCAGTAGAGATAAAAAACGAAATTCATCTGGGGTTGCTGAGAAAGCTGCAATAATCATCTCAGGTCTCAGCACCTCTCTCTGGCGCACAGGTGCATCTTCAAAAGCTCATCAGCTCAATGGCTCAAGGGAGCCTTTTCAAACACAAGGGGGATGGGAGCACAGTGCTTAACCTCCCAGCACAGTTCACACCTTAGCATTATGGTAAATGCAGTTCACTTTAAACACTTACTTGAGTTTTTGCTGATGTGTTTCACCAACGTTGGTGCAGGTTAGTGCTGTGAATCTGTGCTGGGAAGTGAAGTAGTGTGCCCTCATCCCCCTTCTGTTTGAAAAGGCTCCTTGAGACCCTCATGAATTGAGCCCCCCATTGGGAGCTCCTGGACTTGTCCCCAATTCCCTGTTAGCAGCCTGTTTCTAGGTTCCCCTTCCTTGTTTTTCAATGGTGCAGTGCGCAAGGCTACCAACCCGTCCAGCACCTCTCCACCAGGACACTCCAGCGCAAGTAAACCCGAACTGCTGGTGGATCTTGTGACCATGACCCCCTAGCACCTCAAGTCCAAAAGGGGACCCTAAAATACAATTGCAAATACCTGCATGCAGTATATGTTTCTTTCGCCATAGGAAAGCATTACTACGTAAAAGAGCATTTGTGTGATATTTTTGCTTGACTGTAAAAATAGATAACTCGAAAAGTACTTACCCAATTACGAAGTTTTTGGTGTTAAAAATTATGTAAAAATACCTGTTTTTTTCTAAATTGGTCTTGAGTTTCTTCCCGATTGTGTCTCTCAATTATTGACTCTGTGTGTACAACAAGTGCTTAACACTGATAAGCCTAAACTGCTCGCCCACACTACCACAAAAGAGAGCATTTGGGATTCTTAATTTATGCCCTGTAAGGCAATAAGAGTCATCTGAACTTTCTCTACAGTGTACCTCATTTTGGTACACTACATAAAAAGCCAGCTTCCTACACCTATTGAAGGATATTCTCAGAGCACAGGATTGGATGATAACATTGAATCTCAAAGATATTTATTTTATGATTCTAATTCACAAGAAACATCACAAATCCTTGATTTTTGGTTGGGAGGACCAATGGTAGTGTCCTTTGGTCTTTCTTCTGCACCCTGATTCTTTTCAAAGTTAGTGAGGCATGTTATGGGTTATTTGAGGCAGAGAAGTGTCAAAGTAATCACCTACTTGTAAGATATTTTGCTGATGGCTCAGGATTAGATGAAGTTGTTACAGCAGAGGCAGATGACAGTTTCATTCTGCGCAGAGAAAAATCATTGTTGGTACTATGAAGAAAGCAGATTATTTAGGATTTGTGGTGGGTTCAGAGAGTTCCATGCTGTCTTGAAAGATTTGACAAGTAAAGAAAGAATTCAGAAAATTGTTAAGCCCACAGGAGGACCACACCTGTTGAAGGATTTAGCCAGAATCATAGCACTGCTATCCTCGACAATTCAAGATATATTTCCGGGGTCTTTGCATTATTGTTCTTTACAGAGATTAAAGGCAGAGTATCTTTGCAGTTGGTACCATCATTATGTGACATTGAATGCAGAGGAAAGAAAGGAGATACTTCAAGGCATAGGGAATTGGAAGCCCGGAATGGCAAGGTGTTTTTGGAGACAGAACAAAGACTGTAAGAGAATCAGATGCGAACCAGCGAGGCTAGGGCGCCTTGAATGGAGTGTTGACAACTAGAGGGAAATGGTTCAAAGACCAATGGAGACCATATATGGAACCAGAAGCATTCAATGCCTTTTTACAGTTTTGGTAAGTCAAAGGTTTTGACATCTTGTGTTGATCACTCCTTGGTGGCTGGTGCAAGCTTGGTTTCGGAGGAAATACAGAACGAGAACCATACAAACTGGTTCAAGTGAGGCAGATCCAGTTGGTTGCATGGATGATTTCAGGGGTACCTGGTGTGTCAGTGGTCTTTCTACAGAAGCTTCAAGCAAGGGGGCATGGGCAGATGGAACAAGATTCAGTTCTGAAGTCTTGGAATAATTGGTATCGAATGGGGTTTGGATCCCATGGGAGCACCTGTAGTTCATATTGTGCATTTTTGGATGAACTTTCCACAAAGGGTTTAAGTTACCAGTCAATCAATGTGTATAGATCATCAACTGTGGCAGGTCATATTTTAGTGGATGGCTTCTCTGTAGGTAGGAACGATTTGGTTTGTTGATGTAATTGGTGAAAAGTATTTGTTTTAGGAGGCATAATATTCAGTATTGTGGGATGTGAATTTGTTGTTGTGGTGGTTAAAGAATCGAATGGATAATTCTGACTTGACGTTGAAGCAATTGTCTTGGAAATTAGCAATTATGTTGTTTCTGGTTTCCTTTAGAAGAATTTCTGATGTTAAAGCCTTGGAATTGTGTAATAGGTTTTATACAACTGAAAGGGTTGTATTCAATATAACTAGCAGAACAAACACATGGTCGAGAGTTGTGTAGCATCTGATTTTTAGAGATCAGCCTAGGCTGTGGGAGATGCAATATATCAAGGAGCATGAGATGAGAATGAGAGAGGAGAGATTGAGTGGTGCACTCTTTAACTCTTATGTGAAGCCATTTAAACCTGTGGCGCCGATTGCAAGATGGTTCGGTTGTGCGATGAAGGAAGAATGTAGATGAGCTTGCAGTCCACTCATGGAGGGGTTCAATGGCATCAAAGGTGTTTCTAATGAGAGAACGATTGGAGGACATTTTACATTCTGCATATTCATCAAAAGCATCTATGTCTGTAAGATTTTACTTGAAGCCGACTGGGCATGCTTCTGAATGTGTTGGGCAAGGGCTTTGAATTTACACATAATCCGAGCCTCCAGTCGTGACATAAAATTGCAATGTTTCTAAGCATTAAGTGGAAAGAAAATTGAGATTTTATTAAAGACACTGAGGTTTGTTTTATCCTACCCTCATTTCCTGCCACGGAGGAATGCAGGTGAAGTTGTGGTATGATGTTTCTGAAGTGCAAATAGTATTCTTTTTCATGACTCTTTTGTTTGTTCTTTTAACTATGGAATAGTCAATTTGAAGGAGATAAATAATATGTTTTCTGTTTCTCAGGTTGAAAAGGAAAGGTTTGGAAGGGTATTGCACAGAGGTCGAAGTGGGTGGGATCGGAGGGGCACAACGTGCCCATACTTTTTTAATTTATGAAAAACCATTGCCCTAATTTTTGTGAAAAGACAACCGTCCTGGGACGGTTTTTTCCGATAGTTTAAATGCTTCCGCTGAAGTGTCCGGCAGGGAGTCTCCTGTGCTGTGAAACCGAGCGCGAGGCAGACAGCTAAACAATAAACAAGCCAGGGTGCCTGCTTGCCTGAAAGAAGTTAAAATGCGTGCATCTAGTTAATCTGCGTATGTAAAGGCTGCTTGGAAGATGCTACTGGCTTTAATTAATGGAATCACTTGAAGTTTTGTGATGGCAAAGGTTTACTCTTTTTGAGTGGTAGCGCAAGGAAGTTGTTTGAATCAAAGAGAACTAGCTCTGGAGTGGGTGCTCCTAGCGTATGTTTGTATTAGAAAGGAAACACATTTTGTTTATAGGAAGGCCCTCACTCACCAACCTAGTTGGTGACATGCTTCATCATCGGGCCCCACCCAAGGCACCGAGTGCACCTTGGGCGTGCTACAACGCCTGGATACAGCGGAGCTGGTATTGTGCCGTGAGAGTGCAGTGAAAATGGGTGAGTGAATGTTAAAAAGACTGTCCTAAGGGTCCCACAGGGAACAAAATGACTATTTTAATGAATGGGCCCTTGGCAGTAAGTAAAAACGAGAGACGGATATTTAGGGAGGTCTAAGGTAACTCCAATATCCTAGTCGGTCAACATGTTTCAGCCATGCTCTCTTTAATGGTATGGCTTTCTTCAGGACCTATGTGTAGTGCAAAGTGAGTGGTCTAAAAAAGTATATTTCAAAGACCAATTATGTGACACACGCGCTAAGGTGTGATATGTGGTAGAGGAGAATTTCCTCTAACGGCGCATTCTCAGAGAGTTTCTGGAAAATGCCCCATGAATTCCATGTGGGGGCCCGACCTGTAGTCACACTTTCGTCAAGGTCTAGGACCCAGCTCGATACCTGCTGCAGCCTCCATGGAGCGCCGTAGTTTTTTCCGATAGTTTAAATGCTTCCGCTGAAGTGTCCGGCAGGGAGTCTCCTGTGCTGTGAAACCGAGCGCGAGGCAGACAGCTAATCAATAAACAAGCCAGGGTGCCTGCTTGCCTGAAAGAAGTGAAAGTGTGTGCATCTAGTTAATCTGCGTATGTAAAGGCTGCTTGGAAGATACTACTGGCTTTAATTAATGGAATCACTTGAAGTTTTGTGATGGCAAAGGTTTACTCTTTTTGAGTGGTAGCACAAGGAAGTTACCAGCTGAGCTGTGAAGAGCTTGCTTTTAAGGGACAGTTATATAAAGAAAATTGCAATACATACAGTCTGGGTATTACTAAAATCTATATTTATCTATATTTGGGAAACACCATTTTATCGTAAACATTTTTTGTCATTTTGGAGCAGTCTAGCTTATACTGTGTGTAATGCAAGTTTAAAATAATGACTTACATATTCACAATGCTTTCTGTCACAGGCTGAAACCTTGTAGCACTAAAAATACACAAATCACTATTTTCCATTGCACCAACCAAGATTTACTTCTGTGGCTCTCTGGTTACACCCAGACCTCTGCAGTGTATTAACTAATAGAGGTTTCATAATGTACTAAAGTGCATTTGCCACTGATTAACTTGACTTTTTTTATTTAGTTCTCATTTAAGCTGCACGCTATTTTATATGTATCTACCTGAAGGTGAAAGACCCAAAAAGCTAACAGAATGTTTTGTTTTTTTAGCCACACATTTGACCCCGCCCCCACGCTCACTGACCCTGCCTCATTGCATGCATCATCACAGTTCTCATACTTTTTGTAATGCCCTTCGACCGTATTGCATCACGGACATGCAGAGATTTGTAAAGAAATTGCTGATGAGCAGAAACATTTTCCACCACTTCAGCAGCTTAGTCACTGTCGACGCAGTTACTTTCTACTTGGTTTCCTTGATTTGTCTACCCTGAGGCTGAAAGCACTTGCCAGTAGCTCCTTTCTAATCTTTTATAAGACTTCAAGAGTAAAGAGAAAGAGCTTGCAGAACTGACAAACAATATGTCAAAGGAGCCCACGACTTGGTGGGGGGAGGGGGAGGGGTGTGTGTGTGTGAGTGTGTGAGTGTGTGTGTGTGTGTGTGTGTGTGTGTGTGTATATATATATATATATATATATATATATACACCACCGAAGATTTGTACACTTGGCTATAGCTCAGTTTTAACAACATATATCTGCCTATGGCCCAAGGAAAACTGAAACATACCTAATTTTGGATTTTAATAATGCTGCTCCCCTTCCCGACAGAAGAAACCCCCCCTCCCCTTTTCCCTCTTTTTTGATTTTATTGTGAACTTGAGTTCGCATCTCACAAAAAATAATAAATAATATTTTAAAAAAGTGTTTTATGCATCGGCACTTTAGGCACTCTTAGCACTTTATTTGCATGAAAATGCTCGGAGAGTAACAAGAACATGCAAATTAACACGGTTTTTGTAATTTTGCACATATTTTTGCATTGTTCAAGCAGCTGGGTACGCGCCCACATGGGCAATATAGTCATGCGTGGGCATAAGACATAACAGATCCTAGCAGTTATCTCTCAAAAGACATTCACAAACAACGCAACAATCTGAACAGTAGAAACAGATTAGGCATGTCCTGACATAGCAAAAATATTATGTTTCAGAGATATTTAGTACACATGCCAAAAGTCTTTTGGGAGTTTGTTTGACTGTTTATAAAGTATACTCTACCTCAAAGTATTTATACTCAATGAATTTTGCGTAATTTGCACATGGTTTTTAATGTCATGAAATGTTGCATTAAGCTTTTATGATACTTTTTAAACCATGTATTTATTAAGTATGTATTTATACGGAAATAAGGAGCACTTTATATAAGGTTTTAAAAACAGCAAACAAGGTTAACTGTTTGTCAAAATGCACATATCCTGCTAAAAACTTGAAATGTTGTAATGGATAGAGCAAAATGCAGACGGGTAGTCTGGTTTCTGTATCTATGGAGGTTAATTGCACTGAGCACTTTAAATGGGGGTGGTAACAGTAGCATGTCATGTGATCAAGGCCCCTGGTGGGTTGAAACGCGTCATGGCGGCATAGCACGGAAAAAATAAAAGAAATTGCACAAAACAAGAGGAGTCCGTTCCCTTTCTGGTTCTGGGGTGCAGGGAACCGGTGAAGAAAAGGAGTACTGACCATTTGTTCCAAGGCGGCTTCCTTGGTTATAACGGACCCCCTCTCGACTGGGGCAGCGCGGCAGGAAGCTGAACCCGGTGGTGAACCGGAATAGGAAGTCTCTGGGAGGAGAGCAGCTGCGAAAGCCCCCAGACATCGGAAAACACCTACCGACTGCGGATGAGCAGTGGGATTTGTGTCGGAGGACGCGGAGAACACTGGCTGAAGCACGAAGGTAGGAAGCTCCAAAACAGTCCGGTGAGAGGTGTGTTTAGCGAGGGGCTGCATACTTGAAACAGCATTCTCGCGCATATTCGATAAGTGCGTTATAATGGCCGCCGACGTGCTACGTGGGAATGAAGAGGCAGCAGCCGAAATGTTTTCGGAGGCCGGCAACAATCAACTGCAGATACAAACTGTCAGTGATGGCAACAGTGGGAGCCGCTCAAACATAAAGGAACTTTACAAAAAACTGGAGAAGCTGATGCGCGCGGAACAAGGAAAATGGTGGGGGGAGTTCGGGTCTCTCTCTAAATATTTGGAGGTGGGTAGGATCCCCCGAGGGCTGCGCATCACGCTTGCTCCGAGCTACGACAACCCCAACCCCAATATGTTACGGGAATGGGGGGAGTGTAACCTGGAGTCCTCGAGGAGACTAGTAGAGAGCCTGGTAAAATATGCGGACATTGATAGGATTGAATTGCAAAAACAAGTTGATATATTGAACCAACAAATTGAAATGAGTGAGAATACTGAAGCCACAGCTAAAATGAGGGAGGAAATGCTAACAAGTCTAAAGAAGGATGAAGATGTCATTAAAAAACGAAAGACATTTAAATTCCAGGGGGATAAAAATGATTATGATCAGGGACAAATATTTACCTTCTCCCGCAAATTTGATGCAGCAAAAGCAGCACACAACGGTGGCAAGCACATGATGGGTACAGGGTCAACAGCAGAACCCAGCAGGCAATTAGAGCCTGCATCGTCATTTTCGGATTTAAGCTCATCTGTGGAAACAGAATCAGAGACCGAGCACAACCCGAGCACATCAGGGGGTACCAGACCACAGCTGCGAAAACATACACTGGCAGAGGAGCTCAATTTTTTAAGGGAGGAAAGGCGCCAGACATTACGTCCCAGGAATACAAACTCCAAACCAAACAGAGGAGAAACACAAGGCGCAGCGAAAGAAGGAGAAGAAGGCGCCAAAATGCAGCCACATGCCAAGAAAATGAGCAACAGAGGGTGGCGCCGCAAATAATGCAGCAAACAACAAATACCAACACCATCATCAATCTCTCAAATATTAATCTAGATATAGCGGAACAACAATTGCTAGCGCTAGGGCTCTCATACTGTCCAGTGAGTGATTTTGACTATCCTCAAACTAGAGCTGATATATATAAATTTATCAGGAAATTGAAGCTGCAAAAATAACATCAACTCAGACAAGATAAGGCATTAACAAAAACATCATAGAGATACCCCTCAAAATACAAACACATCACTGGAAGCTTCAGATGTTAGTTTATTACGGGACCCTTATGCCCTTCAAAATGAGGAATCAGGGCAGGTAGATCAGGAGTCCACACAAATGTGCATGCAACAACAGCAAGGAATAAACATAACTGCTGCTCCACTCACAGGATTCAAACCTAAATCAAAATTCGTGCCTGCCATTCCAAGGGACTCTATTGATTCTTTTAATGAAATTATTACATCGGAAATACGAAAATTGAATTTCAAAACACAAAAGAATCACAGTAAACGTAATGCACAACATTATAAGTACCAACAACTGATCAGAAAATTACGAGATAATGACTCAATAGTAGTGCGCAATTCAGACAAAGGCGGCAATGTCGTCATCTGGCCGAAGAAACAATATATGGAAGAGGCACTCCTACAATTGGGTGATCGTAACTGCTATAAGCTGAGTAACAAACTGGCAACTAAAACAGCACAGAACGAACTGTTTGCCAAACTTTTAGCATGGAAAAGTATGGGCCTAATCAACCAAGTTGAATTAAAATATCTCAAAAATGATTATCCAACAACACCGGTGATTTATTTCATTCCTAAAATTCATAAGGATAATCAACGACCGCCGGGCAGGCCCATCATTTCCGCTAAACAGAGTTTATTAGAAAACGTATCAATATACATAGACTCCTTCCTCCAAGATCATGTAAAGGCCCTTCCATCATATATACGGGACACTACAGATTTTTTAAAACAAATGCATGATTTCCATTGGAAAGAAGACTACTTACTGATATCAATGGATGTCTCTAATCTGTATACCTCGATACACCATCATGATGGAATAAGAGCCCTTGAACATTTTCTTGGTACCAGACCCATTGAACTATATGCGCACAACAAGATGTTGATAGATCTTACAAAATTCTGTTTGGAGAATAACTATTTTTTATTCCAGCAACAGGTCTATCATCAAGTAAGGGGCGTAGCTATGGGGGCAAGCTTTTCGCCAAGCTACGCTTGCCTCCACACGGGATGGTGGGAGGAGAAAATTCTAAAAACTCAGTATGAAAACATAATGACAAACAATGTGATAAAATGGGTTTGTTTCATAGATGATTTGTTTGTAGTGTGGAGGGGGGACAGACAAAGTGCAGAAGAGTTCATAACCAAACTGAATTGTAACAATATAAACCTGCACTTCACGTATAACATCAGTGAGAGCGCCATCTGTTTCCTAGATGTAGAAATATATGTGGCTGATTCTGAAGATTATACGGAAAGTATTGCTTTTATAAATAACATAGAGAAAAATACCATGCTATCTCTTTCTTGTTTTACTAAGCAAAAATGAGAAAATATACTTTCATGAACCAGTGAGAAATGAGAAACTCAACTAGCAAGTCTTCGTCCCAGAGAGGAAACAGAATATCCTGGACTAAAAACTGAAAAGAACTCACTTTGGTTGTGCATTAGCAAGGGAACACGACACTGAAATAAAATAAACAAATTAAATAAATAGGGCGGGGTCATTCACCCCATATTTGCAGCGGGTGTATTTATTTATATCGGAGTGTTGTGAAGTGTTGCATGATGTAGTGATCAGCTGGTTACCTTCTAGCAGTGCTTTAAATGGGCCGGTCCTGTCCGGTGCGGAGTACCGGCCCATTTTATTTTGAGTGGGAGAGTACCAGCACTTCTCAAGAGAGACGTAATACTTTTAATTGGAGAGTCATCATGCAACACTTCACAAAACTCCGATATAAATAAATACACGCGCACGTGCCCTGGGCCAGTTCCAGAATGTTTGCCACTGTGTCTGCGTGATTATTAGAACTGCATGGGGGCCTAGGGCCCCGCCCCTTACACGTGTAACCTCGGATTTACTTCAAAGGGCCAGCTAGTATCTGCCTCAGCGTCATTCATAAAACCAAGAGCTTCTCCAGTGATCGGCAGGAACATCTGTATTTTATGGCTGTATGGGAGACGCATTTGAATTTGAAGCATGTGTACAAAGTGCCTTTTCTGATAAAAAGTTACAATCACGTTACCGGCAGACAATTAGCCACTCTATGTATAGACTAAAACAAGTAAAGCAGGTAAAGCTCTATATAGTGTACTAAAATGCAGAGAGTCCAGAGGATCCCCAATTGGTAAACAGAGGTAAAAGCAGATAATTCTAATGCTCTTTTTGTGGTAGTGTAGGCAGGCAGTTAGGCTTATCAGAGGGTAGTGCTAAGCATTTGTTATACTCACAGAAGCAATAAATGAGACACACACTCAAGAATAAACTCGAGACCAGTTTATAAAAATAATATACATTTTTATGTGTATTTTAAGACCAAGAACACAGATCTAAGGCAAGTACTTTCGAAGTTATGATTTTGCAACGTTTGAAAAATATATCACTTTGGTGCACAGTTACGCACCATTGGAAACAATGGGGAAAACGCAGAAAAATGCATAGAAAATCAGGCAATGCTTTCATAAAGTTCACCTTCTTGTTTTAGGTCGATGTCAGGACCAGGTCCAAAGTTCCAGCAGGAGAAGTTCGGGAGCATCCCGGAACCCGCCGGGAGCAGAGTGCTGAGGGTCTTGGAAACTGGTGTGCAAAGATGAAGGGGGCCACTTGAAAACACACTACACAGGGACTTACAGGTAAATCCGGTGGGGCTCCTTCGTGGGAGGAGATAGCAAGGGCTTGGGGACCATGGGGGGCATAGCTGGTTAGTCGGTGGCGGAGACAGGTACACAGCAAACAGGTCAGCCAGAGGTCATGCCTCTTAAGGCCCTCACGGTCAACAGAGGGCAATTTGGAGAGGCAATCTCGGGACAGCTGGGCCACTCAGGAAGTGGGTCTCAGAAGTCTCGATGTCCCTCGATAGGTGCTTGCTTCTGGTGCTTTGGTAGTCCGGTGTGAACTCTTCTTCTTACTGTTTGCCGTTGGGGGTCCCGGTACCCGGGGTATTGGTACGCCGTGGTTCCGGTAGGTCCTGGTGCCTCAAAACTTGGTGGAGAGTCATATCTTACCCTCCAGAGCTGTTGTACCTCTTCTTGCTTCGGAGCTGCACCGAGGTCGTCGGGGAGCAGCAAGTCAACAAACCGGACATCACGTGATCAATGTCTGCGGGGTGCAGGGGAGTAATACTTTCACTCCAAGGGAGCTTCTTGGTAATTTCTTGAAGGCTGGAGATGCTCCAGGATTCTTGGAGTCCTTTCAAGTTCGGAATGACACAGCAGACCGCGATTGTTGAGTCCTGGGAGCAGCAGGCAGGGTTTGGCGCCTATTTCATCTGCAGAAGAACTTTAGTTCTCGTGCAGAAGTCTTCTTTCTCCTGGTCTTCTCTTGTCCGTCGAATCTGATGTTCAGGTCTTGGGGTGCCACCTAAATACTGAATTTAGGGGCGTTACAAGGGGAGACAGGTAGTAGCACTACCCTAGCCCTAATAGGTTGTTTCTCTACCATCCCAAGATGGTGGAATTTCAGGAGAATGGTTCACATCGCCTGGCCCGCCCTAGGGGTGGTGTAGGCAAATAGGGGACACTCCTCCTAATCTAACTAATTTTCCCACCTTTCATCCCGCCAAAAGTGTAGCAGGAAAGGAAGCTTGGCTTCCTCCACTATCTGGAGGTTCCTGGGTTGGATTTCAAAGGCGGCATCGCCCAGGAAGGCCATCCTGTCTTCAAGGAGGTTTAAAGCACCTTCGCCAGGAGCAGGCTTTGTTTCTGTCCTCTGAAAGCGCTGGCTCTCACCCCATGAGGTCAGAAACATGTCTGGTAGGGGCAGGCTGGTGAAAACAAGTCAGAGACCACTACCGTGTTTGATAGGTTTTTAGGGGACCCTCTAGAAGGGTCTCCTATGTGAATTTATTAATAAATACAACACTGGCATCAGTGAGGATGTATTAAGACAAGATGTTTGGTACCAAACATCTTAGAAATAAGTGAAGCCATCACAGAGCTAGGAAACTCGTGTTGACCAGCCCATGTACTCTTTATGGCTTCCCTGGGCACTTACAATATCTCAGAATAGACTGGACATTGTAGGGGCATATCTGCTCATGCTGATATGTCCTCACATAGGATATAGTGCACCCTGCCTTAGGGCTAAAGGCCAGCAGTAGGGGTGACTTACCTATATCTTATGCAGTGTATGGGTGGCATGGCACACAGGGCTGTATGCCATGTTGACTCTGCACCAAGACATGCAACCTGCAATGGCAGAGTGCATAGCCTTGGTGAGGGGTCCCTGGGGTGGCACAACCAGTGGTGCAGCCCCAGAAGGACCCTCTTCAGTACCCATGCCCTGGGTACCAGAGGTACCATTTACTAGGAACTTACAGGGGTTGCTGAAGTTGTGCCAATCAAGGAACACTGTATGGGAAAAGAGATCTGGCACTGGGAACCTGGTTAGCAGGGACCCAGTGCACTTACAGTTCGAAATCACATCAGGCATCAGGCAAAATGTGGGGGCTAACCATGCAAAAAGAGGCACTTTCAAACAATATACATGGAGTGGCCGAAGGGTCACATGACCAGGGAAGCTGCTTGCACTATTTTACAGTGAGCTCCTAGCCCTGCCACATTTACATCTGAATAATGCTGTGTGTTTAGAACACCATATCAGCCATCTTAGAATTGTGTAGTTGAGTTACATTTCCTATGTGTAGTATTACATTTTGGTGTGTGATTAAAGTGTGTTATTACTAGGAAAAGCACTGGGCTGTACAGTAACCTTTTTTTGTTTGTTTACTATTTTAGTTCTGTTTCTACCCCCACACTACCTACCTACCTACCTTTGACTGCTCACCCTCACTACCCTAAGAGTCAATTCTTGCTTGCCCATGGGGTCTGACAATTGGCTCACATAGTGTAGGATCTGAAGATTCTATTTCCAATATCTTGAACAGAACAATATGTTCTGCTTGAAAGTACCATTACATGCAGATATACATGGTAGATACAAGGTTCATGGGAGTAGAGCTGGAAACCCTTAGAACAGTTAAGGGACTTGTGTTTAGTTAGAGGATGGGGGGTTCTTAGGAGCAAGGATAGGAAAATCCTGGTGTTTTTTTTTAAAGGACCTGTTGGAATAACTGGGTGAAGGGGATAGAACTACAATGGACTTTGGGGTGGGTACCATGGCAGGAACCTAGAGAGGAAGTGCAGGATTTCTGGATCTCTTTGCCGCTTAGAGTTTCCCGAAGACAATAAATCCAATTACCATAAACTGATGCAAACACAAAGGGGTCGATTCCGATTCTGGCCGGAAATCTCTCCGACCGAGCCGGACCCGGAGAGATTTCCGACCGAATCGGACCCGTGCAGTCCGACCGAACGAGTACGATGCGCACGTATGCCATCGGACACGAGTCGGTCGGACTCCCATTGAAGTCAATGGGAGCCTGTCGTACAACGCGTACGCGGGCTCCCATTGACTCAATGGGTGCGATGCGGACAAGTGCGCCCCCTACAGCGGGTACGCGGCGAAGCGATTCGCGCCGTACACGCACAGGTAGGGGGACCCATGGGTCCCCCTGTGTGCGACTCGCGCGGCTACGCGTACAGGGGGTCCGACACGGACCCCCAAAGTACGGCTCCGACTGCTCTTTCGAGCCGGAGTGCGCGGCTCGGTCGGACTGCTCACGGCGCGCATCGTACTTACCCGGCCGGGGAATGTCTCCATTGCGCGGTGCGAGTCGAGTCCGAGCGAGTCGGTCGGTGCGGTTCGAGCCGGGAGCGAGTCGGTCGGAGCGGTCGGGACGCCCGGACGAGTCGGTCGGCGATTTCGCATCGTACTTGCTCGTTCGGTGTGCTGTACGGATCGGTCGGGAAACAGGCTTTCGCATGGCTTTTTTCCCGACCGAATGGTATTGGGTGCGCCTCCGACCGAGATCGGAATCGGCCCCAAAGTAAATCTCTTGCACAATTTCCTGAAAATAATACATGAAAACAGCATGAAACATTTCAGAGCCTTAAAGTGAAGAATTACATTTGGCATTCAAAGCTAAATGCATGGGATTTCAATAATTTGTTTCTGCCAAAATGTCTGCCATATATGGACACATGAATGAACCAACACTACCACGATCAGACGTTGTTTGTCATCCAACAATAATTAATACATGGTCAAGTTTTTTCCAATCTCTGAAAAACAGGGCTCTAAGAGTGCTAGTTCTTTGAAACCCACTTTTAACTTTGACGACAACTTACCAGCTAGTTTATTCAAAGCTCTCCAAAACATTGTGTCACATATTCAAATACTCCCTATAGGAAGGCATTTTTCCTTTTAAAAAACAGGTAAAATCAGTTCCCTATTGAAATAAAAAACTTAAGCAGGCCTGAACCTATTCACAAATTATCATCTAGCAGTAGATCTCCCATGGCATTCGAAAGTCATTGAAAATTGTGATGCCACTCAACTCTTAACATTGCTAGGAAATGAAAATCTATTGGCAATGTGTCAATCTGAATTCTACTCAGGAAGCCAAATCCCTTGGTTTTTGGGTTGCCCCTAACTTCTCCATGGAGATACATGGTGACATCAGCTAGCGCTGCCCCTTTCCCATTAAAAAAGCTTGAAACTCCTGCGAACACAAACAGATTCCCATTTTGAAATTCTAGCCATTGTTACTCCTCAAACTGACAATCGAAGTGTAGTAAACAACATATGCTTCTCCATTAAATTTAAGGCAGGCATAACTCTCAAAATATTCAAGATCATGAGTCAGACCAATTCAGTTTGTATTTTATTTTTCAGTATCTATTCATATCAATTCACCAATTCAAACAATTAAGAATACTTGTGGGCTTCCTATCAAAGCAAAACCAAAACAGCCACGTGCTCACAGTTATGATCAGTCATACCCACTCATACTAGAGAAACACATACAAACCAAACATTATTCAAAGATTCCACGCATATTATAATACAATATAAGTTGGCCAATAATCTATTGGCATTGGTTAACATAGATGTACATATAAGGTGATTTTATTCTAATAAACAATACATGTATCAGGATAGACGATCTGTTAACAATGATAGTTGTTTAACAAACATAAAGGTTGGGCCAAACAGAAAGATTGCTCCGACGAGCATTTCGGTAAGAAAAACACACTTTAGTGGATAATGACACCTTCATCAGGGCACTGGACGAAATATATATATATGGTGGCTTAGACCATCCAAGCTTTATTGGAGAAGCATATGTTGTTTGCTAGACTTTGATTGTTTGCTTTCCCCTACTCATATATTCAGGGGCCTGCTTTACTTCTCAAACTGACTACACCAAAAAGTCGCGGATGCTCGGGAAAGGCCTTCTATGCACAGCAGTCAGACCTGGCTCTCGATCATATTAGTATGACCACCTACCCCCAAAAGAGAACTAATTTGGCTAACTCTGGAGCCAAAAATGACTCTAAAGATTGCTTGTCACAACCTTTGTAGTTATGAAAACGGACATGCCCACACTTATCCTTAAAATATTAAGAGGTGCCAGAACATTCAGAAGCAAAGCAGTTCTTCGGCCTGAATCAAAAAGATTCAAATCCCACTCTGCTGCAGCCAGGTTCTTCTCGGGCCCTGTTCCCTCCTTGTATTCCTCTCCGTTTGAGGATTTAAGATGCCAGGAAACATTGTACCACTTCGTGCAAAATTAAACCATTAAAACTCTGCTGTACCTAACGCGCTAATGTACCTACCGTGCTAACACATCTCTATACCTACTAAAATACCATTCTATTATATATTGTATATTACACAGTGGTAGTCAGTCACCTGTGTGTAGTTTTAGTTCAGGACAGCATTGAAAAGGTATCTTTTGATTTGTCTACAACTTTTTACACCACCAACTGAGCTGCAGCAAAGATTGCTGTCAGCTAAGGTCTGGCATGCTGATTTTCATGCAGATCTGTGTAGAAAAAAATGTTAAAAGGGGTTGACAAAAGATGCGTGTTCCAATTTTGGCTCAAATAGGATTTTTTTTTACGATTTTGCAAAACCTGCTGAATGGACCTACACCAAACTTGCCATAAAAATAGAATTGTACTCAGAAAGTGTGCTTGTGCCGAGTATTTTTGGAGAATAAAACTAGTGTTTATATCTGTCTTCAATAGTCGTGAATTGTGACTCTTGAATCAATTTTGGATCACAAATTTTGTACTGTGGAAAAAGAAATTCTACAGGAAAGGGGAGCCACTGCAAGAAGAATCTGCCCCAGAGGCATAGAAAAATTAAAAAACAGACACTAAACACATAGATAACTGTGCGTGATTCTTAACTCAAACGTGAGAGCCACCATTTTCAGTAGTGAGTTGATTCAGCCTTTTGTGAAGAAATGATGATAGGGATTCAGGTCACGACCTTAACAAATGGTTATAAAAAAGCGGAAAGAAGAAGGGGTGTGAGGCAAAGACATATTTACAGATTGTGGGAGAGCCAACGAAAGAGAAAGAGGGAGCGAGAGAGAGAGAGAAAGAGGGAGATACAGAGAGAGAGGGAGGAAAAAAAACAGTGCAAAGAGCCGGTAGCGGGTTGGATGCCGGCCCTGCTGACAACCTCCAAGGGGTTGGCCTAGCCCTGGAACCAACCCTCGCCGAGCGCAATGTTGTTGGAAATAAAGTGTATTACAAAAAAACACATAAACATTCAATTAAAAAACCACCATTAAAAATGGGGTTATGGCTCTGCCTCAAATGTTGAAACCACTAACATTCACCAGTTATGGTATACAAAGCACACAACACATGCCATAACTCACATCACCCAACCATGCACAAAACACCCATTTGCCAATGGCACTGGAAAAAGGTAGTCAAGCAAGAGTTAAAGTATGAAGGGCGACATGAGTTATGACGTACACTTTGTGCGCTATATAGCGTAACAGGTGAACTTCAGTGTTTTTGTCGCGTTTGACAAAAACCATAACTCAGTTTTTAACTGTGTTTTTCATACGCATGTGGGTGTGTGGGTGTCTTCTTTTTTCATGCTCTTACAATCCCCCCAATCGTACCTCTTTTTCATTCATATTGTCATGCATTCATTTATTCTTGTTATATTTTCTAGATTGTTTATGTTGCTATGCATTACATTGCTCTATGTATTTTCAGCGGTCTGGGCTGTTAGTTTGTTATTCTGTGAAGCGCGCCTACGCGCACTGCGGAGCAGCATATATAAATAAATACATTCTAACCTGGCTGCCCACTACTTGATAAGACTCACCTCTAAACAAGTCAAACTGCAAACAAATAAATCCATAAAGGGTGCCCAGTTTCTGATAGTGATTTGGGATAATATAAATTCTGGTAAAGGCCTACACAAATGCACAAAACATACGGCATCAATAAATAATTTAACGCTGACTGTGTATATTTAAATGGTCAATGTTGCTACATAAAGACACTCTAGTAGGCTTTCTTCCTAAAATACCAAGGACCAGCCCATAGTTTGGTGCAAATCAGTTTTTTTCGCTGGTCGGGGTACTTTTTCTTTTTGCAGACGTCATTGGTGCAAATGGCAGTGCAATGGTGAATAGCACAGGCACAAGTGTATGCAAGTCATCCCTTTTCTGACACATATAAAAGTTCTAACTTTTTGTCTTAAGGTTGATTTTTCAGCCTCTCCTCTATAGAGGCACTCGAACACGTACACAAGCCTTTCTCGATTTATTGGACAGCTATTCCGATATAGGTGAAAAATAGCTCGGACAAGTATGCCAGTGCAAGGCAAACAACAGAGTGAAAGAACTTTAGGACACAAGCTTGGAAGTCATTCCATGTGAGAATATTGGGGCAGATGAACAGTGCGAGGAACTGATAAACTAGAACTTGGGCATAAGGAGAGGCAGAGTATTCTAGCCTTCAGCACCATTCATTTTTAAGAGTACTACCTTCACTTATTTATGTATTAATTTACATTATTTAATATCGTTATTGTTAATCCTCAATTGTATATAGTGCTGGCGTGTCATCTTCCAGCCACTTCATATAAGTTGGTTATAGACCAACTCTTTAAGCGGAGTAGTGATTTAGACATAGCGCATTAAAACTGTTGCAGAGGTAACAGGAGTTTTGCGTCCCCGCCGTAGCCAAATGGGTCCAATGGGGGATATGAAGTCCTTATGTTCTTTTACCTCTGCCAGGACTATTTCTGCTCCAGGAATGCGAAGTACTAAACCTATTAGAGTGTGGAATTGTTACGAAAGGACGGAAAAGTCCTGATTAATGTATGCCCCAAAGCTGTAAGACATTCTCTTATACACCCCTAAAACCATTTAGGTGTTTGCACTTGGTTCTCTAAAATTTTGTTGAGATGTAGGAGTGTTTTTAACTAGCAGAATATGATCTTATGATTACAAAGCGATGTTATTAGCAAGACCACAAGAAAACATTATCTTTAGCCTCAATATTAGGCAAAAGAAGAAAAGTCAATAAATCAGAAGTAGCCATGTAAGCTTGAAGTTCCACTCAACATGTTTCTGAGGACTGAATGCACCAGAAACCAAAAACCAAGATACATACGTTTGTAGCCTTAACAGCTGAAAGTTGACACTTGGCAGCCCCCATCTTTCTCTCTCCTAGTGTGTTCTCTGACATATTTCAAGGGAAAAGAGGAACTTTTACTTTGTTACTGTCACTTTTATCCTCCAACTGGGCAAGGACCCAACCAGCTGTAAGGGGTATATCCCTATTTCCCTAATTAATTATGATTATAAATGTCAGGGATCTTGGGTAATAAGTTAAAAAGTCAGCAAATGTTACATTGTTTTGTCCAGGCCTCAAGGGGTGTAAGACTGATTTGGAAGAAAATGCGGAGGCCTCTGAAGAAAAGGGGATATGTGTTGTTCGATTTAGAGCAGTGATTCCCAATGTAGGTCGCCAGCTGATTTTTGATGGGGTGTGAAAGACCAAACAATAAATAAAGAAGCCTTTAGATACTTTATTTATCTTGTTACGAATGTATGACATTATAACGAAAACTATTACAATGCATAGCTTTACAACGCGATCAATACAACGCAGCTTCCATTACAACGCATGCCATTACAATGCAAGCCATTACAACGCATATTCCATTACAACAAAAATGACTATTCTAACACCGCCAGGTGCTTATCTCAGGGAAGGTGCTGGTCAGTGAGGGATATGTGTTGTAATGGCATGCGTTGTCATGGCATGCGTTGTAATGGATCCTGTGTTGTATTGACCGCGTTATAAAGGCATTGCGTTGTAATGCCTGCGTTGTAATGGATGTTTACCTCTTGTCACATGGGCTGCGCTTCAAAGACAGAGATCAAAAGTCAGGCTCTGTCGTCTGACAAACTGCTTCATATTTTTTTAAGGTCAGGATTGGTATTTACAAACTCCTCTCACTTTACAGTTAGTGAGAGAAGGAAAAATAAAGTGAATTATGTGACAATGCTGCGTACACAGTGTGAATGGAAAGTCTTTAGTATGTCATTTTGTGTCACACACAACAAAATGTGAATACCTGTAAATGAACAGTACACATTCAGCAGTTAGGAATGCAAAAATAAAGCTAATTTTTTTGTAATTCTGAAATGTGATGAAAATAAAGATTTTAATAGGATCAAAACAAATCGAGACATTGTACTTGCTGATGCACAAATTATAAATATTCACTGAAACCTGATTTCTAAACATTATCATTTGTGTGCTATATAATTTTATCAGTGATTGTATGTCTATGCAAATAAATGTAGTTTCATTTCAATGGAAAAAGTGCTGTCTGTAAATGACAGTGCATTACCACACAATGCTTTAGTAAATCAGCAAACACATCAAGAAATCGCTTCAAAAGTATTTGAGAGCTGCCTACCTTATTTCTAAATGATTATTAAACAAAACAGATGGTCAAGTGCCAGGTTACAAAAGAATACTGAGAATTTTGCAGTAATTATTTTTCATCTACCAGCCCTTGGCTGTTCCAGCATATCAAAACGTAAACAAATGACCGGTATTTTTGTTTGAGGAAGGTGACAGCCTTATACATAAATAAAATCCATAGGCTATGCTACTTTTTTGTATATGAGTTTAAGTGTGTTTCTTAATGAGCTGCAACCTGCACTGTATGCCCAGAGCGCTCACGTTTACCGGTTCCTTACTGAGCAGCTCACAGTCAAGTTTTTTCTTTGCATTCTGGGATTTGGAGTTCTGGTTAGGCCATTATAACATTAGGATCCCATGCCCGAGCATGCAAAGAAAAAGAAGAAATGACAATGCCAGTAGTTCTGGCTTACATTTTAAGTCCTGACTAAATTATTAAAAATAGTTGGCCAAGCACTTGTCCCACACATAAGGGCACTACCGGACCTTCCAGAATGTAATCCTTTAGAGGGTAAACTTCTTATTGGAGACTTGGGCGACCATAAAATTGCCAAGGTCTACCAGACCCTGATCTCTAACCAACCTGATACATTTGGACCCTTATGCACTGCTTGGGAGGCTGATGTGGGTGCATTAGAAAAGGAAGTCTGGACTGAGATTCTATGTTCCCCCAGAGGAGCAGCCATTGCAGCAAAGCTCCGGCTGATTCAATTTAAGTACCTCCATCGAGTGTACCTAATGCGTCACCGGCTATGGCGTATGGGGGTGATTGCCTCCCCCACGTGTCTCTGCTGCAGTGCAGAGGAAAGCGATACCAAAGGGGATGATGGACGGAGCGTTAGAGCAAATCAAACACTCACCCCCAGTCAACTGATCTGGGTTTAATCCATCATCATTCTTTAGCTCACTCCACCACCCCAGTTCAGACATGGCCATATGCAAATCAGTCTGACCCTGTGCCTCATGGGAACAGTCCAGCCCGAACTGCCAAGCCATGTCTTCCCTGGACCGGAAACAAGCATCCTGGGACCGGTTTCGGGTTCAAAACCCTCATCAGCCAGGCTATCTTGAATCCAGTGGCAAAGTGAGCAAGGGACCCACGTCTGGGCATACCCTGCCAACTTAGGGCGAACAAAGCGATACCAAAGGGGATGATGGACGGAGCGTTAGAGCAAATCAAACACTCACCCCCAGTCAACTGATCTGGGTTTAATCCATCATCATTCTTTAGCTCACTCCACCACCCCAGTTCAGACATGGCCATATGCAAATCAGTCTGACCCTGTGCCTCATGGGAACAGTCCAGCCCGAACTGCCAAGCCATGTCAGTGCAGAGGAAGGCACATTCTTCCACACAGTGTGGAGCTGCCCAGAGTTGGAGGGGTTTTGGGGGAGTTGGTCACATGTTTGGGAGGGGTCCTATCCTGACAGATCCTGCTTAGCCTGCAGTTGGCTCTCCTTCACCTTATGGATGATATGGGTGGGAATAAATATAAATTAACCGTGCTTATTCTGGGACTGATGCTTGCTAAACGTGACATAGCCAAGGAGTGGGAGGCGGTGGCCTCTCCATCATTATCAGTGTTGAAAAAGGGTATGGACCACTGCAAGGGAATGGGGATTGTGGTGTATAAGGCTAGGGACTGCCCCTAAAAACACCCGAACATATGGAAGAGTTGGGCAGAGTATAGAGGAATCGAATTAGCACTAGTCCATCATATTCACCAAATCCTGGATGATGAAATTAAGACATTCCACTGCCAAAAAGAGACTGTATTGAACTGAACTACTGAACGTCATGGTTTAAGCCAGTGGTTCCCAAACGTTTTCGACCTGCAGCTCCCTTGACCAATTGGCCATTGGTTGCAGCACCCCATTACATTTCTTCATTTTGGCGGGGGGAGTAGAATGTATGCCCGGCCTCTGTAGTACTTCCATGTTAATGCCTCAAAATAATTGTGACAAAGGTATGGAGAATAGTGTGTGCAATGCAAGGATATGTCGACTCTCTTTTCACAACATTTGTGCGCCCCGGGCCATGCAGTGACTGCATCTGTTTCCTGCTTGTGCACGCCCAGCCCAGAGCAAGACACATCCAGCCAGGGGCACCGGGGTGCCACGGCTCACTACCTGGGAACCACTGCACCAAGCCATAATTGACAACAGAAGCAATCACTCAGAAACTCATACACCGATGGAGGATGCCTCCCCCACCTACCAAGCCCTCACCTGCCTACGAGTCTCCGTGACGATTGACCCTGGGAGATGGGCACCACCAGTCAATACATGTTTGAGCAAGACCAACTGAGGCAGCACACATCTTCACACCTGCCCCCGGCAAATTGGTAAAGAGCACAATGCCCACCTGGTCCCAACTATGCCACAGAAGACTAGATGCCCGTCCACGTGACTGAAGACTCCAAAGTACTCAACCCACCGGCTCGGGAAGAATGGAAAGCCAGGTCGGCCATCCCTGGACTCAAACCCGTAACTCACAGACCACCGCACTCACCAAAACATCCCACTTCTGATACACCACCACTGCCTGACAGCATGCTACAAAAGACACACATTCAAGACCAAATTAATATATTCTGGGCAAGCCACAATTGGAAGCCAAAAAAATGCAATTGAGAAAGTGTGTGAACTATGATCAAAGACACAAACAAGCCTGCACAGCTTGCACAGTAATGCAGATACAAAACATACGAGAAAAAAAGACAAGCGAGTCAACCTCTGACCGGATTGTCACACTTGCCATGCTTGACGTCTGCGATGTTCCCTGCAATGTCCTCACAAAACATACAAATACATTCCACAGTCACAAAGCACAACCCTAGAAACCCCCAAATCTTTCTCCCTGTAGACTCAGTCCCCATCACTGACCCCTCATTGCCAAATGCACAAAATCCAAACTCTCCAACCTAGACTACTCAGGCGGTCTGTGTGACCAACTAAATGGCTCTTCCAGTCAGCGCCCTCTACCCACTGGCTCTGCCTCTGACTGGAAATACACCTGGCCCCCAACCTGCAGAGAATTTCAACCACCTCCGAAATACAATGAACATTCTGGCATCAAAAGCATTCTGCTTGAGTACTGTGAGCAAGCCCTGAGGCGCGTGCATGTACTGCCATCAAGTGACCACCACAAGAACTGCAGTCTGCCAAAACAGACCACCAAACCAAACTTCACCGCTGAGCATTGATAGCCCTGCAGAACACACTGACTAGATGAGTCGCGCAGACCACGGACTCCGCTCAGCAACTACGACTGCGGCGCCCTTCTCTGGTTTTGGTGGCGTACCAGGGTGCCGTGGCGCACAGTTTGGTAACCACTGGGTTAGGCAGTCGAGATCTATTCTTTTTCTTTTTTCTCTCCTTCTGCTGATGGATGAGGGGTGGGGAGAGAACAGCAGGACTGTTTTATCATCTTATGTATACGAAATTTTTGTTGCACTCCTTTATTCGTATTATGGGCCGCCTTCGCTGTGTTAGAATCTCTACATATACTTCAATAAAATGTGTTTAAAAAAGAATTGTTGACAAAGCGAAAAACGAAATAAAAATCAGTTGCTTACTGTATACAGTGCTTCTGTGAGACAAAAAAGGAACTCGGATTAAATCTATGTCAAGACCAGAGGCTCCGATAATACTTCTCTTTTTTACAGCTCCCAATAAAAACGTTAAATTCAAACTACTACAATTCACCATTAACACACCATACTCACATGTACCAAACATAGAGCCTTCGGCCCTAGATAACCTTCAACCGCCATTTTATGTCCTCTTTTGCAGCCCGTTAAGTGTCTCATCCCTTATATGATTACTTACAGTGTTTTTACTTGATATTGTATTGTTTGATTATCGCTGTGTTACGCGATTTTGTTTCAGGGCATTGTGCACTACTGCAGCCTGTTTTGTACTCTTGCGCCCATATTGTGGCTGGGTTTTATTTGCATTGTTATTTTTTTAGGTCTCGCCTTGCGTTGCAGCGCGCATGCGCTGCTCGCTCTGCGAGACATATTGTGGTAGAGGAAATTTCAAAAGGGGACTTGAAGCCCCGCCCATTATTTTCATTGGCTGGCGTCATCGTTTATGCTAAACGGTGGCCTCCGATTGAAAATGAGGCTTCTTTGTTACCGCCCTGTCTCCTTTTGGGACGGCCCATCCGGACTGGATCGTTTGCTTAACAGCTGTCGTGAGGGTATTTCTTATATAAAGGAGGCGTGTAGTGAGGGGTCATGTTTCCGAAGTCTTGTTTTTACACGTGCCATGGACTTCAGCTCGTACATAGACGCAATGTCGGCGGTGCTCACCCTGGAGCTGTGCCACGACAAGCTCTTCGCCGACCTCTTCAACCACAGCCAGCCGCACGCCAAGGCTGAGCTCCAGGCACCGGACTTTGAGTACCGGGGGGCGGCGGCGGCGGGCCGCAGCTCAAGGACCTAAGCACGCTCTCCACTCTGCCGCCGTCAAGCAGGAGCCCGCGCCTAGATCGGCGTCTCTGCAGCGAGGCTAAAGTATCGCCGCTAAAACACCCAACAGAATAAAAGCCGGGCGCCACATGCTGTGCTTCCCCCGGTGCAGCTCCGCAGTTCTGTGCCCGAGCTCCGGTGTCTTCCAGTTACTGTCACAGACTGATCAGCCCTCTGAGACCGACCAGCGCTATTTTTAGCTCCTTTCCCATAGAGGAGAAGTGGATATTCCATTAAAATCCACAGCCATAACACTGCAGCACTATTCATAGTGCAGGGCCTCTCTCCCTTCGCCCCCTCCCTCCTCCTCCTTCTTCCTCCACCGCCGTCCGTTTCTGGCTGCAGTTATGAGTTATACAGAGCCCCGGGCGGGCCCCTGGAACCCTTGCCTTATTAAATGAGATATCTGACGCTCACCCCACTTTGCTTCGAGGGCCTGGATGGGCAGGTCCACGACATAGATATATACATTCGTAAGCCTACCACACCGCACAACCGACCAGTCATTTGAAATGTGCCATTGCGTCCATTACGCACATTCCCGCACAGGTGTGAAGCCATACTAGGCCTTGGGGATGGAAAACAATACGTTCTTTTCACCATAAATCAAAAATCTGGGTGTCTTGGAACGTTCAGGTAAAAACAGAGGTTGGTGGAGTGGAGCCGACAATCTAACAGGGAGAGTCAAGCCAGAGCCGAGCCAAACGTTTGACTTGGCTCTCAGAGCCGGCACACGAGCCGAGACCTGAAACTTTTTAAATGTAGATCGTGCTACAAAATTAATGTAAAAATATGATAAATCCTGATCACAATTAAAAAACGTGTATTTCGTTACTATGTGGATGCGGTTCGCATAAGTACGACTCGTCATTTCACTGCATTGAGAGGCATTTACAAAAGAGATAGCCTGTAACCCTCAAGTTAAAAACATTCATGTCCCGGGCCCAACGCCATTATTGATTTAAGTGGGAAAGTTAGTTGTCATCTGTACCCTATATGTGGTCTACTAGAATCTTTTTATACGTCGAGCAACATTGTAGGATATTAAAATAAAAACAAGAGAAATATTTACCCAGGATCACCCAGTTGCGTCAAACGGGGAAGCTGGGATTAATCCCAGTTGTTCTGATTCCCCATCGTGAAACTCAGCCTCTCAATGGCTACCTCTTGGCACATGAGGTTACAGCGTGGGTGGCAGGCAGAAGCCACATGCAAGCTCGGCTCGTAATGGGCTCGGAGCCGCAAGAGAACTCGAGCTGCGCCTGGCTTCAGTTGCTCATTCACCTCTGGTTAAAAAAAGACTGCAAACAAGGGTGACTGTAGAGAAGTTGTTTTATGACCCCGCCGTACAGATCATAAAGGTTGACCATTTGGAAGGCATCAGTATTATGATGTGGACCATTGACATAGCGCCTAAAGCAACTGGTATGACCTCAAGGCACTTACACAATATTGGGCACCTTTTCTAAGTCGGACGGGAATTGTAAAGCAGCCAGCCTGGGCCATTGTGGGTTAAGCACTCACTCATAAGAAATGTTGTGATCTGGAGGGCACGGCCCGGCTTTCTATCCTTCCGAAGTCAGAAAACTGAGCATCGTTAATTTGAACGTTAGTAATACCTACCGTACACAGCACCCAGAAACAACAGAAGCACTACCTACAAAATAAGTTATTCTTGTAATTTTTACTTGATTCAGCCTGCAGACGGACTTCAGGGGTGCGGCCTCGGTGTCAGGCGCACGATGCTGCGTCGGAAGAGATGGGGCCTGTTGCTTTCTAAGCCTAGCGCCGAGAGCCTTAAAGCCATTTAAAGGCGCTGGCACAGCAGCCATGTGTCACCCTGCTTCCCATCTCATCGTGTTGAAAGATCTGGTATGTTTCCCAGCACACATGACCCATGTCACGAGTCTACCGTCAGCAGCTCTACATGATTTTGCAGCCAATTACCACCAGTTCCAGACTCAGCTGGACTGTGGCAGTCCACCCAAATGACACTTCTTTTAACAAGGGTGAATAATGTCCCATGAACTGGACATGGCACAGGGCTTAATTTGAGCCACTGGTTGCAAGGGTGGGGGGCACCAGAACTCATTTTAGGAGACCAGGACCAAGGGCATGGAAGAAGCCAGAACATTGACCCCCCCACGCACACTTTCAACAAAGCTCTGATGGCAACAAGCAAGTGAAGGAAGTGAGTCTAACCCTCCCCAGAAGAGCTCTCCTGTCTCTTCCATCCAAGCATCTACCCATTCATACCTTCACCCTTCCATCCACCCATTGTAATCTACTATTTCACCTTTACATGCTGTCAACCATTCATTCTTTCAACCATCATTCAGTCTTTCATCATTCCATCACACATCCACCATCTATGTAGGCACTCGACCATATATCCATCCACTCATACATTCATCCTTTAACGTACACATCCATCAGTAAAGCCTTTCATTCATAAATTGATCCTCTTTCCCATCCATCCACCCACTCACATTTCCATTTACGCTTCCATCCCTTCACACGTCCATCCATCTATCCATTCAGCCAGCCAGCCATCCACTCATTCATCCACCTACTCATTCGTCCTATCATTCTTACCCTTATTTCATTGACCCTAACTTTCACCTTTTCGTCCTTAAAGCTTTCGTTGTGAGCTTTTGCCTGGGGAGTTGCAGACAGAAGAGGCCCATATACAACCCCACCCCCGCTGTAGCCGATATAGCACGGAGTTCACGACTCCCCTCACCAGGACTTGTTTTTCATCATCTGACTTTGACCCAGAACAAAAGGCAGAAAGGAGGCGAAGACCGACCACGCAAAAAACAAAAAAACTGTGGCACATGGAGAAAGCCTGGATGAAAAAGAACCAGCAATAGTGAGATAAAGTGAATGAGAGGATGTGGCCTAAACGGCTAGAGCGGTCGACCTCCAAGCTGGGGTACCAACAATGTCTTCTTTCAGGTGAAGTTGCTGTCCGTTCAGTATTCTGAGGTGCTTTCATCTGCGCCAGTCGGGGTGTTTGCTCTTTGACCTGATATATCTAAAGCGCCCTTTCTGTTGGTATAGATGGTGAGGTTCATTGCATTTTTTAAGCTATTAGTATTGTAAATAACAATGCCTTGTATTTATGTTTTAAAACCCAAAACATAAATAGAAGGCATTGTCATTTACAATGCCAATAGCTAAAAATCGTGTGAATGCGAGACCTATTGCATTGCAAATGCTTGTTTTCCTTTGCAGAGACATCGCACTTTGTTGCACGTTAGGAGTGCTTCGACCTCCTGGCTATGCAGGGCTGAAGCGCAAGCCTAAAATTGTGGAGTGGGGAGTAAGGACACGCTAGTCTCCTAGGTCGCGCAGTCCTCTTTTTATCTTCATGGGCCATTTGTGTGCATGAGCGCCTCCCCCTATTGCTGCCTAACTCAGCGCAGTTTGATTGAACGCATCAGTGGTGCGTTAACTCCCGCCTGTGCCTCTCACCCTGTGCTCTCCCCGTAGACGTCTTGGTTAGATAAGGACTTCCAGGGTTAAAATAATTTCTTAGGCTGTTTGCCTAGAGTGCAACAGGCAGCTCCCTCCATGCTTTACTTGTATTGCTACTGTGCCTGCCTGGGGTTTTCTAATTTGGTGGCACTCCCCCTTTGAAGCTCTTTTTTATAAAGGTGTGATCAGCCTCCCCTGAGGTGCAACTGTGACTGCTTTGCAGCTTTATGGCTATGTATGATCTATTTGTAGGTGAGATGGACCAATATTACGATGACCCTGAGGGATCTCTGGAGCAAGACTTGGTCGAAGCCCTGGACGCTGGTGTCCAACAGTCAGTAAATAAGCCCTAAGTTAGGGCTTTGGGCCCTATTACTAGACATCTGTGTGGCTATTCAAGCCAGCAAGGATGTATCTCTACTCCCTCTCTTTAACTGGGTATGATGGCCCACCTCACAGACAAGGCAAGACCAGAGGGAAACCTACAAAGGCACTCCACTCAGCGGCCTTTGAAAAACTTGCGGACTCCCTGTTGGGGGAACTTGAGTATAATGCTCCTCCTGCTAACGCATCATCCCCTTCGCAGAAACTTGGGGATTCAGTTTCTTCAGGCTCTGATAGATCGGACCATGATGACGAGCCAAGTCACAGCAAAAGAAAGCGCAAGGCTCACCACGATGAGTCCCAGAAGCGCCTCAAGGTGCTTGAATTTGAGCCAGGTGACATCATCCACCCAGGGTCCACCAACTGGCTTCCCCCACAAGAGGTGGCTGATTATAGTCCCACATATTCCAGGGCCTTGATAAAGAGTTCAGGGCACGACTACGCTCTGAATGACCCAGGCCGAATCTCCCCAGCAAGGAGTCCAAAATGCCTCTTGTGGACCCAACTATGGTCACATATCTTAAAAAATACTCAAAGGGTCCCAAGAAGGGACTGGATCGTGCCTGGTGCAAATATCAGGAAGAGTTGTTGGACGTCACTGGCCCTCTCACTAAGATCCTAGAGCTGGCTTTTCAGGCCAAAGATTTTGCGACGCCCATCTACCCCATTGTCTTAGTGGGATGGGCTCAAAGAGCCATGTGTCAACTTTGAAATGCAAACTGCGCAATCTCCACTGAGCGTAGACGCTCAATACTCATGAAGATTGACCAGAAACTGAAGGAGCTGGCACTTTCGGATGCGAGTCCAGTGGCACAGGGTCTCCTGTTTGGGACTCCATTCCTTAAGAAGCTGTCTAAGTTTGTAGCGATTCCTGGGGTTTCAGGTGGATTCGGTCTTAGCACAGATAGTCCTTCCCCCTCAGAAGGTCAGGAATATCAATGAGTTGAAGCCTGCTTTGTGCAGACAAACGATATCATTGAGATCGATAGCTTGGCTTGTAGGGCTTCTAGCATCTTCTATCCAGGTAATCTTCCCAGGCCCTCATCACTACAGAGCCCTTCAATAGCTTAAGATTCAACACCTCCAGAGGGGCCTCAATTATTCGCAGCAAGTCAGTTTGTCGGAGGAGGCCTGGATGGAAATGTCCTGGTGGTTGATCAGAAGGTGGCCTGGAACGGCAGAGCGATCTTTGGAGATGATTATTGAATCGAATGCCAGATGATAGGGCTGGGGTGCGAGATGCGGTCCGATCTGGACGGGGGCAAATATCCGTTGAAGGGGAACTTCCAACACATCACAAATTCATCCAGGTTTGCAGTCAGTGCTTTAAACGGCCCGGTACTGAGTACCGGTACTTTTTTATTTTGAGAGGGAGAGTACCTGCACTTCTCAAGAGTGACGTAATACTTTTAATTGGAGAGTACCGGCACTAAGCTGGCGGGGGTATGCCCAGACGTGGGTCCCTTGCTCACTTTGCCACTGGATTCAGGCAAGCCTGGCTGATGACGGCTGAAATGCCAGAAACCGGTCCTAGGATGCTTGTTTCCGGTCCAGGGAAGACATGGCTTGGCAGTTCGGGCTGGACTGTTCCCATGAGGCACAGGGTCAGACTGATTTGCATATGGCCATGTCTGAACTGGGGTGGTGGAGTGAGCTAAAGAATGATGATGGATTAAACCCAGATCAGTTGACTGGGGGTGAGTGTTTGATTGGCTCAAACGTTCCGTCCATCATCCCCTTTTGTATCGCTTTGGTCGCCCTAAGTTGGCGGGGGTATGCCCAGACGTGGGTCCCTTGCTCACTTTGCCACTGGATTCAGGCAAGCCTGGCTGATGACGGCTGAAATGCCAGAAACCGGTCCTAGGATGCTTGTTTCCGGTCCAGGGAAGACATGGCTTGGCAGTTCGGGCTGGACTGTTCCCATGAGGCACAGGGTCAGACTGATTTGCATATGGCCATGTCTGAACTGGGGTGGTGGAGTGAGCTAAAGAATGATGATGGATTAAACCCAGATCAGTTGACTGGGGGTGAGTGTTTGATTGGCTCAAACGTTCCGTCCATCATCCCCTTTTGTATCGCTTTGGTCGCCCTAAGTTGGCGGGGGTATGCCCAGACGTGGGTCCCTTGCTCACTTTGCCACTGGATTCAGGCAAGCCTGGTTGATGACGGCTGAAATGCCAGAAACCGGTCCTAGGATGCTTGTTTCCGGTCCAGGGAAGACATGGCTTGGCAGTTCGGGCTGGACTGTTCCCATGAGGCACAGGGTCAGACTGATTTGCATATGGCCATGTCTGAACTGGGGTGGTGGAGTGAGCTAAAGAATGATGATGGATTAAACCCAGATCAGTTGACTGGGGGTGAGTGTTTGATTGGCTCAAACGTTCCGTCCATCATCCCTTTTGTATCGCTTTGGTCGCCCTAAGTTGGCGGGGGTATGCCCAGACGTGGGTCCCTTGCTCACTTTGCCACTGGATTCAGGCAAGCCTGGCTGATGACGGCTGAAATGCCAGAAACCGGTCCTAGGATGCTTGTTTCCGGTCCAGGGAAGACATGGCTTGGCAGTTCGGGCTGGACTGTTCCCATGAGGCACAGGGTCAGACTGATTTGCATATGGCCATGTCTGAACTGGGGTGGTGGAGTGAGCTAAAGAATGATGATGGATTAAACCCAGATCAGTTGACTGGGGGTGAGTGTTTGATTGGCTCAAACGTTCCGTCCATCATCCCCTTTTGTATCGCTTTGGTCGCCCTAAGTTGGCGGGGTATGCCCAGACGTGGGTCCCTTGCTCACTTTGCCACTGGATTCAGGCAAGCCTGGCTGATGACGGCTGAAATGCCAGAAACCGGTCCTAGGATGCTTGTTTCCGGTCCAGGGAAGACATGGCTTGGCAGTTCGGGCTGGACTGTTCCCATGAGGCACAGGGTCAGACTGATTTGCATATGGCCATGTCTGAACTGGGGTGGTGGAGTGAGCTAAAGAATGATGATGGATTAAACCCAGATCAGTTGACTGGGGGTGAGTGTTTGATTGGCTCAAACGTTCCGTCCATCATCCCCTTTTGTATCGCTTTGGTCGCCCTAAGTTGGCGGGGGTATGCCCAGACGTGGGTCCCTTGCTCACTTTGCCACTGGATTCAGGCAAGCCTGGCTGATGACGGCTGAAATGCCAGAAACCGGTCCTAGGATGCTTGTTTCCGGTCCAGGGAAGACATGGCTTGGCAGTTCGGGCTGGACTGTTCCCATGAGGCACAGGGTCAGACTGATTTGCATATGGCCATGTCTGAACTGGGGTGGTGGAGTGAGCTAAAGAATGATGATGGATTAAACCCAGATCAGTTGACTGGGGGTGAGTGTTTGATTGGCTCAAACGTTCCGTCCATCATCCCCTTTTGTATCGCTTTGGTCGCCCTAAGTTGGCGGGGGTATGCCCAGACGTGGGTCCCTTGCTCACTTTGCCACTGGATTCAGGCAAGCCTGGCTGATGACGGCTGAAATGCCAGAAACCGGTCCTAGGATGCTTGTTTCCGGTCCAGGGAAGACATGGCTTGGCAGTTCGGGCTGGACTGTTCCCATGAGGCACAGGGTCAGACTGATTTGCATATGGCCATGTCTGAACTGGGGTGGTGGAGTGAGCTAAAGAATGATGATGGATTAAACCCAGATCAGTTGACTGGGGGTGAGTGTTTGATTGGCTCAAACGTTCCGTCCATCATCCCCTTTGTATCGCTTTGGTCGCCCTAAGTTGGCGGGGATATGCCCAGACGTGGGTCCCTTGCTCACTTTGCCACTGGATTCAGGCAAGCCTGGTTGATGACGGCTGAAATGCCAGAAACCGGTCCTAGGATGCTTGTTTCCGGTCCAGGGAAGACATGGCTTGGCAGTTCGGGCTGGACTGTTCCCATGAGGCACAGGGTCAGACTGATTTGCATATGGCCATGTCTGAACTGGGGTGGTGGAGTGAGCTAAAGAATGATGATGGATTAAACCCAGATCAGTTGACTGGGGGTGAGTGTTTGATTGGCTCAAACGTTCCGTCCATCATCCCCTTTTGTATCGCTTTGGTCGCCCTAAGTTGGCGGGGGTATGCCCAGACGTGGGTCCCTTGCTCACTTTGCCACTGGATTCAGGCAAGCCTGGCTGATGACGGCTGAAATGCCAGAAACCGGTCCTAGGATGCTTGTTTCCGGTCCAGGGAAGACATGGCTTGGCAGTTCGGGCTGGACTGTTCCCATGAGGCACAGGGTCAGACTGATTTGCATATGGCCATGTCTGAACTGGGGTGGTGGAGTGAGCTAAAGAATGATGATGGATTAAACCCAGATCAGTTGACTGGGGGTGAGTGTTTGATTGGCTCAAACGTTCCGGTCCATCATCCCCTTTTGTATCGCTTTGGTCGCCCTAAGTTGGCGGGGGTATGCCCAGACGTGGGTCCCTTGCTCACTTTGCCACTGGATTCAGGCAAGCCTGGCTGATGACGGCTGAAATGCCAGAAACCGGTCCTAGGATGCTTGTTTCCGGTCCAGGGAAGACATGGCTTGGCAGTTCGGGCTGGACTGTTCCCATGAGGCACAGGGTCAGACTGATTTGCATATGGCCATGTCTGAACTGGGGTGGTGGAGTGAGCTAAAGAATGATGATGGATTAAACCCAGATCAGTTGACTGGAGGTGAGTGTTTGATTGGCTCAAACGTTCCGTCCATCATCCCCTTTTGTATCGCTTTGGTCGCCCTAAGTTGGCGGGGGTATGCCCAGACGTGGGTCCCTTGCTCACTTTGCCACTGGATTCAGGCAAGCCTGGCTGATGACGGCTGAAATGCCAGAAACCGGTCCTAGGATGCTTGTTTCCGGTCCAGGGAAGACATGGCTTGGCAGTTCGGGCTGGACTGTTCCCATGAGGCACAGGGTCAGACTGATTTGCATATGGCCATGTCTGAACTGGGGTGGTGGAGTGAGCTAAAGAATGATGATGGATTAAACCCAGATCAGTTGACTGGGGGTGAGTGTTTGATTGGCTCAAACGTTCCGTCCATCATCCCCTTTTGTATCGCTTTGGTCGCCCTAAGTTGGCGGGGGTATGCCCAGACGTGGGTCCCTTGCTCACTTTGCCACTGGATTCAGGCAAGCCTGGCTGATGACGGCTGAAATGCCAGAAACCGGTCCTAGGATGCTTGTTTCCGGTCCAGGGAAGACATGGCTTGGCAGTTCGGGCTGGACTGTTCCCATGAGGCACAGGGTCAGACTGATTTGCATATGGCCATGTCTGAACTGGGGTGGTGGAGTGAGCTAAAGAATGATGATGGATTAAACCCAGATCAGTTGACTGGGGGTGAGTGTTTGATTGGCTCAAACGTTCCGTCCATCATCCCCTTTGTATCGCTTTGGTCGCCCTAAGTTGGCGGGGGTATGCCCAGACGTGGGTCCCTTGCTCACTTTGCCACTGGATTCAGGCAAGCCTGGCTGATGACGGCTGAAATGCCAGAAACCGGTCCTAGGATGCTTGTTTCCGGTCCAGGGAAGACATGGCTTGGCAGTTCGGGCTGGACTGTTCCCATGAGGCACAGGGTCAGACTGATTTGCATATGGCCATGTCTGAACTGGGGTGGTGGAGTGAGCTAAAGAATGATGATGGATTAAACCCAGATCAGTTGACTGGGGGTGAGTGTTTGATTGGCTCAAACGTTCCGTCCATCATCCCCTTTGTATCGCTTTGGTCGCCCCTAAGTTGGCGGGGGTATGCCCAGACGTGGGTCCCTTGCTCACTTTGCCACTGGATTCAGGCAAGCCTGGCTGATGACGGCTGAAATGCCAGAAACCGGTCCTAGGATGCTTGTTTCCGGTCCAGGGAAGACATGGCTTGGCAGTTCGGGCTGGACTGTTCCCATGAGGCACAGGGTCAGACTGATTTGCATATGGCCATGTCTGAACTGGGGTGGTGGAGTGAGCTAAAGAATGATGATGGATTAAACCCAGATCAGTTGACTGGGGGTGAGTGTTTGATTGGCTCAAACGTTCCGTCCATCATCCCCTTTTGTATCGCTTGGTCGCCCTAAGTTGGCGGGGTATGCCCAGACGTGGGTCCCTTGCTCACTTTGCCACTGGATTCAGGCAAGCCTGGCTGATGACGGCTGAAATGCCAGAAACCGGTCCTAGGATGCTTGTTTCCGGTCCAGGGAAGACATGGCTTGGCAGTTCGGGCTGGACTGTTCCCATGAGGCACAGGGTCAGACTGATTTGCATATGGCCATGTCTGAACTGGGGTGGTGGAGTGAGCTAAAGAATGATGATGGATTAAACCCAGATCAGTTGACTGGGGGTGAGTGTTTGATTGGCTCAAACGTTCCGTCCATCATCCCCTTTTGTATCGCTTTGGTCGCCCTAAGTTGGCGGGGGTATGCCCAGACGTGGGTCCCTTGCTCACTTTGCCACTGGATTCAGGCAAGCCTGGCTGATGATGGCTGAAATGCCAGAAACCGGTCCTAGGATGCTTGTTTCCGGTCCAGGGAAGACATGGCTTGGCAGTTCGGGCTGGACTGTTCCCATGAGGCACAGGGTCAGACTGATTTGCATATGGCCATGTCTGAACTGGGGTGGTGGAGTGAGCTAAAGAATGATGATCAGTTGACTGGGGGTGAGTGTTTGATTGGCTCAAACGTTCCGTCCATCATCCCCTTTTGTATCGCTTTGGTCGCCCTAAGTTGGCGGGGGTATGCCCAGACGTGGGTCCCTTGCTCACTTTGCCACTGGATTCAGGCAAGCCTGGCTGATGACGGCTGAAATGCCAGAAACCGGTCCTAGGATGCTTGTTTCCGGTCCAGGGAAGACATGGCTTGGCAGTTCGGGCTGGACTGTTCCCATGAGGCACAGGGTCAGACTGATTTGCATATGGCCATGTCTGAACTGGGGTGGTGGAGTGAGCTAAAGAATGATGATGGATTAAACCCAGATCAGTTGACTGGGGGTGAGTGTTTGATTGGCTCAAACGTTCCGTCCATCATCCCCTTTGTATCACTTTGGTCGCCCCTAAGTTGGCGGGGGTATGCCCAGACGTGGGTCCCTTGCTCACTTTGCCACTGGATTCAGGCAAGCCTGGCTGATGACGGCTGAAATGCCAGAAACCGGTCCTAGGATGCTTGTTTCCGGTCCAGGGAAGACATGGCTTGGCAGTTCGGGCTGGACTGTTCCCATGAGGCACAGGGTCAGACTGATTTGCATATGGCCATGTCTGAACTGGGGTGGTGGAGTGAGCTAAAGAATGATGATGGATTAAACCCAGATCAGTTGACTGGGGTGAGTGTTTGATTGGCTCAAACGTTCCGTCCATCATCCCCTTTTGTATCACTTCTCAAAAACAAGCAGGTACTCTGGTACAGGTACCTGCACTTCTATTTTTCCATTTCAAGCACTGTTTGCAGTTACTTATCTTTGTTTCCTATGAGGAAAGACTACACTGAAGTCGTAATCACTGGCCATCATAAAGAAAATTTCATAACATAGAAACTATACCAGAATGAGAATTTATAACATCAGCAATCAATAGATCCAAACAGTATAAATTCATATACATACATAGCTAGGGTGGGATAAGCCTCGCCTCCGTGTCCTTAAAAAATTAAAAATTCTTACTGCTAATGCTAGAATTTTTTAATTCCGTGTGCTACTTTTGAGATGTCAGATAGTCCGTCGAAATGCAAGGACTCTGTGGAAAGGGAAAAATTCGCCAAACGTAACTGAATAAGGTGAACGTGTTCCAGTGTTGTAGACTGAGCCAAAGCACACAGTATATTTTATCTAATTGGCAACAATGAAAGCTCCCCAAAATGAGCAACTTAAGAGAAAGCGTATATTCTAAAGTCTCCATTTCTTTGGTTGAGGGCGGACTCTTGACTCTGATATTAACGCAGTCCTCGATCCATGTCTTCCTGTGTGATCGATTTCTGTTCCCGAATTGTAAATCAAGCAGCGTTGTCCTTCCTTCGTTTCTTTCAGTCTAGGCCAGACGGTGACGCGAGTGTCGCGCGCCGGCTCAGCTGAGTGGGGCTGAATGACGCAGGGTCGCGCGCCGGCCGCTGTGCGCAGGAGGGGTTGTGGTCTGAGCGATGCGGAGCCGGGCGCAGTCGGAGCGGCCGCGGCAGCCTCCTGGAGACGGCTGTGTGAGTAGCCGCGGCCCGTGGATGGATCTGCTGAGATCCGGGAGGGGCGCGGACGGGGCAGAAGGGAGAGATGTTCTCGGGACATGTAAAGTAAACCTTTGCCCCTTTAGCACGGACAATAAATGTTGAGGGAGGCAATACGGTATCACCCTCTTTGAAGGAGAGCAGATCCAGTCTGTCCTGGGAGAGAGGGGCGAGTTGTTTAGGGGCTTGCTACGAAGGGCTTACGAGCTGTTTGCCTTTGGAGAAGGTAAGGAGATCCCTGGGCACCTAAGGTTAACATATCTGGCTATTTACCTAGTAGGAGGGTAAAATAATTTATTGTATCAAATTAAAAAAAATATAATACATGCCGTATATAATACTGTAATCTTATATACTCAGAGACCTAGTTGTAAAAACAATGGCGGAGTATGGTATTCTCACATTTGCCTAGTGTATAGAGAAAGATTTGTCCTTGACTGGGAGTGGAACATATCCGCTGGATTGCGGATGGTCGGTAGGTTGATGGAGTCGAGGCGGGGTTTATTTGATCTGGTAAAGAGTGTGGATATCATGGTATGACCTTGGTGGGGTTAACAAGATCGGTCTGAGTTGGGTGAATGACGTCTGCTCGGGGTTCAGAGCTCTTCCCTTGAGTGGAAGTGTGCGATGTACTTTTAAAGGGGTGGATGGTCCTAGGGACTTAAATAGATCTTTTCAGGTTGGTGGAAAAAATATCTGACTTGAGAACCAGTATTACTTAAGAGATTTAATCCAGGCTTCTCCAACGAGTAGCTCGTCAGCTAAAGGTAGCTCACCAGCTACCTGTAAGTATCTGTAAGATTTTGCTTGGTTGGATAAATATATGTATACCATAATTGAACAGTGTATACTCGAGACAAATGTGTTTATTTTCAGAACTCATAAGCTGATGTTTGGAGAAAAATGGTTGCATTTCCAAAATACAATTAAAGTTGATATTTGAGTGATAAATCATGTGGCGCTGCGGAGACTTATTAGTAACTACCTTGGTACCAGGGACATCACTGCTATGATTGTTATGTTTAAATATATAGTCATATGCCACATTGCCAAAGCGTTTTTTACATTATTGCTGGCAACCATGCCTGATGTCCTGAGGTGACCTGTGCTGGTAATATTGCTTATGGTGGCCACTAATGTAATTTGGTGTGATGTGGTCAGTAGTACAACACTAATATTAGTACCTGTGAATGATTGTCATTAATTATAAGTAGCTTGTATTACAGAAAAGGTTGAATATCCCTTATAATCTCTGGATTGGGTCCGTCTTTCTTGTAGATGAGTTAGCAAAGGGAATATGCAGTGTAAGGACAAGGGTGATACATTCTGCTCAGGATAATTCTACTACTGAGGCACATTCCTGCCATGGGTGGATAGGACTCCCATAGTAGAACATAAATGCTAGTGATAGTTGACAAAGATGCCGTTAGTAAGGAGGAAATGCAGATCTTCATTGGGGTAGGTGAGAGGGGTGTGTAGTTTGTAGACTTTAGTGTGTTTATCTTTGTCATATTACTTAGGTGGGACACAAGTGCGAGAGTTCCCTCCAGTGCCGTGTTCCATTGTGTTTAACAGACAAAGGACGTTTCATTGAGCTCAGCTGGACAGTTAGTCAGCGGCATTCTGTTGGAGGTAAATGCTTAGTCTATGCTTTGCTACTTCGTAAACTTTCATTACTTGGGCCCAGCTGTGTTGTATCTTACCTCAGTTTAACACTGGCGACAAGTTGCTAAAGGTCCATGGAGTGCGGTGAGGAGACTGGTTGGTGCGCTGATTACTGTGTATGTTTTTGGCAGAGCCTGAGCTTGGAGTTTTTCGTTTAGGACTGCACCTCCCAACAACCAGTCAAGCGCTGAGATTTGTGTCATCTAAACAGGGTGACCAGATTTTGAGAAGTAAAAACTGGGACAGGCCAGATACAGAAGTAGGGCTAAAGATATATATCCTGGAAGAGAGTGTCACTCCTTTAATATTACAAGGAAAAACGTACTTCACCTTTCGTTTCTGTAAAACAAGCCCACCAGCCAATCATAAGTGACCGAGTTTTAATCTCGTCAATGCTCATAGCATAACGCGTTTCGACTCTACACGAGTCTTAGTCATATGCAGATACAGGGAGTTGTCACTTCATTGGTATTTAAGTAATTGAAGCAACAACAGTGAGGAAGGACATGTAATTCAAAAAACTTCTACATGCGATGTAAACAGGAAGGATTTGTGGTACACAAAATGACCCAAGTGGATATTTCTTAAAGTTTTTGAAAAAGTCACAGTGTATGTGTCAAGAGTTTGATGCACTGATAAATCAGTTCAAATATATTCTTTCCTCGCATCATTTATTAACACTGGCCTTAGTATGTATGTGTGTGTGTGTGTATATATATATATATATATATATATATATATATATAGAGAGAGAGAGAGAGAGAGAGAGAGAGAGAGAGAGAGAGAGAGAGATATATATATATATATATATATATATATATATATATATATATATATTCACTGAAAGCAGCAACGGCTAAAGTTATATTATGATAAAAACATCTGCTTTTGTTGGGGAAAAACGTATAAATTCACTGAAAAAATAAAAGGTTAAAGAAACGTTATAGTTAGGTGAATATGTCAGTGACCACATTAACATTTTGAACTAAATAAAAACACACAAATTCACTAGTTATAGATAGCCGAGCTAATTATAACTTGTGCCCCCGCAATGCACTGTTTATGACCTCACATACTACATCACTCTTGACAGAGCTAACTATAACTTGTGCCCCGGCAATGCACTGCTTATAACCTCACATACTGCATCACTCATGACATGTTCTGACATCATTTATGACATCCTCCAATGAGTGTGTCAGTTTAATCTATACTTTACGTTGGTGTTTGTAGCTACCATAGTACTTCATCATCTCATTTTGTACAGCCTGTTTCCAGCTAATGGGTGTAAATGTTTACGAAATGCATATCATTCAAATACATCATAGCTGTGTATAGGTATTGAACAAGTTATACATTTTTACATTGAAGAGTAACTCTGTGAGAAGGTGACAGTTGACAATTTATGTTCAGCATGTTTCACACAAGTTTATAAGCTGTGTAGAAAAAGTTTGCAACGGGCAAAGATTGTACATACTAAGTATTGTAAGTAGCCTTGAGTTAGACCGCTGTCTCAGCATGACAATTTCTACGTAACATAGAAGACTGTGTGCAACAGGTATTAAGCTATGTACATGTGATTGTTTTTCTTCAGAAGATGGTTTATCTGTAAAAGTTTCACCATAGTATGAAGGCTGCAGGTAGTATAATCTTTAGCACCTTCAGACATTGCTTATTTTAAGTGAATAATGTATTTTTTACAAATATTGCATAGTGTATACTGTTCTTAGTAGATACTTTTTAATACTCTGTAGTGTATTCCTCATCAGTTTCACTGTCTGCAAACAGTGTGGTACACAGTAAACTGTCTCCATAGAGTGTATATTGTTTACAGTAGACACCTCGGTACATATATCAACTTAATTTCTCAATGTAGGTTCAGTGACTGTCAGGGGTTTGATACAGATTAAAGCTGTCCATAGTAGGGCATTTATTCTGGAACAGATGTTCAGCATTTTTAAGTACTTGGCTTTCTCTAAACAGTTGTATATAGATTGAACACCATATGGAATGAGGGTTTCCCATGTATCTGTGGTTGATAGTTAATATGAACTACGCTACACGGGAACTGTATGGTATAGGATCAATGCTACACAAAACCCATGCTTTCTTCACCTAAGGGAGTTGTATCCGATAAGGCATTAATAATGCCTCATTTTCTTCTGAGCAATTTTGTACTTTAGGCCTTCAAAGCCCTACTAATTTATAGAGCAGTACGTGCAAAACCGAAGCTTGGATGATGTGATCAGTGATGTCATAAATTTAGTCATAGAACATGTCATGAGTGATGTGAGGTCATAAGCAGTGCATGACAGGACGCAAGTTGTAGTTAGCTCTGCTAACTATAACTGGTGATTTTCTGTGTTTTTTTTTTTTTAGTTTAAAACGTTATTGTTGTTACCGACGTATTCACCTAATTAAAGTTACTTTAACATTTTTTTTTTCATTTCTTAGTGAATTTCTACGGTGTTTTTTAAAACAAAAACATATTTTTATTACACCTAACTATAACATTACTTTAACCTTTGTTTTTTTCAGTGAATTTCTAGGGTTTTTACCTGACACTCGGCCAGGCCCTCCAGCATACCTCCCACAAGGCCATATGTTTTTTTAAAGGGGAGGGGGCAAGTGGCCCCCCCCCTCCCGAGCCTTATTAGGCCTGGGGGACCCCATCCCCAGAGCCCTATGTATTTTTAAGGGGAGGTCAGCCAGGTCCCCCCCCCCACTGCCTTATTAAGCCCTGGGGAGCCCATCCCCTCAGGCCTTTCTTTTTAAAGGGGAGGGAGGCTGCAGGGCCCCCCTCCCCAAGCCATTATAAGGTCTGGGGACCCCCATCCTGGGGGCCACTAGTTAAAGTAAAGGGGAAAAAGGCTGCGCAGCCCCCCTCCAAGCCTTTTCCGGCCTGGGCACCCCATTCCCCGGGGCCAGCATTATGAAAAGAGGGTGGCCTGGTGCCCACCCAGGGCACCCATCATACACTCGTTGGGGGGCTGCGCGGGGAGCTCCAGGGCCCCCGCAACCCCAACCGGCTCCCCCATGCAGCGGGAGCCGGTATTGCTCCCGCACGCAGGGAGCATCTACTTATGCTGCTCCCTCTGGGCGTGATCAATATTTTGATCTATTTCCCTGACTGCATCACTACAGGCAAAGAGGAATTGTCTGAAATAACTTATGTAATTTATCTTTTCCAGGCGGCCCAGGAGGAGATCAGATTTAGCGTAGTCTTGTTAATGCACACATTTACTAGGCTAAGTTTAAATAATATTAGTTAAGGTAGGGCCTCCACCCTGTGTCCCCCGCCTTCCTTCCCACTCTTTTTCCCCTCTGCTGCTAGCATGCAGCTGACCTGCTGTGCTGCCTGAAACAAAATAAATTATGTGAGTTATTAAAGACTTTACAGGCACCGAGCATACTTTTAATTTCTGCTTTGCAGTGTGAGTTGATATTTGTCCCAAAAACCAGGACATGTATTTAAAATTAGAAAAAGCGTCAGGACGCAGTGACAGTCCTCTAAAAACCGTGACTGTGTGGGGAAATCTGGGACGTCTGGTCACCATACATCTAAAGGACTGCTCCTATCCACTGGAGGGTCTTTGCAGTGCAGTTGAACAATCTGTGGTAGTATCATTGGATACTGGGGTGTGAGAGCCACCTTTGGAGTTTGCGGTGACAAGGTGGAGCAACAGAAGTGACATGCTGTAAGGGAGGCACAGTGTGGAATAGACGCCTGTGTCGGATCTCCAGTTACGCAACAAGTGCGCTGGCAAGATTTGCACTAGTTTATGGTCACGTGACAAGGGCACATCGATGTATGCTTCATATACACATAGTAGGGACACTTTGTGAGGGGAAGCAAGATAGTGGCCAGAGTTTAATTGGGTCATGTTGCTAAGGTGCCAGCAAGTGAGCATTCGCGTGGTCAAGTGGCAGGGATGTGTTGTCATATGCTTCATTTGCTCTATTTCTGGATATTTGGCCACATATGGGGCATTGACGAACGTGTTCCTTAAACTGCAGTCAGCAGTGGCTGTTTCATCGGTTTCCTCAGGGATTGTACTGCAAGTGCTGAAAGCATTTCAACCTCAGCATACCTGTTGATGGAAGGTGTTCTCAGTGTAAAATACAAGCTTGTCTCGTAATTTTATGCTTAATCTGGGAAGGCCCAGCATGTCCTGGGGGGGAAAAAAGGGTTTCATTATTTTTAGAATTCCTTAATGGTGATTGATAGTGAAGGATTTTCATCTACAAGATTTGCGTTATTATATAACTGTTTAGACAAGTAGGGGTAGAACGTTTTTGATCATCTGCCTGAAATCATGCTAACGTAAAAATCAAGAGAGCGTGACCTCACACAGAGGATGATGTGTCACCACTTTCTCTACTCGGAGCCATGCGATCAGGAGGATTATCAACCAACATTGGGACCTAATCTCAGATGATTTGGACCTGCAAGACCCACCAATGCACTCTTTTAAACAAGCATTGGCATAGCCAATAGGTCTTGCCTTTGGGGCCTTATAAGTGTTTAGCCAGAGCTATTGACTTTGCCAATGTCTTCAAGCTGTGCTGTAGAGGAGTGTGGCTGCTGTGCAGCATGCTGAAAAGTTATAATAAAAAAGTGTCAGAAGCATTTTTGTTACTTTATATATGACCAAGAAGGCATTATGTAAAACTGAACGACCATATTAAAAAAAGTATTTACAATAAAAAATTTCCTCAGTTTTCTTTTGTTCTTGCAATGCTGGCAACTTGTTTCTGCCTATTGCAATGGTTGTTTGTTAAAGCTTTTTTTTTGAGGGGGCATAAACAATCGGAGGGTGAAGGTTGGGAACTAGTACCTGTATTATAACACTAGCAGCGGCCAGACGCTAGGGGAGAATCAACAGATGCCAGATTCCGAGAGCAGGCTGAGGTGGTGCTGAGTGATGCTGAGGTGGTAGTGGTGGTGGTGGTGACTGTTGCGGAGATGATGCGGAGGTGATGCTGAATGATACTCAGGTGTTGCTGAGTGATACTGCTGTGGTGCTGAGTGATGCTGTGGTGGTGCTGAGTGATATTGTCTTGGTGCTGAGTGATGCTGTGGTGGTGCTGAGTGATATTGTCTTGGCGCTGAGTGATGCTGTGGCAGCGCTGAGTGATGCTGTGGTGGCGCTGAGTGATGCTGTGGTGACGCTGAGTGATGCTGTGGTGGCGCTGAGTGATGCTGTGGCGGCGCTGAGTGATGCTGTGGCGACGCTGAGTGATGCTGTGGCGGCGCTGAGTGATGCTGTGGCGGCGCTGAGTGATGCTGTGGCGGCGCTGAGTGATGCTGTGGCGGCGCTGAGTGATGCTGTGGTGGCGCTGAGTGATGCTGTGGTGGCGCTGAGTGATGCTGTGGTGGCGCTGAGTGAAGCTATGGCGGCGCTGAGTGAAGCTATGGCGGCGCTGAGTGAAGCTATGGCGGCGCTGAGTGAAGCTATGGCGGCGCTGAGTGAAGCTATGGTGGTGCTGAGTGAAGCTATGGTGGTGCTGAGTGAAGCTATGGTGGTGCTGAGTGAAGCTATGGTGGTGCTGCTGAGAGATGCTGTTGTGGCGCTAAGTGATGCTGTGGTTGCGCTGAGTAATGCTGTGGTTGCGCTGAGTGATGCTGTGGTTGCGCTGAGTGATGCTGTGGTTGCGCTGAGTGATGCTGTGGTTGCGCTGAGTGATGCTGTGGTTGCGCTGAGTGATGCTGTGGTTGCGCTGAGTGATGCTGTGGTTGCGCTGAGTGATGCTGTGGTTGCGCTGAGTGATGCTGTGGTTGCGTGATGCTGTGGTTGCGTGATGCTGTGGTTGCGTGATGCTGTTGTTGCGCTGAGTGATGCTGTGGTTGCGCTGAGTGATGCTGTGGTTGCGCTGAGTGATGCTGTGGTTGCGCTGAGTGATGCTGTGGTTGCGCTGAGTGATGCTGTGGTTGCGCTGAGTGATGCTGTGGTTGCACTGAGTGATGCTGTGGTTGCACTGAGTGATGCTGTGATGGCGTTGAGAGATGCTGTGATGGCGTTGAGAGATGCTGTGATGGCGTTGAGAGATGTTGTGTTGGTGCTGATTGATGCTGTGGTTGCGCTGAGTGATGCTGTGGTGATGCTGAGTGATGCTGTGGTGTTGCCGAGTGAGAGATAGAGTGAAGATATAATGCCCAATTAGAGAGGGTGGTGAAAGAGAGAGAGAAAGGGTGTACATAGAATAAAGAGTGGAGCGGGATAGAGAGAGAGAAAGAAGGGGAGAGAGAGTGAATGAAGGAGTTTGAAAGAGAAACAGATAAAGGGGTGAGAGAGAATGAAAGGCTAAAAAAGATAGAGAGGGGAGAGTTAATTAAGTAGAGAGAGAATTAGAGAGGGGAGAGAGCGAGACAAGAGTGGGGGGTGTGGAGTTTAAATAGTGAAGAAGTGACGCGAAAAAAGTAACCTTAAATATAGCTTTGTGCTTTGCGCGAATAAATATAAAAAAAAAACAGAGTGAGACAAAAATACTGGTAATTAGGCTGTGACTCCCAATATAAAACAAATAGCGATATAAGGTGAAATCAACCCACCGAAGCAATATTTCTAACTAGACAAAAAAAAGCTTGCATTTCAATGCTAATCGCTGTTGTTTTTCATGTGACTTTAGTCCAGGGCCCTCAGTTGGTAATGTGAGCTGCTGCTGCGATTGAAACATCAGAGTCCAGAGAGTTAATGAGCCATGACGAGGAAATGAGGAAGAGATAGGAAACCCAGATGGCAGCTGCGCGCGTGCGTGCACGCCATCGTGAACGCAAGCTGGTCGCCAGCCGAAAACCAGTGGGTTTGCACTTCCAAAACCCGCTTACTAAAACTCTCGGCCAGACCAGCGCAAGCGCTGGTGCAGGCCGAGACCTAAAAAGGAAAAAGTGTCAAAGACCATGTGGTACGGTCACTTCTGGATCCGCCAATTGAACCATCTATTCAGTCAATGTGGGGCCTCCCTACAGCCCTTGGCCATTTCAAATGTGGCCGGTGTAAGGCCTGCAAAATGACCATTCAGACTAAACAATTCATTCATAAACAACATGTTGTTGATCTAAAATCCTTTACCAATTGCAACTCGTCAGATGTAATTTATGCGATTGTTTGTCCCTGCGAGATGGTGTACGTGGGCCAAACTCAACAAAAAGTAAAAACCCGTATACTCCAGCATTGCAGCAGGATTCACTGCGGTGTCCAAGGCACTCCCCTTGTAGAGCATTACCAAAACACACAACACACACCTGAGAGTTTGAAGTTGTTGGTATTAAAGAAGGCTACACTTGGAGACAGAGGTGGCAACGTTCAGTCCACTCTAAATATTCGGGAGTGCAAATGGATGTACCTCTTTGACTCAATCCAGAACGGTCTGAAGGAATTGTATGCAAGCCATGCACAGCTTTCTTGCCTAATCTCAGAATAACCATGTCCATATTCTGTTTAACTACAGTGTTCCGAATCTCAATATGTCAATGAACTCTCCCCTTTCATGGATTTATTTTTTAAAACGTTAAAGGCCCGCATTACTATATGACATATGTACGGGCAACCACTATACATGTTATGTATGGTTTGGATACTTTGTTTCTTCTACTAGATCATAAACATTGTAATTGTTTTTTCTCTAATCTGATGACAATTGTATAATGTACTAACAGATGAGTCATCATGTGTGTATACATTCTCTACATAATCATAATTGGACTCTGTAATGCGTGATATAATGTAAATGTTTTGTTAGTAGGACCGCTATCATCTGTCCTGCAACAAATTATGTTTTTGTAAATAGGCTTTTTTACGTTTTAAACTTGTAATTCTATCTTAGGGAGCTAGATCCAGGATTACACATCCTTTCCTGTTATCTTTTAAATAGCAAGGCGTTTTTGCCCGGATAAGTTCCTTCAAATAATATTCTCCTAATGCTCATCCCTTTCCGAATAGTCTTTCCTCCATTGATTTATTTGTCTGACACGGCATTCCGGCAGTACGTTCTGCCAGCATCCAGCGACTGTCATGACGCGACCTGCACGTGCACGTCATGACGATCCTGTACTTAAGTGCCCAACCTTCCAGTGCTCCGTTTACGATGCCGTGAACGGATGCACTTGTACGCAAAGGTAATTATGAGGTTCTCTATCCCGGTTGTGCCATAAGACCGTGGAAGTTTAAGGGCTCATTATCAACCTAGTTTTGTCCTTCCGTTTTTAGAAACTCGGCACTCTCGAGGCTCATTGTACTTTCATTACTGCGCTAATCTCCGATAAGGTAAACAGCCTTTATTTTAATTATTCCGTCTTTCCAACAGTCAAAACCTTAAATCACATGTTTGTGAGTGGTGGTATACTATTGGTCCCCGTTTTTGGTTGTCTTGCAGCTAATTGGAACCTTGGGTTGTATCTTGGCCCTATTTAAGAAGTTACTAAAGGAATTTAAGTGGATAATTCATACTTTTTACAAAGTAAGTCTAATGGATAGCGCTAGCAGCCAGGATTAATTGGTAGAGGTGTTTCTTAGCATTTTTGACTGATGGCGCCCACCCTGTTTTTCAGGTTGCCATCTAACTGTTCTCTGCATTAGGAGCCCACAGGCCACCCGCATCATTTCGACCACCCAGTGAATGGTGGCCCACGGTAATTCAGCTGTCTGTCCATATCATTAATTATTTAACATGGAAATCATACCAGAGTCTAAATGTTTCTTTGGTTAATTCTCAGGTGCCCCATACACAGTCCTGAGGAAGACCCCTTTTGTAAGGATTAAAGTCACCTGCGTATTGTTGGGGTCAAAACGTCGACTTTGTCATTTTCATGCCAGTTTGGCCAACAGTGCTTTTTCACTGTGCCTATTTTGTATACTCAATGGCTATTAAATTGTTGACACTCAATTGTCAGGCTGGACAAGCCCTTTTGCTGTAAATAGTATTGAGATGCATGTATTGTCACTACCTCTCCTTTCACTTCCATCCCTCACCTGACGCACAATTTTCTCCCCCCTTCCCTTCTATTTTGGGGCACTTCTGTTGTACATAATTTCCAGATGTTTTGCTGGTTTGCGAACATCTAAGGATGTTCAATATGAATAAATAATATTGAGCACAAATTTATAGTGTAAGTAATTCAATGTTTGTCGGTACTTAAATGTTTGTGTTCTTAGAAGTTCTACTGGAACCACTCTCTTCTGTTGTACTGTCTATTACCCAGATCCCAGTGGCTTATTTGGGTTATACCCTTTGTCTGTAACTGAAATCATCACTGCAGCATGTAACTTTGGGAGGTGATAGAAGTAGGTGGAAGCTGTGAATCGCTTAGGGAAACAGGTTTCAGAAAATCTATTGTGGTGTTGGAAAGACACAGGTTTTTTATTTAAAGACGAGTGCATGAGTCGTTGAATGAGCATGTAGCTGCTTTAAGGGTGTAGGCAGCTGTAGATGACTTGGGTAGATTTTTAGATAACTATGTTTGTGATCAAATCACAAGTTTTTGCTTCCACAAGAAAATCCAGTAGGTTTTATTGTGCAGCAGAAATCTGTCTCTTGAAGAAACATTAACTTTGGACAAAAGCGTTAAAAGGTTAATTCTAGTGTACACAGAGTTGGGCAGTGGAGAAAGAACAGTGAGCATTAGAGGGTGGTTCCAAAGAATGTGCAGGACAACTAAGGGGGTGGTTCAGAAACTAAGCTACTTGCTTCAAGTGTGGTGCCAAGAGGCATATTGCCAATTCTAAATCGTGTCCAGCTCTGGGCAAACAATGTTATAAGTGCAAAAAAAATAATTGGTCCTTTCAGCAGGGTTTGCAAAGAATAGCAAGTGCATGTTATTGCAATGATTGGATAGCTACTATCTTATAGTTTGGAAAGGTGCAAGGTTGCCTTGTCCTCAAAAATGTGGTAGTCTGACAAAAGATTGATTTTGTATGGTCACGATTGGGGGGAACAGAGGTACAGGTAGCAGTGGATACAAGTTCACCTATCACACTAGTTTCAGTTGCTTTGTATGGGGTTGATTTTGGTTAGAGTGAGTTGTTTCCCTCTGACATTTTGACTTTTGCATATGATGTGAGTAGGATTAATCTTGTTGGGTATTTTGAATCCACTGTGGGATTTCAAGGGCGACAATTGTGAGCGAGGGTCTCTATTGTGAAACAAGGATGCGCTATCTTGCGGTGGCCTGACCATGGTGCTGTGGGAATGGTAATACGCCCTGCCACTGATAACCCTATCAGTGTGTCGGAGGTTGTGATGGTCGATGAGACCAGCCTTTTTCTGAAATACCCAAAAGTGTTTTAAGAGATACATGGTTGTGTGCGTGATTTTGAGCACAAAACTGTATTAAAAGAAAAATCTTGCTCAGTGGTTTATAAGGTATGAAATGTTCCATTGTTCATAAGGGATGAGCTTAAGGCATGTTTGGATGAGCTGTTTGAAAGAAGGAGTAATTGAGAATGCGAACTCAGCAGAATTGGTACCATCATTTGTAGTGGCCAAATGCAAGTTGAGGGCAAACATTTGTGTGTGGACCTGAATTCATTGAATAAGAACATCCTGATAGAAAGCAACCCTCTGCTCAGGATGCAAGAACTTTTAGCATCTCTAAATGGGGCTTCAGTATTTTCCTTGATAGATTTGTGGGCCGCTTACCACAGGGCATCTTGATGAGCGATCCAAAACACTCACAGCTTTTGTCATACCTTTTTAAGCTTTCGCTTCTGGACCATTCCTTTTGTACTTGTTTCAGCAGCATCAGTGTCTCAGAAGTTAATGTTTAGATTCTTTGGGCATGAAAAAAGAGAACTAGCATACTAGGATGATATCCTGGTGTTTTTTTAAAACCAAGAAAAAGCATCTTTCACCATTATATAAGGTTTTAGAGATCCTCCGCTGTCACAGTATGCCTGTCAGGAAGGAACATTTTTGATTCTGTCCTAGTGATGCATGAGTCGATCAGTTGTATACACTGCTGTTTACAATAACAGTGATTATGAATGAAGACTGCGACTACACCCCACTGCTTTGTTCTGCAAGGTGTCAATTCTGCTCTTTGTAAAGACAACATATTTGGAATATCATGAATAGATAATATTCACATACATATTCAACAAGTATGAGTACCACACACATAAATATGTATAGTGCATTTTCAGCATATTATGTATGTATGTATGTATGGTGTGCGAACAGACATTCTGCTGTAGAGGGTCTAGTTACATGATTGCATCCAGATAGTGTCCGAGAGGGGCCCCAGATACCTCTTGGTCTGTTCTGGAGGGCTTGTGATTCTGCATATGTCTCTGCTAGTTCACCACAGCAGGCAGCGTCCCTGAGCCAGACATTTGTAGAAGGGGGAGGGCCTTTCATCCATGAACAACAGACACTTCTAGGCAAGGAATAACAGTACCACTGTTAACCGTCCTATGGATTTATGGACAGGGTTGATAAAGCCTAACAGCGTCAATCTCAGAGAGCAGTCACCAAGTGCCCGTGCTATATCTTCCAAAGTAAGTTTGTATCAACAGACATTCCCATGCTAGGTGGAACAAGCCATCCGAGGCAGTTCAGCTTTCCTAGCTATTGCCCATATTGACCAGCTTGTGCATCATACCGTTTGTATGAGAGGTTTAGTGTTTTTTTTCTATTATTGTGTTTAGCGTTTCCGTGGTGGTCTGGTCTTTTTCGATGTATACATGTGGAGCATGGGTACTACAGTCAAACCAATAGTTAGCACATTGGGATTATGCTGTGTGATAACCTTCGAAGCCAGACACAGTGAACCCTCTGTGTCATAAACTAGGATGGGTATGGTCCATCTAAGCCTAGGGTTTTTGCCACCCCATATCAGTTGAGTGAGTTGCGACCTAATGCCTTTGAAGAACCTTTTACTGAGATGCATTGGAATATTGTAAAATAAATATAACAATTTGAGGAGTATGAGAGATATATATATATATATTTTTTTTTAAAGCAACTCTTCCCACTATAGACTGTGGTAATGTTATCCTTCGGTCCACATGCTCTCTAAGCTCAAACATGGCCAGTCCTAAATTGTCCTTTATCAGTGCTTGTCTGTCTCTCGAGACCTGCACCCCCAGTTACCTTACTGGTCCCTCACACCATCTGAGTTGGAATTCAATTTCAGTTTTTTTAGCAGCAGCTGTAAGTGGTAGCATTTCAGATTTCCCCTAGTTTATGCAGACTCCAGACAGTCTGCCAAATCAAATTATTTCATAAAGGAGGGCTATGAGATTGGTCTTGGGGTCTTTTATAAAGAGCATAATTTCGCCTGTGTCCATAGACAATAGTAAATGTCATGTAGGGAATACTGTGCTCGTAACAGGGTAGCAACTGGCTCCATCGCCATTTCCCACGCAAGGGCTCCTATCGAACATGGTTTGATCCGTTCCTGTCGCGGGCACTAGGCACAGCCACACAAGTGGGGCAGTGTTTTTGTTGGCACAAGTAGGGCAATGCTGAGTGGTAGGAATTTTGTGGATTCCTGCGAGTTCCGCAAGTCTCCATCGCAGAAATGTAAGGAAAATGTGTGATTTCAAGCAAAGTCTGAGGTTTGCATGGTAGTGTGGGTAAAAAAACAACCTAATGGGATCCACGCAAGTCACCACACCATCCTGGTTTCCCCTAGGTGTCTAGTTTTAAAAAATGTGCAGGTTTGCTAGGTTTCCCTAGGTGCCAACCGTGCTAGGGCCCAAAATCCAAAGCTACCCACTTTGCAAAAAACGGGTCAGGCTTGAGGGGAAAAGTGTGATATATCCCTGTTGGGTTTTGGGCTGTTTCCTGTCGCAGACACTAGTCATATCCATACAAGTGAGGTACCATTTTTATTGGAAGACTTAGGGGAATGAAGGGTGGAAGAAAGTTTGTGGCTCGCTGCAGATCCCAGAACTTTTCATTACAGAAATGTGAGGAAAATTAATTGTTTTAGTTAAAGTTAGAGGTTTGCAAGGGTTTTTGATAAAACAACTAGGTGAGAGCCACGCAAGTTACCCCATCCTGAATTCCCATAGGTGTCTAGTTTTTAAAAAAATGTACAGGTTTTTAAGGTTCCCCCAGGTGCCGGCTGAGCTAGGGCCCAACATCCACATCTACCTACTTTGCAAAAAACAGGTCCGTTTTGAGTGGAAAAAGGTGATGTATTCATGTTGCGTTTTGGGCGATTTCCTGTCGCAGGCTCGAGGCCTAACTGCACAAGTGAGGTACCATTTTTATCAGAAGACATGTGGGAGCATAGAGCAGTGGGATATTTGTTATTATCAATTAGATTTTGCTGCATTTGTGCCTTCCAAATGTAAGCCAGTGTGTAAGAAAGAAGACATTTTGAAAAATACTCTCTAAATCAAGTGCTCCTATAGGTACCCACAATTTCAGATATGTACAAATAGCCACTGCTCCTGAATTACTTATCTTGTGTCCATTTCATAAATATATATGTTACTTTGGTACCTGTTTTTCAGTCTACATAATTCACCATATGAATTGGTCTATACACAATGAAAAAACATTGTACGATGCAGCTCAGTTGTTGGCTCTGGGTACCTCGGGTTCTTGGAGAACTTACAAGCCCGGTATGCCCCCACCACCAAAAGGGTCTAGTGAATGTAATGGTATATTGCTTTTGTCAATCTGCAATCATGACAAAAAGTTACAGATGAAACCGTTGTCACAAATGGCTTTTTTTCCTACTTGTTTTCAATATTTCTTTAGTTCAACACTTAGTTGCCTTGGGAAAACCTTGGGAAATCTACAAGTATGACCCCTTGCTGAATTCAGGATTTTGTCAACTATTCAGAAATATATAGCTTTACTGGATCACCCATGGGTTTCACACTGGTTTCTACCACAAACTGGAAGTAGGTTGTAAGAACAAAAAATAATTTAAAAAAAGGCCTACCACTTTGAAAAATGTCAAAACTGTGGTAAATAATTTGTTTTGATTTAGCTTTGCATGTTCCTGAAAGCTTGGAAGATGGTGACTTTAGCCTAGCAAACCGTTTGTTGATGCCACTTTTATAAATAAAAAAAACAGAGACTTTTATCCAGAGCACTTTTTTTTCCTATTTTTCCCCAAAAGCTCAACAATGAGCTATATTTTGCTATTTTCTCGGTCCCCTCCAGGGGTATCCACAAACCTTGGGTACCTTTATAATCACCAAGATGTTGAATAAAAGGAAACAAATTAAACGTAGATACCTTGTATGGACAGAACATTATGGAGACAAAATCACAAGCTACCCCAAATAGCCTAAAAAGGGCTCAGCACAAGGGGAGGGCAGAGGCCCAACAGTTACCAGAATTGGAGTTATATTTTTGCTCTTCCATCAACAATGGGTTTTCTCTGTTCGAGTTGCTGAGCAGTAGGGAACCACTTTAAGTTATGAAGCCAGCATGGTTTAAGACAAATTGGTTTATGAGGAGGTGGATATGTATGTGGTCAGACAAAGAGCAGCACCTAAGCAAGAGATGAATAAGGTGGATTTTGATTGTAAGAGATGCCCCAAGCAGCTATTTGTTGAAATTGGCAATGTGGTAAAGGTCAAACGTCCTAGGAAGGTACATAAAGGATGGTTTAAATTGGTTTCAACTACGTAAGTATTTAGAAAGCCTAATGGTTCGGTGTAGGTGAAGGATGGTCTGGGGTGGAGTAAGAGAAACATCATTTTGATACAAAAAGGTGCGAGCAAGATGGTAGAGAGATTGAGAGTTAACCTGGACGCTGTATCACATCTGAGTGATGTTTGGGGTAATCGTTTATTTATGTGATATTCTGGTTCAGATAGCTACATTGAAAGAGGCAGAAGAGACACAGTTGGTTGATGGTATGTTGTTAAACAGTCAGTGAGGAGTCAATTCTCCGGTGACGACAGTTCAGATGTTGTTTCGGCATGTGTTGCAATGCTCTGATGGTAGCAAGATCGATCTGGGCAGTAGTGGTGAAGGTGTAGGTACTATGAGGTCAACCAGACTTAAAGGTGTCCCAAGGAATCTCTGTGGTTTTATTTGTTACTAATGTTTTAGTTTTTGAAAATGTAATTTTTATTGTGTGGAGGGAAAGGTTGGTGTTATATGTGGCCTTTGGTGCTTTTGTTGTAGTAATAAGATGGGAGGGGAGTCCAGTAGTTCCCTTGAGTGCTGCGTCACACTGTGTTTAACTAAGCAAGGATGTTTCAAGTGGCGCAGCTGGATAGTTTGTCGCCGGCGCTTCGTCAGAGGTACACTTTCAAGGCTCTGTGCTTTGATACTTAATAAACTTTCATTACCTGGCCCAGTTGTTTTGGATCTTCTCTCAATTTAACAGGGTGATATTTAATAGGAGTGTAGATAACACATTTTCTAAGGTTCAAGTATATGTCCATTGGACATAAATTAGCCTGAATCATACAAATCAATTGGTGGCCCAAGGATGTACGACTAAAATTAATCAGAGTCCAATCTGCAATGGACAAGTTTGGGAACCTTTACTTTGACTAAATTAATACACGCTGCAAACCTAATCCTCTTTAGAAGAGTTACTCGTTTTTTTTTTTTTTTGCATCATGTCTGCTTGTTACATCAGGACTACTAAATTGTATTCCTGTCCAAAATATTACAGTTGTATAGCTAGGGTTTACAACCAGACTTGCTTGCTAATGCAAGCCAAAAGCAGTTAAGTGTTCTTGTATAGGTTATAGTCAGGAAAAATTGTGTTCATGTGCATTGCCACCTCTAGGATCGGGTCGTGCATTCCTGACTTCTACCTTGAGTCGGTACCTAGTATCTCCCGTTTACCCTGGGAGGTATGGTTATTCTTCAGTGATCAAACCTTCATTTTGGGCTCTGTTTTCTAGGGGCCTTCTTTGTTCTGCAGTGTTTGCCTCTGTGTTAATGTGGAGTAAGATATTACCAGTCTTGTATCTGTAACCACAAATTGGGAAAGAAAAAGCCACAACACAGAGCATATTGTCAGAATACTTTGAGACCTTTTTAAGCCCAGTATCTTTCGGCTAACCACCTGTCAACTGCCCAATGACCACAGACGACAGTTCTGGTTCTGGGAAGTGGATCTTTTATTAAGTCCGTTATTGAACAAGGTGTGGGTTTTCTCAGGTGGGTCTGCTATCTTGACTCGTCGCGGGGTTCTCAGCGTTGCCACAGTGGTCTGGCCGGTTTCCTTTCGCCTCTTCACGTCTCTGGCAGTGGCCGTCCCCTCGAGGAAGAAGAGAGAGGCGATTAGTAAGGGTCCCCTGCTCACGGATCCCCCCCTGTCTTCTCGCGCTCTCCTGCTATCGTATTTATTTTTATTTTTATTTTTGTGTTTTATAGAGCGCGAACTTGACCCGTTAGGGTATCAGAGCGCTTTACAGGAAACATAGAAATGTACAATAGGCTTGGAATCACAATAATATACAAAAGGTAAAAGAGGGCAGGGTGCAGGATATATGAAAGATGGTGGACACGAATGTACGGTTTGCGTTTTATAGTTGCTCGAAACGAGTCCCCAGGTTTCTAGGAGAGGTGACTAGTTAATCCGAGGGGAGGCGCTAGTCAGGAGTTAATCAGAGTCTCTGTGCTGGTTGGAGGCAACATTTAAACGAGGAATTTACCCATAAGGAAGGTTTTGGCCTCCTTTTTGAAGCGTGTCAGTGAAGGGATTCTGTGAAGGGATCGTACTTTTGCTCTTCCCACTCTGAGCTCCTCACCCACCCTGGGTTTCTTTTAGCCCTGTGGTCCCAAGGGAGCAACTTACTTCAGTGGCGACCTTTGCCCTATCGGAGACTTGCTAATGGTGGGAGTGGCTCGGTCGACGTCCTCCCAGCGTTTACCCACGTAGACGCTCAGCGCCCCAGACTACAGTTCCAGCCCAACGCCGGACCGAGCAATGTTGAATACAATAAAACAAAAAGGGGGGGGGATAGATACCTCTACTCTTTGTCCCTCTTCCTCCCCTGCTCCTTACAGTCCTGTATATAACGCTTGCGTGTGCAACCACCCGCCCAGTCGGCGTCCGGTTCCCTTGATCACTTGCCTGAAGCCGTGACCCGATGATGGGGTCACGACCGCCTCGTCCAGCACGCCTTTCGCAGGGGACGCCTCCGCCCTGTGGTGATTGGTATCTCCGCCGTCTTCCGGTGTCTTCACGTCGTTGCCTCTTCCGTTCTCCTTCTCCGACCTCCCTTCGGTTTCGTCGTCTCCAGAACCTCGCTCGCCGTTCCCGACCTCCTTCTCTCGCTTGGCGACTTCCGGGTCTTTTGTACTCAGCCCCCACGTGTCCACCGGTATCCATGGAGACGGCACAGACGTTCGTCCTTCGGTGCCCCTGGGGTACTCCTCGCCGTCCTCCCGGAGCACCCTACCACAGTGCCTCCCATCCAGGCATGGCCGATCGGGCCATGCGAGCGCGTCCGCCCTGGAGAGGAAGTCGACGTTCACCTGCTGGGAACCCGGGCGGTGGGATACCTGAAACGAGAAGGGTTGCAGTGCCATGAACCAACGGAGGACCCGAGCGTTCGAGTCCTTGTGGCGTGCCAACCAGACAAGAGGGGCATGGTCCGTCAGGAGGAGAAAAGGACGCCCCAACAGGTAATACTGCAGGGCTTGCACGGCCCACTTGATCGCCAGGCACTCTTTTTCTATTGTGGAGTACCGGGTCTCCTGTGGCAGTAGTTTGCGACTGAGGTAGACTACAGGGTGTAGCCCACCTGAGTCATGTTCCTGGGAGAGGACTGCCCCCAGACCCCTGTCAGAGGCATCGGTCTGTAAGGTGAAGCTTTTCTTGAAGTCTGGACAGATCAGGACGGGATTGCGACATAGTAGCCCGTTCAGGTGGTGGAAGCTGCGCAGCTGTGTCGTGGACCAGTTTTTAACGGTGTTTGGACAGGTTTTCTTCAACATGTCAGTGAGAGGGGCAGCCGTCTCCGAAAAGTGGGGTATGAACCGCCTGTAATAACCCACCAGCCCGAGGAAGGCTCGGATCCCTTTTTTTGTGGAGGGAACTGTCAAGGTTTTAACGGCCTCTACTTTATCGACTTGGGGTCGTATCTGGCCTTTCTGTATATGGTACCCTAGGTAGCGGATGGTGTCGGTGGCCAACATACACTTCTCTGGGTTCGCCGTTAGTCCTGCTTGTCTCAGACCGGTCAGTACTGCTGCGAGGTGGGTGAGGTGTTGTTCCCACGTTTGGCTATGTACCACAATGTCATCAAGGTATGCTGAGGCATAGGAGCTGTGTGGTCGGAGTACCACATCCATCAGTCGTTGGAAGGTGGCAGGGGCTCCGTGTAGGCCGAAGGGTAGAACCGTAAACTGGTACAGGCCCGAGGGGGTGGCAAACGCGTTTTTTTCTCGTGCGGGGGACGTCGGTGCTATCTGCCAGTACCCCTTGGTCAAGTCCAGGGTTGTCATATACTGGGCTGCACCCAGCCGCTCTATCATCTCGTCAACTCGGGGCATGGGGTAGGAGTCGAAACGGGAGACGGCGTTTAGACGCCTATAATCAACACAAAATCGTACTGTGCCGTTCGGTTTTGGTACCAACACAATCGGGGAACACCAAGGGCTGTGGGAGGGCTCTATGATCCCGCTCTGTAGCATGTCTTTAACCTCACTCTCCACCACCCGTCTCCTGGCCTCTGGTATTCTATAAGGTCTCTGTCGTATTGGAGTAGCCCTGTCTGTCCCAATGTCGTGTTGTACGAGGGGTGTCCTCCCTGGAGTCTTGGAAAAGACGTCGCTGTAGTTGTTTACGACGGACAGGAGCGTCTCCACTTGTTTCGAGGTTAGCACGGAGCCCCTGGGAATCATGTGGGGCTCTGTGGTCCCGCTGGGCGGTGGGAACGGTATGTCTAGAGGGGTGCTATTGGTTATCAGTAGATTCACGGGGGCTCTGCCTCCTCCTTTTCTCGTCTACCCATAGTTTAAGCAGGTTAACGTGGTAGATCTGTCCTGTTCTACCCGTGTGGGGGACCGCTACTCTGTAAGTGACTGGGGTGACCCTGGCGGTTACTGCATATGGGCCCTGCCACTGGGCCAGGAGCTTGTTGTCTGAGGACGGGAGGAGTAGTAACACCTTGTCCCCGACCTGGAACTGTCTGAGGGCCGTCTGTCGATCGTACGTCTGTTTTTGTCTTCTCTGAGCTACGTCTAGGTTTTGTTGGACGTCCTCCCATAGGGTGGACAACCGGTCCCTGAGTTGGGCTGCGTAGTCGAGAAGGGTTCTCCCTTCGTCCTCCTCTTCCTCCCATCTTTCTGCCGCCATATCAATCAGGGTTCTAGGTTGCCTCCCGAACACCAGTTCGAAGGGGCTGTAACCAGTGGAGGACTGGGCATGCGTCCTGATCGCGAATAGGGTCAACGGTAGCTGTCTGTCCCAGTCCCTCCCTGTGTCGCAGATCGTTTTCTTCAATATAGTTTTAATGGTTTGGTTGTATCTCTCTACCAAACCGTCTGTCTGGGGGTGGTACACTGAGGTGCGTATCTGCCGTATCCCTAACAAGCGACACACCTGGGCCATCAGCCTAGACATGAAGGGCGTCCCCTGGTCGGTGAGCAGTTCCCGTGGGAACCCGACTCGACTGAAGAAGCCTATCATGGCCTGTGCTACGCTGCTGGTGGTCATGCTTGACAGGGGGATCGCTTCCGGATAGCGCGTGGCATAGTCGACCAGCACCAGTATGTACCTATACCCCCTCACAGAGGTAACTAAAGGGCCTACGAGGTCCATCCCCACCCTAGAGAAAGGGACATCGATAATCGGTAAGGGGCAGAGGGGGGCTCTCGGGATATGCGGGGGATTACAGCGCTGACACCGAGGGCATGCTGCGCAATATCTCCTGATATCCATGTACACCCCTGGCCAATAGAACCGCCTTAAGAGGTATTCCTCTGTTTTCTCCCTCCCGTAATGTCCTCCCCCCGCTTGGTTATGCGCTAAGCTGAGGACCTGGTCCCGATAGGGCAGGGGAACAAGGAGTTGCTTAAGGGCTCCTGTGGGGTTCCTTACCCTCCTATATAGCAATCCCCTAGAGACAATAAAAGAGGGGCCTACCTGTTGGTCCTCTTCTGGTTTCGTCTGGGCCCAGGCATGGCCCAGGGTGGGGTCTTCCTTCTGGGCTGCCCTGAAGCTACACGGTGGTCCTGAGTCTCCTTCCGTTCCTGTGGAGGTAGAAGGAGTGTCAGTCGCCCGTTCAGCACCACCTTCCTCCTATGTTCTCTCTTTTCTCTGCGGGTCTTTTTCTGTTTACCTCGGCCACCGTCTATCTCGGTCGTGGATAACGGGGCCTCTCTCAGCCACTTCTGTCTGTCTTTTTCCTCAATAGCTCTGTTCAGAAGGGCGGAAAAACCGTCATAATCGGTTCCGACTATCATTTCCTCCACCAAACAGGGTATACCTCCAACCCTGATCGATCTTTCCTGTCCCTTTTCTCCTAGGGTTACTATGGCCACTGGGTAGGTTTTATGGTCACCATGTACACACGTTATGGTTACTTTCTCTCCTGTCTGCCATTGGTGTTCCTGTATGCGTTCCCGGGTAAGAACCGAGTGGCGACAACCAGAATCTATGAGGACCTTAGCCTCCCTTCCGTTTATGGTGAGGAACAGGTGATAGGCTTCTTTCCCTTCCCCCGCCCACAGCACTCGCCCTCGTGTATACCCAATGTCCATGGGTTCGGCCGGGGATGTCTTCTGTGGACAATTGCGGGCTATGTGGCCCCATTCTGCGCACTGGAAGCATTGGGGACCCTGGTTTTCCTTGTGGACGGGCCTTGGTAGGAACCGTGGGTCGATCAATGGTCTAGGAGGAGGCTGAGAGGGAGCCGGCGCGGTGAGCCTCCATCTGTGTACCAGCTGTGTTGGAAGACGCGGGGTGAACCCTCTAGGCTCTGGGACCCTCTGATGTGCACAGGCTAACTCGACGGCACTGGTTATGGTAACGTTCGGGTGTTGCTTTACCCAGGCCCGAGTGGCCGCGGGGAGTCCCTCTATGAATTGTTCCATAAGGACCTTCTCCGTCACCTCCTCTGCGGTGGAAGCCTGAGGCTGTAGCCAACGATTCCCCAAATCCTGGAGTCTATAGTAGAACGCTCGCGGGCTGTCCTGGGCTAGCCATTTTTCTCTCCGAAAACGGCTGCGGTAATGTTCCTGGTCGTACCCAAGGCGTTCAAGTATCGTTTGTTTAATCGCCCTATACGGTGTGGTGCCCGCCGGGTTTGCGGCCTGGTACGCTGTTTGTAGTTCGCCCGACAAGAGGGGGGCTATGTATTGTCCCCATCTGTCGGCGGGCCATTGGGCAGTGCTTGCCACTCTCTCGAAGTTTGTGAAAAAGTAGTCGGGGTCCTCACCCGGTTGATATTTTTGTAGCACAGAGCTGGGGACGTTTGGGTGGACTCTACTGCTGGCGATGGTATCGGTCAGCTTCTGGATGGCGGTATCCTGGACGGCCTGGTTCTGCACGATGAGGCCGGCCTGGGCCTGCAGCGCCTCTTGTAGGTGTTCTCTGTCCTTTTGGGCCTCAGTGGTCTGCCCTTCTACCACCAACTGGAGATGGCGCTGGCCCTCAGCCAGCTGTTTCAGCATGTCGTCCAGTCCGATTGTTTGGGTCATGTCCTCGGTGTGGTGGTCCGGGCGTATCCCACTTCTGACACCACTGTCAACTGCCCAATGACCACAGACGACAGTTCTGGTTCTGGGAAGTGGATCTTTTATTAAGTCCGTTATTGAACAAGGTGTGGGTTTTCTCAGGTGGGTCTGCTATCTTGACTCGTCGCGGGGTTCTCAGCGTTGCCACAGTGGTCTGGCCGGTTTCCTTTCGCCTCTTCACGTCTCTGGCAGTGGCCGTCCCCTCGAGGAAGAAGAGAGAGGCGATTAGTAAGGGTCCCCTGCTAGCGGATCCCCCCCTGTCTTCTCGCGCTCTCCTGCTATCGTACTTTTGCTCTTCCCACTCTGAGCTCCTCACCCACCCTGGGTTTCTTTTAGCCCTGTGGTCCCAAGGGAGCCACTTACTTCAGTGGCGACCTTTGCCCTATCGGAGACTTGCTAATGGTGGGAGTGGCTCGGTCGACGTCCTCCCAGCGTTTACCCACGTAGACGCTCAGCGCCCCAGACTACAGTTCCAGCCCAACGCCGGACCGAGCAATGTTGAATACAATAAAACAAAAAAGGGGGGGGATAGATACCTCTACTCTTTGTCCCTCTTCCTCCCCTGCTCCTTACAGTCCTGTATATAACCCTTGCGTGTGCAACCACCCGCCCAGTCGGCGTCCGGTTCCCTTGATCACTTGCCTGAAGCCGTGACCCGATGATGGGGTCACGACCGCCTCGTCCAGCACGCCTTTCGCAGGGGACGCCTCCGCCCTGTGGTGATTGGTATCTCCGCCGTCTTCCGGTGTCTTCACGTCGTTGCCTCTTCCGTTCTCCTTCTCCGACCTCCCTTCGGTTTCGTCGTCTCCAGAACCTCGCTCGCCGTTCCCGACCTCCTTCTCTCGCTTGGCGACTTCCGGGTCTTTTGTACTCAGCCCCCACGTGTCCACCGGTATCCATGGAGACGGCACAGATGTTCGTCCTTCGGTGCCCCTGGGGTACTCCTCGCCGTCCTCCCGGAGCACCCTACCACACCACCTTTAAAGACTGCGGCAATATTGAGGAAAAAAGGCAGGTCAACAGAGAAGGCCTGCATTCTCTCCTAGAGTAGACCCATAATGTTTGTTAGAAATATTGGGTAAGGAGCCAATGCCAGTTGCTCAGTAACTCATGTATTGTGGAATCTCATATGCCCATCTCCACAGGGCCTCAAAGAATACTGAAAGTGGCAGGGCTGTCTGAGTTATGCAGTGTGTTGGGGTCACTTCATTCCACTGAAGAACTCCTTTAAAGCACTTTTCCTTGTTATTCACAAGGGTTATCAGCTTCTCCATGGCAAAGGTTCCCACAGCTGTGCAGCCTTTGCCCCTCACCCCTTTCTCTCAGTTTGACTGCTAGGCTAATTTTTATTTTGGCTGCCATACTGTGAATCACACAAGTAGCTTCCAAACTTCAAAATTAATTCTGATGATGCCAAACAAAATTTAAGAATATCCATTGGCAGCTCATCTCAAGTGATTCCTACTCTAGTAGATTTTAGCAGTAACCCATCCATATATGTTTTGGAGATGCCCATTTCCCAGCAGTTATTAATTTCACCGCACTCCAGAAGTCTCATCAGTCATCTTTGAGATCACCAGTGGAGAGTAGTAACATCGTGTTGCCATTGTTCAATCCCATTGCTATAGTTTGCAAAAACAGTAATTCCTTGTGTAGTCATCTGCAAAAATTCAAGAGTTTATCCCTTTTTGTCTTGCTGTGATTGCGTTACTTTTAATTGGTATGTTCATTATCTGTGCTAAGAATCATTGTACTGCAAACCGTAGGTCAGCCCTCTTCTCCCATTGGGTGTATTTCACATGAACTGCTGGGTTGGATTTTTGTTCCGTACACCAAACAGTTTTGTTTTCATCCTGAGACATCTCATAGTAGGATCCTTAATCCTCATAGCGGACAGAAATGTGATTTTCGATAAATAAAGAGCCTCATATGGAGAGATTCTTCATTACTTGAGCTCTGCAATCACCTCTCTATCTTCTTGGAGACTAAAGTTATGAAAATCCAGCATCAGCCCTTTGTTCTCCGAAGTAATGACATTGTCCCAGGACATAGCACGTCCCAGAACATCCGACGACTGGACCAAGCCCTCCGATGGTTCCCACCTGCTGCCTGCCTGATACTATGTCTTGAAAAAGCTTTTGACACCCTTACATGGGATTACCTCTTCCAGGTGCTGATCAGGCTGTGTATAGGCAACCGGCTTTTTAGCATACACACAGCTATTATACACTTGCCCCACCTCCACAGTCCGCCTAGACTGGCTGATCTCATCGCCCTTCTCAGTGGGCAGGTGCACCTGACCGGTATCCCCATTATTGCTTGCCATAGCCATGGAGCCGCTCAGCTTTGCGGGGGATTCCCTTAGACGATCTACTCATGTGATGTCTCTATATGCAGATGATCTGCTTCTCTACATCCATGACAAATGCTCAGATCTCTGCCCTATTCATACCACCCTGCGCACATTTGCACGGGCAGCAGGTCTACAGGTCGACTAGGCCAAGTCGTGCTTGTACCCATGAAGTGGTAATGAAAGCCCACTCGAGACACCCCGCTGAGCTTGAGAGGCGACACAGTTCGCTACCTCTGAGTTCACCTTTATCTTTGCCCAGCCCACCTCTATGAAGGTAATCTAAAGAGAGCCCTTTATGTCCTTAAACCTCAAGTGCATTTCTGGTAAAATCTACCCTTCGCTACAACCGGGAAAATAGCCTGATCAAAAATGATAATGCTACCCAGACTGCTATACTACTTGGGAAATGTTCCAGTTATGCCCTCCCACCCCTGCTCCCGTGGCTTTTTTCAGAAACTCAACACCTTGTTGGGTGAGCTTATTTGGAGAGACAAGTGCCATCGCTTCGCACTGAGAAAGCTACACCTGCCAGTCGGAAGGGAGGGCTGGTAGCCCCGTCATTTGAAGCGTATTACTTAGTGGCACAACTACAGTGGGTCTCATGATGGCTAGATGGGTGGCACACGGGAGAGTCATGCAGTTGGTCTGGCCCTCTTGTGCTGTCAAAACTCTGTAGCTTCCTGCTCCCCAAGGTCACACCCCAGAACACTTGGTCCCTGCAAGTCATGATCGCCTGCAAATGCCTTGCCAGGCTTTATCACCTCGCACGCCATGCTCCTCGATACACCCCAGCCCTCCCACTGCAGGGCTTACCAAGATTTCCTGGCTTCTAATCAGCTTCTGACTTGGGGAGCTGGCATGAGCAATCTCTAGTCACAGTGGGGGACCTCTTTGCTAACGATCACCTCCTCACCTTCGACTAGCTTGTCTCCGACCATCTGAATGGACAATTCCTCACAGGCAGCTGCGCAACACATGCCAAGCTCTCTGGTTCACCCAAGACAAAGAACCCCACACAGAGTCAGTCACACAGACCCTGCTACATGTGGGAACAGGACGACACCTGATAACTTGGTTATATAAAGCCATACAGGAACACACTGGGCTCCCACTGAAAGTTTTGAGAGGTAAATGGGAAGATGACATAGGAAGGGTAATGCACGACAAAGAGTGGGATAAGCCATGGCATTCCCTCAACAAGTGTCCAGAAATGCCAGGTTCAAGAGTATACAATGCTCGATTCTACACAGGGCCTACCTGACGCCAGAGCAGCTCAACCAATATTTCCCCCACGCATGCCTCAGCTACCCCTGAAGCTGACTGGCTTCTGCGGACCTGCAACATATGTTGTGGTCCAGCCCAGCCATAGCTGGATACTGGCACTCTATTCACATTACACTGCAGAAGGTTACTGAACCCACAGACCTTAACAAGTGGGAGGCCAGTGCCCTAGGCATCTGTAAACACAGGAAGCGACACAAGGTGAGAACATGCTTTGCCGATATGGCTCTACTGCTTGCTAAGAGAGCCCTTATCATGCAGTGGAGAGCGGCACAGGCCCCATCAGAGCTGGCATTGTATGGGGTGATATGGAAGTGGGGGAAAGCCGAAGGGGAGGCGCTACGATCCGAAGAGGTCCGTCGCCTTCGTGAGTGACCCGTTTCCCAAGCCTGGGATGCCCTCCTTTACCACTTGGAGAGCCTCACCTGCAGTGATGACCTACCCCTATGACCCGACCAAGAGATAAACTTTACTATCATGGCACCTCCCCCTCATGCCTTACCCTGGAAATGACAAGGCGAGCTGCCGCTTATCGCCCATGGTGGATAACACCCGCATGCATCTACATCCCAGACACTACCCCCCCCGACACTTTGCCATTCACCACCGCAGTCCGCAGAAGCTAGATACCGACTCAATTGCACATTGACCCAAACTGATGCAGATGCCTTGTATTATTGCCTTATATTTGACAATGTAAACCCCAACAGTTTAAAAAATAATTACAAATTACATGTAACTTAATTGCATGTAACTACTTTCCATATAAAATAAGTGCAACTTCTTATCAATTGACTTATGATCATGAACAAGGTGCCTTTTCTGTTTTTCATTTCTTGCTGTGTCATTGGCTTGGGTCACTTCTGTAGCCCACCCATAGTTTTCTTTGTGATTGCTTATGCCCTCCCTTTCAAGTTAGTTTGGTCCTCTGTCATAGGATTTTTATTTGCGTCTTGTTGATTCTCTTTCCTCAAGCCAAAAAAACGTTTTCTAATCTATTCCTGTGATGTTACTTTGGGATGTGGAGAGTATTACTGTATTGGTAGTGCTCTCTTTTAGGTCTGACCCGCCTCCAGTCTCATGTTTCACAAAACATTCATACTAAAAATACATATATGTATACGTCCAGGGCTTTCAGTCAGCCCTCTTCATCCATTATTCTGCTCAAGTGTAAGTCACTCTTTGCTTCTGTGCACCACAGCATAAAGTATGGGAGACAGTGGGGCAGCCCATTTCAGCCATTGGCTTTTTTCACTCTGCGGGACAGTATTTGCTTGTGTACATGCCCAAATAAAAAGTAATCCTCTTTAGTGCTAGGGCTAGTGGGCCAATCTTGCTTTCTTTTGTGCTTTAAATACATTTATATTTTTAGGTGACATACTGTATTCACTCTGTGGGCTTACAGTCCGCCCATAGACTTGCTATTTGCTGGCTTCATTGTCAATCTCCTATTCTTTCTTCCCATTCATTTATAGCATGCATTCGTCATGCCTCTTCCAGTGTTTATTCCTCCCTGAGAGCAGGGACCAAGCTCAATATAAATCCACTAGTTACCGTTTTAGCATCTGTTTTGGAACTGTATTTTTGTTTGTTGTGAGCTCTTAACACCAACTCTTGTGTTATTAGCACAGTGCCTACTTTCATGTTTCACCATCGCGCCTTTGATTTCATCAGCGCGGCGCCTCACACCTGGTCATCGACATTGCAAGGACTCCAGTATGTGAAGCCTCGGGTGTGGGCTGCCCGTCTCGAGCCTGTCTTCGACGTCGTTTGACTCGAGCTCCAGGAAAGCCCCGCACCGCAGCCTCCATTGCAGGGTTCTGTGTCAGCATCCCCGCCATCCTTGCCCCTTGCCCTACCCACAGCCACCACAGCAGCTGTCTACAGCGCCATCCACGCACAGCTCGGCCCCCTCCCTGCTGTTTAATGGTTTTGTGAATATTTAATCAGGAGAATAAAATAAAAAATAACAAGGCACCGGCTCTATGGTGCATCTGTGTCTTCATACATGGCATCATAAAGAGGCGGGGCAGTTCCTTTGCAGAAAAATGTGACTCCGAGTTGGGCTGTTTACCATCCACTAAAAGGGCTTCTGACGTAGACTCAATAAAAGGACTCCCTTTTGACAAAATCGCAATTCTAGCCACTGGTGTGACGTCACCAGAGCAGCTCACTTTAAAAAGCTGCGTAGGTTGTCAGAAGCATGCAAGTAGTAGAAACACTGCTTTTTGAACAAGAAGAGTAACTAGGAAAACATATGTGCACAAAGCAAAAGATTATGTCGTGAACATTAAGGTGCTTACATACATTGCTTTGAAGAAATGATTGACTGCAGTAATTTTAACTATTTTCGGAAGTGGACGAAACAATGATTGATATTCTTTTAGATATCAACCTCCTTTTTTTTTTTTTAAACCGTATCTCATTAATTAGTGTTGCCTAATAATTATCATTCTAAAATTGCAGCTCATGCCCTTTTTTCGAGGAAGACCTTCTCCAGTTTAGTGGGCATGGCAACTTCCCAAAAGCGGTCATGTTAGGTGTAGGTAACCTGAGAAGGCGTGGTCATTTACATTTCTTTCTTCTAACTGGTCATTGGTGAAATTCTCACACACGCAGTAAGTATTCTTTGTGTAAAAAAAACCAGATTACATTACATTCCCCAATGTGTACTTGATGACAACTGTGTTTGTGTATTGTGATGGAAGTGGTAATGTCCTCACACATGAATTAAGAACTTCAATCAGGTTCAAAGGAAAATAACCGTCAGTCGGTGCACATGGAACGGTTCGACATAGGCAAGTCAGTGCGAGGGAGCTATACAACAGTACTGCTCGAGCCATGAGAGAATGGAGTAAAAGTACATGAACCAGAGTACATAAACACCACTGTGTTACAAAAAAAATTATAGCATTTTGTAAAGTGCAAACATCCCACCTTCCAGCCACTTCCACGCGCTTGAACGTCCTTGTCTTCTTTGTAGTGCACGTGGCCCTGGTGGCGTCCTTGGAGGCTGGCGGGAGAATCTCTCTTACTGTTGGTAATGTTAGTGTCCCCTGCTCCCTTTTGTTTCCCCTGCCCCCAAGCACACCCCTGCGATTTGAACCGGTTACATGTTTTCTTACTATTGCCTGCTCTTAACTCGCTACTGATACTCACTGTTAAAATAAACTAATTTTTTAAACTGAAATAATACATTTTCCACAAATACACTGTAAAATAATTACCTAGATCTATATTTTCTCTTGAAAACTCTACATTTTTGCATGTTCTGATCACGGTGCATGTGGTTTCCCATAAAACAAGTGATTTCTGTATTGCTCAGCAGCATTCAATTCCAACAGTCTATTTTTTTGTCGTGATATGTGACTAGAGGCTGTGAGGTAGACAGGTCTTCTTAGGCTCTATTTTAAAACACCCCGGTCCTGTCTTGCGGGGGTGGGGGTGTCCGTTTTCTCATTTCTACTCCATTTCCCTAATCCCACAGTTTTGATAGCTGCAGGTCAGACTATATTTCACTCCCATGAGTGATACCGCTGCTGTCTAACACTTTGTTGGACATCACTATTTTTTTTGTTTTCATAGAAGAAAAGCTTACTGCAATCTTAGAAGGAGTTCTAGTATGTCTTTCAACTTTTACTATGAGCAGTCTCTCTACTGCACTTGTCCTATGTTCAGAAAGGTGCCGTGTCATGTTTGACTCTTGTGTTCTCTTCTGTCTCATTGTTACTTAGAATAATGCCTTCCTGCACTCATCTGGTTGTCTTTGGGTCCAGGTGACTCCCTTTCCTTCTTGTAAAAGCCATGGTACCTCCTGGTGTCCTCCAGGACTCTTCATCTGCCAGTTCTCCTAGTTGCACGAGTTTGTGCGGCATAAATTATATAGCTGCTTGTCGTCTGCTACCAGTTTGCAAGCTTGTACTTACCGTGTCTCAAATGTTTCAGCAGCATCTGCATAGGTGTGTTGTACATGCTCCTAATTAGAAGTCAACCCTGTTAAGGGTGCAGGCGCTGGCAGATCCTCAAAGTGGAGCACCGCACATCAGGATTTCAGTAGTCATGCGTACATAGCTACTGCCTCACCCTGTTGTCGGGACAGTGACTTTGTGTCACATCCAGAGACCACTGGCCACCAGGGGCCTCGTTGCCAGGTTCTGGGTGAACATCATCTGCATAAAATATCAAGAATACTCCTTCTCATGCAGGTTAAAGTGTAGACGGGGCTCTACTTTTGAAATGACTCATAAAATCTGCGTAATATAAGCTTGTGTAATGTAACTGGTGCCTATGTAAAGCTCTCAATACCTTCGGGCCGAGTTTACGCTATATAAAACTGCAAAAAGTAGCTGCTTAACTGGGCCAGTAGCGAGGTTAAAGGCAGCACGTGGGCGTGTATAAGCAGGATCGCTAGTCAATCTCCCTGTTACCTGAGCATTAACACTAAAGGAATGTCTCTTTAAAAAATGTAGTCTCAGCAGCACGTCATTAAAGAGCACACTTTAAAAAGAACAACAAACCGTGCCACTTGTGTGCTTTCAAATATCACTCCGAGTCATTTTTAAGTTCAGGTGCATTGGATTTTCAACAATTAGATCAAATCTGAGTGTTGTTTTCCCCTCTCTGTGTGTGATAATGTTTTATAGATTGTCTTGCGATTGTATGGCACTCGCAAAATCAGGACGCCGCTTTACAGCGCTAATGAAAACTTCATGCCAATCCTCACGTACATTGTCGCGCATTTTTCAATGTTTCACACACAACTCTCTTTGACATAATTTTTCATGCCTGATAACCGAAGCAGTTCCACATAGAGATTATAACAGCTCCCTGAGTTAGTCATGGCATTCAATAAGCTGTGTTTTATTGCAGACAGGTGTATGTGGGGCAGTAAGGGTGCCAGGCGCCCTGGTGCAAGCAGACAAAATAGACACCCGCCCTGCTGGTGGGCTATAAAAATAAAGCCATAACTGTTGTTTAGATGCCGCCTAAGACTTCTGGTACCCGGTGCCACTGCCCCTGATTCACTAAATATAGCTCTGCCCCTGCACATACGCACACTTGTTCATTACTTTATGATCTGTAACTGACTGTTTCTAAATGCTTGTATTATTTTTTTTAAATAGCATTTGCATTGAGCGAGATTGAGAGTAAATTTCATCTGCTAGAGACATCTAGCCGCAGATTCCTTACCTTTTGAACTTCCCAGGCGTCCGACTGGATCCGGAAGATTTTTCTTAAAGCAATACCCCTGCGTGCCGGTAGTTGGCGTCAGTCCGTTCCGCTTGACAGTCGCCGTCGTGGTGACGTCTGCGTCACCTTTATAGGTACCACCTCGTGCGCTGACATTAGTTCTTTTCTTTCTGCGCCAGCCAGCGGAGATCAGTGAAGAGAGCTACCCTCTGTCCCTTTTTGATAGGCTTTTTTTGGCATTTTTGTCGAACCCTTTTTGGCGTGTAGGCTTTTCCAGCAAGTCTAAGAAGACTTCTGGTTTCAAACTGTGCCGCGCCTGTCACTGCGCCTTGTCGGTGACTGACCTACACCTGGTTTGCCTCTGGTGCCTGGAGCACGACCTCGACTCGAAGTCGCGCTCCGATTGCCGGGCCATGGCTCCGAAAGCTTTGAGGGAGCGGTCCCAAAAGTTGCTTGCAGCCTGGCGCTTGGCACCACGTCGTTCTCCTCTGATATCTCATTCAGGATCCTGGTCGAGAGGAAGGTCCAGGCACTGCTCCAGGAGTCCTAAGTCTTCGTCTTTCCACTCGAAGTCGTCGAGTGGGTAAGGTAAGAAGCACAAAAAACATAAAAAGTCGAAGCGTGCTTCGAATTCTACCTGGCCGACGGTACGGAGGAGTCTCGGTGTTCAGAACCAGCTCCTGGGTAGGGTCCGCGCTTCCCCACCTTTCTGGGAGCTGGAGCGACCCTTGCCTAGCTTAAAGAATTTTATGACTCCATGTGCCTCTTATTTGGATGGCCTGACCCCACTGGCGGGCCTTCAGACCCTGGAGGCTCAGAGGGTACTCCATCGGGTTCCGCACCGGCTGCTCTGGTGCCGATGATTCCCCCCTCTCCGCCATGGATTAGGCGATGGATCCGGACCGATGCCAGTTGTGCAATTGCAACTTTCCCAGGCGCCGCCCCAACACCGAGATATCGGACGCCGCCGGTACCCCCTGCTGGTGCCAGCCCTGTTATAATTCCTGATGACCTGTAGCCGGATCAGTGCCGATACCTGGTCCAAGCCTAGCACAGGGGCTCCTGCGACTAGAACAATGGCCCACTGCCATCACCCAGTACCGAGCGACCCCAAATTTCCTCACCAACCACCATACCTCCGAGAGCTTGGTGGTCCAAGCCTCCACCTCCCACGGTGTGTTCCCTTCCGCTCCCCTGGACAGGAAATCCAAGAGGCTGGACAGTTGTGGTAAGAAAAATGTTTCTTCCGCCAGCCTTGCATTGCAGTTGGTGAACACCGCATGCTTATTGGGCCGTTACTCTCTGTCTCTGTGGGAAACGGTTGCGCAAGTGCTGCCACAGGTCCTGGAGGAGGCCCAAGCCATCCTCTCCCAAGCAGTATCAGACGGGAGAGATGCAGCAAAGTTCGCCATTCTTTGTGGTCTCCACACGACCGACTCGCTGGGCAGAGCAATTTCATCGACAGTGGCTGTTCGACGCCTCACCTGGTTCAGGACTTCTGGCTTTTCAGGGGATGTCAAGGCCTCTTTCATGGACATGCCCTTTGATGGCGTTCGTCTCTTCAGAGCGCTTTAAGGACTCATGGCTATGGCTAAGTCTTTGGGCCTCTCAGTGGCCACACGTCCACCGTCTGCCTTTCATGGGTACGGAAGGGACTTTCAGCCGTGCCAGCCATACCCCAATCACAAACCGCGCAAGTTCAGCAACCTCCGAACGGCTGTGGGTTAAGCTCTTTCTGACCCTGTGGGTCGGGCGACCAGAGGTCGAGTCAGACCCCTACCATCGATAGCAGAAGATGCAATGTTGCTCAGTGAATATATCCTGGATGTTAATGTAGTCATGCCATTGTCAACTACGGCTAACGCCTTTTCTAGGTTAACTCTATCTATTTCTCTTAATCTCTCTGCAGCTTCTTGTTGGGAGATTTTCCAGATTTCGTTATAGACAGCATACAAAAAGCGCTTCTGACATGGTTTTCTGGGACCTAATAAAAAATCCTGTAGGTCCACATCCTCCGTGAGTAGAGACAAGTGTTGTTTCACCTGGGGTAGTGTTGAGGTTTTTAGCCAATCGAGGCATAACTTCCCAACACTATATGATGTCACTACCCCCGGATGTTCTCGTTGTACATATCGTGGGTCTGGCCTATGGATACTAAACCCTTCGGTGGTACCCCTGAATCTTTCCTGACATCTGTTCGTGTCTGTGGGCCAAACCAACCATCCCTTCCAATTGGGGTCTGATCTATTGTATTGCAATATGTCATCCATCTTAGCCCCTCTATCTGATGTAAAATTCCCCTCGGTGTATAATAGTGTTGGAATTTGAAGGCGTGTTCAAGTCTTTATTCTTGGCTATTCCAAGACAGGAAGTCTGTTGCACAGTGTCATTCAGAAAAATCATCTGCTGTGGAATGAGGCATGCTCTAAATAGTGCTTCTGTTCCCTGGACTTGCCAGTCCCTAGAACCCCAGATCGATTTTAAGTCTACAGTGTCCAACCATAAGTCAAAACCCTGTTCAGACAGCTGCGTGATAAAGGAAGCAGAGTAAATCTGTTTGGTGTTTGTTAACATATTTTTCTGTGCAGATATAGGTGCAACCTTATAATAGTACGAGGTTGGGTCAGAAGTGTTAAACCCTGAAAAATATGAGAATTTCTGTGCAAATGTTTTTGAACTACCTTTTGGTGATGTAGAGCAATGTTCCCACTGGTGGAATGTGAAACATTTCTAGGTTTGCTAGATTTATGCAAGAAATGATGACCATAATGTTGGTAACAATACATTTTGTCAAAATCTGATGTGTCCTCTAACATTTCAGTGCTAGAAAAGGCGGCAGATTGTTCCAAATCAGACAATAAGTTATTAACAGTTTCAAAATCCCAATCATCAGAAAATGTACTGGAGGTAATGATATCGTTCAATGAAATTTTAAACAAATGTGGAATCTTTAAAAGCTCGGTCGATCCAAATATATCATAATTTACTCTGTCCCACACCATACCATCCGGTATAGGAACTGCTGAAATGTTCACGAATGGCAAGTCTCTTTGTTCACGATGAGATGAAACATGAGGTTTAAAAATTAAGTTTACTTCTGACGTTGCAGAGCTCTGTTGAAGATAAGTTCCATTGATGAGCAAGTGGAAAGTGATTACTAATTCTAACCAAAAAAGAAAAAATAATATACCACGGTGATACTAAATAAGTCCTTCCAAGAAATAAAGTCTTTGATCCGTTGTTTGAGAGAAATTTGGGCTGGCGTCGTTTCAGGTTCACTTGGATCCAATGAAAAGGTATCGAAGTCGATGTAATAGCCAGATGCAGTTCGATCTACTTTTGGTAGCTCAGCAGGTTTTGTTGAACTTGTAGATTGCTCTTGAAGAGGCATGTTGACGTAGACATCCTTATTAGGTTGAATTGAAATTTGTCTTTCATTTTGATTTTGAAAGTTTGTGTCAAGGGGAACTAGTTCCATTGCATTGTTATCGATTCCATTGCTTTGTAAAGGTGACTATTCAAATGTTATGAGTCGTTCTGTTTGAGCTTCCTGTATTGTAGCGAGAAGAGGACATCGGCTACTCAGGAGCCCACGAGGCCTACTATTTAGTATCGGCCACATAGTGTGGTTTGATCAGATCGATTGAGACGAATCTCTTCTCTTTTCCGGCAAGAGGCGGAGGAAGTACAGTTCTTGATCCTTCAACGGCCAGGACAGGTACAGGCTTTCGATAGGATGGCCCGAATTCTTTTTTTGTCCACAATCTTTTCTCTGACCAGATCCCCAACTTTAGGAATCCAGGCAGGTCTTGCTGTGGCTGACTTGACTTCCCCAGTGCTGGTTCTTTTTGTCTTGAAGTTACTTAAGGAGTCTCTGGATTCATTCCGATCCTGTAAAACAGCCAAAGGTTTATTGATGTCAAACTGTTTTTCATCCGCCACTGTGCCTTCACAATCGAGATCAGGTACCCACATTCTTGTCCCAAACAGGACCTTGTAAGGAGTGGCACCCCCTAGAGTGCTTCTTGGCTGGTTATTAAGGGCTCGCTGGACCCCATATAGATGATTGACCCAACTACCACCCGAGCCTAATACCCTAGCTGTTAAAGATTGCTTTAAGTCCCGGGTTTTCCTCTCCACAACCGAATTTCCCTCGGGATGGTACGGAGAGGAGTACCCCAATGCTACAGCCAAACTTCCCATGGCTTCCTTGTAAGCCCTAGAGCGGAACGCGGGGCCACGGTCAGAATGTAATGTGCCAACTGCGTATGTCCCGATGAAGACTCACAAATCTTTTTTTTTTTTTTTTTTTTTGATAACCAATTTTATTGATTTTATGAGAGACCAACAAAAGAGAAGAATAGACCAGCAGTTTGTACAAATATCAGTGCAAAGCATACATATGATGACATTACACCAGCGTACATGACCCTGACATGCAAGGGAAAGACAGAGCAGCACCCACCCCAGCCCTCGGTTGCTCAACGGAAGTGTCAATCTTTTATCACCCCAACCCATTTGCCCCACATTCTGCGAAAATTCTTCGGGCATCCTCTGGCCTCGTACAGGGGCCGTTCTTGCGCAGCGCACCAATCCACCCCCCTGCGCCAATGTGTCATGGTGGGAGCAGTCTAGTTCAGCCAGTTTGCCGCAATGTCCCTCTTGGCCACCATCATGGCCGTGTTTAGAAAGAGTTTGTCAGCTCTGGAGCCATCCATCCCCTCGGTGATTCCCAGGAACACATTCATTGGGTTGAGAGGGACCTCCCAGCCCAGGACCTCAGTAAGCTCCCCTATCACTGATTCCCAGTAGCTCGTGACTGCGGAGCAAAGCCATACCATGTGGTAAAAATCAGCTTGTGGGTGATTGCAGCGGGGACAGGATGCATCAGGTCGGAGCCCAGCGCGGTGAAGGCGCAGCGGTGTGAGGTAGGCGGCATGGAGGTAGTATACTTGGACTAGGCGGAGCCTTGCCGAGGCTGTGATTGTTTTGGGGGCCATTAGTGCGTCCCTCCAATCATCATCCTCCAGGGACCCAAGCCATCCCTCCCATATGTCCCTGAGCCGGGATGTTGTCCCCAAGTTGCCAGTCATGATCTGAACTTCGGGCGGGCTGTATTCGGGTAAGGAGGTGCCCTCTGAGATATGAGAGTGAAGGGCGTGGCGCAACTGCAGGTAACGATAAAACTGGGAAGTGTGGAGGGAGTACCGGTTTTGCAAGTCTTGAAAAGTGTGTGCGTATGTGGCCCCCACCCCAGACGTCTCCCAATTGTGAAATCCCAATGAGGTCCCATGCTCTAAAGCCAGATAGGTTGGCGACCTCCCGGAGCCAAGCACCCCGCCACAGTGGGGTATATTGAGTCAGTTTGTCTGACCAGCGGGTGTGGCGCAGAGAAGCCCGCCAGGCCAAAAGCACCCCACGTGTGACCTCGGGCAGGGTTTGGGGAATGACGTTACCATACAGCATCCCCTGGATGTTATACAAACCCAGGGTGTGCAGTTCCAAGCGATATGCCGGATCTGACCAGCCACCATTAAACCAGTCGTGCAATGTGAGGAGCCGAGTAGCTAAATAATAAAGGTACAGATTTGTCAGCCCCAGGCCGCCATCGAAGGGCAGGATCCGGCACTGGGCAAGGGCCAGCCGGGCCCTCCGACCCCCCCACAGGAACCTGGTGTCCAAGCTGTCCATCTCCCGGAACCACGACCGTGAGAAGGATAGGGGCGTATTTTGAAGCATGTAGAGGAACCTGGGCAGAATCGTCATTTTAAATAAACTATTCTGCCCATAGGGTTTAGCGGCAGCGCCTGCCATTTGAGGAGATCAGCACAGGCCTTTTTCACTAGCGGGGTTATATTGAGTGACCAAGCAAGGTCTGGGAGGAGGGCAACCCAGATCCCCAGGTATTTGAAGGACTGCCGTCGAAGAGGTATCGATGACTGCCAATCAAAGCACTCCCGTGAGAGGTGATGGGGGGGACCAGGACGGATTTAGTAGAGTTCAGTTGAAAGCCGGAGGCCGGAGGTTTACTCGAAGAGACTCAGCGCCCGGAGACACCGGGGTCCCGATTGTGCTGGGTCCGCTAAAAATAGCAGAACGTCGTCTGCGTAAAGGGCGATTTTGTCCTCTTCCAGGCCGGGCCATCTCCATCCCGTGATGTGCTTGTCGGACCGGATAAGACAGGCAAAGGGCTCCATCGCCAAAGCGAAGAGGAGGGGCGAGAGGGGGCACCCCTGTCTCGTGCCCCTCCTGATGGGAAAGGGCCGCGACAGAGCTCCATTAACCAGTACTCGGGCCCGCTGTTTACTATATAGCGTCTTGACTAGGTTACGGAAGGGGGCTCCAAATCCCATTTCTGTCAACACCGCTTCCAGGTACCGCCAGTCCACTGAATCAAACGCTTTCTCAAAATCAACAAGAAGAAGGGACAAGTATGGGGTCAGCTGTTGGCGGTTCGCTAGAGCAAGGTGGAGACATCTAAGGCAGTGTCTGTCTCCCCGAGAGGGCATGAAACCGCACTGCTCGGGGTGGACCAGTTTGGCCAGGTACGGTCGTACGCGGTTGGCTAGGACAGAGGCAAATACTTTGAGCTCCGAATTAATGAACGAGATGGGGCGGTAGTCGGAGCAGTGATTCGAGGGAGGCTGAGACTTGGGGATCACCACGATGGTGGCCGTATCAGTTTCGGAGCGGAACGAGCCTTTATCAGTCGCCTCCTGATACAACTCCAGAAGGTGGGGAACCAGCGTGTCGCGGTAGGTCGCGTAAAACTCCTGCGGGAGTCCGTCTGGCCCCGGTGTCTTACCAGAGGCCATGCGCGCTATGGTGTTGTTGACCTCCTCTGGGGTGATGGGGAGGTCCAGCGCCTCCGCCTCAGTTTCGCTGAGTCGCGGAAGAGGGAACCGTTCGCGCTGGAGTAGTTCCGAGAGTGGGAAGCTGCGCAGAGTAAAGGGTGGCGTAGTATGCGGCGAAGCATTGGGCCACCGCCATTGGGGATCGTTGGACCGCTCCGTCCGGGGCGATCACCTCAGGAATGATACAGTTGGCCATTGGGTAAGTGGCTAGTCGGTGAAGGAGCTTCCCATTTTTATCTCCCCACCCATACACTCGTGCTACAGAGGACCTCCACAGCAGCTTGGCCGCCTCCAGGGAGGCCTGCTTAATCTCGTCCCTCAGAAACGCTAGTCTCCTATCTTGGGTTTCAGTTCTCTCTTCCGGGGGTTGACCTTCGATTAGGACAGCTTGGGCTTCTAGGAGCGTAAGTCGGGAGTCCTGCGCCGTACGTTTAAGTTTGAGTTGGCCCTTGGCGAAGCCACGAATGGTGGCCTTACCAGCCTCCCACAGGGTGCCAGGGGAGGGAACGGAGCCCTGGTTGGTGATAAAGTAGTGGCGGATCTCATCACCCACTGAGTCCCTGAATTCCTTATCCTGGAGAAACCGGGCGTTTAACCGCCAGATCGGGCGCGAACATTCAGGGAAGTTACCCACCCGCATCGCCACAGGGAAGTGGTCAGATATACCTCTGGGGAGGATGGTGATATCTTGAATTACCCGACAATTCAGGGCCGGCATGAAAACGTAGTCAAGACGTGCATGTGTGTGGTGGGATGCCGATGTGTGGGTGTATTGTCGGGTCGTCGGGTGCCAAAGTCTCCAAGCGTCCCCGAGCCCCAGGGCGGCGGCCCAGTTCGATAAGAGATTAGAGTGGGTGATCCTAGAGGCTGAGGGGGCCCTGGCGGTGTCCAGGTCGGGATTCATAACTGCGTTGAAATCTCCCCCAATGATGGTCATCCCCGGGGGCAGTGTGGCAACTCGCTGAAGTGTGGGGGTCATCAGGGAAGGTGGGGAGTATACGGAGAGCAGGCTCAGGGTCCGGTCCCCTAAGCTCCCCTCCAAGGCAACGAAGCAGCCCTGAGGGTCATGAGTCACCTTTCGCAACACGAATGGGAGGGCACGGCGCACCAGGACAGCCACCCCTCTTGATCCCTGATTAAAACCGGAGTGCCAGACTCCGCCATAGCTGTATCTCGCCAGGAAGGGGCAGTTATTGCCTACCAGGTGGGTTTCTTGGAGCAGCAATATGTCTATAGTGTGACGCTGTGCATATCGCAGGACTGCTGTGCGCTTGACCCTGTCTAACAGGCCATTAACATTCCAGGACATTATGTGGAGCGATGCCGTCACGGTGCGGTTATCAGACATGGGGGGTGTGAGTGTAGGATAGGTCACCCAGTGTGGGTGGCAGGTGCAGGTGAAGTGTTGCACCTACGTGAGGTAGTGGGTACAACTCTATAGTGCTGGTCGTGTGCGCGCTCGTCTTGCTGCTGGAGAGGAATGCTGGTGCAATAAACAAATCAAAAAACAGGGACAACGGCCCCCTTCCCCAACCCCACCCCCTCCCCCCTCCCCCCTCCCTATACTTCGGGAACGGAAGCATCTGTCGACCCTAACAGCAGAAAACTAGAAGAGAACCAAACTAAAATGCTTGGGACTGGGTAATCGTGGAGGACCCCTCCTCATAGTAGGATGTTCTGTTGTAAAGTACATCGAGAGAAAGAATTGATGGTCAAGTTAATGACAGTACCATGAGCCGCGGGGCTTACTGCAGTCGGTGTGCCAGTGTGGGCTCAAGGTGGACCCGTGAGAAGAGTTGGGCTCCGGGACAGGTCTGTATCTGCTAGGTCCGGCGGAGATGGTCGAGGTGAGACGCCCCCTGGGTCTGAGTGGCCGGAGGAGCCAGAGCGGCGCACGGCGGGGAGATCACTCGGGGGTGCTCCGGACGTAGAAAGTCTGGAGGGACACAATGGTGAGTCCGATCGAGCCCGTCTCGGGCCTCGCCTTCTTCGTGAGCGGTTGCGCTGCGGGCGCGGGCCATGCGGGTCCGGGTGAGTATCTCCGGTACCGGCCCTGGGGGAGGGGCCCTGGGCGCCGAGTCACAAAGGGCGCTCTTCAGTTAGCCATGTCCAGGCTTCCTCAGGGGATTCGAAGAAAAGGGTGTTTTGGAATACCACCCGGAGGCGGGCTGGGAAAAGAAGCCTGTATTGGATGTTGAGGGCACGCAGCTTTTGTTTGACTTCTCCATAAGAGCGACGTTGGCCCTGAACCTCCCGAGTATAGTCAGGGAAAATCATAATTGTCTGGCTTTGATATTTGAGGTGTTGCTTCTTGCGTGCTTCAGCCAGAACGGAGTCCCGGTCCCTGAAGTTGAGGATTCACACTATTATGGGGCGCACCCGGCGGCGGCCTAGGGGCAAGAGAGCGGTGGGCCCGTTCGATGACAAACCATGGGGAGAGGGAGTCCTCAGGCATCCATGAGCGCAGCCAGCGTTCAATGAAGTCAGCTGTTCGGCCCTGCTCCGAGCCTTCCGGAAATCCCACCAGGCGGAGGTTGTTCCGCCGTGACCTGTTCTCGGCATCTTCGGCCCGTCTATGTAGCTCCTGGGAATGAGTCTGAAGGTGGGCGACCTGGGTTTTGAGCTGCTGGACATTGTCCTCCACCGTGGAGATGCAGGATTCGGTTTCCTTGATCCGGGCCGTGGCATTGCGGAGGTCTTGACGGATAAGAGTCATGTCGACCCGGACTTCTTCAATCTTGCCTTCCACCGAGGATTGGGAGGTGCGGATGGCTTGAAGGATAGTGGTCAGGTCCGTGGTGGTAGGGGCTTCACTTCCCGCGGTTCCTCCCGTCGCGCCGGGTTCAGTGGTCGTATATTGGTCCATTTTAGTTTGTGTGGCGGGGGGTTTCGATGCCCGGTCTCTCCCCATGGTCACCGCCCAGCAGGTAATGCCGGATACGTCCAGCTCGTATGAAAAGAAGCGGAGGACGTGCGGTCAGCAACCACTGGTCACCCCAAGGCAGGAGGAGAGGAGATGGCCAGGTCAGTGTCGCAGGGCTCCCTTCCCACCGTCCAGACGGCCAGAGGAAGCACAGTGTCCCAGGGTGTCACAGATCGCTGATGGGCTAGGGCTCTTCACAGCTCGGGTCACCACGCAGGTCCGCCGCCGGTGCCCCGACCTCCACTGCGAAGCACAGGGGGGCCAAGCGGTCGTCGATGAGGCCGGGCAGAGCCGTCACGGTGGCAATCAGTCTCAGGTCCCGCAGCGTCCCACCAGAGGCCGGAGTGGCCACGCGGAGCACGGCAGCAGGTCCACCACGGGGGCCCACCGGCCGAAGGCCCCCTCCGACGGTCCACAGGAGGGCAGGAGACAGCGCGGAGAGAGAGGGGGGGGGAAGGGCGGTCCACCTGGCCCCCACCGTCCGGTCCGACGGCCGACACCCCCTCCCGGTGAGGTCCTCACGCACCCTCTGGCCAGAATCAGGTCCGCGCCAGTCGTGACAGGGCCGACCTGGATCTAAGGGATGCTGCCCAAAGGGGAGGCAGGCCATCCCGAGCAGGGGAAGGAGGGAGGCCTCAGTTGCCCTGCAGCAGGCCCCACAGTGATGTTATCGGTGAGAAGGAAAGGGGGGGGCGGAGGGGGGAGTGCTACTCAGCTCCTCCGCCGCTGTCCGAAAATGACAGCTGAGGCGTCCTCCGCCGCCGCACTCCGGGAAGGAGCGTGCAGGGCAAGGAGCCGGCAGCGGTCAGGACACAGGGCAGCCCAGGCGTCAGGAGGGCTACAGCCGCCGAAGGATGAGGGGGGGACGGGCGGGGAGGGACAGGCCTCTGGAGCCAATGCCGCCCGAAGCGACGGCCGAACACCCTCTCCGGCCCTCCGCCCCCCAGGAGATCAACGGCCCAGCGCCTCTCACCTCTGGGAGCCCGGGTGTGCGTCGCAATACTGGGCGGATCTCTGGTCCGCAGCGGGACTGGCGCTGAGAATCCAGCGGGCCGCTTCTTCTCACGCGGCAGCCGAAACCGCCGGGCACCACCGGGACTTCAAGAAGGACTAAGAATCACCCCCCGCGAGGACCGCCATCTAGGCCTGCAGCCGCCGGAGCCCTGATGCAGGGTTCGCCCGCGGCGCCTAGACGTCAGAAACACCACTCCCAGGCATGGATCGGGAGCCCTGGGCAGCCAGGCAGCAGGTTGGGAGGTGGGTTCTCTCGATGGTGACGGATTAAGGGAGCGGATGACGGAGGGTTCCGGAGCACTTCTAAAGTGCGACTGCCATCTTGACGCTCCTGCGAATCTTTTATAACAGTTCGGGCGTCAGCCGAGCACTGAGGCCATTCACATAAGAATCTTGAACAGGAATCCACTGCCACCATGATATACTTGTAAGCCCCATCAGATTGTAAGGGGCCGCAGTGGTCCAGGTAAATGCACGTGAGCGGTCTGTCTGATATTAACAATGGTGTCTGCGCTGGGCGAGCTACTGTGGACCCTTTTATCTGTTTACAGATATCGCACTTTAAGACGAAGTCTTTGGTCTGCTTTGTTAACCCTGACCACCAATAGCGTTGTTTCAGTACAGAAACTGTCGCCGTAACTCCTGTATGAGCAGAACCCAGACCCTCGTGTGCAGCCAAGATTAAACCTAACCTGCGATCCATTTTTGGTATTACTCAATCCCCCACTCTAGGAATCTGAGCAAATGGAACGTTGTTTGCATCTAACTTGTAGGAGTACTTGAGTGGAAAACCTTTAGGTAGTGCTTCGCTGTTATTGCGCGAAGCAATCACAGCTACCATTGTGCTACCGTCTACCCTAGTTTTTGAACGGGTGATTGTAGCTACGGATGCAGTAGGTACTGCCCCCTTTGCGGCTTCATCAGCCAATTAATTCCCTTCAACGTGAACGCCATCACGTTGATGACTCCGCGTGTGTATCACGTGAGCTCTTGGTAGTTCGTTTTTTAACTCTGCTACCTGTTCCCATAGTTTCCTATGTTTGATTGTGCCACCTTTTGAATCTCTGAACCCATTTTGTCCCCAATAGTGGAGGTATTCGTTGTGCGACTGGACACAGTAAAAGGAATTACACACTATTAGTGTGGGGAATTCTGGATCCTTATTTATCAGTGCCAGTAATAGTGCTTTTAATTCTGCCAACCGAGCAGTGCAGTCTCTGAGAGACTGCGTTTTTGTACAGCTTGGACGGAACTTGCCGTCCTGCATCCTACCTTTTACAATAGCGCATGCTGCACTGTATTGCTGCTTACTCCCTATGGCCGGTTGAGCAGATCCGTCAGTATAAATAATGTATTCATACCGATCTAGAGGCATTATTTCATTTGGTAGAGGATATTCTTGTTCATATTGCAGGAATGCTTGTGTTTTTAGACTAGGGTCATATCTGTATTCTACATCTGTTGCAGTGAGAGAATGAGTCCATTGTATCCATCTTGGATGTAACGCTTTTGCATTTGGGCACTTGTCTTTGTGGCAGCCTCTAAGGCCGGTACCGGGGTCACGACAATTATTCGTTTCCCCTGAGCCAGTGCTCTTTCTCTCACTACAGCAGTCTGTACGGCTGTCAGATTTTTTTTCTGTGGGTGCAAAACGCATTTCAGCATAAGTGTACAAATGCGATTTATATGCAATTGGTACCGTTTCGCCTTCAATGAAGGTTAAGTAAGTGTACCCTGATTGACCTGCGACTACGCGGATCAACACGTTGCGTACGTTTACACGTGTCTAAGTGTTTTGATGACATCATATCAGCTTGTAGGGAACGAAGGATATTTCTGTGTTCCTGTGTCCATTGTCTAACTGAAAAGTCAGGTCTTATTAGGTCGTAGAAAGGTTTTACCCTCTCTGCGTAATCCAAAATGTATGTTCTGCCAAAATTCAAAAATCCCAGTAAGGACTGTAAATTTTTTAATGATTTTGGAGGTTGTAGCAGTGCGCACTTTTCTAAAAAAAAAAAAGTGGTCTGCCAGGCTTTTGCCTTCACTTGAAAGCTCGTATCCCAAAAATAGAACATTGAGGTGGGCTATTTTCGATTTTTTTAAATTAAATTTGTAGCCCTCAGAGGCGAAACCCAAAATTATGGTGCTCACCCTGGTCAAGTGTTCCTCTAAGTCATCATCCGTCAGATAAATATCATCTACATAGGATAATGCTTCTTCATCCAAATTCTATAGTAACTCTGTTACCCTCCTTGAGAATAAGCCCGGGCTATTCTTATACCCTTGGGGGAGTCGACAAAATTGACGCTGGGACCCTAGCGCTGAGAAGGCTGTCAAATATCTGCTTTCAGGCGCTATGTTTTGGCAGAAAAATCCATTTGAGATATCTAATGTTGTTTTGTATTTTTTCCGCACAATGTTATTCGTTAATGCGGCACTATGTGCATTCTGAACTGCAAATGTTTTCGTGCATGAGTTTAGGTGTCTATAGTCTAAAACTAGACGATATGAATTGTCGGGTTTCATTACGGGAAACTAAGGATTATTCATTGATGAGGTGCATGGTTCAATTACACCTTGGTATTCAAGTTGATCTAAGATCTCCCTGACCTGTTTTTTAGCTTCCTGTTTTATGGGATACTGTCTTTGTGGAGTTGGGTTTGTTTTTATTGGAATTACGTGGTGGGGTGACTCTTCATCCCACCCTACGTGGTTGCGGTATAATGCTGGAGCAAGGGCTACCGCCCACTCCTGCGCATATGTATGTCTTAGGTGTGCGGGGACTAGGTCGGAGAAAGCTGGAAAAATTACAGTTTCCCCCTTTGGGCATTCCATAACAATAGTAGGCGGCCAATCTCTTTCTGCTAATAGGATGTCGTAGCCAGAAGTCAGGTTCTCCCAAAAGAGACCCTTAACTTGTCTGGGCTTGTCCCCCTCCATTTGGAGTGTTATTTCATGTAACTTGTGTGGGACACTCAACCTAGTATTCACAAATAGAGGGACAAAGAGCTTTTATACATGAGGTCCAGCACAAATGCCCAAATGCAATATGAAAATTAGAGTTGTGCTGTTCCTAAATAATCTAGAGTGTAGCAATATACAAAAGACAGTAGGCTACAGAGTCAAAGAGATGGGAATCCATTTCTTTGGAATATAATGCCCTCACACACCCAGTTGGGTGTCATGCTTCATCATCGGGCTCCTCCTCGTCTGGCCGGCGCTGCAATGCCTGACGGGCTCCCAATGAGGGGCACTTTGGCGGAGATCTTTTTCCAAATAGCCGTTTGGTGCCGTGGGGGTGAGGGGCTTAGTGAGTGTAGATGAATGAGTGGTGTGTGATGTTTATGTGAATTAAAACAGGGTTGGGAGTACCAGCAAAAATAATTTTAATTGTGGGGTCTCCTACCCTGATTAAAATAAAAAGGAAAGGCGCAATGCTAAGTTAATGTCTCAGGTGTGGCGCTCTTCCGTGTGGTTGGTCAACATGTTTCTCGCCTATTCTACAAGTCTAGAGGCGATTCGTCAGGACCTAAAGTTAAAAAACTATCTATACTAAGGTGGACCGAAAAAACCATAATGAACTAATGATAGAGGTTTATACCACCATGACTTACTCTGTCTAATGACTGGTAGTACTGGTTCTACCTATTATGGAGAGAAAATCACATATTAATGCATGATATCAAACCAATAATACGAGTATCAAACACTACTGTCCTGTTCCCTGTGTGTCTAATTCACAGCACACAGTAGTGAGGTGTTACAGGCATATATACACCAGGTGCTAAATGTTATTGTGGTCACATTATGTCTCATGTATGTAGTGACCAAATCAGTGTATTAAAAACCCAAAACTGCAGAAAGAGCACAAGACTCACCCTATTAGGGATATACTACTGCTTCATCAATCCCCGGCAGGTCAAGATATGAGGAACTTCCCCATATACTAGAGGGGTATACAGATGAAAGGAACAGTTAAGAACTGCCAGTTTGCGAAGTTGATCGCGCTTAAATTAGATTTGATTTGCCTCCTTAAAATGTATAGTAACATGCTCCTACATCACGCTATCTGTTACATGGAAAAGTGAACATATTTCAAGGGGAGTTCTTTAAAGTTGCCCAAATCATAAAAAGTCATAGTCCCTGTTATGATGGAAATACACAGGCTTCATATTTGTTACCGAAGTTAGGTTAAGGAAATAAAAAATAAAAGAGGGTGGGTAGGGAAGGTGCATCTACCTAGTTGACTGTGTTTAAAATGGCTGAGAAACCATTTAACAGGGGTTAGCAGTAGGGAACAACAACAGACCACCAAGGTTAACAAAGTACTCACGTTTGCGTAGTACGCAATAAGTCCAGGGACCTACCCACTGCTGCCGGGACCGGGAGGTATGGTGTAGTGCGAAAGCCCGGTTTAAATACCTGCTACTCCTCCTCATTAACTCGTGATTGCTACCAGCTGTTGCTGGACCGCTCGCGTGTGTGAGGGCAGTCATTGTGCTGTTCTTCACACTGCGGGCGCCATATTGGAGTGGGTACGATAACTTGGGCCGCTGGTCAGATTCTACCTATAACTGCTCTGGAAACATCCTCGATTGGGTGCAAGGTTTGAGAGGTTGTTGAATTAATAAAATTATTGATGGATTTTACTGGTTGGCAACCACCATGAGTTTGGTGCTACCTCTGTTCATAGTAAACAGAAAAGAAAAGAAAAATGGGGGCCATTTTGAAGTCTATGGAAAGTTTGGAGGCCATTTTGGAGTGGAGTAAAAGTCACACTAAGGCTTCATCATCATCTCCTAAACGGTGTCCCCAGTATGTAATATAACATGCAATGTGAATCTTAATGTACGGGTTCCAGTGAAGGTCAAAAGTGTCAATGATGCAGTAATAAGATACTATTCCAAAGGAGTTTTAAGTGCGTAAAGCACTCCAAGGAATGTCTTCATTAAGTCCTTGTGTGTCAGAAGACAGACGATGCACCCATCTTTGTTCTTTGTAAAACAAAGCTTCTTTGCTGATTTTAGTGAATGTTTCAAGAATCACCCAACGGAAAGAGTCTGGTGAATGTTGGATGTTAAAGAAGTGTGCGCACATTTTGGTATTCACTTTTTGACACCGGAAATTACTGCGATGTTCCGTGATTCTCACTTTGACCGGACGTGTGGTCATCCCTATGTATCTGAGATTACAAGGGCACGTAATCATATAAATGCAATTTGTTGTAATACAATTAGTGTGCTTACGCAATTCCCATGTGAAGGTTGCATTGAAGATGATATTCTTAGTCACAGCTGTGAGGGCGCAATCTGTGCAAGTGCTGCACGGGTAGTGACCCTGAACAGGCGGAAGGTCCCACAGCTGTCTTTGTGTGTTAACCGTTCGTGTCTTAGGCCTCGTGTGGATCAGTATGTCTTTCAAATTCCTTGATCGTTTGAAAGCAAAGCGTGGTTGTTCAAGGGTCATGCTCCCAGTATTTAATATGCCCCAATGTTTCTTGATAACATTTTTTATTCTATTGGAGGCTGGAGTGTATGTCGTTACACATGTCAAGGTCTCTGTTTGTGCTTTTTGTCTAGGTTCTAATAGAGCCTCCCTGTTATTGTATCTTGCACGTTTTTTTGAAAGGGCAATACTGCGTGCGGGATATTCACGATGTGTAAGATTTTTTGCCAATGTTTCTGCTTCTGTTTTATAGTCCTCCACTTGACTACAGTTTCTGCGGAGTCTCAGAAACTGTCCCACTGGAAGATTCTCTTTAAGGGCACGCGGATGGCAACTACTGAACAGTAGAAGGCTGTTGCGATCCGTTGGCTTCCTATATATTGTTGTGCTCAAGGTACCATTATCTAGCCTTATCAAGAGATCAAGGAACGGTATTTGGTTGTCTGAAATGGAGCTTGTGAATCTGAGGTATGGATTCAAGGTGTTAATCCACACGCAGAAATCATTACATGTATCCACATCGCCTCGCCAGAAGATGATTATATCATCTATAAACCGCCGCTTCCAGAGGCATAGATGTTCATGGTATGGGTTAGAGTCGTTCAAAATGAATTCCTCCTCAAAAGAGGCCATGTATAAACAGGCTACACTAGGGGCCATGGTGCTCCCCATGGAAGTTCCCTGAGTCTGATGGTATAATTGACCTTTGAATTCGAAAAAATTCTCGGTCAAAACCAGTGTTGGTAGTTCCAGAACGAACCTGCTGGGTGTGGGCGAGTTCCAGGCTGATTTGTTGAAGGCTTTCTCAATCACACCTAGAGTGGCCCTCTGCGGGATGTTTGTGTAGAGGGCTTCTACATCTAGGGTGACCAATAGACTGATGTTACTGGCGTTGGGGAAGTTCACTAGTAGACGTAGCACGTCTGCGGTGTCCTGTAGATATGAAGGTGTCTGTTTTACCAATGGCTGTAAGAAGTGATCGCAAAACTTGGACAAGGGTTCAAGTATTGAGTCTATCCCAGATACTATGGGACGTCCTGGGACTGGTTGAACGCCCTTGTGGATTTTTGGCAGTGTAAAAAATATGGAGTTTTAGGATCCTTCTTGATCAAAAATTCCGCCTCCTTTTTGCTTAGCCAACCTTGGCTTTCTGCAGAGAAAACCATTGATGTTATGGTTTGGTGTAATCGTGTCCCGGGACTACTAGCGATAGGCGTGTAGTACTGCCGATTCTCTAATTGCCGTTGGCATTCAATGTCATAGTCACTGGTGGCCATTATCACAGTGGCTCCCCTTTATCTGCCAGTTTGATGGTTATGGAGGTGTCATTGGCAAGAGAGTTAACAGCCGTCAACTCTTCATTAGAGATGTTTTTGAAATGTTTCTTAGTTGCACCACTCCCTAGATCTTTAAGTACGGCCTGTTCGAAGGTTAAAACTTCGTTGGGTACCATCCCATTGTTGGGAGTAAATGTCGAGGCATTATGTAAACCAGAATCGGTTTGCTGTGGTGTTGTTGTCTCATTAAAGAAGGCTTTGAGGCGTACCTTCCGAAAGAATTTTTGTAGTTCGCACTGTTCCTGGAACCTGTCTGTCCTGGGAGTTGGAACATACTAAAGTCCCTTTTCTAGGACTCTTGTCTCGATATCTGTCAGAGTCCTTTGAGAGAGATTAACAATCAGGGTCTCCTTTTGGTGTGGCTCCGGGTTTCCACCACATTCTGGTTGGATTCCTGCCATTGAACTCTTCTCTGTTGTTGTTGCTGATTCCCTCTTTTTCTTCCGCGCCCTCTGCCCCAACCTCTTTCTAAAAAAGGTTGGTTGTTGCCAGTAGGGTAAGACTGTGGGGGCCCTTGAGGGTACATGGGGTACGGCCAGAAACCAGGCCCCTGGTATTGGGGTACTTGGAATCCTGCAAAGCCTTGTCGGCCTCCCCTTCTACGCTGGTTAAAGCCCCACTCTTCCGTACTTGAGTCGCTATTAGTGGATGAGCCTCTTCTAGTCGAGTTGGAGCTCGCATCAGAGGTGTTGTTAGAATCTGGGGGAACATAATCGGTTTTAAGGTATGGGTAAACCTTCTCCTTATCGAACTTACGAATGTCTTTTTGTAGCTTAGTTACTTTCTGCTTCATTAAGTATTCTTTATGTTCCGCTATTTCATTATTTAGCTCCGTTAGTTTGAGCTTAAAAGCAGCGGTAGTAGACATGGCGCTCTTAATGGCCCCTTCTGCTACCTGGATTCTCGCCAATAGCGTATCCGCTATTCTCTTAGCTGTGTTGATTATCAAGATCAAAAGATCCCTAGTACATTTCCACGATACCAGGGACCATTCTTTCTTGAATGTCCCATCTTCCAGGAATAGACGGGGAAAATTACGTACTATTAGGCCATTAGGTGCTATATTGGCCCTCAGATATTCCGTCATTAACGCGCCATGTAAGGTTATTTTTACCCATTCGCATTTCAAAGAGGACAGGGATTGCCAGCCCTCAGACTGGCTCCCTGTGGCAGTGCTACTCTCTGTTCCTAAAATAGAGGGAGCTCGTAGAATTTCTGCAGCTTGATCATCTCCGAAGCGAAGTCCTTATTCCTCCATGATGCTGAGGATATAAGTGTGCTTCAAGGGGTGGGTGGGATAATAATTTTAATCAGGGTAGGAGACCCCACAATTAAAATTATTTTTGCTGGTACTCCCAACCCTGTTTTAATTCACATAAACATCACACACCACTCATTCATCTACACTCACTAAGCCCCTCACCTCCACGGCACCAAACAGCTATTTGGAAAAAGATCTCCGCCAAAGTGCCCCTCATTGGGAGCCCGTCAGGCATTGCAGCGCCGGCCAGACGAGGAGCAGCCCGATGATGAAGCATGACACCCAACTGGGTGTGTGAGGGCATTATATTCCAAAGAAATGGATTCTCATCTCTTTGACTCTGTAGCCTACTGTCTTTTGTATATTGCTACACTCTAGATCAGAGGTCTTCAAACTTTTTGATGCCGAGACCCCCCTGTCAAAATCTTTTAGGCGTAAGGACCCCTTCCTGACAAAAATTTCTAGAACTTTGGCCTCTTCATCATTGCGAACTATCGACAACCATAAACGCCCCCAATTCCCACAGCAAATCATTTATACATTGGGGAAATAAATGAAACAGTGTTTAGCAAACCAAAGGTCAGTGGTTGGGGGCGTGATCAAAGGTGTGGCTAAAAACAAAGGGCCTCATTTACGAGGCATTGGCGTAGGGCAGCTTCGCAAGTCTTATTGCGGCGCTGCACTACGCCAATGTGAAAGGGCAGGAATGCACCTTATTTATGAAATATGGTGCATTCTTGTCCTTTTCCCCTATGTTGGCACACAAATTGCTGCCTAGCGCCATCATAGGCAGGATGGCTTTTGTGCAGGAAGGGGCACCTTCCTGCATAAAAACAATCCTGAGAGGGGTTTTCTCGTTCCATGTGTGCTGCAGAATGCAGCACACATGGAAAGAGGAAAAACAAGGAGAGTTACACCTGGTGTGGGGAAGAGTGAGGTTTTGGCACTGCACCAGTTTTACATGGTTTTGTAAATCTGGGGCAGCGTCAAAATCCATGGGCGTTGTGTCACCCACTGCAACGCCTATGAAACGCCTACTTGACATAGAGTAAGGAAACGCAGCGACTTGCACTATTTTGTCTTACTCCATATCTATGAGGCCACGCAGCAGCGCAAGCCTCTCATAAATCAGCCCCAAAATATTTTGTTCTTTTTTTAGGTCTTTCACCATCAGGTAGCTACATATAAAATAATGGGTAGCTCAAATGAAAAATACATTTTAAAAGTTGTTACTATATAGTACATTATAAAACCCCTATTATTTAATGCACTGCATAGGTCTGTGTGTAACCAGAGAGCCACAGAATTAAATTTGGTTGGTGCAGTGGAAAATAGTGACTTGTGTATTTTTAGTGCTATGAGGTCACAGCCTGTGACAGAAAGCACTGTGAATGTGCAAGTCATTATTTTATACTTGCATTACACACATTATAAGATAGACTGCTACAAAATGTGCAAAGAGTTTTAGGATAAAATGGAGCTTCCAAAATGTAGATTTGTGTAATGTCAGACCATAAGTAATGCATTTTTTTGCATAACTGTCCCTTCAACACCTACTAAGGGGGACTTAGCGCTGTGTAAATACAGTTATCATTAAAAGCACACACTTCACAGCCCAGTTGCTAACCACCACACAAAAACACACATCTTTGCCATCACAATGCTTGAAGTGATTCCAGCAATTAAAGCCAGAACCACTCCCAAGCATCCTTTACATTTGCAGATTAACTCCTAGCACACATTTTAATTTCATTCAGGCAAGCAGGCACCCTGGCATGAAGGCTGATTTGAAGGATTGTTTTACCTGTCTGCCGGGCCTCTTCCTTTTACAGCACATGACACTCAATTAACTTCAGCTGAAACATTTTAAGGATCGCATTTGACTTTGTCCAAAAGGAAGAGCACGTTTTGTATTCCTGGCAGAATTAGGCCTGGAAATGCGCGACCCCCTTCCCAGGACTCCGAGGCCCCCCTGGGGGTCGCGCCCCACAGATTGAAGACCTCTGCTCTAGATTATTTAGGAACAGCACAACTAATTTTCATATTACCCTCACCCTAGTATCAGGTGTTTCCACCGTGATATACTCACTCAACTCCGCTGTCAACAGAAATTCCATCAGGGTCCGGCGAGCTATTGTTACGTCTGCTGCGCTGTCTAGCATCGTCAGAGCCCATTCCCCATTCAGTAGTTGGGTCCTCAGAATTCTGGGCATGTCTAACTTTGAGACCTGCTTCCTTCTTTTTAAATTGAGGTTTTGCTTTGGGATTTTCTTCTTTCTTTGAAGCGTAGTCCGAAGTGCTTTGCCTGGGCTTTGTACGCTCTTCTTGTCTCTGTTCTGACCGTCCTTCCCTCTCGGAGTTTTTTGATGAACCCTGAAAGGAACAAGAGGAACGTGTATCAGTGTCCTGATACCTGTCAGGTTTTTTAATGTTATCTTTATTCCTAAGATTATATCTTCTTTCTGGGGGCTCCTGTAGAGGAGACCTTTCCCTGGAGTGAGATCTCTTCTTTTGCTGTTTATTATTGTCCCATTTCTTTTTTGAAGAAACTGGTGTTTGCTTTGCCTATTCTTTATCTGTACCTCCCACTAGTTGAGGGTTCACAGGTCTAGCTCCCAGACTGTCTCTACCTAATGCAGCATAAGCAGTTTCAATTATTTTAGGTAGTTCTGTCTCCTGTTTCAATGGAGTGAAATCTCTCAGATGTTGCCGTATTGTCACCGATGCTGCTTCCCCTTTAATATTTGCTAATATTATCGCAGATACCTGGGCAAAGTTATTTAGCAACTTCATCCCTAAGTTTAGAGCAGGTTGTGCTCCATACTCATTCTGTATTTGTCTTAATACATCTGGTATTACCGCTAAAGAAGGGATACCATGAGTCCTGGTATATATTGCTGCGAAGACTGTGCCCCAAGAGGTACAATCCTCTATAGAGGGAGCTATCCCCATCGGCAAGCAAATCGTCAGTATTCTATACTTTTCCTTAGGACCAGTGTGCGGAAACACTGCCTCCAGCTGTGTTATTTTTTGTGCTATCCAGAAGGGCATTTGTTCACGTTTAGTGGGCATTTTACCCATCACTGCGTGCAGTGTTTGTGGTGTAATTTTGGTTGTATTATTTTGAACTGGTCCTGGTTGTGTAGCCGGTGTTGGCTGAAGTGTGAGTGTTCTCATCACAAACTGTGTCATGTTTCTGTAAAGTCTTATTAATTCTTTATGCTGTACGAGTAAGTATCCTCCTGGCATTGTGTGAATGTCAGGATGTGGTGTGTAGGCTGCTAGCACTGGCCAAGTTGCTCCGTCTCTTCCAAGCGGGCCGAGTCTTACTCTATTTCTTGTATGGTGGAGGTCGCCTTTGAACCAGTAAAAATGTTCGTGGTAAGTTAGTGGAATTTCAATGTCCTCATATGGACTATATTCATTTGGTATGTCATCTTCGACATAGTAGTGGAATGTTTTTGTTTGTACATTTGCCTGCGGAAATTTAATCCATGAATAGAATACCTCTGTTCTATATGATTCGTGTGCCTCAATCACGAAAGTCACTTGCCCACCCATAATTGTAACACCATATGCTACTAGTTTTAGGGTGACGGCATTTCTAACATTTTCTGCAATGTATATTGCATCTGCATCGTCTTCTTCGGCTGAGAAGTTTAGTTCTCCTGTCGGGTCTCCATGTACCGACATTGTTTTTAGTAAGAAGAGCTCTTCAATGGTACTGAGATAAGGTGTCTATGCACAATTGGGAACAATCTATCCTTCAAGCTTGTTAAGACCAACAGCCAATACATAGGAATTTTCCTACTCCGTTGCGGCGGATTTTGTTCCCTCCCACTCCAGACGTCTCTGGGGAAATGTGAGTAGGGGTCTCTGAAAAATAGCACGACTGAACTACTCAGATTTGTCTGTTAAATAAGTGCCAATACCAACGTTGGCGGCGCCATGTCGTGTAGTTCCTATAAGACCAATATAGGATCTGCGCGTTTAGACAACATACACTGCGGGACTGATGTCCAGACTGATTCCAGTCACCCCCACCGGGTATGTTAGCCTGTGTACCAGCTAGCTCGCAATGCCACTATAACCTCCTCTTACTAAGGAGAGAATACTTCTTGGCAACTATCGAACATGACAACCCTGATCCCTCAGGACCGTGGAGACAGTAACTTACTTTTCGCTCAGTCACTTGTGCTCACTTGTTCTCAGAGAGATACACAGAATAAACGGTTGGGACGTTTTTCAATAAGCATTTATTGAACAGTCGTTATTCTAGCGTAAACTAAGTGCACTGAAATCACCAGTAGACAGTAGCATATATAAATGAGTAGCAGCACTAAGAAAGTAAACAGATGGTAGGTTTCTACCATTTTGCTAAAATCATAAATATAGGCAAGTATATAAAATTCATGTCAAGAAAATGCGTACTCCTACTATGCACCCTAACCAGATGTACTGTACCTAAATGTACCGAGCATGTGAGTAGGTGTAAAGCCAAGTATCCCTCTAGGATAAAGCCAACCCCATTACCTGATGTGAGACTGCAGGACCCCGTTCTGGTCTCCAGCTGAACACCTCGCAAGGGATGTCAGACCACTGCGAGCTGGAGTGTCTGCATGCAGGAACCTCAGCGTCTTGCGTCAGTGTGTCGGCCGGGAAGTCCTGATCTCCTCTGACTATCTCTGCAAGATGTGGTGTTTATATACCCTAAGGTATCCCCAGGGGTTCTACCTTGCTGTGCCAGTGTCGGACTTAGGATGACGTTGGGAATGAACTTTATACACAGTTATTATGCAGGAGATGATGGTCCTGCTGTGATTCCAAGAAACTAAGAATCCTCATGCATACTTTGAGGCCAGTGTCCAAGGAAAAACCCTACGTACTTGTGTGTAGTATTGTAACTGGGTAAAAAGTCAGTCCTTCAAATCCGTTATGTATGTAGTATAGGAGAGCATGTAGGTGAAGGGTTATGTTGTTACCTGGACCTATATCGGGGTACCTATAGGAAATATAACAGTAGGCCACGAGTATTTTCAGTTCACTGTGCTCTCCTTTGGCCTTACCAGTGCCCCATGGATGTTCACCAAGGTGACGCCGGTGGTCGCAGCTCATCTGTGCAGATCAGGGGTGCCAGTCTTCCCCCTATCTGGACAACTGGCTGTTAAAGGCGGACTCGCTCCCAGCTGTCGTCTCCCACTTCTAGACTAACATGACTTCGATCAGAGACAGTGAAAAGTAACAGTTGATAGCAGCACAGAGAAGGATGGGGGGAGTTCAGAGTTTGCACTGGGTTGGGTGACTCAACAGCATCGGAGACAAAGTAGAATAGCTGGGGAAGAAGCATTCTAGAGATGTATTATTGGCAGGCTGGAATAGCAGCATTAAATGGAGAACCTACAGTTCTGTAGTTGTAGGGGGCTTGATGCAGTAGTGGTGCTGAATCGGCAAAGGCAAATTGAGAGAAAAAGCACCCCAGGAAGAATAATGAATCAGAAGACAAGAGTCTTTTCTTGGATTATTACTCCTACTCTGCATACCTCCTCCTGCACATGCCCTCGCCTTTCCCTGTTACACTTCATTCATTCCTCCCCTCACATGTGAGTTTTGCTTCTCTCTGGTCTTAACCTGTTAAACTTTATTGTAATGGGTTTCCAGAAGAAAGTACAGTTGCTCCATCCTTTCCTTGCATTGTATAGTTATGCTTCTAAACTATGATTGCATATGTGATGCAGAGCACCTAAATGCATTTAGGTGCTACTGTGCTATAAAACAAGGTTAAATAAATAAGAGGTAACATGAACATAGCAGAAACTGAACCCCACTAGATTGGCCAGAATGAGATCTTGAGTGCTGGCAGCACACAGTTGGGAAGCTATTGAAAAGACCTGGATAACTCCCTTTTGTAATGCAGAAGCCAGTGTTAGGTGCGAAGCCCATTTTGAATCTGTGTCCAGATGTTTCTGGATGCAGGTATTAGAAGTGCATACAGGAGATTAGACTCTAATCCCGTCACGTGCTGTTATACATGAAGATGGCGTTCTTTTGTGTACTGTCGTTATTCCTAGGGAGATGGCCCCTGTTCACCACGTCATTGGAGGAGGCTTGAGTCAAGAGAACCCTACCCCAAAGAGCATGGAACATGGGAGTGCCAAATTTAGGACTGTGCTGCTGGAAATCTTATCTAGATTCAGTTCATAGGGGGTTCCTCCACTTCCAAGGACCCTGACAACTTTTCAAAGGCCAACGTTTCTCTATTTATTTTAAATAAATAAAATATAGCTGACCACCAAAACATTAGTGAGGAGCTAAAATAAATCAGACTCTTACAGCCAGAGACTGAATTGGGGTTGAATGGGGGACCAAAGTAATTGTGAAGAAGAAATAATAAGGAGCAACATTGAAAACGTAAAAATAAAGCTTTTGGTGATTATCCGAGGTATCATCTACAACATCCTAGATATATCAGTGGGCCTACATAAAACAATTCCTGAACTAGAGGGCAAGGACTGTTGTGATTGCAACCACAGAAATCACTGGCAAAGCAATAGGTCTCACCTATGGGAGAGATAGTGGCTTTGTCAATTTCTTATAGCCATGTTGTACAACAGCGCGGCTGCTGTGTAGCATGGCTGAAAGGTAGAAACAAAACAATTGCTATGATGTGGCCAACAGTGACCATGAGGGGCAGTGATCTGTTTGCTTAGTATGGGATTATTCTCTGCCTTCACAAGAAAACCTTTTAAATATCTTTCGTCAAAGATGAAGTTCCCTGTGTTGGCCCCGTACGAAGACAGTGCCAACAAGGCCATTCAGAGCAGGGAGAGCAGTGCTATCTGTATCTTTCTAGCATCTTGAAACCTACTGGTACGACTTTTAGGCACTTTTTTTTGAGAGGACAGGAGGGGGCAAGCCACAAAGAGGGAGGTGGTGGAGGGTTGATAGGGCAAGCAATAATGGGGGAGAGGCGGACCAGACAAGCAACAACTGAGGTAGAAGTTGGGTGGGGACAAGGCAAACAACAATATGGGAAGTAGTAAGGGAGTGCAATTAAAAGGCAAAAAATATCTCTGGAAGCATTGAGCAGTGGAAGGACAATGGGCAACAGAAGCAGTACTTGCTTCAGGGTAGGGACAAACACACGAAGAGGAAGTAAAGCCAGCACTCGCTGGCCAAAGAGAAGCAAGGAAATGAATGACTATGAAGCCAAACAGTGGTAAACAATGGGCACACACTAAGCTCCCTGTAAGTAAACAAAATGTCTCACAAGCATACAATGTTTCAGGCGAGATCTAAAGTATAGGGAATTGGGTGGTAGAGAGGGGCAAAGAGGCAAAGGTTTAAAACATTTAGGGCCCTAGGGTGAAGGGGCGTTCATGTGTCCTGCCGAGGGGAAACAGTCTTTCCATGCAGCCTTTACCATCTTTTCTTTACCACACAGGTAAGTATTTGTACCTTAATGATGCAGTACTTTGCCATGCAGGTAAGTAATTTAAAAAAAATTTTTTTACAGAACATACTTTTTATGTTATCTTAAAAAAATATTTTGGAGTTTAGGCAGAGGTAAAGGGAGGTGATCAATCAATCAATCAATCACGGCATTTATAGAGCGCGCTACTCACCCGGGAGGGTCTCAAGGCGCTGGGGGAGGGGGTAAGTTACTGCTCGAACAGCCAGGTCTTGAGCTGCTTCCTGAAGGCGAGATGGTCCTGGGTTCGCCGAAGGTGAGTGGGGAGGGAGTTCCAGGTCTTGGCCGCCAGGTAGGAGAAGGATCTTCCTCCGGCGGTGGTTCTGTGGATGCGTGGTACGGTGGCGAGGGCGTGGCTGGTTGATCGTAGCTGGCGTGTGGGCGTGTAGAAGGACATGCGGTCGTTGAGGTACTTTGGGCCCAGGTCGTGGAGGGCCTTGTGTGCGTGGGTGAGGAGTCTGAACGTGATTCTCTTGCTGACGGGGAGCCAGTGCAGGTCTTTCAGGTGTACGGTGATGTGGCTGTGTCGGGGGATGTCCAGGATGAGTCGTGCGGAGGCGTTCTGGATGCGCTGGAGTCTCTTTTGAAGTTTGGCTGTGGTTCCGGCGTAGAGGGTGTTCCCATAGTCCAGTCGGCTGGTGACGAGTGCCTGGGTGACGGTCTTCCTGGTTTCAGTGGGGATCCATCTGAAGATCTTGCGGAGCATGCGCAGGGTGTTGAAGCATGAAGATGAGACGGCGTTGACTTGTTTGGTCATTGATAGGGAGGAGTCCAGGATGAAGCCCAGGTTGCGTGCGTGGTCCGTTGGCTTGGGTGCGGTGCCCAGGGCCGGGGGCCACCAGGAGTCGTCCCAGGCGGAGGGTGATGAGCCCAGGATGAGGACTTCCGTCTTGTCTGAGTTCAGTTTAAGGCGGCTGTTCCTCATCCAGTCGGCGACGTCTCTCATCCCGTCGTGCAGGTTGGCTCTGGCGGTAGTGGGGTCGTTGGTGAGGGAGAGGATCAGCTGGGTGTCGTCGGCGTAGGAGATGATGTTGAGGTTGTGTCGGCGTGCGATGGCTGCGAGGGGGCTCATGTAGACGTTGAAGAGGGTCGGGCTGAGTGAGGATCCTTGTGGAACGCCGCAGATGACTTCGGTGGCTTCGGATCTGAACGGGGAGAGGCGGACTCTCTGGGTTCTTCCGGCGAGGAACGAGATGATCCATTCCAGTGCTTTCTCTCGGATTCCGATGTTGCTGAGGCGCTTCACTAGGGTGCGGTGGCAGACGGTGTCGAACGCCGCGGAGAGGTCCAGGAGGATGAGGGCAGCTGTTTCCCCGTTGTCGGTTAGGGTTCTGATGTCGTCGGTGGCTGCGATAAGGGCGGTCTCGGTGCTGTGGTTGGCCCGAAACCCGGACTGCGAGGGGTCGAGGGATCCATTCGTCTCGAGGAAGGCGGCAAGCTGTCTGTTGACGGTCTTCTCGATGACTTTGGCCGGAAACGGAAGGAGCGAGATGGGGCGGTAGTTCTTGAGGTCGGTGGGGTCCGCCGTTGGTTTCTTCAGGAGGGCGGTAAGCTCGGCGTGCTTCCAGCTCTCCGGGAAGGTGGCGGTGCGGAAGGAGGAGTTGATGATGTCCCGGAGATGGGGTGCGATGGTGGCGTCGGCTTTGTTGAAGACGTGGTGTGGGCAGGGGTCGGTTGGTGATCCGGAGTGGATGGAGTTCATCGTGCGGGTGGTGTCTTCGGTGTTGATCGGGGTCCAGTTGCAGAGGGTGGTGGTGGCGGGCATTGGTTCGGCGGTAGGGTGCGTTGTTTGTGCGTTGAAGCTGTTGTGTATGTCGGTGATCTTGCGGTGGAAGAACGCGGAGAGTGAGTTGCAGAGGTCTTGCGAGGGGGTGATGTCGTTGTTTCCGGCGCTGGGGTTGGAGAACTCTTTGACGATGCTGAAAAGTTCCTTGCTGTCATGGGCGTTGTTGTCCAGTCGTTCTTTGAGTGCCGACTTCTTGGTGGCACGGATCAGCTGGTGGTGTTTGCGGGTGGCGTGCTTGAGGGCGGTCCTGTTGTCTGTGGTCTGGTCGAGTCGCCAGGTTTTCTCGAGAGTGCGGCAGTTCTTCTTGGATTCCTTGAGTTCGTTGGTGAACCAAGGGGTTTTCTTGCTTCCGGGTCTGCTGGGAGGGTTTTTAGTGGTGCGAGGTCGTCGGCGCAGGCGGTCAGCCACTTGGCGAGGTTGCTGGCTGCTTCGTTTGGGTCCGTTGTGTCGGTGGGTGTGTTCTGGCTGAGGGAGGCGGTGAGCTGCTCGGCGGTGATCTTGCTCCAGCTCCGGCGGGGAGCCTGTTGCGGGTGGTGGTGGGTCGCAGTCTTTCTGAAGCTGAAGTGGACGCAGCTGTGGTCGGTCCAGTGGAGTCCGGTGGCGTGGCTGAAGGAGATGTGCTTGCTGGACGAGAAGACGGGGTCAAGCGTGTGGCCGGCGTAGTGGGTGGGCGTGTTCACCAGTTGCTTGAGTCCGAGGTTGGCGAGGTTGTCCAGCAGGGCGGTGGTGTTTCTGTCGTTGTTGTTCTCCAGGTGGAAGTTGAGGTCCCTAGGAGGATGTAGTCGGCGGAGGGCATGGCGTGCGGGCTGATGAAGTCTGCGATGTCTTCGCTGAATAGTGTGCGTGGTCCCGGGGTCTGTAGATGAGGGTGCCTCGGAGGGTGGTCTTGGGGTCCGTGTGTATCTGGAAGTGTAGGTGTTCGGCGGCGGTGAAGGTCTCGTCGGAGTTAGTCGAGATGCGGATGGTGTTCTTGTGTACGATGGCGATGCCTCCTCCCGTCTGGTTGACGCGGTCCTTCCGGGTGATCTTGTATCCATCCGGGATGGCTATGGCGATGTCAGGCGCTGAGGAGGCGTTCATCCAGGTTTCGGTGAGGAAGGCGATGTCCGGTGCTGTTGCGTCGAGCAGGTCCCAGAGTTCCACGGCGTGCCTGTGGACGGAGCGGGTGTTCAGCAGGATGCATTTCAGGTGGTTGCTGCTGTTGCTCGACTTGGCGGAGGTGGTGCACGTCAGGGGGCAGGTGAATCGGCAGGTTTGGCAGGTGAAGGGTCCGTGGGTGCGTCTCGGTGAGGCTCGGTAGCAGGCAGGGTTCCGGCCGGCATTGAGTGCGGTGAGGGTGGCGGCGTCGTAGGTCCGTCGAGTAGTGTTGCATCGGTGGGATCCAGGGGTTCTGGCGCTGGGCGCGGTCCAGTCGCGGACGGGCGCAGACGGGCTTGCCTTAGGCGCGCCTTCGGCGCGCCAGCGGCGCGCCCGCTGCGCACGTCCGCTGCGCGGCCGTGCAGCGGCCGCCATTTATGGGGAGGTGGGAGGGAGGAGCAGCTGGGAGGCGGGAGGCAGGGGCAGCGAATGGGCAGTCAGGGGGCGGGGCCGCAGGGGACGCAGCGGCGGGAATGGCGATAGGCAGCGAGGGGCACAGAAGGAAAAACGGGGGGAGAGCAGGTAAATCACGGGCACAACAACAGTGGGGCAGCGAGGGGCACAGAAGGAAAAACGGGGGGAAAGCAGGCAAATCACGGGCACAACAACAGTGGGGCAGCGAGGGGCACAGAAGGAAAAACGGGGGGAGAGCAGGTAAATCACGGGCACAACAACAGTGGGGCAGCGAGGGGCACAGAAGGAAAAACGGGGGGGAAAGCAGGCAAATCACGGGCACAACAACAGTGGGGCAGCGAGGGGCACAGAAGGAAAAACGGGGGGAAAGCAGGCAAATCACGGGCACAACAACAGTGGGGCAGCGGGGGCACAGAAGGAAAAACGGGGGGAAAGCAGGCAAATCACGGGCACAACAACAGTGGGGCAGCGAGGGGCACAGAAGGAAAAACGGGGGGAAAGCAGGCAAATCACGGGCACAACAACAGTGGGGCAGCGAGGGGCACAGAAGGAAAAACGGGGGGAAAGCAGGCAAATCACGGGCACAACAACAGTGGGGCAGCGAGGGGCACAGAAGGAAAAACGGGGGGAAAGCAGGCAAATCACGGGCACAACAACAGTGGGGCAGCGGGGGCACAGAAGGAAAAACGGGGGGAAAGCAGGCAAATCACGGGCACAACAACAGTGGGGCAGCGAGGGGCACAGAAGGAAAAACGGGGGGAAAGCAGGCAAATCACGGGCACAACAACAGTGGGGCAGCGAGGGGCACAGAAAGGAAAGGGGAGACAAGCAGACAAAACTGGCACCGGGGCCACAAGCGGAGGGCGATCTTACCTACAGGAGCAGCGGGCAGACAGCACAGGCGGAGCTGTGTGGTGGGGGAGCGACCTACCTGGCAAGGTCAAGGGTGAGGGTGACTTGAGGACTCGGTGGGTATAGGTAAAAGTGGATGAGGGTGACTTGAGGGCTCAGGGGTGGTAGTGGTGAGGAGAGGGTGGCTTGAGGGTTCAGGGGTGGGCAGAGGTAAAGGGAAATGAGGATGACTTGAGAGCTCAGTGGCGGGTAAAGGTAAAAGGAGCTGACGGTGACTTGAGGACTCAGTGGTGGGTAAAGGGAAGGAAGGGTGATTTTAGAATTTGAGGTGGGTAGGGGTATGGGTGATTTTAGGGTTCGGGGATGATAGAGTTAAAGGGAGGTAAGAATGAATTTAGGGTTCAGGATGGGTAGAGGTAAAGGGAGGTATGGGTGCGTTTCGAGTTCAACGGTGGGCAGAGGTAAACTCTAGTCTCCAGGACAACACCAGTGGTTTGGTTCTTTTTGCCATGCCGAAAGCAGAGTATGACAATTACGGTGTTTATTTTAGCCCTCCATGATGGATTGTAGTGTAGTACCCCGCTCATGTGAATCCGGAAAATGAGTGATTAAACAAAGTGTAGTACCCCGCTCATGTGAATCCGGAAAATGAGTGATTAAACAATAAGTTGACTTAATCTAAATAAAATTAACTAAGATTGTCCTCTACCAGCCTCCTACACCCATGCAGTCAGGGGATTTCATGGCTTCCCCCTATAGGTTCCACCAGCTTGATTTGTATCTAGAGGAACGAGGGGAATTCTTTGTTTGGTCAAAAACTGTGGGATGCTGTTCTCCACATTTACCTCCATTCCATTCTGGGTGCCTAGTGAAAGGCAGCGGCGGCTCCTTTGTAATGGCGGAGGAGCGTCACCCCACTTCTCAGAGCCAGCTGTTGAAAAATAAAATGATAAAACAATTTTATTATCATGTTATTTTTCAGTGACTGACAGACATGTGAGTGTAGGGTGGGGCGGGGCCAGGCCATGGCAGGTATGATGGGCACTTGTAAGTGCGCATGTCTATTTGGCCCGGCTCTCCTAGACTGGCCAAACCGACATGCACACTTATATTTCTCTATCCCAGCTGTATTGCACAGTCGGTGGAGAAAAGGCACAGGCTCCCTTTACCTGAGCGAGCGTCAAACCAGCCCGCTCAGGCAAATCCCGGCTCCTCTCTCATGCTTGGTGAAGCATGAGAGCAGTGTCTGGATTGGTTGGGGAGTCTGTGTGGCCCATGGAGCTGAGGAGCACCGAAGCAGCCTTCAACGGCAGGCGAGTCTTCTTATTAATTTATTACTATTCCTGCCCCACCACTTTATATTGACAGCAGTCACCACTGGTGAAGTTTGCAAAAATCTTATTTTTTTTATGTAGCTGCCTTGTCTAGGCAAAGTTCTCTGTGCTATTAGCATTCCTTGAAGTGGTTACGTCTGCAGTGCTTGCATACTAGTCCTCTGTATGTATTTGACATTTTGGATATTGCCACATGGGTTTTTTTTGGTTGTTGCAGAGGATAGGTCAGTTCTGTACGTTTTTGGCGTTTTGTGACTTGAGAAGTTGAAACAGCATGCAGAGAGACTACCATATCGACTGTCTTTGATGAGTAACCTTTTGGTCATGCTAGATAGTAGGTTGCAAGGGGTGGAAATATGATCAAGTGGGCATAATGATGAACATTGCTAATAAACTCCCAAGTTAGGAATTTGAATGTGGGTATACAATTTAGCTTATTGTGATTGATCCTTTACTTGGGCTCAGACTGTGGAGAAGGTGATGAGGATTGATGTATTCATGGGATGTTGCTGGAAAAGGTAAGGCTGGTTTCAGTGTTTCTGGCTAAGTTCAGCTAGAGACCTTTGAAGTGAGTGGAGATTTTTGAAGAGGACGGGTTTGTGTCTGAGAAATGCATCCATAATTTGAAATTGCCCAGCACTAGGTCATGGTACACGCCTTGACGAAATGTCAAATTTTCCATTTGGTGTGCAATAGCAGAGAATTTAAAGTGAAATTATTAATTAATGTCGTATCTCAGCAGATCTGTTTTTAAGCATGATACTGTCTTTTCCACTACTTTTTATTTACACTCCATCATCTTATAAAGTACTTTGCATTTGTTTTTTCGTTGGGAATGGGGAGCCAGATGACTTTTATATAGGTCACTTGCCATATTTGTTATTGGATTAATTTGCCACTTGGCCTAATTTCAGTGACCTACTTTCGTTTAAATCAAAAGCAATTTTCACCATAACATTGCAATTTTGAAATGAGACGCCCAGCATCAAATAAGTACAGCAATTATGGTAGCCCCCTTGCCTTCACAGGCTGTGCCGCCCCTGCCTTTTCTTAAGCTTGCTTGTGAGCTCGTCAGATTCCGGGTTAATGTTGAACCTTCCTTTAGCCATGGCCATTGTCAGTCTTTGTGCGCTATTGCCTTATTCTTTTTTTAAACTGTTCAACTTAAACGTTTTCTTGCAGACATTATTTCAGTTAAAAAAACGCTCCCAAGAATTTTACGCCACCTGCTCAGGAAAATATTATTGGTAAACTTACATTTCCTTTCTTTTATGTTTCGAGATGGTTACGGGTAGTAGTAGCTCATTATCTAAAGAATGATTTTCTGAAGTGGAAAACTCTTGCATTGCACAATTGGGGTACAATGTTCTACGTGATTAAATCTCCAGTTTCGTTTTATCACTAGATTGCTCTTAGTAGTCTTCCAGTATTGTGGGGAAATTCAGGATTATTTCCATTTTGCTATTGGAGCCGCACGAGAAGCTGAAGCTTTTATTAAACCCCATTATGTAGACTTTGGAAATCAATACGCCAAATAGAAGTGCTTCTCTTGCCAAGCATACTACATTTGTGAAGTACATCTTCTGGCTGTGATTGCATTCAAGGCATTGAGCCATACTGTTGAGGGATAATAATGAAGAGCCACACATGAAGAAACCCAGCAAGAAGACATAAATATTAGTTTCAAGAGAACATTGCCATAATGAATTAAATTTGTCAGCAGACAATTCTAAACCTTTGGGTAGCTCTAGAGAAGCAAGGTGTACCGTAGAGGAGTGGAATTTCATGAAATATCTGTGCGTCCAAGAGACGAGATGCAGAAGAAATCTACTTGACCTGTAAAAAAAAAAAATCACTTGTTCCCTTTGGTGCCAAGCAGTGAGGTGACCGCGCCCAGCGCCAGACCCCTGGTCCGGGCATTCCCCGCGCCCGCCACATCAACAGACGCCGATACGACGCCAGCACCCTCCACGCACTCAACCCCGGAAAAGATCACGCCTGCTACCAGGCCACCCCGAAGCGCACCCAAGGGCCCTTCACCTGCCGGAACTGCAGCTTCGCCAGCACCCGCCCCGCCAAACCACCGCCCAGGAAAGAACCCAACTACCTCAGATGCATCCTCCTCAACACCCGCTCCGCCCGCAAACACGCCATCGAACTCTGGGACCTTCTCGACTCAACCTCCCCAGATGTCGCATTCCTGACGGAGACCTGGCTGAATCCCGCTTCAGCCCCCGACATCGCCATTGCCATCCCGGACGGATACAAGATCACCCGCAGGGACCGCACCAACGGAGTCGGAGGAGGCATCGCCATCGTCCACAGGAACACCCTCAGAGTCTCAACCAACACCGACGACACCCTCAGCACCGCCGAACACATGCACTTCCAGATCCACACCGATCCCAACACCACCCTCAGAGGAACCCTCATCTACAGACCCCCGGACCCCGACCACAGTTCAGCGATTCCATCGCTGACTTCGTCAGCACACACACCATCGCCTCCACGGACTACATCCTCCTCGGGGACCTGAACTTCCACCTCGAGAACAACAAGGACACCAACTCCACCACCCTGATCGACAACCTCGCCACCCTCGGACTCAGACAGCTCGTGACTACACCCACCCACGCCGCCGGCCACACGCTAGACTCCATCTTTTCCGCAAGCCCACACGTCTCCTTCAACCACACCTCCGAACCCCACTGGACTGACCACCACTGCATCCACTTCACCTATAGGAAGCCCACCACGCACCACCGCACCGAACAAATGCCTCGCCGCTGCTGGAGCAGAGTCACGGAAGACCAGCTAACCACAACACTCGCCCTGAGCCCACCCGCCAAACCCTCCGACCCCGCCGCCCGCAACCTCAGACAGTGGATCGACGACTGCGCCAACACCCTCGCCCCGCTCAAGAATCCGCCCAACAGCCACACCAGCAAGAAAGCCACCTGGTTCACCGAAGACCTCCAGGCCTCCAAACGAACATGCCGAAAACTGGAGAAGATCTGGCTCCACGAACGGACAGCGGACAGCTACGCCGCCCACAAGAACGCCACCCGCAGTCACCATCACCTCATCAGATCCGCCAAAAGGGCCTCACTCAAAGACCGCCTAGACAACAACGCACACAACAGCAAAGAGCTCTTCAACATCGTGAAGGAACTCTCCAACCCCAGCTCCAACACCAACGACATCCAGCCATCGCGAGACCTGTGCGACTCACTGGCCACCTTCTTCCACCGCAAAATCGCCGACATCCACGACAGCTTCAACACCACGACCGCCCCGGCAACCACCGAGACCACTGCCCCCACAACCACCAACCGCCTGCTCTCCTGGACCAACGACGAGGACACCAGCGAGATCATGAACACCATCCACTCCGGTTCACCGCTAGACCCGTGCCCTCACCACATCTTCAACAAAGCCAGTACAGCCATCGCGCCCCATCTCCGGAAAATAATCAACATCTCCTTCGAGACAGCAACCTTCCCGGAAAGCTGGAAGCACGCCGAGATCACCGCCTTACTCAAGAAACCCAAGGCGGACCTCAAGAACTTCCGACCCATCTCTCTGCTCCCGTTCCCCGCGAAGGTCACCGAGAAAATCGTCAACAAACAACTGACCCGCTACCTCGAGGAGAACAACATCCTGGACCCTTCCCAGTCCGGCTTCCGCAGCAACCACAGCACCGAAACCACTCTCATCGCCGCCACCGATGACATCAGGACCCTGCTAGACAACGGAGAAACAGCAGCCCTCATCCTCCTGGACCTATCAGCCGCCTTCGACACGGTCTGCCACCACACACTACGAACACACCTTCACGACGCCGGGATCCAAGAGAAGGCCCTGGACTGGACCACATCCTTCCTTTCCGGCAGAATACAAAGCGTCCGCCTCGCCCCCTTCCGATCCAAGGCCACCAAGATCATCTGCGGCGTACCCCAAGGCTCCTCCCTCAGCCCAACGCTGTTCAACATCTACATGGCACCCCTCGCCCACGTCGCCCGACAGCACAACCTCAACATCATCTCCTACGCCGACGACACCCAGCTGATCCTCTCCCTCACCAAAGACCCTCACACCGCCAAAGCCCACCTCCACGAAGGAATGAAGGCCGTCGCCGAATGGATGAGGACCAGCCGCCTGAAGCTGAACTCGGACAAGACGGAGGTCCTCATCCTTGGTTCCAACCCTTCAGCCTGGGACGACTCCTGGTGGCCAACATCACTGGGAACAGCCCCGCCACCCACCGACCACGTACGCAACCTAGGGGTCATCCTCGACCCCACCCTCTCCATGACTAAGCAGGTCAACGCCGTTTCCTCATCCTGCTTCAACATCCTCCGAATGCTCCGCAGGATCTTCAAGTGGATCCCCACCGAAACAAGAAAAACAGTCACCCAGGCCCTCGTCACCAGCAGGCTGGACTACGGAAACGCCCTCTACGCAGGAACAACGGCTAAGCTCCTGAGACGGCTGCAACGCATCCAGAACGCCTCTGCACGTCTTATCCTCGACATCCCCCGACGCAGCCACATCACACCCCACCTGAGAGACCTGCACTGACTCCCTGTCAACAAGAGGATAACCTTCAAGCTCCTCACCCACGCACACAAAGCACTCCACAACTCCGGACCAGCCTACCTCAACAGACGACTCAGCTTCTACACCCCCACCCGCCAGCTCCGCTCGACCAGCCTCGCCCTCGCCACAGTCCCCCGCATCCGGAAAACGACCGCCGGCGGCAGATCCTTCTCCCACCTCGCCGCCAAGACCTGGAACACCCTCCCCACCAACCTCCGACAGACCCAAGACCTACTGGCCTTCAGAAGACTCCTCAAGACCTGACTCTTCGATCAGTAGCAGCACCACCCCCCTCTTCCCCCAGCGCCTTGAGACCCTCGCGGGTATGTAGTGCGCTTTATAAGTGACTTGATTGATTATTGATTGACAAATTATGGCAACTTCTCTGATTATCCTCGTTTTATTTCTGGGTTTGGATTCTAGCAAGGCTCTGATTTTCACACACACCTGCAAATCTATGTACGAGGGCTGGAAATAAGTGGGAAGTGGTAGCTCCAGGGTTGGAATGTCAGTGAGTTTGTGCACACACGCTAACTTGCATGGAGAATGGTATTCGGATCCTCTCCAGACTAAAAAGCATTGGCATAGCCAATAGGTCTCGCTTTTGGGACCTTATAAGTATTTAGTTATGGAGCACAATATCCTTGGTGCAACAACATCAACTGTTGCATGGCTAAACACTTATAAGGTTCCAAAGACGAGACCTATTGGCTATGCCAATACTTGTTTTTTTCCTTACTGATCCAGCAGGGACCAGTAACTAAAATGAAAAAAAATATCTCCTGTGGCCAATTTTTTTCTTTTTAATTCTTTACCCATGCTGTTCAGCATGGCAAAAAAAACGATTAGCAAAGCAAATAGGTCCCAAAGGCGAGACCTGTTGGCTTTGCCAATATTTGTTATTTAATGGCTCCATGGCCTGTAATCAGTGCTTTAAATGGGGCGGTACTCACCGGTACTGAGTACCGGCACTTCTTCGATTTATCACTCTGAGTACCGGCACTTCTCTCCTGCCCTGGAGAGTACCGGTACTCAGGAAAAGGTAGGCTCATTGGCAGTGCTGGTGAGCAGAAGTAGAACGTGTCTCTGGCAGCCAAGGCGCCGCTTCTGCAGCACCGATCTGAGCCCCAGCTGAGCTATTCAGCAGGGCTCATTTGAATAATGTCCGAGTGCTCACCATCACGCTGTGCTTGACAGAGCAGGGTCCATTCAGCCCCTGTGCTGTCAATCACATTCACACTATCCTGTGCGTTCGTGCAAGCACAGGAATCATGTCAGTCCCCTGGCAGTGGCAATCAGGCTACGGCCAGTCCGGCCCTGGTGGCAATTAAAAAAGCCATGGTAGGTGAAAAGAAAAGATGGCTTTTATCATACCGGAGTCTTTTGTGTGTCTGCTATGTTTGTGTGTATGCCTGTTTTTGTAAGAAAAAAGTGAAAGAAAGAGAGAGAGAATCAAGACACTCTCAGGAGGTATTTTAAAGAAAATGTGTGGCACTTTGTTTGTACATGTCTGCTCTGCGACAAAGAGTCTTAAATAACGTAAAAGGGAGGGTGGGTGGGTGGGTGAGTAGATGAGTGAGTGGATGGATGAGTGGATGGATGAGTGAGCAAGGGTGGAGGTATAGATGGATGGATGAGTGAAAGCATGCATGGGTGAAAGGGTGGATGATTGGATAAAAGGGCGGATGATGGGTGGATAAGTGAAAGTTTGGATGGATGAATGAAAGGTAGGGAGGATGGATGAAAGGGTGGATGATGGATGAGTGAAAGGAGGGATTGAGTGAAAGGGTGGATAGAATAAAGGAGTGAAAGGGTTGATGGATGAGCGAAAGGATTGATGGATGAGTGAAAGGGTGGATAAAGAGATGGATGAGTGAAAGGATGAATGGATAGGTTTGGAGATGGATAGGTTTGGATATGAAGGGTGGATAGACGGAATGGTGAAAAACTGAATGATTGATGAAAGACTGAATAGACGATAGAATGTAAAGGTTAAATGGTGGACATCAGCAGGTAAATGGTAGGATGAAAGAATGAATGGATAGATTGATGGAAGAGACAAGAGATATCTTCTGGGGAGGGTCATGATGAGTTGCTTCATTTGCTTGGTGCCATAAGAGCTTTGGTGCGACGAGGGGGTATTTTCAGTTTCTTCCTACTTGCGTGCTCAAAAATATATAGTATTGTGCCAAACAACAATTAACAGTATGACATTAAGAAGGTACAACTATTGCAAAAAAAGGAAATGTTAACGTATTATCGCATTTTTCTTTCATTTTGTGTAATGAATTAACCTGCTTTGTTTATATAAACACATTTCTCATGTGTTTTGGTATGTGCTGCAACTAAATATAGAAGTTGTTAAGTATCATCATGTCTTACCCTTAGCCCCGCCCCTAGCCCCGCCCCCTCACTACACCTCTAGCTCATTTTAATGAGTACCTGCACTTATTTTTTCCCATTTAAAGCACTGCCTGTAATTCTATATTAATATGTTTGAATAATGGTGCCCTCTGTTGCAGCAGCTTGTCAGTTTCCTGCTCCGACACAAACTGCCGTCCTAAAGTGACATTAAAAACCCCTGGGTTACCACGGGCAGCCAGGGCTCTGAAAACTAAACTATAAACTGCAGCGAAAGGCAAAATAAAGACGCTGCTCCCTCTCAGACAGGCCTTAGATGTGCGCCGAGATTTGCTTTCTCCCACGGGTCAGAGATGTCCAAGTGTTTCCAAAAGCCATAGCTTCTCAGAGGGAGGGGCGGCGGAAGCATAGAGCCGGCACCGCTCCCAATCGGTTCCGTTTTTGTTGCTAATAATACACCAGTGTTTATTCTCCCCCCCCCCTCCCCCCTGGCAATCTCTAGTCGCTTTCTTTCAACTGTCCGCAGTTACTCCCTATTTTTTCCCAGGCTTCGGCGCGGCCGTGTTTTCTTTTTTTTTTCCCTATCCTGCAGGCTCAAAATGTGAATGAACGGTTGTCTGCGCCTTGCCAAAATATACAAGAAGGAAATAATGTGAAGAGATTGCCTTCGCATCTGTATTAACTTTTTGGCAGTTCCATTGAAATGGACGGGTTTTAGAGACCTGTGTAGAGAGCTTGTAAATGCAGAAATACAAGGTGTCTGCTGTGGGCCTCGTTGTAACATTGTGATATACATTAAAAATGGAGTCCAAAATATCGCTACCATTCTAATTTTGTGCTGCTTCCTTACATTGGTTCTAGGCCCCATCCGTCCATTTGTCTCAAACATTTGTTTTATTTCTCTTCATCCTGACGTTTCAGTGTAGCAGCAGCTCGGGACTTTATTTATTTTTCCTGTTTCTCCACGGGGCTTTTGGACATTGCTATCTTTGGTGTAATTTACGTGGCAGCTGCATAATAAATGTCTAGGCCCCTACTGTGCAGAGCTCAGAGCTGCGTTTGTTCATGTGCCTTTGACATGCCGAAGATAAGGTGTGTTTAGCGTAATCGGTGCATATATTTTCTCATAACCGTTTGTTTTTATTTCAGCAAATCTATCTTATCGCGTTCTTAAGTGCGTCACTGTCTGTCAGCTAATTTACAGTTTACCTCATAATTGGAAACTTTATCCCATCGATGTCCGTTCACAAAAATGCTTGGTTACAGGAAGATACATACACAGCCGTTGACCCTTGATGACCTCACATGGTTAACTTTTTTGTCTCATCCTTATCCCGGCTTGCTGTGTAGGTGTTAGGTGAGTGCAGGGCAGCAAACCGGGCTACCTTACTCTTTACTTTCGATTTCTGCTGCTGCCTTCGTGACCCCATAGAAACAGGGGTAGCAGATTCTACACCGGACTGTCTTTAAATGACGTGCTTCCTTTCTCCAGCCGTGACAATAGTGCACAAATCTATTCTTTGTCAGGCACGGACAGCTGTTTGTACAGCAAAAATCGATTTCATGCTTAGAACAAGTGAAGCGCTGACACGTCGGCAGCGTCAGAGAGGAGCAGGGGCGAGCGAGCGCGGCAGCCTGCTGAGCTGACCACACGCTCGTGCACAATGGCCATGTGTTTTCAATTATCGCGCCCGCGTCTGGGCACGATAATTGCAAACAGATGGCGGCCGTGCGGGTAACCGCACGGAAACGGCCATGACGCACGAGCGTCTGGTCAGCTTTCAAAAGCCCACTACATAAAGTCTTCGCCAGAGCAGTGCTTGCGCGCTACTTTAGGCTCGACCTAAAAAGCATAGTTTATTTGTTGCAAGGGCAGGAGTAGAACCTTTGAGGTTGGGGGGAAAAGGGGTTGTAGAAAAAGTGAATTTGCAACCGCTCACCTAATTCTCACGTGAACAAATATAACTTAGCAAGTGTATTTGTATAGCACATATTCACCCTAAGGTCTCTTGGTGCGGAAATAAGAGATGTGTATTGTTACCCAACTCAGCGGTACTCATTTTTTTCGACCTTGGAAGGATGAAACTGTGAAAGGACCCACCTCGATTCAAACCTTGGACCATGCATGTTTGCTCATACGAAATAGTAATTCACAAACGTTTGCTACGAGCTCAGTTTCCTAAACTTCTGTAAACTGTTTCGGTAAACGGTTGTGAATTTCAAAATGTCCTAAATCTGCTCCAAGGTAAGGACATATGTCTGCGGGTGAACATGTGTTTCTTGGTTTAAGAATTGGGCCCTAACTTAATTTCATGATTCTTCTCAAGGTTTTACACTGATTTACTCTCAATTGTTTTGTAATATTGGCATTTATCAAACATATGTTACTAAAAGATGCATCAGAAAAATGGTATTTAAGGTTGTGCAACAGTTTAAGTGCTTTTTTTAGGTTGCAGTTTTTTGTGGGTAGATTTGAAAGCAAACAATTACTAATCTTTCATTCAGGCTTCTGTATATAATCAGTAAGCATTATAATAATTTTCAAATTGTTTACATTTTACAAACTCGTGCACAAGCTTTTGTAATGTAATGAAAGGTCAGCTCACTTCATTTACTTGCAAAGCTGGCTCTAATAATAAAGGCTTTGCATTAAAGATTCATACATACAAGTTTGAACCATTTAGGCATATAAATATAAATCTTACTTTATTGGCAGACAATCCTTTTACAGATCCGTTTTGTAAATTGGCATCCAAAGGGTTTGCCCTTCAGTGGGGTGGGCTTACTTGTCCATTTGACAAAGTAAACCTGAAAACCTGTTGCTCTTGACTCAAGCGATTTGTCCTGGATGTTGAGCGATAGAAATTCCACACCCCTGTAACCTTGTACTGAGAAGGAGACAGTATTTCTTTTGGAAAACACAATTTTGTTGATTTTTAGTAGAGGCATAACAAAATGTTCATGGTGATACAGATTGAAAAGAAGCATTAAACCCATAGTTACCTCTGCACATCCCCTAGTGTGCGAATGATTTGAAATTACCAGTTCCACCCCGGCCCTTCACTCCCCCTTAGTAGGCCCACCATTTCGCCCCTATCTTGCATATTTTCGAGGACACCCTTTTTCGGAATATAAGCTCCTTGTTTCGTACACCAATCATACCCGCCCTCCATTCTACTTGGGGGTTGTGGTGGACTTCCAGTATTTGGCTATATCTCTTTTAGGAAGCCGCATCCCAAGTCCCACTAACATCCGTTCTCCCCAGGCACCCCCAGGTCATCCAAGATTCCCAAAAATGCAACCCTCAGTGAGGTCTCCACTGGGTGCCCCAGGACTTTTGTCAATGACATGAATAACTGCGACCAGTAGTGTGTGATGATCGGGCAACTGAAGCAGGTAGGCACGGGCAGATTATGGCCTTCCACAGCCGGTGGGGTCTAAGGCATGTATGGTGGAAGTATTTATGTTGTACGAGTCGAAGACATGCTAAAATTGCCAGGCGAGTGGGATGCCATACACGCCTCCCTCCAGTCGTCATCATCCAAGGGACCCAACCTTCCCTCCCACCATACTTTGAGGCGAGATCGGAAGAGTGAATGACCAATGCACCTAGATCTGGGATATTCCTCCTTTCCTCACGGATCCCGTAAGCAGTCGGATCTCAAGCTAGTTGTATTCAAGGACCTCGACAAGAGCCTCTCGGTGTTTCAGTAGGGTGTCTCGGTTGCAAGTATTGGTAGAATTGGGAGCTATGCAGTGAGATTTCAGTTTGGAGTTCCTGAAATAATTTTATGAGGGAACTGTCCCGAACGTCTCCCACTCTAAATATGCCTATCCGATCCTAGCTTCAAAACCCTTTCAGTCGTGCCACCTGAGTCAGCCAGCAGCCCGCCCAAAGGGGGGTCTCGAGGGTTAGGGCCTGATTTAGATCTTGGCGGATGGGTTACTCCGTCACAACGGTGACGGATATCCTGTTTGCCAAAATATGAATCTTATTATATCCTATGGGATTTATATTTCGGCAGACGGGATATCCGTCACCGTTGTGACGAAGTAACCATCCGCCAAGATCTAAATCAGGCCCTTAGTCTCCAGTCCCACCCAGTTCACTGCAGTGCCGCTCTCCATGCCCAGAACACTGCTTTGGTCACCTCTTGGACTGACCCCAGAACAAGTGCACCATAAAGCAGTTCTGTGATCTTGTTCAAACCAATTAGTGCAATCTCACCCCTTAACACAGGGTCCTCTCATCTCCAGTGTATCCAGTCATTCACCACCAGAGTTTGTGCTGCTCAGTAATAAAGACTGACATCAGCCATGGCAAGTCTGCTATCGTGTGTTGAATTAACACATTTCCCAAAGACGATCCTGGGAGGCTTATTCACCCACATGAATCTGGCTGTGTGAGATTGGAAGGGGGAGGTTCTGGAGCACGTGTAGCAAACACGAGAGGATCATTATATTGAAAAGAGTCATTCTAATGATAAGGTTGAGGGGCAGTTTAGTCCATCTATCCATGTCCTCCTGAGCCTTACGGAGGAGCGGCCAAAGATTCAGCCTTCATGTTAACTCTGGTTTCCAGGCCATGTGCACTCCCAGATATTGGAAACTGAGATGGCAGATCAGAAAACCCATCCGCCAAGATTCATCTCACTATCAGGGGACCAGAAGGAACTTGGCACAATTAACGCCAAAACCAGTTGTCATCCCAAAGGCTTCAAGAATGTGAATGAGGAGGGGTCCTGTCTCAGCTGGGTGGGAGAGGAACAGAAAGATGTAATCTGCATATAAGGCGACCCTGTCCTCCGGCGCCAACCACCAGTCAGACCCAACACCTTGAGCATCACATCACACCCACGTCACAAGTGTTTCCATGGCCAATGTAAAAAGAAGAGGGGAGAGGGGGCAACTCTGCCTGGTCTTTCGAAAAATCAGAAATCTGGGGGACATCGCTCCTTCCACACATATCTGGGCCTGCGGTGTTGCATAAAGGATATGCACATACAACCAGAACTGAGATCCAACTCCCATTTTGAGTAGTACCGCTTCAAAAAATGCCCAGCCAAGGGAGTTGAAGGCCTTTTCGGAATCAATGAGTAGAAGTGCTGAAGCTCCTTGCAGGGACTTAAAACAGGCCAATGCCAGATGGACTCTTTGGATGCAGTACCCCATACTTCAGTTTGGGATAAAGCTGCATTGGATAGACCAGGCCTGTCACTACACAGAGAAGCCCCACTGCCAGCACTTTGGTGAAAATGTTTTACCTTCATGTCTATTAGTGAAATTTGGTGGTAAGATGAACATTGGTTTAAGAGGGGTAAGACTAACAGAATGAAGTCTGTTGTAATATAATCAACCAGGAAGCCATCAGACCCCCTGGATCTTACCGGAGTTGAGATCAGTAAAGGCCCTGCCCACCTCTTCTAGCGCCATAGGTTGGTCGAGATCAGCCCGTTCAGCGGGGATCAGACGCGGCCTCTGCAAATCCGCTATCAATAGGGAGTCGCCGTTTCACGCTGAGGGCAACCCTGGTCACTGTGCTCCAATTTTAGATTAGCTGTTTCATGGTCTGTGATAGGAACATATTTCTCCCACTCACTACCTCTGATATAGTAACTGGCAATTCCCTTCATGGTGGCCTTGCCGGCTGCCCACATCATCCCTGGCGAGTCCACCATCCCTCGGTTGATCTTGAGAAACTCCTGCAGTTCAGTGAGATGGAACAAGGGAAACTGGTGATCGAAGAGGAACCAGGCATGAAGATGCCACATTTGCCTCTCACCGGCCTCAAGAGTACTGACGCGAAGCATAACAGGGTCATGGTCTGATACACCCCGTGGCAAAATCCAAGATAGTTGACGTGTAGGTGATCTTGAGCCGGGAGCAACAAGAGTTCAATCCTGGAAAGCGACCTGTGGGCCGCAGATGCATGGGTGTGTCCCTGATCCCCACCCCCCCAACCCTCCCACATTCCACACCCTCCAGGTTTTGCATAGTCCCAGGCTATTCGCCTAGTCAGCCAATCCCCTCTCTGTCCGCTGCATCCTACCCAGGGGTCTGAATGACTCGGTGGAGTCCACATTGATGATTGTCCTACCATGAGGTATGTTTAAAATGAGATGTTTGAGAATCCGCATTTTAGATTTGATGAGTTGGGGCAGGTGGGGGGTTGTAGATGTTGAAAAGATTGCAGTGGGCGCCTTCCTGCGAGCCGTTAAGAAGCACGTATCTCGCTGGGACATGAGGAACTGGCTCCCTCCTAATACAGTCCAGCAGGCCATTTACATTTCAAGTTATCACTGTGTAAGCACGCATATTGGGTGGGGTGGACTATTTGGCTGTGTGGTACTGCTAACCCCAGTGTGCCTGCAGGTGCCAGCCGGGCGCTGGGTAATCTCTACTGGTAATGTGGTGGTTGGGCCAGATTAGGTCCACCATGAGGGTGCATGACTCCAAGCTATCTCTTCGAGCATGTTAAACCTAAAAAGAAGCAAACATCAAAACCAAAACAAGTTCTCATCCCCAATTCATCACCTCCCTATACTTCCCTCCTTGAAGAAGCATCTGTCACCCAAACACAGGTACCTCCAAAAAGGAACTAGGCGAAGGTTCCCCCCCTCCCCGAACACTTACCATAGAAAAATGTACATAGGATACTGTGTTCCTGACGTGCTGCAGTTTAAAGGTCAGGGTGGATTGTTTGTCTCCAAGTAATGTTCGCCCTTTGGTGTGTCGGTGTCGTGGAGCCATCTCCACGACACCCGGCCATTCATGTTCCTTGTCAGAGTCTGAGGAGGCCCCAGACTCACAGGCCCCCTGTTGTCTTTTGGAGACTTGGTTCAGTGGTAGCGGTTGCTGCTCTATCAGCCAGTCACGTGCCGCTTTGGATTTAAAAAAAAAAATAAGACTTGGAGGTGTGAATAACACGCAATTTGGCCGGGTAGAGGAGCATGTGTAGAAGGTCCATAGCATGAAGCTTCTGCTGGACGTGGTCATATGATTTGCGTTGTTGTTGCACCTGATGTGTATAATCTTGGAAGATCATGATGCGTCCAGATTAGAATAGCACTTGCCTCTTGGTCTGTGCCTCATGCAGGAAAGAGTCTCTGTCAAAAAAGTAAAACATTTTGGCATTTGTCTGGCGGGGCGGGGGTACCCATTGAAGGTTTCTTAATTAGTAATCTGTGCGCCCGATCGATTACGAAACATGGAGACAGGCTGTTAACAGCATCCATGATTAGATCCATTGTACTAGGAAAATATTGGGCTCTGAACCCTCTGCTCCCTCAGATAACCCTATAAAGCAAAGATTGCTAAATCTGGCTCTATTTTCTGCATCATCCGCACGGTCTATAAGAGTCTTGAATGCTGTAGTTAGTCTGGCACCTCCATTTTAAGCTGTCTCACCGTTTCTTCATATATTCTGCCTTCTGCTTCTGATACCCTGTCTACTGTGTTGCAAACGTCTTCTCTCAGAAGAGCCATATCCACTCATACGTCACCAGTCTTGAATTCCAATGCTGATTTCAAGTCTTGAATAGCTTGCAGAACCACGGGGATGTCTCCTTCCCCCTGTGAACAAGACGTTTGCCCCAACCACAATCCCCCTCACTTCCCCAGCTGACGCTGTATATTTATCCATTTTTGTCTGCGCCTGTGAGGCTTGGGCCTTCTTGCACCCCATCATGCTGTTATCATTGCGTCTGAACTACCTCTTGACCCAGGGGAGCCGCCTCAAGCCAGTGCAAGTGTTGGTAGCAATGTAGTAAATCCGCTCCGGTGAGGGGTGGAGGAAAGCAGTCCCCAAGCTAGCCGGCGTGGACCCGCCCAGCTTGCACCGCGTAGGCTCATGGACCGTGGTAAGCATGAGCAGTCAGGCCCTTTGGTGTTCGCCAGCAATAGAAAGTTCCCACGGTGTAAGGGGAAGTGGGGGTTCTCCCCTGGGGTGGGAGGGGGTGGAGTTGTCTAGTCCATCTAACTCCCTTTAGGGCGCAGCACCAGTTCATCAGTCATGGTATCCCCTCCTTGCAGGGCCTTCCGCACTTCAAGCACCGCCAGAGGGCGCAGGAGCAAAGGCTATGTCCAAACCTGAAGCATAGGTTGGACTGATCTTCACCGCGAAGCTGGCACTGGAATGGAATGCCTTGAGTGGAGAGGCCGCTGCTCTAATAGGCGCTTCTCCCGTAGAGCTGCACTCTGCTACGGTTCGGGACCCAGGACTCTTCAAGCGGTGCTTGTCATGTTCTCCTTCACTGGTCAGGAGCTCCTTCGATGCTCCCGGCCGCCGTCATGGCCTTACTCGGCTGCTGTTGATCGCCCGCAATCTCCCAAGAAGCCCAGGCACAGCGGGTCTCCCAAGCGGCTAGGGGAGTTTGACGGTATGTGGACTGAGTTTGGGCTTGCCAGCAACCTGTAAAGAAAGGATCAGGCAAGCGCCAGGCAGGACCTCAAACAAGAGCGTCCGTCATCTTGGCCAGTCAGTCCTCTGAAGGAGACAGTATTATCCTTGCATCTAATTTCTAGTGTATAGCTTTGTGTCCCCAACAGGACGGCAAGCATGTCAGACGTTGGTGGCATTGAGTCTGTAGATAATGAAAATTGACAGTTAACTGAAAAAAAGAAATTCCAGATAGCCAAGGGGCTTAGACTAGGCAAACGAGAAATAGGCTGCCCTGATCTACTGACTGGCCTTTCTTTAAAAAATCCGCCATAATGGTTGCATAAAAATTCTCCTTCACCTTGCCTTTCTTTAAATGACTTTTCTTGCCTCCCATGTTCTTTGGTATTTTTTTTTTTTTTTTTTTACAAACTCATTTTCAAAAAGTGAAATTGTGCTACTGAGAAGGACAAGTTGGAGAGTAGCTGTTTCTATAACGTGAGAAAAGAGTATTAAGTTCAGAAGGCATTGACCTTTCTCAATGCAAATCGGCCAAAATTAGAAGCTAGGCAAATGGGGCAAAATTAGAAGCTAGCCTATGTTTCTTTTCTTCCACTGTGAGCAGCAAGGGAGGTTTATATCCCTGGGTGTATGTGTGTGTGTGTGTGTGTGTGTGTGTGTGTGTGTGTGTGTGTGTATATATATATGTATATATATATATATATATATATATATATATTCACTGAAAAAACCATAGGTTTCAGGGACGTTATAGTTAGAAATTAGCATTTAAAAAACCTTGGAAATTCACAGAAAAAAACACAGGTTTCAGGGACTGTTAGACTTGGCATCTTTTGGCGTGTTTCCCCTGAGTTTTTGCTTTCTGACCTCCCGGTTTTGACTCTGTTTTTGCTGGCTTAGTGTCTCTGCGCACTTTTCTCACTGCTGATCAGTGGTAAAGTGCAAGTGCTCCTGTTGTAAACTGTTATGGATTGGTGTTTCCATGATTGGCATATTTGATTTACTTGTCAGTCCCTAGTAAAGTGCACTGAGGGTACCAGGGCCTGTAGATCAAATGCTGTTAGTGGGCTGCAGCACTGGATTGTGCCACCCACACAAACAGCCTGTGAATGTGACTGGCCTGCCACTGCAGAGCCTGTGTGCAGTCTGGTACTGCCATGTCGACTTGGCAAGTGCACCCACTTGCCAGGCCCTAACCTTCCCTTTTCTTACATGTCAGTCACCCCTAAGGTAGGCCCAAGGTACCCCTGTGGGCAGGGTGCAGTGTATGTGAAAGGTAGGACATGACCTGGTGTGTGTGGCATGTCCTGGTAGTGAATTACTGCCAAATTCGTTTTTCACTATTGCAAGGCTACCTGTTCCCATAGGACAGAATGGGGAGTTTGTTTATAACATCTTATAAACATAACTGGCCCTGGGAACTAGGTAGAAAAATAAAGTTTAGTATGCCTGAACTCAGAAACTAAAGATGCATCTTTTAGTGAAGGTGATTTTTACATTCTGTGTTTGAAAATACCACTTTTAGAAAGTAGGTATTTTCTTGCTCAGCCGTCCAGCAGGCCTCTGCTGGGTTTGTGGATTGACTGTCTGGGTTTTGGATGACAGGGGCTGGGGAGCAGCAGTGACTCCAGATAGCCTAGGTGGGTCAGGAAAGGGCTGAATAGACCTGGGCTGCATTTAGAGTAGGGGGAGATTTCCTTTCACCTGAATGGGCCTGGTCTGCCTCTGACAATGCCGTCTCCACCTCCTGCCAGGAAGCCACACCAGAGAGGGCAGAACTGGTTCTGGCTGGGCACATACACTCTCTGCCTGAGAGGACAAAGGATTTTGGGCTATAAAAAGTGGAGCCCAAACCCCTGAACTTTAGAACTCTTTTGGACCAAGAAGACTGCCAAGAAGAAGAGCTGGAGAAGCTGTGAGGAGGAACTCCCACTTTGCTGAGTGCTTTGCAGTGTTGGCCTGTAGTGGCTGCTTCTGTCTTGGGCAGTGAAAGGACTGGACTGAACTTTCTGCAATCTATTTTTGTGAGTTTCTCCAAGGGCTTGAGGTAGAGCTTGCCCCCTGTTCAAGAAGTCTCAGGAACAGCAAAGACTTCAAGTTCTTCTGCCCTCAGCACTGGAGACTGTGTATTTTGTGCTGCAACAGAAGAAAAAGCAACCCGACACCGTCTACGACGCCGCTGCCGACTCCATGTCCTGTAGGCACCGCAGAGGGCACCGCTGCACCGCAACCCTGGTCTCACCGACAACCCCTGCTGACGCCGCCACCGAGCCGCTGCTTGCACCGCGACCTGTGGGCACCGCCTCGCTTCACGACGCCACCTTGGTATCCCCGATGACGCCTCTCCACGCCGAAATCGATGCCGCAGCCTGCACCGTGGTTCGGGGCACCGCTCGTAAAGCTGCACGACGCACCGCCCTCATCCCGCACCGCAGCCTTGGCTTGCCGGCGCCATCGACTCCAGTTCGTCAACCGACCACAGCGCTTCAGCAACGACGACGCCGCTGCTTTCACCGTGACCTGCCAGCACCGCGACGAGCACCACATCACTTCTCACCGCGACCCTGGCCTCACCGACGACGCCATCTGACGCCGCCACCGAGCTGCTGCTCGCACTGCGATCTGAGGGCATCGCACGCTGCACTTCGCACCGCAGCACCCGACGCCTGCCAACGCCAGCGCTCCTGACTTCAACTGCGAGGAGATCGATCTGCAACGCATGTGACTTCAAGGGCCCCGACGACTCCTGCACCAACCTCCGCAACCGACGCCTGCGGACGCCGTGCTTTCGGAAGCTCAACGAGAGGTCGCCGACGCCCTGCATTTCTAAAGGTACTGTTTTGCGGGTCTTCCCGACACCGTAGCTGGCCCGCGACGCCGCGGTCAGCCAGAACTATTTGGATTTGTTTGTTCACGACGCGTGATAGCCCCAGAGGGAGCTATCGACTTCAAGGAACTGTTTTTCAAGGTTATTCTGATAACTGAAGATTACTAAATACTGTATTGTGGATTTTTATCGTTTTTGGTCTTGTCTTAAGTATATAAAAATATTGGATATTTTTCTAAACTGGTGTGGTGTCCTTTTGTAATGCTTACACTGTATTACTGTTGGTTATGTGCAAATGCTTTACACACTGCCTCTAAGATAAGCCTGACTGCTCGCGCCAAGCTACCAAGGGGATGAGCAGGGGTTATTTTAGGAGTGTAACTCCCTTACCCTGACTAGGAAGAAGGGTCCCTATTTGGACAAAGGTACCTACCTCTGCCAACTAGAGACCCCCATTTCTAACAGGGACGTTCTAGTTAGTTGGACATTTCACTCGTACAAAACCAGAGAGATTCGGCCGTTATAGTTAGTTGAGCTAACTATAACTTGCGCCCCCGCAGTGCACTGCTGATGACGTCACATATTGCATCACTCATGACATGGTCAGTGACATCACTGATGACATCTCAAATGATATCTCAAATGACATCACTGATGACATGTTATGTTATGGGAACTTATATAGCGCAGCGATTACCCGAAGGTGTCCTGGCGCTGGTTATTATCCCTAAGTAATGAGACGGTGAACTGTTATTACAGGTTAAAAAGCCAGGTCTTAAGACTCTTCCTAAAAGTCAGGAGGTCTGTGCTATTTCTCAGGTGGAACGGAAGGTCATTCCAAGCTTTTGTGGCCCGCACGACAAAGCTTCTCCCCCCCCCAGGAGGCTTTTCTTATAAGTGGTACAGTAACCAGCTTGGTTTCCATGGAGCGCAGGGTCCTTTTAGGCCAGTACCATTGAATGTTCTGTTTCAGAAACTCAGGGCCTATGCCTTGAAGAGCCTTGAACACTATACACAAGGCTTTAAAGCACACCCGTTTCCTGACTGGCAACCAGTGGAGTTAACTAATTTCATTGGAGATGGACGCAAATTTGGGTGTGCCTGACAGCAGCCTTGCTGCTGAGTTTTGCAGCATTTGGAGTTTGTTCATAAAGCGTTCCTGTAGGCTCAGATAGAGGCCATTACAATAATCGAGCCTAGACAGGACGAGCGCTGTGACCACTGTTTGCTGGCTGTCAGCCGGTAAAAAGGGGAGAATTTTTTTGATCATCCTAAGTACATGGAAGGTGGCAGATGACATTGAATTGATCTGATCTTCAAAATTGAGCTTGTCATCTATCATGATGCCTGAGTTTTTTTACCTTCCTTGACGGTGTGGGAAGGGTACCTAGTGTTATTGGCCACAGATTAGGGGTCCGAAAATTGGCGTCATTCCCAAAAAGGATGACCTCCGTCTTGCCTGAATTTAATTTAAGGCAATTGTGTCATCCACCTCCCCACCGCTTCCATACTGTCGTGGAACTGATTATCTAGTTCAGTGGCCTGGCCGCAGCGACACGACGATCTGTGTGTCATCAGCGTAGGATGTCAGTTTAAAACCAAAGGAGCTAATCAGTGAGGCAAGTGATGAGACGTACATATTAAAAAGTAGGGGGCTAAGCGAAGACCCCTGGGGCACTCCGCAGGGCAGGGTAAAAGGTTTGGAGTGATATTTATCCAACGCGACTATTTGTGAACGCCCAGATAAGAATGATTTTAGGAGCATCCAAGCTTTACCTTGAACCCCGCATGCCAACAAACGGTCCATCAGTAAGTCATGATGGACCGTATCAAAGGCCGCCGAGAGGTCGAGCAGAACCAGGGCAGCCTTACCTCCCCTATCCAGAGCTTCCCTAATCTCTTCTGTGGATTTTATTAGTGCTGACTCGGTGCTGTGACCTTCTCTAAAACCGTATTGCGTGGGGTCCAACACTTGGTTGTCTCGTAGGAAGGCACTAAGTTGCACATTCATTTCCTTCTCAATAATTTTCGCTGGTAGCGGGAGACGGGATATCGGTCGAAAGTTATTTGGGTTCTTGGGATCGAGGCTCGGCTTCTTTAGCAAGGGTAGAACCGAAGCGAATTTCCACAATTTGGGGAAATGCCCTGTATCAAAAATAGCATTAAACAGGGAGGTAAGTGCATGGGCTACGGGAGTCGGGGCGAGTTTAATCACAGAAACCGGGCAGGGATCAAAGGGCGAGCCTGATCTCGCTGCCATGAGGAGTTTCTTGGTATCCGTTAGAGATATATCGGCAAATTTGTCAAAGACATGGGGGGGGGGGTCATTAGTGGGCCCCACTCTTTCACGCAGAACCACAGGATCTGCGGAACTTGAGAGATTAAATGCTGAAAAAATGACCTCCACCTTGTTCAAGAACATCATCCAGTGACTGTGTGTTTCTGAAAAGTTTAAGTATGTTTTATATATATATATACGCCCAGGTGTATTGAAGAATGAGTGGGTGTATGAGTGTCTGAATGGATGATCTGAAAGAGACACGTTAGTGACAGATTCCTTACCTTAGAATATCCCCAGGCGTCAGGCTGGATCCGGAAAGTTTTTGCGTAGCTGTACCCTTGCGCGTCGGCAGGCGGCGTCGTGCGGCTCCGCGTCCGTCGTCGGCGTCGTGATCGCCGGGATGACGTCACGGGCAGTACTTAGACGCCGCCCCTGCGCGCTGACGTCAGTTCTTCTTTTTCCACGCCAGTAAGCGCAGATCCGGGAAGAGCAGTGCCCTAGTCAATTTTTGACTAAATTTTTTGGTGATTTTTCACTGTTTTCTTTTCGAGTCGTCGACTCCTAGGTGTCGATAATGATGCCCGGCTTCAAGCCATGCGACGTCTGTGGTCGACTGATGTCGATCACAGACCCGCACTTAGAGTGTCTCTTCTGTCTCGGCCGAGACCACGACACGAAGTCGTGCCCTGACTGCCGGAAACTTCACCCGAAGGCTTTGCGAGAGTGGTCTCGAAAGCTACTCGAGGTCCGGCAGTCGGCTCCGCGCCACACCAAGCCCCGGTCCCGGGAGAGGTCGAGGGGCCGGTCGCGGAGTCCCCGCCGGTCGTCGGAGTCCAAGTCTTCGCGCTCCTCGGGTAAGTCGAAGCACAAAAAGTCTAAGAAGCATCATCGCTCTAAGACTTCGCCTCGCCGGTCTCACGACTCGGCTGAGGCCCCTGTCGGCACCGCCCCGCGGCCCCGGACGTGCCTGTCGAGCCGCCCCCGCATTACCCGTCCTTTCCGGGTTCGGGGCGACTCCGGCCCAAGTACAGGAATTCCTGTCGGCCATGGCCCGCCTCTTCGGGCCTCAAGGTCCCTCCGGTGCGCCTTCGGGCCCCGCGGGCCCTGATGGGGTTGCTCCGACGTCGCCGACGACTCCGGTCCCGGCGTCGCCTGTACCGCCAGCCTTGATCCCGGCCTCGGCTCCGGCCCCGGCCTCGATCCCGGCCCCGGTGGTGCCGCAACCCCCATCGACGCCGGTTGACCTAACCACGCCTCCGCCGACGTCCCCGGTGCCGTTCCTGACGCCGTCATGGGCTCCGGACGGCGTCGTTCCCCAGCTCTTTCCGGGTCCGGACATGGATTCGGACCGGCGTCGCCCGACGCCGGATCCGGCGCCGACGAGACCTTGGGTCCCAAATGTCCCTCCTCCTCCATATTTTTCACCAGAGGAGGACCAGGAGAGCTGGGAGGGGTCAGAAGACCCTCTCACACAGCAGTGTGAGTATGATCAGGACTGGGCAGAGGAACTTGGGGATGCCAGTGGTCTAGATACTTCCCCTGACACTGACATGCTGTCTCCTCCCGTGGCTACGGAGGAGGGAGCAAATTTCGCAACAGTGTTGCGTAGAGCAGCTGGAGCCTTGCACCTCCAATTGCCTACTCTGGCTGTCAAGACTAATCTCTTGACGGAAGTGCTTCAGCCGGCAGCCTCCTCTGCGGAGACTGTGCTGCCGTTTAATGATGCACTGATTGACGTTCTTTTGGGCACCTGGTCCAAGCCCACCACAGGGGCTCCTGTGGATAGGAACGTGGCCCGATGCCATCGCCCTGCTCCGGGCGACCCTGTGTTTCTCTCCCAACATCCCACCCCCGAGAGCTTGGTTGTCCAAGCCTCTGCCTCCCAAACCCCTTCCCTACCGCCCCTCCGGAGAGGGAATCCAAACGCCTGGACCAATTTGGGAAGAAGGCCTTTTCTTCCTCCAGTGCTGGCTTGCGGTCGGTGAACACCGCTTGCCTTTTGGGCCGATATACCCACTCCCTGTGGGATTCGGTGGCGACTGTTTTGCCCCAGTGTTCTGAGGAGGTCCAGACACTGCTTACCCGCGCCATTGCGGAAGGTAGGGATGCGGCAAAGTACACCATACGTTGTGGCCTTGATACCGCCGACTCGCTGGGCAGATCGCTTGCAACGACTGTGGCGCTGCGTCGCCACGCCTGGCTGAGAACAACTGGTTTCTCGGGTGATGTCCAGAATACACTCATGGACATGCCCTTTGACGGAGTCGGTCTTTTGGTTCCAAAGCAGACCATGCGCTGGAGCGTTTTAAGGACTCACGGGCTACTGCCAAGTCCCTGGGCCTTTCTGTTGTGCGCCCTCCGCTAACCTCTGCTTTTCGCCCCTTTCGTGGCCACGGAAGGGGCGCCCAGTCACGTCAGCAGCCCAGCCACCGGCCCGCGCAGCAAGCGCCTTCGCGTGGCCGAGGACGTGGATACCGCCGTGGCGGTTCGGGCAACCAGCGTGCGGGTCAGGCCACCACCTCCAACCCGTCCGCGGCCTCCAAGCCCTCCTAGTCCCTCCTTTCAGGTGCACGGCACGCCAGTAGGGGGCAGGGTCCGCCATCACCTTCACCACTGGCGTCCCATCACCTCGGACAGGTGGGTCTTGGACATTGTCCGAAGGGGCTACTCCCTCCCCTTCGAGACCACCCTCTCAGCCATGCCACCTCAATTCCACCGCATGTCAGGGGATCACTTGATGCTTCTGCAGAAGGAAGTCACGGCCCTCTTGGCCAAGAGGGCCATCGAGCGTGTTCCGACCCCAGAAGTAGGGCGTGGTTGCTACTCCCACTACTTTCTGGTGCCCAAAAAGGACAAGGAGGACATGCGTCCTATCTTGGACCTCCGGAACGTCAATCGCTTCCTCCGGAAGGAGAAGTTCAAGATGCTCACCCTAGGTCAGGTCTTGACTGCCCTCGACCCTGGAGACTGGTTGGTAGCGTTGGACTTGCAGGACGCTTATTTCCACATCCCCGTCCTGCCGGCCCACCGGCGTTACCTGCGGTTCACGGTAGGCCTCGAGCATTTTCAGTTCACCGTGCTCCCCTTTGGCCTTACCAGTGCCCCTCGGGTGTTCACAAAAGTGATGGCGGTGGTCGCAGCTCATCTGCGCCGGGCAGGGGTTTCAGTCTTCCCCTACCTCGACGACTGGCTGCTGAAGGCGGGCTCGTCCCAGGCAGTCGTCTCCCACCTCCAGACTACGGCCGAACTCCTGCACTCGCTGGGGTTCTCCATCAATGTGCCGAAGTCGCATCTGATTCCTTCTCCACAGCTCCTTTTCATCGGAGCAGTTCTGGACATGACGCAGTTTCGGGCCTATCCTCCCGAATGGCGAGTCCGGGATATTCAGGCTATGATTCCGATCTTTCAGCCTTTATCCTGGGTTTCGGTACGGATGACCCTGAGGCTGCTGGGCCTCATGGCCTCCTGCATCCTGCTGGTCGATCATGCCAGATGGCATATGCGGGCTCTGCAGTGAGACCTGAAGTTCCAGTGGGCGCAGCACCAGGGCAACCTGTCCGATCACGTCCAGATCTCGGAGGGGACTGCAAAACAGTTGCAGTGGTGGCTCTCGAACCGGCAATGGATCATGGGCAGATCCCTCTCCCTTCCCCAGCCAGAGCACACAGTTGTGACGGACGTGTCCCTTCTGGGATGGGGCGGTCACATGGGAGAGGCGGAGATCAGAGGCCTCTGGTCTCCGGCGGAGTCCCGGCTCCATATCAACCTTCTGGAGCTCTGGGCGATCCGACTTGCACTCAAGGCATTCCTTCCCTCTGTCAAAGGGAAGGTAGTGCAGGTGTTCACAGACAACACCACCGCCATGTGGTACTGCAACAAACAGGGCGGGGTGGGGTCTTGGACCCTTTGTCAGGAGGCTCTGCGCCTCTGGACATGGCTGGAACATCAGGGCATGTTCCTGATGGTTCAACACCTGGCAGGTTCCCTGAACGCAAGGGCGGACGAACTCAGCCGCAGGTGCATGATGGATCACGAATGGCGTCTTCACTCGGAAGTGGCGCAAGGACTCTTTCTACAGTGGGGAGAGCCTTGGTTAGATCTATTCGCCACCGAAGAGAACGCGCAATGTCATCAGTTCTGCGCGTTGGAATTTCCAAGGCGGCACTCGCTCGGCGACGCTTTTCGTCGCGAGTGGAGTTGCGGTCTGTTGTACGCCTTTCCGCCTATACCACTTCTACCCAGAGTGTTGAAGAAGATTCGGCGCGACCGGGCCCAAGTCATCCTTGTGGCTCCGGACTGGGCTCGAAGAGTTTGGTATCCCGAGCTACTCAGTATGAGCGTCGATCCCCCGATCCATCTGCCTCTTCGGGAGGATCTTCTGTCGCAGCAGCAGGGGACGGTCCTCCACCCGAACCTGTCCAGCCTCCACCTGCTTGCGTGGAGATTGAGCGGCGGCAGTTGATTCCTTTCGACTTGCCTCCCGAAGTTTGTGATGTGATTCTGGCAGCCAGGCGTCCCTCCACTAAGGTGGTATACGCCTGCAGGTGGAACAAGTTTGTGGCATGGTGCACAGCAAAGGCTGTGAATCCCCTTTCTGCCCCTCTTTCTGAGGTTCTTCTGTTCCTTTCTCTGGCCCAACAGGGTTCTGCCCTGGGTACCATCAAGGGCTATCTTTGTGCCATTTCGGCCTTCCTCGGGCTTCCTGATCAGCCCTCCCTTTTCAAGTCCCCTGTTGTTAACAGATTCCTAAAAGGCATCACACACCTCTTCCCTCCTGTTCCGTTTGTGATGCCTCAGTGGGACTTGAACTTGCTTCTTACCTTTCTCATGTGCGCTCCCTTTGAGCCTCTACATAACTGCCCTCTTAGTCTTCTGACTCTGAAGACTGCCTTTCTGGTGGCCATCACCTCCGCTCGGCGGGTGAGTAAGCTCCAGGCTCTATCATGCAAACCTCCCTTTCTGTCTGTCCATCCAGACAAGGTTGTTCTTCGGACGCGTCCGTCCTTCTTGCCAAAGGTGGTTACTGCCTTCCACATTGGGCAGACCATCACTTTGCCCACCTTCTTTCTGCCTCCACATCTTTCCAGAGAGGAAGAGAGGCTCCACCGTCTGGACCCAAAACGTGCGCTTTCCTTTTACCTCAACCGCACACAACACTTCCGGGTGGATGACCAGCTCTTTGTTGGCTACGTGGGTGCCAAAAAAGGTCGGGCGGTGCACAAGAGAACCATCTCCCGCTGGGTAACCTTGTGTATCAAAGCCTGCTATTCTTTGGCTAAGAAGGAGCCTCCTGTTGGGCTGCGTGCCCATTCCACCAGGGCAACGGCTGCTACCACGGCTTTAGGCCGCGGTGTTCCGCTGCAGGATATCTGTCAGGCAGCTACGTGGGCCTCGCTGCACACGTTTACAAAGCATTTCTGCCTTGACAGTCCGGTCCGGAGAGACGGCTTCTTTGGCCGTTCTGTCCTCCGGGACTTCCTTGTCTGATCTTTGTTCGCAGACCCACCACCGGGGTTGGTATTGCTGGGGTATCTATTCTAAGGTAAGGAATCTGTCACTAACGTGTCTCTTTCAGATGCACAAGTTACTAACTTGTGTAACGATATATCTGTAAGAGACAGTAGTTAGTGACAGATTCCTTACCGCCCACCCATCCTCCCCGTTCTGCGAACTGATTTCTAGGGTTAAGGACATCCCTTTCAGGGCCCTAGTATTTTTCAGACACCTATGTCAGCTTCTTGCATGGCTCTGCGTTCCTGGCACGGAAAGTCGTGTACAGAACTGACGTCAGCGCGCAGGGGCGGCGTCTAAGTACTGCCCGCGACGTCATCCCGGCGATCACGACGCCGACGACGGACGCGGAGCCGCACGACGCCGCCTACCGACGCGCAAGGGTACTGCTACGCAAAAACTTTCCGGATCCAGCCTGACGCCTGGGGATATTCTAAGGTAAGGAATCTGTCACTAACTACTGTCTCTTACAGATATATCGTTACACAAGTTAGTAACTTGTGCATTTAGTAGGTGCGTAACTGACTGAATAAGTGAGTGATTAAACGTGTCTTAGTGAATGCATGGGTTAGTGACTAATCTGTGTTAATGTCTGTATCAGTCTTTCAGTTGGTGTGTAAGTGGCTGCATGGGTTGGTGAGTACCTACATGACTGTCTATATGGGTTAATGATTGGTTGCCTGAGTCTCTGTGTGGGTGCCTGAGTCTGTGTGGGTGGGTGTGGGGTGTGTGACTCCCTGCATGGATGTGTGAGTGGGTGATTCACTGGGTGTATGGGTTCATGAGTGCATCTGTGAGGGGTTGTATGGGTTGGTGAGTGTGTGTATGGCTGTGTTGGTGAGTGAATGGATGTCTCAGTGGTACATGTGTGAGTAACTACACATGTGAAAGGCAGTATATGTGAGTGTTGGAGTATATAAGTGACTATATGTGAGAGTGAGTGATTGTGAGAGTGGCTGTATGGATGAGTGTGTGCTTGTGTCAGTGATTGTAGAAGAGAGTAAGTATGTGTTAGTATCTGTATGAATAAGTGAGGTGGTGTGTATGAATAAGTGAGGTGGTGTGTGTATAACTGTATAATGAGTAAATCGCAATGAGATTGATTCTTTGGGTGACTGACTAGGTGTGTGAGTAACTCTATGGGTGAGTGGCGGTGTGTGAGTATTTGTATAGGTGTATGAGTGCATATATCAGTGGCTGTACTGATGAGTGACTGTATGGGTGAGTGGATGTGTGTGTGTAGACCTATGAATCAGTCAGTGGGAATGTACTAACTGGTATTGGTGTGTCTATGGTTTCGAGAATGGTAGTCTGTATTTTAGAGTAGGTGTATGAAAGGTTATATTAGGGTGTGATGAGGTGCATCAGATATTAAGTGGTTGATGTCATCAGTGATGCCATCCGTGATGTCATTTAAGATGTGATCAGTGATGTGATCAGTGATGTCACTGACCATGTCATGAGTGATGTAATATGTGATGTCATCAGCAGTGCATTGCGGGGGCGCGAGTTATAGTTAGCTCAACTAACTATAATGGCCGAATTTCTCTGGTTTTGTACGAGTGAAATGTCCAACTAACTATAATGTCCCTGAAACTTGTGGTTTTTTTCAGTGAATTTTCAAGGTTTTTTAAATGCTAATTTCTAACTATAACGTCCCTGAAACCTATGGTTTTTTTAGTGAATTTCTAAGGTTTTTTAAATGCTAATTACTAACTATAACATCCCTGAAACCTATGGTTTTTTCAGTGAAATTCTAAGGTTTTTTAAATGCTAATTGCTAACTATAAGGTAGTAGTCGCGTTTGCAGAGTGGTGCAGAAAGGGGCCTGGGACTCCGACCAGTGCTAAGGAATTCCGCTGTGTAGGACTTACAGGAGGTACCAGGAGGGCTACTTGGCCGCCAAAGTACCTCAGGAGTAAAGTGGACTTCATCCCCCAACCAGTACGGTGCCAGGAGGCGCGTTTGCAGAGTGATGGAGAAAGGTGAGCATGGCCTCCGAAGACCTCTTAGCAATCCCACTGTGTGGGACTTACTGGAGTTAACATGAGGGGTAGTTGGCCAACTACCCCTCCTATTACCTCCAGTAAGTCCCACACAGCAGGATTGCTAAGTTCTCATAGCAGGCCATGCCCCCTTTCCCCACCACTCTGCAAACGCACTTCCTGGCACGCTCTTGGATGGGGATTAAAGTCCCCTCCGCTGCTGGGGGTCCTTGGCCAACTAGCCTACCTGATACTTCCAGTATGCCCCAGATAGTAGGATAGCTGACAGGTGGACACAGGCCACGCCCCCTTTCTCCACCGCTCTGCAAACGCGCCTCCTGGCGCATTCTGGGTTGGGGGATTAAGTCCCCTTGAATCCTGAGAGTCCCTGGGGGCCAACTAGCCCACCAGGTACCTCCAGTAAGCCCCACATAGCTGGATTGCTGAGAGTGGCCCGGGGCCACGCCCCCTTTTTACACCACTGTGCAAACGCACCTCCAGGCGCACTGCTGCCCGGGGGATGAAGTCCACTTTAGTCCTGAGGTCCTCAGGACACAAGAGGACCTCTTCGCCCCACCAGCAATGCTCCAAGAGGCGCGTTTGCAGAGTGGTGTAAAAAGGGGGCGTGGCCTCGTACCACCTCTCAGCAATCCCACTGTGTGGGGCTTACTGGAGGTACCTGGTGGGCTAGTTGGCCCCCAGGGACTCTCAGATTCCAAGGGGACTTAATCCCACAACTTAGAACGCGCCAGGAGGCGCGTTTGCAGAGTGGTGCAAGGAGGAGGCGGGGTCTCCGGCCAGATGCCGGCTTTTTTTCTTTTTTTTTTTTTTTTTTTTTTAGTTTTTTTGTTAGAAGGGGGGCTGTGTGGCCCGATTTCGGCCCCGGAGACCCCATCCCCCGGGGCAGGGCCTTGGTTTTTTTTTTTTTTAATTACGGGAGGGGGGCCGCGTGGCCCCCCTTCCCTGGGCCACTTCTGGCCCCAGGGACCCCATCCCCGGGGCCTGGCCAGCCTTTATTTTTAATTTTGGAGGGGGCCGCGTGGCCTCCCTCCTCAGGCCAATTATGGCCCCGTGGACCCCATCCCTGGGGCCGGCCTTCCGTTTAAATAAATTAAAAGGGAGGCGGCCCGAGTGGCCCCCCTCCCGGATCACCATCCCCCGGGGCCTGGCCCAAACGTTGGGGACCGCGGGAGGAGCCCCAATACCCCCGCGGTCCTTGCCGGTTCCCCGCCTCTTGCGGGAGCCGGCATTGCTTTTGGACAAGGGGAGCTGCTGACATGCAGCTCCCCTTGTCCAAAAGCAATCTGCTTTGCTTCGTGGAAGCGAGAGCAGGTTTTTCCTGCTCTCGCTTCCACGAAGCAAAGCAGTGTTTGCAATGACAGGGCGGGAACCGTGCTCCCGCCCTATCATTACAAACTGCAATGTCCCGGGGGTGGGCACCCCGGGACATTGCTGGAGCCGGCCCTGGGGGGTGGCAGTCCCCAGGGCCATCTAGGGCTGCCGGAGGCGGGCCGCATGGCCCCCCTCCTAACATTTACATAGCCCCGGGGAGGTGGTGGTCCCCAGGGCAGTGTGGGGGGGCAGGAGTCCCCCCCCCTTATTTAAATATATAAATTGAAGCCCCGGGGAGGTGGCAGTCCCCGGGGCTTGGGGGGGGGGCCCGCGATACCCCCGCCTCATATACATTGAAGCCCCGGGGAGGTGGCGGTCTCCGGGGCAGCGTGGGGGGGGAGCCCCCCATGCATTTTTTCTCATCAAGCCCCGGGGAGGTGGCGGTCCCCGGGGCTGCGGGGGTCCGCGCAGCCCCCGCATATATTTTGCACCTTGCCCCCCCGGGACCTGGCCCACCCGGGGGCTTATTAAAACGAAGCGCGGGAGCCCGCACTTCATTTTTTTTGGGGGGGGGGGGTTCGGCCGGATTCGTGCACCCAGCGCGAATCCCGCCGAAAATTTAAAAAAAATACTTTTTGGGACTTCCCTGAGCACGCCTAGGGGGTCGAGGTGTTTTTACCCTGACCCCTTTTCTTTTTTTTTTTTAACCTTTTTCTTGGGACTCGGTTCTACCGAGTCACAAGATGGCTGCCAACACTTCTTGGTTTTAAGTGTTGGCAGCCAATCAGAATGAAGCTTGTGATCGGGAGGGTTCGCGGATCCACCGCGGTCAACAGATATCGATATTTTTTATTTTAAAATTTCTCAGGAGCTACTGAACGGATTTACACCATTTAAAGCAAAGAGTGCTCTCTGGACCAAGAGCTACCTCTCTGCCAAATTTGGTATAATTCCGTTCAGCAGTTCGGGCTGTAGCCGCGACAAAAGTTCCTTTTTTCTCGGCCCCCGCATGACGAATCACCCCGAAACTTTCAAGACAGGAGCTGACCGGAGCGTCCCATTAGTTTTGAAAATTTCGCGAAGATTCGTCAGACGGCGCCAAAGATATTGGCAAATCAAAAAACTCTTTTCCTGTGGAAACTAGGTCCTAACTATAACTACCTGGTGACCGCCAGTAGGTTTTATTTATATATATATATATATATATATATATATATATATATATATATATATATATATAATCTGATAAGCTCGATTAGTAGTTGGGTGCTGTACAATTCAACTGAAAATAACAAATGTTTGAAAAAACACCTGGGACATATGGCTAGGGTTTTGAAATTAGAAAACTACAGTATCATGAGGAACTATACTAGAAAGAATAAATGAAAGGAAGAGTGCACCACAATACCAGTGTGCTAGATGCTAAAACAAAATAGATTTTCTGATCCTTGCAAAGAGACAGTAACTTAATAAGAAGATGAATTCTTTTCGAAAGCAAATTGGCAATCATTGGGCAGCGGACAGCAAGACCTGTTAAGAATATTAAGTCTATAATATTGGGTTCTCAGGCGTAAGGAAGTCCCCACTTCACGGTATCCAGGAAACCCAATCGAGCTTAAAAAACTTGGCCACATCATCATGGCTGAGGCCTTTGTTATCAATGTTCCTTGCAAGTGCATGCAAGTAAAAGAACATAGTACACCACTGGTCTTGGAGTGATGCAGGATTTTGTTGCTGAGCAAAGTGGAAAGATTACATCTTTTCAGCTTGACAGGCAAATTGACCTGAGGCATGTGGTGGGAACTAGCTAACAAAAAACGGGAAGATGTTTTGGCGAGATCCAGTAAGACAGTGAGGTTTACAAATGACTATAACACTGACCTTGCACGATGGTGAAGAGTGATAAATTACAGAAATGAAAGTCACTGGTGGGAATGCATTTGGAAAGGCACTGTACTGTATCCAATTTGAAAGTGCTGAAAACTAATGAAGCATTGCGATGATGTAGCGTCAGTGATTGAGCAGAATTGCGACACTGTTCTGCCACAAAGACCAGAAATCTTTCTACTAGGCAGCCTGGTGCCAATATCTACCGTATTGTAAGAATGTTAAACAGATTCCACAAGCTTCCTTGGGTGGAAAGCAAGGAATGCTTCTCATCAGAGAAGAGAATTGGTACCGACTACTGGTGACTGGCTACTGTGTATTCAGAACGTCTGGCTGTGGAAAAACTGACGAGACCATGGAAAATTAAGTCTGAAATTTTGAAACCGGTTGGGTACCGAAGTTGTGCTTTCCTTCGAAGGAGTTCGGGTAAATACTTTTCCTGTCTGTTGCATCAAGGTCCAGCAGGAACTGAGCCAAATGTAATGAATCCTACCTGGAATGACTTGGGATACTGCAAGTGAGAGTAACACACCTTAATGGGCTGAGCTGACCATGAAACTCACTAGATTTGTTTTCTTTGCAGTAGAGCAGTGTCAATGATTTGTATCACTAGATCTCGTTGCAGGTATGAACTTGGGGGTTCAGGGTGGGTTATGGAGAAGTAGGGGGAGGAGTTGAGGTTACATGTGCTTTCTTTTTTGTTATTCGCTTGGGCTGGGAGTTGTTTTTTGGATTCGATACATGAAAGTTCAATAAGAAAAAACTTAACTCTAAAAGGTTTCCTGTGCTTAAACGCAGATGATTCTCCTCAAGACTGACTATATTCATATGTCCCCTACAAATAGTATAAGCTATTGACCTCTTCTTACTTGGGCGCAAGAGGTCATTAACGTCCCATGATTTGGCACGAATATTCACTGCCACATAGAGGAACCTCAGTATGGTCTATTCTTTTGCAGCATTTGTAACCGTCACAGCCACCACTGCTAGGTTCCAGTACTGTAAAACCGACCCTTCTCTTCTTTTCCACTTAACCAAAGCCATCGTCTGCCTTGTCCTGAGTGAAACTGATTTCTAGAATTATTAGTCTTTGTGCCATGATCCTCCCTTGCTCCATGGATAAAGTTTGATAACCCACCCAGAAGCACTTCCAACTCCCCTTAATGTCACTAAGGTTTGCTATTGATGGGACTCAATCCCCAAAGATCTAGCCAAAAGAAGCATTATGGTGATAACAGTGCTTTGTTTTAAGCAGAAAAAATGAGCGGCACTAAGCCGCTCTGTAATGGGCCATAAATAACATATTTTGTCATTTATATCCTAGCTTGGAATATGTGTCAAAAGGGAAAGGTCTCCAAATATTCTTCAAAACTCCCATTTCTAACAATCAATCACACTTTGGTTACTTTTACATGTTAGTAAGGCCTGCCCGCCCAGAATAATATGTTTGGCAATCATGTATTTGATTGCATTTGTAAAATGTCAACATAACTTAACTGCAATGTTTAAATGAGTCTAGACATATTAAAACATTGTCTATTTAAAAGAAGATATATTTTATTATTCTTGGGGGGTGGAGGGGGGCTAAAGATTTTAGTTTTTTCACTGGGGGGAGGGGGGGGAGTATTAAAAAGTTTGAAGAGCATGGCCTTAAGGGCTAGTGTGGCTCTTGATGGGGTAGGGGAGCACAGGAGAAGAAAAGCGATGGGTATCCACACTTGTAGAGAACTTATTAAAAATCACTCAAAACCAATTTTTGTTCTTATATGCTACAGAATTGAACAAAATTCTTGTAGCGCAAGTCTGTCACTTCCTTCTTCTCAATCCATGTTTTTCTGTTTTTTGACAGATGAGGACTCCCCAGCCAATGATGATGGGGACAGTTCTTCAGATGCCTTTTCACTGTGCCTACGGATGGCCTTAAAGCAAAGCCACACCAAGAGTGGTCCCTGCAACATTGGCGGTCAGTATGAAACCTGTCCACGAGAGAAACCAGGAATGCCTTCCTCCGAAGAAACGGGACCTTCCACAAAGCACAGAGGAGACTCCCAGTGCTGCCAACATCTCAGGAAATGACACACCGCAGAGCAGTGCTGCAGAGTGGCCCAGAGGGGTGCTGGTGGCGGCTGGGCAGAGCCATATGGGTTTGAGATATGGTGATGGGGGTGAGGCGCTTACTAGCGTGACTGTGGATCAGTATGGCAATGTCTACAGAGTTGCTGTACCTGCAGGCAACTTGGCCTCGTCTGCTCTGCACCCTGTGGTAAATATGAGTCCGCTTTCTCATCCTTTCAGTGTAGGTGCCCCTGTGCTGCAGCACCCAGGCATTTCTTATTCCCCTATCCAATATGCTCCTCTCTCACATACCTCAGTGCAGTTTATAGGCTCTTACGCAGTTCCCTATGCAATGCCTCATGGGTTTTTGCCCAGTTCTTTAGTGTCCCCTCCTGGCACACTGGCACCCACACACATCCCCCATTATGTGCCATACAATACCATACTCTCTGATGGAGCCACCCCTCCCCCACAAACCTCACATGCTCACACCTTTGGTAAAGCACCCTCTGTCCACCATGCTGCTCCGTCTGCCAGTCAGTCACCCCATCATGCCAGTCCTCTGCCTATAGCAGTGGCCCAAGGTAGAGTGCCGGTTTACTACCACACCAACTCCCGGATTCCTGCCACATACACTTTACATGAGGCATCCGAATCCAGCCCTGGCTCGCCTCCAGAGAACATAAAGGACCGATCTCCGTTGAGCGTTAACCCCACCAATGGAGGGCAAAGGGAACAGATATGTAACCAGGGAAGGAGGGCAAGTCAGGCCATGGACACCCAGGGCCAAGGGACAGATGACTGTACAGCTGGAGCTGCAGCAGAAAACATTGTAAATTTACAGATTTTTCAGGGTTACCAAACTAGGCCGGAGGTCGCATTCACTGCACATCGAGGAACACCAGACACAGACCTTGAAGTTCAACGAGTTGTAGGTGGTTTGGCTTCCCAAGACTACCACACCCTGCTGACTCAGAGAAAGGATGCCTCCAGCCCTTTAAATCTTTCCCAACATGTCACTGAACACCAGGAGGAACGAAGGGGCTTGTCAGCCCACCATGCACAGAGAAACCCCTCACAACCTGTTGTGGAAAGAGGCCAGCTGAAACATTTGTATACCTCATCCTTGGATCAAGCTTCACAGGCCCAGTTACAGAGAGCCATGGTGATTGCTAATGGGGAAACTCTTCTTGTGCCACTTGGAGCAGGACAAGGTCTGGTTTCCTCTGCAACAGAACTTACAAAGGGTGTTTTGGAAGCAAAGAAACTAGATATGCCAGCAACCGAGAGTTTTCCAACAAAAGTGCTGACCTTTCCAGCAGTAGCAGACGCCACCACTCCTGTTCAACCTGTTCTTGTCCAACCTCCGACCCCTTCTCCTCTGCCTTCTCACTTCATGAAGGGGGCAATAATTCAGCTAGCCACTGGAGAGTTGAAACGTGTAGAAGAGCTACAGACTCAGGATTTTATTCGAAGTGCAGAGGTGAGTGGAGGACTGAAGATTGACTCCAGCACAGTGGTTGACATCCAGGAGAGTCAGTGGCCAGGGTTTGTGACATTGCACTTCATGGTGGGTGAGCAGCAGAGTAAAGTTACCCTGGATGTGCCGCCTGAACACCCTTTTTTTGTCTATGGTCAGGGATGGTCCTCCTGTAATCCTGGGCAAACAACCCACCTTTTTGCACTGCCCTGTCACAGGTTGCAGGTGGGCGATGTTTGCATATCTATCAGCTTACAAAACTTGAGTGAGGGTGCTGTCTCGCCATCTGAGTACCCTCAACCTGGCCAAATACCACCAAAGGAGAGAACAGTGCAACACCCAAAAGAACAGGCCCCTTCAGTGGAAAGGAACAGCGAAAGGAAAAGTTACACATGCAAAGATAGCACAGTCCATTCCTCCAATAACAATGCTTCAAGCCCTGCAACTGATAGTCCCCACTGGGCAGGACCAGCTCCTGGATTCCAAAGATATGATGTGCAGTCTGAGGGGCCTCGACCCTCACCTGCCCGTCCCTCTTTCATTCCACAGGAAGTGAAGCTCTCCATTGAAGGGCGCTCAAATGCAGGGAAATGAAAATCCCTTCAGTGGAGAGCATTGCACAATGAAGCCACAACAAACAAGTAAAGTTCAGTTTGCAAAGACGGCTGTGGATATTCAGCCCATTTTCTTAAGATGCAGCTTGAATCGACTTGTGGTGGCACTTTAGTTGGGGAGGGAAAGGGACTTGGCTCGATTGGTGCTCAGGATATGCTGCATCCCTGAACTGCTCCTCTGGTTGCCAGCTGCAGGAATGAAACTAAACTTGAAATGGGTGATCCTTCAGGGTGGCAATAGACCTGCCATCTGGGAGACAATAGATGTGGCGAGTGATGGTACCCCGTGTGGCAGCTGATGCAGAGAGAGGGTGGAACTAGACATGGAAAGTGACAGGTCCCCTATGTGAAATTAGACATGGAAAGTAGCCTGCCTCTATTTTGGCATAAGGCTCTGGGCTTGCGGCTCCCATGCGGAAGGTAGATAAGCTGCCACAGCAATGGTAATCCATATGGAAGACAAGTAACTTTTGACTGGTATTGAAAATGGGAGGCAGGTCATCCTAGAGTTCCACTGGGGATTGTGGTGGCTCATGCATAGCACTTGAGATGGGTAGCAGTAGTGCCATGGAGTGCTCCGGAGATGTGGTGTGAGGCGCCCTGCGATGCAATCAAAGGCTCTCTGGATGCAGTCTAGATGGGTTGTAACTGGCTTAATGCTTCAGTAGAGCTGGGGTGTGAAGGGCCCATGGCTTCCGTAGAGCGGGGGGGGGGTGTAAAGGGCCCAACAATGCAGTAGAGCTGGGGTGTGAAGTGCCCATGGCTTCAGTAGAGAAGGGTGTGAAGGGTCCAGCGCTGCAGTAGAGATGGATAAGAATGGCCCAAGGCTGCAGTAGAACTGGTTGGCAAAGGCCCATGGTTGCAGTAAAGATGGGATTTGAAAGGACTAAGGCTGCAGTAAATGTGAGATGTGAAAGGTATATAGCTGCTTTAGAGTTGGAGTGTAAATGGCCCAGAGATGGCGTAAAGGCGAGAGGTGAAGGCTCCAAGGCTGCATTAGAGATGGGCTGTGAAGGGCCAAGGGATGCAGTAGCATTGAGAGATTAGAGTACTCTGAATATAGTAGACATTGAGTGTGAAGGTCATTTGATCCATGCAGTATAGGTGAAGGACAAGGAATGCAGTAGCGATATGGTAAGAAGAGCTCTGGAACGCAGCTGAGGTCGGGTGGGAAGATTCCATGTACTATAGAGATGTGTGTGACAGGATGTGTAGATGGAGCGCAGGTGAGTTTGAAGACGATGGGGATGAAAGGCTCTGGATGCAGTTGAGATGGGTGTATAAAGAGCTTTATATATTAAGTAGAGATTCATTGTAACGGTCTCCATGAATGATGTAAAAATGGGATGTGGAGGACTTAGGGGTACAATAGATATTGGGAGTGAAGAGCTCTGTGGAGCAAGTAGAGATGAGGTGCAAAGGTCATGGATGTAGTAGAGACCTAATCGATGGAGTGTAGGGCTGCTATACTGATGGGACATGTTGAGCTCTGGATTCGGAAGAGATGAGGTGTGAAGGGCCAAGAGATGCAGTAGAGACTGGTTCTGAGGAGTTGGGGATGGTGTGGAGATCGGATTTGAATCACTCAATGAATGTAGTGGGGATGTTGTTCGAAGGGCCTTGGAATATAGTGAAGGGTACAGTGTTGCAGTAGAGCAGGTACATAAAAAAGTTATGTAAAGAGCCTGAGATGTTGTAAGGCAATGTGCGGTGGATGGCTTCAAGCATGTATTAGTGACTGATGTGAAGCCCTGGGACACACTAATGATGGCGTCTGAAAGGCTCTGTCGATGCATTGGAAATGGGGTTTGAGTCACCATGGGATACGGTAGATGGGGGATTGTGAGCTTTCCTGGGATGTCCTGTGGATGGATGTGCAAAGCTTTGCGGATGCAATGGTGAAGTGGTGCAAAGTGAACTGGTGGTACAGTGAGGATGGGGTGCCAGAAAGTGCTGGGTTTCATTAATTTTGAAAACGACCTACTAGATGCTACAAGACATGAAGTGAAGCGGACGAAGAGGGAGTGCGTCAGGTGCTAAAATGTGGCCGCAGAGATGTTTTCCATTTAAAAAAATGTTTTTATTGTCCATTATTACATACATCTTTGGCTTAGGATTTCATAATATGTACATCAGTCATACTGAACATCTGTTAATAATGACATTCTTGACCCACCGTTTGTGCTACATTGCGAACAAGTTAAACTAACAACTTTCCCAAATGTGTCTGAATTGTGGGATACCCGGTCGGGTTCGTCTGTCCAGGGAATATCGAGTGGTGTGTATTGTGTCTACATGCGGGGGGGGGGGGTGACCTGTGATCAAGCCTCGTTCCCCCCTGTGTCTGTAAAACTGGCCACTACTTCGTGCCATAAATCTGGCAGTGGTTTTCTGTGCACTAGTCTCAACGTTGTCTTCTCTGCCCCCACCCAGCTGAACACACCTGTCTTCCACCGACTATGTGGTGGGTCGTGTCTGGTGACTTCCAGTGCTCAGATATGTTTTCGATAAGGTGGAATCAGTTTAGGCATTAGTTGTCTCTGACTGTAATAGTGGTGATCTTTAGCATCATGAATGCCTAGGGCACAGCATGCACTTGAGCATTAACTTATATCAAGAGGATATCAGCTTAACGCGTTATTCCAGAAGAGATGAAAAGGGTGCCAACCCACCCCCTTAGTTTTAAATTGAGGTGTATAGCTACTGTCCCAGAAAATCTAACAAGTAAGGAGCATAAAAGCTGCTGACTATTCTAATTGAAAAGAAAAGCCAGGCTCTGTAATTGGTGGTTGCTTTAGTGAAGAGGGACTGTATTTGTTTGATCTTTGGATTGTTTGATTTAGTAATTCTCTTGGCTAGGACGACAATTGTTAGTTCACTTTATACCTCTTTTCTCTGGTCCTTTGAACTTTCTTTTTTATCAATTGTTAGTTCGCTTTATACCTCTTTTCTCTGGTCCTTTGAGCTTTCTTTTCATCTAATCTCTTTCTTTCTTAATTTTGTTTGGGGTATTGGAACTACTAGAAGAATACCCGCAGCCTTCATTTGTAGGGCAGCTGGTGGCACAAGTGCATATGACCTTCCCTAAAGTTCTCAGAAGTATCAAAAAAGAGCATTACATTCCTGCTTTTGGGAAAGGAAATTTGAGCATGGAGTGCTGGTTCAGAAGAGGAGTATACAATCTGTCTTCTGATATATGGATAGAGGTAACGCCTTGCCCGCACCTCTACACACTTACAAGGGTATTTAGGCCATGGGAGTACTGGGGTGCCTGTATCTGTGTTCTCAAATTCAGCAGTGTTGAATTCATGCATTGTTTGTTTTTAAGCTGCTACTTACCACGGTAGCTATTTTTAACTGCAGATGAGAGCTAGGTGTACAGAATATTTCTTGCCCTAGTTGTTTTCTGGACATGCAACTTTCAGCTGCCTTTGACATGTCATGTACTATGATAAGACTCCATTACAGTGGCAAATTGACTTATCATAAAAAAAAATAACAATAAATCCTCTTCCACTGAGCTGCACCTGCTGTTTTTCCTCTCTGTACCTCACTGAAAAGTGGTTTCTTTTCCTCTAACTGTTAACCCTCTACGTACAGTCCACACTACTTCCTTTTGGGACACATGCACCGTTTACTGTCTGTTGGTAAAGAACCGCTAACTGTACTGTTACCTATTCTGTGGCCACGTTGACTTGAAACAGTTGCACCATGGAGCACCAGATACAGTGCCTGCGAGCACGGAGTCATAATTCCTGTCCTGGTGTCTACTGGCCACAGTTCCAAGAGTGATGGATTTTCCTTTGCTGGCACTGTACAGCTCAACTTCATGTGTCTTTGGTAAACCCATGGGTTACTTTACTTCCGGTATGTGCGTCTACATCTCATAACTTACCTGTGCTGATGGAAAGTTCTTAGCACTGCCTGCTCTGTCTGTTGCCACACTGTAATACATGAAGGGGAATGCAGGTCCAGAGTCCTCATCATATCGGCCAAGTGCCGTATGTAACGCCCACAACTAGTCCTGTCCCTTTAGCCAACAGCACTTTCCATACAGTGACTACCAAACCCAGATGTATATTTTTAAAAGCAAAACTACAAGTCCCAAAATGTAATATTTTGTTAGCTAAAACGGTAGCACTGGCTATAAGAGTCATGCACTGAGCCACTGGACAACTATGCTCAAGGACACTCGCTTCAGCAAATTGTCTGCGCTGAAGAAGAATTTTTGACCATATACACTCCTGACTGGTATCTGCCTGTGACCTTTGTGCACTGCATAGCAACTTCACTGCTTTATCAGATACACCATATTAGTGTCAGCTGCCTGTAAAGATTGAAAGTCTCCAGACTATCCTGTTGCTCACATGATGTAGACTTTGGCAATACTCAACTGTCTTCCCTAACTACCTACATATAGACTGCACTGAGGTGGAAGTGCCTCAGGCCTTTACAGTTTGCAAGAAGAAGTATTTAACTAGGAAAATAAAATGTATTGCTACATAAATATTGCTTTGAAGATCTTTCACCCAAACCTGAAGTGGCAATCCATTGTGAAGAAAAGTAACCTGTTGGAAAAAAGATGCCATTTATCGTTGCTCTCCTATGGTTTCACTTATGTCTGTATGTTTGTACACTAAAAGTTGGTCTCTCCCACTGAGCAACAGCCTTCCTGGTGTGGCACAGAATGTTGGAGCGATTTTAGAAAGGATTTTACTGGTGTTGGCCGGGTAGAGCCATGGGGCGGAACATGTCGGTATAATCACCTCTGTATGTAATATGATGATCCGTTGTACAAAAAGGCTTTTATCCGGGGCTATAAATTCACATCATTGCCATTATTTGGATGCACATTGTACCTCAATGAGGCACGGCTCTAGTATATGTCCATTCTAGTTTATTAGAGCTTGTTTGATTCCAGTGCCACCTAGTTAGCTCTACCTGCCTGATCACATCTTTTCTTGCCCACCTCCATGCTATCTCCCAGGGTGCACTTCTTGGCAGGTGTCCAGAAGGCTGGGTTGAAGATTCAGTAGACTGTACACCTTCTGGAGGTGTAAATGAGTCTTGTTTATGTTGATCCTAAGTCTCAGAGTGACGCTACTTTGGCATTTACTGCTGCGTTATTTCCTCAAAAGTAAATGTTTCCTGTTCAAGGGATCCTTCTCAGATTCATGCCCTTAGAATTTGACTCTAGCGAAGATGTTGAGAATTCTTGGGGGCACTTGGCAGGATTTTGAAGGGGTTCCTAAGATGTCCCTTTTGCCATTACACATTCCCACCCAGATGACTAGACCTCCTCCCCTTTTGTAGCCATATTTTTCCGAGTTAAAGAATATAACAGCATGCAAGTTTGATCTGATAGTCAAAAGTTCAAGCCACAGATCTAAGAGACTGCATGGCTTTATAAGGCTGTGTCCTACCAGTGCAATGGAATTTTGGGCCAAGTCAAATCAGCGTCTTTGACTCGAGCTCCATTCAGGCAGTTTCCACTTGCGTGGTCCTTAAATAAGACGCCAAGTATTTCTTTGAGGATGCCTTTCTGGGAAGTGTCTGTATGAACAAGGTTTCCAGGGAATCTGAGGACATCCATCCTGATGGGTAGTATTGACAAAATGGTGTCCTCGGATAGGAGTGCACTTCTAGAGGCATTTTGTTGTTTGTCACCAAAGTCAGATACATCCTAAATGGGTTATACCAGAGCAGGTGGAGTGGTATGGAAAATTTCTTACAGGATTGTCTTAACGAAGCCTCTTGTTTTGAAGTCCTAGCAATTTCATCTCAACAGAGCAGATGAGCTGCAGGTTTGGTGGCCAGGCAGGAGTCTCATTGTGTGGCTCTCTGTAAAGGCATTCCTGGTTGAGTATGCAGGGGCGCAGACCCGAGGCTGAGTTTCATGTAAATAACATTCCTTTTTTGGGGATTTACCCTTTTTGTTTCCCCTACAGACAATGAAATTTCACCGAGCAGAGAAACAGACTCTGGACCAATGTTCAATTGTATTTTGCATTTGCAAAGCCAGCAATTCACAAAATCGTAGTGTTTGTGTCTGCAAAATACCCTTTTCCAATGTACAAAACCTATTTCACAAATCAGAAAAGTTTTCCCGATTCGGAAAAGGGGTTCTGTGATTCCTACTGAATCACAATTTCGTAGGGGCATAAAAGGGGAGCTCCTTGCAAATTGCCATTCAATAGGCAGTTAGTTTGTGGTTTGCAACAGCAGCTTAGGTCGCAAACCTTTGAACAGTTACACCACAAAGGAGGTGGTAACTGATGTGCAAAGGAGGAGGGATCCCACTGGGAATTTTGGTAATTGTGCTTGCAGCCTTCATGGAAGTAGGCAGTGATCCAGGAGACCACTTTATCCTTCCCCTGATGTTTTCCCAAATGGACTACTTTTACTTTTTAAAGCGGCTCCGGTTCCTTTAAGGAACAAAAAAAGGTTCTGTTTGGAATGCAAACACAGGACGTTGGTCAGCTGCCCTTTGCAGGCCACCAACTGTGTTTGTAGCCCACCTCCGTGTTTGTAACCAACCTCTGATGGGGGTGGGGTAGTCTCAATTGCAAACTCCCTAATTAATATTCATTAAGGATGTCGATCTGCGACTCACTGCAAATGGTGATCAGTACAAAGATAACTTCGCAAAATCCGAGTTTGCTCTCAGACAGTCGTGTTCAATTTGCAACCACATTTTGTGAGCAGATGCTTAGAATTTTGTCTGTTTATGCTCTGTACACCGAGGACAGGAAACTTAATGAGGGCCAAATAGGCAGCCTTATTAATGGAATAGAAATCCAGACATGCAGCAGTTATATCAGCCCATAGCCATTAAAGAGAAAAGGTTTTGGGTGCCTGTCAGTTCAGCACTTTACAGGAATTTACAGTGGGCAGGTGCATTCTTTAAGCAGGCACTTTTGAGTAGAGCACAAAAGAGAATTACACCTGGACATGGTGTGTTTCCTCTTTGACTCCTGGTTGGAACTTGTTATAGACCTGTTTGCTACAGAAAGAAACCAATGTCAACTTTACACATCCTGGCAGCCTCTGGGGAATATACTGTGAATGTACTTGTCCAGAACATAATTCTAAACTCCTATGCAAATCCTGATGACTGCGGCTACTCTGAAGAAATCAGAATTTCGGGATCCACATGCATCCATTGATCTCAGATTCATTGCTTCTAACTGGCTAAGATGGACATGGTACCTTGATGTGATTTTAAGGTACCTTGATGTGATTTTACTGTCTGCTGCCTTACAGAGTTAACTGTTCTGCTGATCGGACCTGCTGTCCGTGAACAGTAAAGAATTTTCTGCTACAACCTGAGTTGACAGCCTGCGTTCCAAAGTTGTTTAATGTAGACTTTCAGATCTTTCAAAAGTAATGTTTACAAATTTTGAAGGACTCTATGGTTCCTTCCACTGGGATTACAATCCTCTTTCATGCCAGGAGGAAGTCGTTCTCCATAGTTGTTACACAGAGCCAATTTAGGCATTCAATATGATTCCATTCATGTGAATTTATGCCATGTTTAAATTGTATCCTAAGCAGTGTATCCTCTAGTAAGGTTTGAGTAATCCATGATTTTATGGAGGGCTGCCTCCTAATAGACCTATTGAAATCTTTTAGAAACTGATGACTCATCATTTGAATCCATGCATTGATGCAACGTGGCGTTTTTAATAGCTGGCACTTCTAACACAGGTTGAGTGAAGTTGTGGCACTGTTGGTGGGTGAACCATGTACAATATTTCTCCACGACAAGGTGGCACAGTTCTTCCGTCTTATCTAAGGTTGTTTTGTAGTTCCCCATTAACTAGATTGCAAGTTTGCTTGCTTTTTTTCAGAACCCTGAAACTCTAGAGGAGGGAGCACTCCATACCCTGGATAAAAGATGAGTGTTGAATAACTACATGGAGATCAATAAATATGAGAAGGCCCAGAAAGGATTTGGCCTCCAATGCCCAACTGATGTAGGGAGGCCTGCCAGAAACAGTGGATATCAAAGTGCATTGTGAAATATATCCGGCTTTGTTATAAAAAAAAAAAAAGCAAAAATGATACTTTGGTGCATTAGCGAGCTCTTTCTACAGGACGCGAGGCCACAACAGGGGCTGTTTTTCAAAAGGTCCCTCTAATTACGATCCCCGAGGTGGCCACTTAAAGATCAAGCCGCTCATTATTGCTTGCATTCAGATGCTAGAGTAGTTGCTCAGATAGGTCAGGCAGCTTATCAAGAACCTTTTTGCTTTATCAGATTATCCAATGCCCACCACACATGAACGGCACAGCTGTAAAATCTAGAGACAATTTGTAGCTTGCTAAAAAAATGTTACTTAACCTCTAGTAACAGATTTGTAACCAATACACCCATGCTCCCATCATTGGAGGTTTGGCTGCGTACATGAATCCAGGAAAAAGAAGCAAGGTACAAAAATTGCTGGAGGACGATCTGTCTTCCACAAAATAGTCTTTACTCGTTGTAAACATTTTAAAAGACATAGACCTCTATTTCTTGATTTCCAAAGTTCTGATATATTTTTGTCTGTAGCTTTACATTTTAAATGTGAAACATAGGAAAATAATTATTAAAACAGAAGAAAATATTGGTATTTTCATGTCCAGGTTGGCAGCAGGAAATAATTGGAAGGGTCTGAGTCTGGGAAGGATCTTTCTTTGGAGAACTATTGTTGCAGGGACATTTCCTTGTGGAACCCTTGACGCAAACCCAACTGTTTTGGGCTGTGCCGAAATAAAGACGAATTGGAAGATGTCCGTTTGGGATAATTAAGATCTGCTATGGTTGATTTGTTCAGTGAGCAACAATCCTGGTGTGATCAGGAATGCAGGGACTTGTGCTCAGAGGACACCTTCTCTCAAACTAGGATTTTAATTTCAAACAAATTTGGCACATTCATCTGATTTAATTGCAAATCAATATACTAGGATTTTAAGAAAGTGAAATTAGAGTCATTATACTTGGGTTAAGTGTTTTAGCTGGTTGCATTTGAGGGAGCGATGTGCAGTGGCAACTTGCCGAGGGAGTGGGGCGGGGCAGGGTGGGGGGGGGGTAGTGGACTCTGACTTACGACGGACAGAACTCCCTCTGAGTTCTGTCGGTCGTATGTCCAGGTTCACTACCCCCCCCCCCACCCTGCCCCTCCACCGCCCCGCACCACTCCCTCGGCAAGCCGCCACTGGCGATGTGCATGCAGACAAGGGTGGTCAAGAGAATGCGTAAAAAACATTTATCTCAGAGTAGCTGTTTTAATAAAAATTCAGCATCAGAACCATCCATGAGATCTGCCTTAGGGATTAGAGATAATGTTAATGAGACATGCCTGAAGTAAAATAAAGGTATCTTTACCATACATCAATCTAAGAAGTGACCTGTGAGGTTTGAGAGATGCAAAGTAATGTAGTGTGTTTTTAAGCTAATGCTCATTACCCATTCCTCAAAAGGAGTGAAAAATCTAGAAGGATTGTTTTAAGTTCATTCTGTGTTGCTGTTTGCACGAATCTGCTTCCTCCAAAATGTTACCCATAAGAACTTAAATGCAGTGTTGCAAGCTAACCATGTTTGTTTGTTTTGTATGGTAATCCATTTAATAAAGGACGCATTCTACTGGAGTGCCAAAGCGAGCGTTGCTAGATCCTTGTGGCCATAGAATCCCTATGGAGTCCCACAACCACCTCACCTCACTTCCCATGGCCAAATTCTATAGCTATAGCATTGTGAAGGGCGCGCTTTATTCCCTGAGGAAAATTATCTATGTCTTTAGTAGCAAATTTGGAACCCCTCACTTCTTTGGTAAAAACATGTTTCTGTTGCACCAGAGTGGTCAGTCTTTCTCCCAGTTACTGTGAAAAGAACTCCTTCTCCAACCTTGTGGAAACCTCTCATTCTCTCCTTTGGCTAGAGCACTTTTATGATTTTTGACCCTTTCTAATGCTGCTGCTGTTTTTACATATGAGTCTGCTAGGCAATAGCTCATACATTTGTGGTGGGGGCAGTGGCGACTGTATTTTGTCTCTAAAGATGCTCTACTTGCGCAGGAGTGCACATATAGGGTACCAACAGCGCCTCACCAGTATGGGCGAAGCAATATGAAATTTCTGTGACAGGAGCTGCCTCTTGATGAGTAGGCAATTTTCTGTGTATTATACCTGACATGTAAAGGATGTACTAACATATAGTTAATATTGCATTTTAAGAAAGCCTTAGAACTAGTTCGCTGCTCCCTCTGATTCTCTTATCCGACTTGATCTGTAACAAAGCATTACTATAACAATAATTGATTTATTTTTTTGTTCTTTTTGTAACCGTTTAAATAAATCAATTTGTATTGCACCTGTGTACCTCTGGTGAAATCCATCAAGGTGTTTTACCATTTAAAGCCTCTGTCTTTTGAAATTGTAATTTTCCTGTTGGTACTCTTCTCTGATTAATATGTATAAACATTTTTTTACCCACTCTGTGTTTTCAAGTTCTTATGCTTAAAGTAATCTCTGATTATGTATGTGGACTGTAAAATCCATGGTCCAATCTTTTTATGTCCCATTATGTGTACAGCAGCATCTATTAATAGTGTCTGCTAATTGCTTCTTCTTGTGTGTATCTGTGATAGGGACACAACGTACAGGTTGAATTCAATGTCATATTACATGTTTTTTATTTCTTTAAGTAAAGATTGTTCATATTTTTTAATAAGACATACCTGAAGAACGAGTTACTTACCTTCGGTAACGATGTGTCTGGTAGAGACACAGTCTAGCCGCAGAATCCTTAACTTAGAATATCCCCCAGGCATCAGACTGGATCCGGAAAATCTTTTTCCCCAGCAGTACCTCTGCGCGCCAGGGGGCGGCGTCAATCGGCTCCGTCCTGACGTCGGTTGTCCGCGGAAGTGACGTCAATGGAGCCATATAAGCCCCCCCCGGCGTGCTGACGTCCGTTTTCTATCGTGAAACTTTTCCGCGCCACAACGCGGAGCCACTACAAAAACTGTGAGAGTATAGGAACAGTGTGCCAAAAAAGACCAAAAATCTGTGAAACAACAATGACAAGAAATCATAGAATGATGAGAAACCTCACCATGTGAAAAGAGTACTCAACACATGAAGGGACCATGTCGAAAGAGTACTCAACACTTGAAGGGACTGAAGGGAGCGAGCAAAGCACCCGCCTCTAGAAACAGTCCCGCCCAAGCGAAGAGCCGCGCCCTCCCTAAGAGGCAACAGCACTGGAAATGAATGGCATGACAAACGAAGGACAGTTCGCAAGCACAGGATGGAACTGTAAGAAAGACCGTTCGTAACCACAGGACGTAACCATAAAGGACAACCAGACTGGAACAACATGACTCGGGGCGAGTGGCCAAAAGAGAACAACAGAGAACGTTCACCACACCCCCCACAATGACCTATGAACTGTAGCATAGTCAAATAGAACCTCAACCCAATCGACTGCAGCATAGACAAGGAGACCCCAAGGAAATGGGAGAAACATACGAGGGCGGAGGGAGGGTGGAAGAACATGAGACTCTCCATGCCGGAAAACCAGGGCAGAAGAACATTGAAAAGCACGTAATCTAGCCACCCAAAACGAGGATGGGTGGAGAGCCAATGTGCCAGAACAGAATGACACACCGTGCCCCAGAGGCAGGTGAACTAGAGTACCCTTCAAGAAGACCCAGGCCACCTGTAAGGAAGCAAGTGGGCAGAACTTCACCTGGAAGGGCCTCGCAGACGGGGAGGATGGGTGGGCGTTAAGGAATCTGCGGCTAGACTGTGTCTCTACCAGATACATCGTTACCAAAGGTAAGTAAATCGTTCATCTGATAGAGACATCTAGCCGCAGATTCCTTAACTTAGAATAGATACCAAAGCTATACCCCATTGGAGGAGGGTCTGCGACTGAAAGCCACCAAGTTCCCAAGGGAAGTAATCCGTCAATATTGTTGACTAGAACAAGGTGGGGACAGCAATGCCAGCGTAGCTGACACCAGACTCATCAAGCTCAGTGTAGAAGCATGAGCAAGGGAAGCAAGGTACCACAATCCGTCCGAGACGAAACGAAAGCACAGAACCATAAAGGGCAGTGCACAATGGCAGAATGCCATAAACTTCAGCAAAAAGAAGTGAAACGGAACACAGGATCCCAGGATCCGCCAAGAGACAAAATCCCATAAAAGGGACTAAACGGTTTGACAGAGTCAGAACATACACATTGAGCGGCACAACAGCGGGTGCCAAAACATGACGAGGCAGAGGCAGACGCCACCATGCCGAGACATACAAACTATTACTACCAGAAGACATAGAAGTGGATTGTGAGAATACCCTTAAGCAGGCCTTGTGTACCGTGAGAACCCACCACACAAGTGTACAATCCCAATGGCACGTAACGGCCACAGCAAATGCGCGCCGACAGAGAAAGACGGGCACATTAACAAGTAGTCAACCGGCCAACCGCACCCACCGGGCCAATGACCAAGGATCACCGGCAAGCCGGACATACACCCAAAGCCTTCTCCTATGAGGGAGAAGGAGAGAGAAATAGAGAGGGATCTGGGACAATTCCCAGAAAACACAGTAGGGAAAAACCCTGCACGCTCACCCTCACGCGTGCGTACACCTCATGGCATAGAAAGAGCACATAGAGACAGAGGAAAAAGTCATGAAAGTGATAATCCAAGGGGAAACTCGAAGAGTAACCCTAGAGAATAGGAAGTCGCCTAAGAGGTACCAGCGGCACCGATGTGAAAAGAAGCAGGACATACAAGCCCACCCACAAATGAGGGCGATCCAAACCCCCCGATCGGGAAGGAAGGACCGAGCCACCGCGATACAGGCTGGAATACTGACCACCACACTAAGGAAGAAGAAGTCAGTAACATGCAGCAGAGACCAGGAAGAGAAACACCTGAGCCGCGGGAACACAGCCAAGACAGTGGCTCAAGGAACACCACAGGTCCCCCGTGAAAGCGCGCACACACCCAGTGGAGACCCACCGGTAATGGCCGCCCCGAGCACAGAAAAAGCCGATCTGGAGCGGAACGAACAAAGCGCCAACAGAGACGCGCACCCACACCCAAGACATCCAACAGTGCCAGGGGAAGGATGAAGGAGGAAAGATGAACCAAATGCAAGGCAGGAGGGTCCCCAGGGGCGAGCCAGAGACAGCAGAACCCCACCAGACACCGGAGCCGACTGCGTCCACCGACGCAGGAGAGTGCAACGGAACAACCGCAAGCAGCAATACAGAAGCTGCAGGAGGGGACCACGCCAGTCCGTGGGTCGCAACAGAGCAGGCGTCCCCACCCCAGCAGGAAGCATGGAACAAGGGGAGATGCATACAGCATAACCCACAAGAATAATCCCCAGAGGGACAGAAAATAACAAAGAGAACTCCACTGGAGCCTCCAAAACTCCCTGGCAAGGAAGGGCAGCTACACAATAGCGGACAAATACCCCACATAGGGTACGTCAGATCCCTAGAAAAAGCAAGGGACACCCCTTGAGACAAGCTCATAGGCAGAGGTCAAAAAGAACCATAAAAACAGCTAGCCCAGCTGTAAATCCTTTAAAAGAAAAAACCATACAACCCGTCTGGGAAATACGTCTTGAACCCAGAGCCTGAAATCAGAAACGCAGTAGCAACACTGCTTATGAAAACACAAGTCCACCAAGAGGACTAAAAACCTGGCAGTCATTGAAAACCAGATAGGAGGCGTTAGACCGCCGAGTCGGCATGCTCATCAAACAGATGGACCCCATCAAACGGCAGATCCCTGAGCCTCTCCCGAACATTCTCGGGAAAACTGCCATCGCGTAGCGACGCAGAGCAACTGACTTGGCCATAGCGCGACCCACGGAGTCCGTGGTGTCCATGGCCGACTGGACGGAAAACTGTGCCATGTCGCGGCCATCCCGAATAAGCCGGGCCAGGTCAGCACGAGGGCCCTCCGGCAAAGAAGGAAGAAGTTGTTTGACGGAGTCCCAAAGGGCAAAAGCAGCCCGAGCAAACACACAGGTCGTGTTCAGGGACCGAAGGCGTGAGCTGGCGGACGCAAAGACATTGCGGCCACACGCCTCCAACCACCTAGACTCCCGAGTGGGAGGAAGCAACGGAGGACGAGAGGAAGGGAGCGCTACCTGGACCACAAGTTCTTGAGCCCTAGGATGGAGGGACAAACAGGCAGGGTCATCTGGAGCCGGGTGATGGCGGTGTGCAATAGCACGACCCACGGGGTCCCCCGATGAGGGTCTGGCCCAAGTCCCCAGAAGGACATCATACAGTGACCCGCCAAAAGGCAATAAAGGCTCCACACCCACCATGCCCTGGTGGAGAAGATCCAACAAAGGATCCGAAGCCAGGGAGACACAGGGCGGCTGCATTTGCAAGATATCCGCAGCTCTGCGGACCGCCCTCGCAAACTCTGCGCCAGCCTCCGTGGCAATTCGAGGTGGAGACAGTAAGTCATCTGTTGGGGACGGCTGCAGGCTAAGCCGTCCACCCAAAGACAGAGGGCCCACATAGTGATGGGCCGGCCAGGGTCCCGTGGGCCCCTGCTCCGTGGAGCATGGAAAAAACCTTGGGGGTGGAGAACCCACTGGGGTGACATCCTCCACTAGCAGAGGAACAGCCGGGGATGGATCCGGCGTCGACCGACAGCGAGACGGCGTCGGAGCGACGTCGAGGACCCCCAAAGAGGACTGGTCCTCCCGGCGTCGGACAGGTATCGACTCAACCTCCACCATGGCAGGAGCCTGCGGGAAGGAACGACGTGGACTCCAAGTCGAGCTCCTCGCCGCAGCCGCATCCAGCGACAACGCAGGGACCCCCATAGGGCTGTGCGAAGATGCATCAGGAGGGCCAGATGTCATAGCCGGGGACGGAACCGACGTCGACACAGCGTCGGGGCGACGCCGACGACCCCCGAAGAGGACTCGACCTCCCGGCGACGACTCAACCTCCCGTCGTCCCGGAGTGGTGCCGCGCACTGCAGCCACAGCCAGCGATGATGCAGGGAGCCCTACAGGGCTGTGCAAAGACGCACCAGGAGGGCTAGACGTCATAGTGGGATGCCCTTCCGGGCGATGTCGCCGCTACCCCGGAACCGGAGTCAAGGCACTCGGTCGGCGCCGAGGGCGAACCCGCCGGCGAACAGCCGACCTGAGTCCCTACCCCCACTGTGGGGCCCGGAGACGCGCCAGGGAGTGGGGGTGACCCAAAGATGGCCTGCAGAGCCCTGGAATAGGCCTCCATCTGGGTCCAAGTCGCCCCAGCACCAGGAAACGGTGGGTAGGCGGGGGCCGACTCTTGAGGGCCCGACGTCACGCTTGTGCGAGGTCGACTACCTCCGTGACTTCTTCCGGTGCTTACCTGAGGCAGGCGAGCGACGTCCATGGGAACGACTCCGGCACCTGTCCTGAACAGGAACCTCAGCGTGGGAAGAAGAACTGCACCGTTTGGATCCTTCCGCTTGAGACGGAGGCCGGTGCCGTGAGGATTCCGACCGGGACAACCGGGCGGACATTAATTTCATCTGTCGCTCCCGCAGGGACTTCAGCTTCAGCTGCCGACAGGCGTAGCTCTCAGCGAAGTCGTGGTGCTCGCCCAAGCACCACATGCAGATCTCGTGAGGATCCGTCGCTGACATCTGCCGCAAACACGACGCACACGACTTGAAGCCCGCAGGCATCCCACACTGTTCCGGACGCGAAAAGGCGTCGGGAAGGCCTGAAAACAAACAGGCCAGAAGAACCGCTTCTCCCGGATCTGCGTTGGGACGCGGAAAAGAAGAAAACTGACGTCAGCACGCCGGGGGGGGGGGGGTGGCTTATATGGCTCCATTGGCATCACTTCCGTGGACGACGTCAGGACGGAGGCGGGCGACGCCGTCCCGTCCCCCGGCGCACAGAGGTACTGCTGGGGAAAAAGATTTTCCGGATCCAGTCTGACGCTTGGGGGGATATTCTAAGTTAAGGAATCTGCGGCTAGATGTTTCTATCAGAATCAGGTTTACAAAACAAACTAGAAAGAATGTGAAAAGAAAAACACAATACAGCTCTGTTAACTGCACACCCACCCACCTGGTCAGACCAATCAAAATTAGATTCATACATCACCACATCCCTTGTTCTATTCACTTGCAGGTGCCTGCTGGCATCTCACAGGGCGCACAAAACAGCGTCAGTAGCCCTGGTTAGCAGTTGCACGTTGCCAAGATGGTTCCATGATCCACAACAAATCTTGAGATGTTTGGGAGGACGGCCCCTTAATGTGTAAATCGACTCTTAGGCCAGAGCACAGTAGTCCATGCCTCTTAACCAATCTGGAATTGGTGGTACTATAAGGGACCTCCTTTGAAGGGCAGTTTCCCTCTTGTCCACCCCTAAGACACTTCCAACCAGCAAGCCCGCTCTCTTGTACTATCCCAGTCCTGCAGTAAATTAAGAATCAACAGTTTTGGATCTTTTTCATTTGTAATGCCAATTATGGCCTCAAGTCGCAGATTTTCATGTTCAGTATGATTTTGTAACTGGACTCTACCATACAGTGTACATAAATGTGTCTGTGCTTCCACCACATTTCAGATAGTCCCCTCCACACTTTCCACAACCTCTCAGGCATATAGTACACCTTATGGAAATGTATATATATATTTTTTTATAACCAACTTAATTGAAAGTTTTGCCGCAAGACACGCATCGACACATTAAAAAAAAAAAAAAAGTTTATAAAAAAAACAGCAAATTGGCAACCAGGCAAAAGAACAGAATGACCGGGTGCTCTACAATCTTATAGGGCAAGTGTGATAATAAAAAACAATTATATTTTGGTGCTCCAAGGGAAGAGAGGTCGGCTGCCAATTCAACCACAAATGATCCTCACAACGAAGGAAATACAATGACAATATGGTTCCCCCCTGAGCACTTTGAGGTAGATAATGAAAAGTCCAGCAGTAATGAAAAAGTCTCTTAGTTCCCTTTTGTTCCAATTATTTATTCGGGTACTCAGCGTCCGACGTTCAACAGTACATATGTTTCCAATACACAGCTTCCACAGATGTTGAAGTACAGTAGAACAATTTACAGCCAACACTTGTTTTGTCGTGTGTTTTTACACACAATGACTTCTTCAGGGCTGTAAACCCAAAATAAAAGATGTTCTCATCAATGTCCCTATATTGAGACATGGTATCCACAGTCACCTGTGTATCATGCCATCGAAACTCCATCAACCGATAGTTAACGTGCGATATGAGTCAACATAATTTCAGCAGAACCATCTTTATTGTCCCATGGAGAAGATTAAAGTAAAATAAAATGCCAGAAGAAAGTGCCCGTGATCATGTATTAGATCAAAGTTGAAAAAAAGGTTGAACAGGAGACAAATACCTTAATACCAGCACCCGTGTACGAAAATGGAGCCAGAGTTGTGGTGTAAAGAAAGTATGGAGATAGAATTCCACTAATGTAATCAAGGTCTTAACCTGATTCTGTAGCGAACTAAATTCCCAATCCGGTCGATCAACAGTCCACCAATAAAGTAAAATAATGTCCTGTAAGTTCAAATAAAACCCGTTATCAATTCCCCCGGGTTACGTAATGTAATGCTGATAGGATATAAATGATGCAATGGTGTTAATCACCTTATGGCCCCCTGTCCCGAGCCAGCCAGGTGGGTATAGATGTTTCAGCAAGTTACTGTAATTTCCACGACTACAAGCCAGAATGAGACATGGCTTATATACTTGGTGCATTTGTACTTTGTTTGAAGACTGTTACCTTCTCCATTTCTAGATCATGGACTCGTGATCATAGAACACAGTCATAGTTATTCTGGATTCGCACAGCAAGTTTCTTACCTCAGGCTTTAGGTGAGCCTGGTAGTCATGTGCACTGGGGCTATTACTTTGGTGATTTTTACTCTACTACACGTAGTATTTAACATTTTAGGGCACTCTCCTGTATCTAATTTGTTCCTTTTGGCTGTTTTTTCCCCTAAATTGCAGTTAACTGACGGATTGGAGTCGTGGAAATTACAGTAACTTGCTGAAACATCTATACCCACCTGGCTGGCTCGGGATAGGGGGCCATAAGGTGATTAACACCATTGCATCATTTATATCCTATCAGCATTACATTACGTTAACCCGGGTAATTGATAACAGGTTTTATTTGAACTTACAGGACATTATTTTACTTTATTGGTGGACTGCTGATCGACCGGATTGGGAATTTAGCTCGCTACAGAATCAGGTTAAGACCTTGATTACATTTGTGGATTTCCATCTCCATACTTTCTTTACACCACAACTCTGGCTCCATTTTCGTACATGGGTGCTGGTATTAAGGTATTGTTCTCCTGTTCAACTTTTTTTTTAACTTTGATCTAATACATGATCACGGGCACTTTCTTCTGACATTTTATTTTACTTTAATCTTCTCCATGGGACAATAAAGATGGTTCTGCTGAAATTATGTTGATTCATATCGCACGTTAACTATCGGTTGATGGATTTTTGATGGCATGATACACGGGTGATTGTGGATACCATGTCTCAATATAGGGACATTGATAACATCTTTTATTTTGGGTTTACAGCCCTGAAGAAGTCATTATGTGTAAAATCACACGATGAAACACGTGTTGGCTGTAAATTGTTCTACTGTACTTCAACATCTGTGGAAGCTGTGTATTGGAAACATATGTACTGTTGAACGTCGGATGCTGAGTACCCGAATAAATAATTGGAACAAAAGGGAAATAAGAGACTTTTTCATTACTGCTGGACTTTTCATTATCTACCTCTGAGTGCTCAGGGGGAACCATATTGTCACACATCGACACATTGCAAGAAAGTTCGATGTACATGCACATTAGTACAGCAAGCCCAGATATTCGCAGTACATAGCACTGCAGGGTCAAATGGACAGTTCATAGTAGCTACACCATTTCCCCCATATTCGGTTATGCTTCTGGGGGCAACCACGAGCCTCGAAAATCAGTTTCTCCTGGTGAGCGCACCAGTTCATCCCCCTGCGCCAACTTCCGACAGTCGGTGGCTTTTGCTGCTTTCAGGCACGGGCGATGTGCCGCTTTGCGACCAAACAGGCCACCCTTAAAAAGGTTCGCTCAGCCCTTGGGCCCCCAATCTCCTCCATCAATCCTAACCGTGTAACACGGGTTGTAAGTTCCAGGGTGTGGCCCTGGACAGAAGAGAGCACGCGACCCACCCCCTCCCAAAAGGGCCTCAGCGCTGTACACACCAATGCCACATGAAAGATCTGCTGGAAGTGTGCAACGTGCGCAGATTACCTGATTAACGGGGAGTAAGTGCTGCTAGCACAGAGGAGTGAGATATTTCGCATGTAAGCTATTGAGTTGAACCATATGCAGCTGCAACGAAATTGCCAACTTTCATGGCGCCATGCAGGCCTCCCTCTACTCCTCTTCATCCAGTTCCCCCACCCATTCCTCCCACCTCTGCCGAATCCCCTCAAGGCCGCCAGATGCATGGATTACCAGCGAGCGATAGATCAGAGGTTTCCTCCTTTCCCAAACATCCAAAGAAAACCTTCGCTTCCAGTGGACTAAACTTTGGTAGTGAGCCTTCTGGGATATTCTGGGCCTGCAGAGCATGGTGCAGTTGGAGGTAACGGAAGAACAGCGAGTTGGACGGGGTGTATCTAGCCTTCAAGTCCTGGAAGGTCACAATGTAGGCATCCCCCAAATAGGAAATCCCAATACGGTCCCAAGAGATAAAGCCCCCCCTAGGGTCGAGATTTGACTAAGCCAAGTTCCCTACCATAAGATTTTCATCTCCGTGAGACGACGGTCCCAGCCATTTAGCCCAAGAGCCGCTGTCCAGCAGGTAAGGGACACCCGCGTACAAGAAGATAATGTGGTGGGCAGATGCACTCCATACAGAAGATCGAGCAGACCGTCCAGACCTAGCAGGTAAATCTCCAGATGGTACGCTGGATCATCCCACCCGCCTGTGAACCAGTCATTAATCGGTACCAAGTGAGCTGCGAGGTAGAATAAGTAAATGTCCGATGGGCCCAAACCACCTCCAAAGGGAGATCTGCGCAGTGATTGAAAGGCAACCTTATGCCTGCCACCCGCCCTCACAAAATTAGTAATGTTGGTAGTCAGGGAGTGAAACCATTTGTGGTGAATGGAGTTATGGATAGCTACCCAGGATATACAAGTAATGTGGTAGGCACACCATCTTAAAGAGGGCGGTACGCCCCATGGGGTTCATCGGCAGTGTAGCCCAAAGGCCTAGGTCTCGGTCAAGCATAAGGTCCAGACCCCGGAAATTAAGGGCCTCTGCCAGATCTGGGAGGTGAGACATGGGAACCCCTAAATACTTGAAAGAATTGTGCCGGATGGGAATACTGGGACACCAAACCGCCGCAGAGCGTTTCCCTGCACCTCAACCAGGCAAGACTTGCTTTCGTTAATCCGAAGCCGGGACGCCTTGCCGTACAGCCGAAGAAGTGGCAGACAACGGGGGCTAGAACGCTGCGGGTCCTTGAGAAACAGAAGGATGTTGTCCGCATACAATGCTATGCGGTCCTCAAAGCAACTCCCCCACCGCTACCCCCAGACCTGGGTGTCACAGCGTATGACTCGCGCCAGTGTGTTTATCACCAAGGCAAAGAGCAGTAGGGACAACAGACACCTCTGGCACATGCCCTGCTCAATAGAAAACGCAGATGACAGGACCCCATTTACATGGACCCGAGCCGTCGGGCATGATGGAGAAGAGGGATCATACGGCGGAACCCCTCTCCTATTCCGCCCTGCTGAAGGACCATATCTTTAAACTCCCATGACACTGTATCAAAAGCCTTGGTGAAATCGGCTAATAAGAGGGCCAGGGTACCATCGAGGTCCTGTGCCCGGGATAGCACTGCGTCGACCCTCATAATACAATGACACGTGCTGCGACCTGACATAAATCCACACTGATCCGAATGGATCAAATACAGTAACGCCCAGACCAACCATGTCGCTAGCACTTTCGCGTTAATCTTGATGTCGACTTTAATGAAGGAAATCGGACGATACTTGTTATGTTAATTGGTCTTGTAAGGCACGACGGCTACCCAAAAAGGGTTTCCCGGCGCCAGCCTAAGAGGAACAGAAGGAAGGGCGGAAATTATTGGTTAAACAGCCAAGTTTTTAGGCATTTACGAAAGTTCCCGTAGACAGTTTAGTTGCGGAGCAACACAGGGAGAGAGTTCCACAAGGAGGGACCCAAACAAGCCAAAGATCGACCACCCATGCGTGGCAGTCTGATCCTAGGAACCGAGAATTTCGCCTGAGTAGCAGATCGGAGAGGGCGTGAGGGCTAGAAGGTACTGAGGAGCCATTCCAGATTTGATCTTAAACATATAACTGAAGGCTTTGAATTTAACCCGGTTCTCTACCCTGAGCCAGTGGAGGTCACACAGAGAGCCAGAGATAGAGGCAACCCTGGGGACCTGATAGAGCAGTCTGGCGGTGGAATTTTGCACCACCTGCAGCTTGCGTATCACATCCTTATTAGCCCCCAGATAAAGAATGTTACCGTAGTCCAGTCTAGAAGTGACAAGAGCCTAGACTACGGTTCTCTGGGTAGGACTGGGCAGCATCCAGATAATCTTAAGCCATTTCAGGATGGTAAAGCAGGTAGCGGCCACTTTCACGGCTTGTTGTCTCATTGATAGTTGATCATCAATGATGAAGCCTAAATTACGGACTTGGCGGGAAGGCTGAGGGAGAGTGCCCATTTCAGCAGGCCAGTGTTGAGGACCCCAAAGATCTTTATTTTCCCCCACAATCAGGACCTGATTTGCTCAACCCCAATTGGAGAGCAGATGACTCAGACGCCCTCTCAGCAGAGAAAGAAAAGATGATCTGGGTGTCATCAGCGTAAGAAAACAGGGACAGCCAGGCCTCCTCTGCAATCTCCGCCAGAGGTCTGACGTACATGTTAAACAGCAGAGGGCAGAGGATAGAGCCCTGGGGCACCCCATAAGGAGAGGGATAAGTGTTGGACCTGGCCGTAGGTGAAAAGACCTAGAACGTACAGTCAGTGAGAAAAGAGATAAGCCAGTTAAGTGCCGGCCCGGCAACACCCAAAGAATGTAAGGCTTTCACTAACGCGGTGTGAGACACCGTGTCGAAAGCTGCGCTCAAGTCAAGTAATATGAGGGCCACCGTATCTCCGGTATCCAAACTGTGTCGCACCATTTCTGTGACTCCAAGAAGGGTAGTTTCGGTCGAAAAGCCAGCTCTGAAACCCGACTGGGAAGAGTGTAAATAGTTTTGTGTTTCAACAAACAGAGATAGCTGTGAATTAATGTGTTTTTCTAGAATTTTTGAGAAGGCCGGGAGCAAGGAAATAGGCTGATAATTGGAAGGCAAGGCAGGATCGGTATTAACCTTCTTCAAAAGAGGAAGAACCATTGCGTGTTTCCACTCTGAGGGGACAGTTGCCTCCTGTAATGAGGCGTTCGGGAGTTCCATAATTATCGTAAGTGAAGGTGACCCAAGCTGCTGCAGCACAGAGATCGGAAGAGGGTCACAGGGAGAATCTGATTTAATACTTGCTAGGAGCCGCTTGAAGGATGTGATATCTAGTGGGGACCAGGTTTCCAATTTGTTAGTCGATTCAAGAATCCTACTGTTCCTATGATCAATTGTTCTAGCTGCTTGAGAAGATGTGGGCACGTGCGGAAAGGTATTAACTGGCTTAGCACCATTCATCTCAGAGTATATTTTCTCCACTTTGTTGAGGAAGAATTTGGCAAGATCTTCACATTGCAATCCATTCAGGATGGAAGGAGTGGATTGGGTTTCTGAGCCAGAAAGTTCTTTGACCATCTTAAATAGAGTCTTGGAACTATTCTGCGCACCAGCGATAGTAGAGGCAACATATTCAGTACGAGCTGACTTGCAGAGAGAATGGTATTCTCTTTTAGCCCTTTTATATGGGAGTTTGGTGTCAGACGCATAATTCCTCCTCCAGCGTCTTTCCAAAGCTTTACATTTGGTTTTTTCCGTCTTTAACCTCTCGGTGAACCAAGGAGCAGGGGGACGGTGGTTATTCACCTTCTTAATTGAGGGTGGAAGACAAACATCAATGGCATCTAAAAGCCAATTTTGGATGGCACCCGAAGAAATGACAGATATTTGTTTAATAATGGGGGCGTTGGTAAGCAGAAGCCTATTGAGAGCTGCAATATCCAATTTTCCCCAGTTTCTAGTTAGTTTCTTGGTACCAGGTACGACTGCAGGTGAGCTCACCGAGGTCTTAAATCGGAAGCCAACCGCAAAGTGATCCGACCAGCACAAAGGAAGAGCTGGGGGACATTGAATATTAGATAAACTAGAGAAAACGGGGTCCAGTAGATGGCCAGCCATATGAGTGGGACCGGAATTGCAAAGTACAATATTCATGGCTGCCAGATCAGAAATGAAAGTAGTGCTATTAGCACACGCGGGGTTATCCAAATGCAAGTTGACGTCGCCCAAGATGGAAAAATTGGCGGCATTAAGGAGGAAGGGAGTAATTAGGTCAGGAAATGATGAGGCCCATGGACCGGACGGCCCAGGGGGACGATAAACTAATATACCTGAAAAGCTGAACCTAGGGGACAAGGCAAGCTTAAATAAGGCTGCCTCACAGCTCGTGAAAGGCAGATCTTCAAATTTGCACATGTAGGATTTTTTGAAGATTATAGCAATGCCACCACCTGTGTTAAGGAGCACTGGTGTCTAGGGAGACCCTCTTAAGGCAAGACCACAATTGTGGCGCTGTCTAAGTCTGGTGGAAAGGACCCCTGCTGTAGTGCAGCTGCATAGAAATTCAAAAGATGGGGGCACAGGATGTCACAGAATCGTTTATAATAGTTGGATACCCATCGGGCCAGCCGTCTTCCCAGCTTGTAGTCCCGACACTGCGGAATTCACTCTCTCTAGTGTAAGGTCCTGGTACAATTCTTGGGCCAAGTCAGTGGGTATAGATGGCAGCGGTATGATATCCAGAAGCGGGTTTGTGCCCTCTGCAGGTGGCAGGGGATGCCGTGAGTACAACCCCTGGTAAAAATACGCAAACGCCTGGGCGATATCTGGGAGTTCATCCCAGAGACCACCCAAGGAATCCCGAATCGCCAGGACCACCCGTTTGGAAAACCCATGCATCGTCAGCCAATACAATAATATACCCGTCTTATCACCATGCGCATACACCCTCTGCGTGGAGGCCAACCAACAGTGTGTGGCCTCTTCAGGGGAAACCTGTCTCAATTCTGTACGGGCTATGGCCAGGAGATGACGAGTACTCTCAGCGTCCCGATGACGCAAGGTGACTTCTAGGCGCAATATTTGACCTTTGAGGTCAGTCAGCCGTGCCATACGGTGCGCCTCAGCCCGACGAACATAGCCTTTAAGACAGCCTCTTAAGGAAGGCCTACTGGATGCCCAGAGCATCGCTGCCGATGAAACTGACCGTACATTAAGCTTAAAGAACTCCTGCAGCTCCTCCTCGACAAATGCAGTACACTCAGAGCTTTGTAGATGCCAGGCATTGAACCTTAGATGGGCCGTAGGACGGTGGGCTGGGTTCCCCCAAGACAAAAGCAGAGCATGTTCGGAAAATCCCTGCGAGAGAATGCGCACAGATTGGACTGAAAAGAGATCTACTGCCGGCAACAACAGCAAATCTATGCGAGATTCTGCTGCCTTCTCCGCCGAGTGGTGAGTGTCGGTACGCTGGGTAGGATGATAGGAGCGCCATACATTGCAGAGGCCAGTGAGTCACCCCAAGAGGACAGACAGGTCGACTGGAACGCCTACCAGGGTATGGGGCAGTTGAGGCATCAGATCAGGATCGAGGACTGCATTAAAGTCTCCGCCCAACCACAGTAAAGCCCAGAGAGTGAGTCAGGAGGAAGGATTACTGTGACTGCAAAGAGGGCTGCAGCAGGGTAGGAGGGACATAACAAGACACAAAGTTGTATTACCTTGAGTCCAGGAAGCCTTCAATACCCACATAACTTCCCTGCGTGTCGTATGCTGTGCCATGACTGCCAGGGGGAGGAATTCGTGAAGCAGTATGGTAACTCCTCTAGAGCCACGCATAAAGCCGGAATGGTAAACCCTATCACAGCCGAACCGGCCCAAGACTGGGCAGCTTGTGCCTAACAAATGGGTCTCCTGAAAGAAGACTACCCCTGGCCTGTGTTGCTTGATATACCGTAATACTGCAGAACGTTTAATCCTGCCCAGCAGGCCATTCACATTCCAGGAGAACACCGTCAGTTTAGGGGGGGTTCATGACATAGACAGTAAGCAGGAGGCGAGTCCTGCCGAAAGGCAAGGTCAGACATGATAGCTTGGGACCCCACAGTGCCATGCCCTATGTATATGACGGTAGTAATGTGTGTGCTTGCCTTGAACAACCTAAAAAGAAAGAGCATTGTTAAGGCAAAACAGTAAAAAGAACAAACCAGACCCGTACGCCTAGCTAACGCACCCCCTCCCCAACACCCCACATTTCACCACAGGAAGCATCTGTCACCCTAAACAACCATACCCTTAACAGCAAAAACTAGGGGGGAAATTCTGTGACCTATAAGTGCCCACATGTGAGAATCTAGTACTGGACAACGTATTTCAATGCATTTCAACATATGCGAGTGGCGTTGCAGTGAGGAACACAACAGAAGCAACACGGAGGGCCAAGACAGGGCGGCAATCACTATGGCCCCCCAAGGAGGAGGCGATGTCAGCCAGCACCGCAGTCGGATTCACCTGGCCAGCCTCCCACAATAAAAAAAAAAAAAAAGCAAGGTGAGAAAATATGTAACAGTTGAGTCATGGCATTGCGGAAAGCTGAGAGGAAGAACCCACGTCCACCTCAGCAGAATGGAAGATCATGGGAGTATTCGAAAGGTTCTCGGTGGCAGTCGGCGAAGCCGGGGGGAGGCAGTGTCCTCTAGTGCCGAGCCGGAACCCTCCACATCAACCCCCCGCTCGACTTGGGATTTCTGAGGCGGGGCAGCGACTGGGCACACTCCACTGTGCCACCTGACTGATGCAGTTTAAGAGGCAGCCTCTGCAGAAACCTCTGCTCCGTAGCCCACTCCCAGGCCTGTTCCGGTGTGTCAAATAAGAGAGTACTGGACTGGAAGCATACCTTAAGACGAGCGGGCAACAGAAGGATGTAGGGCAGATCAAGTGCGCGGAGTTTCTTCTTCACTTTGGCCAAGGAGCGCCACCACTGCTGCACCGCCCTTGTATAATCAGGAAACAGGAGAACCTTAGAATTGTCAAATCGTAGTTCTGGGCGAGTGCGGGCCTCCTGCAGGATAATGTCCTGATCTTTCAAATTAAGCACGCTCAGAATTACAGGCCGGGGAGAAGCCCCTGGCGGTGGCCTCGGCACCAGGCAGCGGTATGCTCTTTCAATGACGAAGAAAGCAGACAGTTTGTTTTCAGGCATCCATGTCTTAATTCAGTCCTCCAGTACCCCTGCGAGGCCCCACTGCTCCACTGACTTGGGCAAACCAATAAGGCGGTGATCGTTACGCTGTGATCTATTTTCTGCATCCTCCGCTCTCTCCATTATTGATGTCACCGAAGCAGACAACTTAGACATCTGGCTCTTAAGGGAGGTGATCTCGTCTTCAGCACTAGATACTCATGTCTCCACCTCCGTAGTTCTGTCCACCACATTCCAGAAGTCCTGGATCATCGGGGAGAGATCCACACGAAGGCCATCCACCTTAGACCTCACGGCGTCTCTGGAGTCCTGTATGGCCTTAAGGACCACATCTTAGTCCGCTGCGCCAAGGTGGTCAACCGGTTCACCGGGCCTTCCATCGTCTTGTGAGGGTCAATCGGCGAGACCGTATATTGGTCCATTTTCGTCTGGACCGGGGTTTGCGGCGGTATTTTTCCCCGTCCCATTCTTCAGGGCCAGGGATCCGGGTGTCTGGCAGGGAGGGGAGTAAAGCGTGGTCCCAAGCCAGGGCCCTGGGGTGGCCCGTGGGGGAATCACAGTCCACCCAAGGCCCAGCCAGCAGCCAGTCACCGGTAAGCAGGCGGGGGGGTCCAGGGAAGGACGAGATGCCAAGCACAAGTAAGGATGTCCAACAGTGTGCTCCGCTCCCTGGCCACCCACTGTCCGCAAGGGCACCATGTCACCCCAAAGTCTCAATCCCCTACTGTTCCTCTACGCCCGGGTACAGCCCCAGAGGGCTCCAATCCGCTGCGCAGGTGGGAGGCCGGTTCACACCCCGCACAGCCCCACCACCAAGGGCAGGGGACGCTACAGCCAGGGAGCTACACCCAGGTTCCAGTGAGCTCACCACCACTGCACCAGGGCCAACCAAGGAGACCTCTCACACCTCCCCGGCTCCTGGGAATGTTGTTGGGGCACCCCGCTGGGCACCACCGCAGTCACCAATTGCTCTCCCCACCTCCGGGTTCCAAGGTCACTCCGCTGATGGCCATAGTAGATGGAGATGGACGGCCTCAGCCCCAAGAGCCAGGCCAGGTAGACCGCCACTTCCTCCCTCGCATGTAATCATCCTCCATAAGTTGCACCACAGCGGCCCACCGTACCTCCAAGACACTGGAGAGAAGAAAAAGCAGGTAAAAGGGGGGGGCTCCGCCCAGTCGAATTGCAGCCCGTCTCACCTCGGCTCCGGACTACAGCAGTGCTCTCCTCTGCCTCCACCCCGGGCCCAGCCTCACCAAGGAACACCGCGGGCCAGGCACCAACAGGCAGAATCAATAGCCTCCAGCAGCAGACTGACGAGGGGGGAAAGCCCGCCCCCAAAGGGTCGGCCCTCAGCAGCCAGGAACCCTTACGGTGCGGCCACAGCCAGGCACGGCAGTCAGACCCCACCGCAGGCCACCACAAAGCCTCCCCAGAGCCCGGGAGGGCAGGGCTCGCTCCCAGGCTGATCTCCGCTCCTCTGCCACCAGTCGCCAGAGCAGTGGGAAGACAGTCACCGCACCGTCAGGAGGCGGGCCGGTGGCACCGCGGAGCTCGGTGCATCAGTGGGAGTGGGGCAAAACTCTGGTGGACCAACTCTTCAGCAGGTCCCTGCGCCGCATCCCGCCCACAGGAGACACTTCACAGGCCCGGAAGGTGCCCCCTCGTCGCCGCAACGAGTCCCGGCACCCCACCAGCAAGATGGTCAACGTTGTCAGGTGGTATGGCAGCTGATGGTCAGCGGGCGACGGGAGCGGTTCTAAAGCTTGACCGCCATCTTGGCTGCCCAGGCCCAGTGTTGCCAGATTTTGAGACCCATCCCAAGCCCAAAGACGCTCAAGTATAAGCCCAAATTCAACCCAACGCAGACCAGTGTCAGCCCAAAAACCAACCCAAAGTTGAAACTCTCAAATTTTGCAAAAGTAGTCTTCAGAAAAGATTTTAAGGATGTATCTGAATTCTATTCAATATACAGATAGTGTGAGGAGGTTAACTGGACACCTGTTTTAATAAATACTCCTTTTCAAGACCAGTAATCACTTTGACTTTTCATCTTGTAGTTCTGTCACCACACAACCAAACCTAAACCTGGCATTCATGAATTACCTCTACAAAAGCAGATTATAAACCACTTTATGTCTATGGATATGAATTTCAATGCTATCTCAACAATGTGGCTCCAAAAAAGAATACTGGAAAGGCTATGCAGAATTAACACCACACAATGATCTACATATTAAGAAACATCCCCTTGTATTAAAGTAATTGTAACACAACTTGTTTGGCACTGCTTAACATTCAATGTACTTGTCTGAAGATATTCAACAACAAAAAAACTCCTTCACAATGACAGTATGGGACAACAGCAAAAATAAACATTGCAGCAGACAAATCTGAAACACAGTTTTCGTGCAAAACAAGTGTACCTAAATATGAAGCAACAGTGTGAAAACTGAGGATTGCTACAGTAAGACGAGAGTTCCACACTTTTCCAATTAAAATGTAAGTAGAGGCCAGAAAAGAGTCACCTACTCTGTCCGATTCCCTGCCCTCCGATCCAAAGTCCTTCACCGTGACCACTTACTCTGGCACTGAAAAGTATAGAGGACATTGCTGTTTCCTTTGTGTTGCAGCAAGCGTTCGACTAAAGCTCCTAGTCTTGCCAAGCAGCAGATTGATTTGTTTGGGGTACAGATGAACGCAAGGCTGTTGGAGCAGAAATGAAAATGACCCAATTTCCCAGAACGTTTGGTGACACCCTCAAAACCGACACTCCCTCAACTCTACTGATACTGTCATACGGTTTGTGTTCCATCCCACTCCATTCACCTTCATCATTAGCACTGTCCCACTCACATACCACCATTGGCCTCGGCCCTCTCATGCGGCTCCTTTACTCCTATTGCCCAGCCAGGGCTTTAAATATTCATGCTCTTAACTTTAAATTACAGTAAATCGCCATGAATTAATGCCCATGTGTAGGAAGGTGTCCCTTCCTGCACATAACCAATCATTTAACAAATGATGATTTGCAACTTTTATATGTGCTGCACAGTGCAGCACACAAGTTACAATTCGCCATTCTGGATTCTTTATGTGCAGGACATTCCTGCACATAAACAATCATTCCCTTAACGCTGGCACCCTTGCACCATGGTGCAAGGGTGCCTACGTTGGCGCTACGCAGCTAAGTTTAGAGCCAGCGCTAGGGAAAATGCAGGGATATGCTGCATCGTTGTAAATACGGCGCATCCCTGCGTTTTCAGAATGGCGGAGCGTGACATTAGCAATGTTTGCTTAACGCCACACTTCTCCATTCCCTTGTAAATATGCCCCTTAGTTTGGTGTGCGTGCAAATCCTGCATTGCCGATCCCTGGTGAGTTGCACTACTCCTGCTGAAACAAAGCCGATGAAGGTACCAATGGGTGAGGTGGACTGGCCTCAAGGGACCTGTGACCTCAGTGACAAGAGTCACTATTGCTCTAGGGTGTGCTGCTTCGTAGGCCTACCTGCAAGACTGGAGGTGAACTTCAGTATGGATTGTGGTGGACAGACCTTCAAGGTGCTATGACACCAGGGCTTCTAAGGTCTAGCATGGGAATGTGCTTCCTCAGGAGAGTAGTCTGGTGGACTGGTCATGAAGGCTGAACCTGGTTCCCCAGTACCAAATTCGGCAGCTCTGACCATAGTGTCACATCCTTTCTCCCACTGAGAGAAACTAGCACTGCCTTCAGCTACATCCAATTGTGCCCGGCTATAAAAACCTGGATGCAACTCAATTCAATTTATGCACAAGAGTAATAATATGCTGCCTGAAAACAAAAGTAACAACATCCTGGAAAAAGCAAACCCACATAGGGAATGCAAGATTAAGTAAAGCATGTGAAATGTAAGCAGAACAACATGGTTATTACCTTAACACTTTTATACTCATTATTCAGAAATCAATGAGTGTTTTTGCCTGAAACGTTAAGCACATGACTACAGGGCCCGGAAGTGACTCAATGTCCATTGCTTAAATCCTTACAAAACATAGGTAGTATGGTTTAAAAAGACCACATTCCTGAACACAGAGCAGCAGTACACATTTTATAAACTAAAATAAGGAAAAGAGCTGATAAGTATCACAATAAACATTTTCCACTCCAGTCATCAACCAGGTATTGCAGAACCTCCTGGAATGGTGCACTACCACTCCCAGGGAAAACAATGTTGTTCAAAGAATGACGAGAAAAAGAAAGTAGCGCTTCAATGGCAAACTCTGTAAAGCGGCGCTAATGTGTTTGTGTGAGAATAAAACCAAGCTGGCCACTTTGCAACTGCTCTGTAATGCTTTATTCAATTATTTTTTTTCCTATTTTGCACCTGTTTTTTCTCTTGGTCCCGAGGCTGCACTTTGGAACACAATTTATGTAAGAAAAAGACGACATTTCCAACAAAAGTTTCTTTCTTTTTCGGATCCATTTCACATGGGGACGAATGAAGGCAAGTAGAATGAAACAGAGGGTAAGAGACGTTTATTGAAGCACGGGTTTCAGCAAGTGAGGAGCTGAGAGAGAGACAGAAAGAGAGAGAATAAAAGGAAGAGAGGGGGCTGCTGACGGGCAGAGCAGGAAAAGTGGACACTTTGTGCACTAATCTCACCTTAATACACCTGCTGGGCACCAAGGGTCTCCCACGCGCTACAGAAGCAGGCTGCAGGATAAGCCAACCAGCCCTGCCTTGACACTTGTGACTCCTCCTTTCTCGAGCTCCAGATCACTGCACTCCGAGTACGCTGCGCGCCCGCGCCAAGAGAGGCAGGCAACTGTATTCAAAAGGTTTTTTTTTTTTAAATGATGACAGGCCTGCCCCTCGCAAGATCATTGATCCATTCTCTCTGGGGGCAGGCCATCAACAAGAAGCAGGGCCGTCATAAGTAGCGCGTTCGCGCTATGAATGATTGTCAGCCCTGATAATTACAGATTCTCTGTGGGCGCCGCAGAAACCACTAAATTTGAGTACACAAGGGCAAATGTCGCCCAACTTTCCGCAACCCGCCAGGGTAGTTTTTTCCCCGCACAAATGGGAAAAATGTCGCCCATTCGTGCGGGAAACAGCACAATCTGGCAACACTGCCCAGGCCATGCCCGCCCACCCACCAACCTTATGGAAATATTTAAATTGGACAGCCATCTTTTCATAAGTCAGTTCTTCCTCCTTCAGTGTGCCTACATGCTGCTCCCATCGGTCTGTAAGTGTCAGGAGGGGATCTGAGATATTTATTTTTAACATTATATAACCTAGAGATACCTTTCGTTTCTAGCCTTTATGTAATGAATTTTGACTCCAAGGGTTTAATTCCGGCACTGGGTTGAGCTTGTCTTTGTATCCCTCAAGGGGAAAGGTCTTCAAACATTTTTGCTCTGAGCCCCCCATAGCAAAATATTTTGAAGTCCGGGCCCCCTCAACAGACCTCACAGCACTATAAACAGGGCTTCTGAAATTATGCAACAGAAGGACAAATTATGCAACACGGTTGACTAAATTATGCTGCAAGAAAAGGCAAATTATGCGGCATAATGCTGAACATTTTGTGATAGTATTACTGCAATATTTTGAATTTTTTACACTTGTTAACACTGTCCTGACATATATTGCCCCTCATAAGTACCAGTTTAACACCCACATATAGTAATAAGCAACAGGTGACCAGTCAACCTTTGCAAAGGGCCTTCCACTGCGCAGCAACACGTGTTGCTGCATTTTTAGTAAAGTTATGAATTGTTTGAGCTCGAAAAATCTGTAAATTATGCAGCAGACTATGGATTATGTGTCAAATGCAGCAAATCCACGATTATTAGAAAAATGGCGCGACCGCACAATCGCATAATTCAAGTGGCCGGACTATAATACTTTTTCCCAATGCACCAACTAGGGTTGTGTGTTGCTTAGCTTTAACACACACAGACATCTAAAGTGATGGTATTTGCTAACTGAGGTTTCATAACCTAAGAGTACATTTATCACTGCTTAGTTTAACCTGCATTCATTTTTCAATTAAAATGAAGCTTTTAGTGCACTATTTTATACTCCGTTACCTGACGGTGAAAAAACAAAACACTTAGACTTTTTGGTTCTTTTATTTTTCTTTAGCCACTTCTTTGACCCTCACCCCCACAGCACTCTGATCACAGTTCTCATTTTTTTTAGGTCTCGCCTAGCGAACGCAGCGCATGCGCTGCTTTCGCCTTGGTGAGACTATTGTGGGTTTGGTGCGCGAAGGGAGACAAACCATGTGCGCGCACGGACAGGCGATGTGCACGCGCATGGCGCCTCCGCTCCCATCGCGCGCTCACACGCTCCCACCGCGCGCTTGTTTATCTCGTTCAGTGAGAACACTTGGCCCTTCAGTCCTATTTTATGTGGTCGCTTTAATCTTACGAATTTTGTGCTTTGGAATGTACCATTATTGAACTGGGGGGGGTATTTATTTATTGGACAGTGTAGGCACAAATGCGGGAACACCGCTAGAATTTCTACAAACTTATTTTTTAATAAATACATTCAGTGGCGCTAGTGAGTTTGCAATCTTGTGGAAGTGCGAGCTAGTTTTTCATGTGATGGCAGGCTAAACTTTGTAGTTCCACCCGCGATGTAGTTTCATCCTGCCGAATGTTCTGCTTCCCTTGGGTTGGGTGTCGCTGCGCTTCATCCCAGGGTTGTTTGTACTCCGGGTTCTTAAAGGAGGCGTACTGGTCTTTTCTGCATTAGGGAAAGTTTGAAGAGTTATTTTATTTTTTTCCATCATACAGCAATGTCTACGCTGGCACGGAGAAGGCTAATGAGGGACTTCAAACGGTATGTGATCCGGACAGTTTTCTGTCTTGTAGCAAAGGGACAGGCTCAACGTATGCTCTCAGCCCGGGATCTGAGTCTAGTGGGCAACCAAGGTGGGCAGGTTTGGAGTGTAATAATACGGACCTTAGCAGGGGCTTTGTCAGTAGAAAGGTCAAACTGTTCCAAAAGAAAACCGCACAACTTGTGTTCTGGTAGTGACAGGAGGTGGAGATGAGTTGGCAGAAGGGTGGGACTGGGGCCACAAAGTGAAAGTGTTGAAACCATAGACCTGTTTGACAGTGAGGGAGACCATCACGGTATAGGTATACTGCGTAAAATGTAAAGGTTAAGTAGTACAAGGAGGTAAGGTTTGTGGGGACCGGCTTAAGGTTTTTTGGAAGCGACTGGAGTGAATCATTGGCCAAAGACCAAGGGTAAAGTGGAAGGAGTTTGGAAGAAGTATACATTTGTGTTTCCCCGGTGGTGGGTGCTCATCGGGAATAGGGGGTGCGTGTATAGTTGGTGACCGGGGTAGCACATTTTGAAAAACAGGACTAAGCAAACATGTTTGAGGAGACAGAAGTGGAACTTAATAAGGCGGTCTTTTGGGGGCAGCATTAGCACAGGACGGAAAATGGATCCCGCCACTTGCTGCTGGGACTCGTTAGGCTATCGTCAGAAGATGGCTTTTGCACGAGCCTTACATTATTCCCTTCGGTGTGATATTTTCATCAAATTTGTTGTCCAGACGTATGCAACATAGTATGTATGTGACGATAAACGCGTGTCAAGTGGTATACTTGATTTTAAAGGCATACAGTTGGCCTCTGCTTGAGGAGGCATTTATTACTGAACCACTTATAATGCAGAATATGTGTAATAAGCCATTTAGTCAATGCGGGGTGTGTGAATATTGTTGGAAAAAAAAAAGTTCGATTAGATCTACCCGGTTCGTGTTTTGGAAGTACTACATTTCTTATTTCAAAAAAGGGTATTAGCATGTTCCATTCTTTCTATGTATGCACGTGATACTGTGAGCTTAGCCCTAAAGGCATAGGAGCACTGTTACAGGGTCAAAGGCAAGTATACAGTCAATCAATCAAGGATTTATAAAGCATAGCTTATCATCTGAGGGTCTCAAGACGCTGGAATTGCTAACTGCTTCGTGATGATCTGTTCATTCGAACAGCTTGTACAATCAAACAGGAAAGGCCCCTATCTATTTATTTTACAATATGCATAACGTCATGTGATGTAATGGTCAGAGCAGTGCTGAAGAATAGGGAGAACAGAAGTATCACAAAATAAATTTATTAATTCGAACAGCTTGGTCTTGAGTCCTGGAGCGATGGGGCGGACCTGAGGTGGAGGGGAAGGTTGTTCCAAGCTGTGGCCGCCAGGTGTGAGAAGGAGCGTCCTCTGTTTTTACCTCGGCGGACCCGGGCGGTGTCTGCGAGGAAGAGGGAGGCTGGTCGGTTGGTGGAAGGTCATGCATTTTTTGATGTATGCTGGTCCTTCATATTCAGGGCTTTGTACGCATGGGCCAGCATCTTGAACTGGTATCTATTCTGGATCGAGAGCCAGTGTAGCTTATCGAGCTGGGGTGTGATGTGAGTTTGTCTGGGGAGGTCGAAGATGAGTTTTGCCGCGGGGTTTTGCATTCTGTAGTCTCTTCAGGAGGCATGCGGTGACTCCTAAGTAGAGTGTGTTCCGTAGTCCAGCCTGCATGACTGTCCTTTCGGTGTTGGCTGAGAGCCACCTGAAGATCTTGCGGAGCATGCATAGGGGGTGCAGGCAGGCGGATGAGACTGCGGTTACCCGTTTCTTCATAGGTAGCTTGCTGTCCAAGATGATGCCGTGGTCTGTCGGGACGGGGGGGATAGGCCGAGATCAGCAGGCCACCATGCATCGTTCCATGGCGAGGTGTTGTTCCCAAAGATGAGGACTTATGTCTTGTCCGTGTTGAGCTTGAGAGAGTTGTCCTTCATCCAGTCGGCGACGTTCATCATACATCTGTGGAAGTTGGCTCTGGTGGTGGAGGGGTCTTCTAACAGCGAGATGATGAGCTGGGTGTTGTAGGCATAGGAGATGATGTTCAGTCCGTGCGATCTGTGCGCAGTCATGCACCTCTGTATTCAGTCAATCCAGAGTTCAAAGTTTGTGTGTTTATTCAGTTAATGGGAAATCATGTGACCATGTTGAGGTGATGTAGTTTTAAGTTATAGCTTCATTTGAACGCTCTCAAAGGCTTCTCAACTGGGAAACTAAGATGACTTTGCCACACATCAGGTCTTCTCTCTGAATGTATTCATTGTGAATTTCTCAATTTTTGTGTATTTGTGTTTCTTCGTACCTGTTGCTCATAAGTGGTTTATTAGTTAAACAGGACACTCTTCTGTGCCAGTTTCACTATCAACTGAACAGGACATGAAATGCTGACTCGCGCTCCTTCACTTTTGAGCAACAGAAGACGTGATGTGTAAAAGTACTCAAAACCCAATCTGGAAAGCTTCATGGGTTAGCAAAATCCGTGCTGTTTAAAATATTTTAATACAAAAGCGATGCTATATTTCCACAGGAAGGTCATGATTCCAGGCGCGCTGTAGATTGACTTGTATTGTACCAAATTAACAGAAATATGTCTGAGCTACCATTAAGCCTATCTCCTAGCGTGTTCCACTTCCAGGTTACCAGTGCAGGGCGCATAAAGCAGAAGAATGAAAACAGACTTTCAGCCCTTCCGTAGTGAAACCTAATTTTCTGCAGCAAAGGGGCCACAGTGACGAGACTTCTCTGATCCTTTTATTTATTTTTTAATAAAAAATCAGATGGCCCGGCCTCCTGAGTATCATGATGATGTATTGTAAACACAGACACACTATTATCCATGTATTATAATCCATGTAGAATAAGCCATCAAGGAAGTTTTTGTGGGTCAAATAAGACAACAGAAACATCACGACTCCTTGTTGGACGTATGAACGTTTCTGAATTTGAGTGCTCAGGACAACTGATTGGACCTACTAGTTGCTATAAGGTCGGTTCTATAAATACTGAATTGTAGTGGGTTTCTATTTGACCTACCTTATGAATATTAATGAGGCAGATCGCAAATTGCGATCCACTACGATTCACTGCCATCACAGGGATGATGGCCTGCTGAGGTCAGCAGTGCCCATGATTGTGATTGCAGTGTTTTTTTTCTTCTTAAATGCCGCTCACTCTTTGTAAAGGACACTACACAATAGTCGGTTACAATTATTAGATTTGTTGATCTTTCTCATTGCTCAGGCTGGTAATTCGAGTTCTTTGGCAATCTGACTGGTTTTACATGCCTTACCCCTCCCACACTTTGTGAAACCCTTTGGTGAATGTATACATTTACCCTCACCAGTCTATTTGGGTAATTCTGTACCAGAATATCCCCTACAGATTTTGTTTTGCTGAATGTAATAGTAGTGTGTGACATAAGTGCCTATCACATGGTCTGTCTTTAGTATATTTCAGTGTTTAGCTAGTATTTTCCTGATTGTTTTTGATTCTCTGCTAAATATAGTGATAAACCTTTTCTGGTTATCTTTGAAGGGTTTTGACCCCTAAGCTGGCCAATGTGATGAAAGCGCCATTTCTGCTTGTGCATAAGCATTGGTGGCCATCTTTGAATGATTTTAGCATATTAAATCATTGCTTTGCCATTCAAAAATGGCAGACACTTTGCTTGTAAAAGCATTGACCATTATTCTATTCTAGTGCAATGATAAAATATGGCAGAAAAATCTAAAGATGGTGGAAAATGCATGAGTGAACCTGAACTTCCATCTTTAAACGATTTTGTCATACTTTATCATTGCTTTACCGTCTAAGGTAGCTAGCGCACAGCTTTCATCATTGTAGGCATCATGAAATGGTAGAGAAGTAATAAAATATGGAAAAACCATTCTGAGGTGGCAGCCTGCACATCTCAAGACTTGGCGAAGCCAATACCTCTGTTGGTCTTTACAGACCAGACTTCTTGTATTTGTCTGTACTTATTTTTGGAGCAGGTGTGACTGCTTCAGAGTGAACAAAGGTATTTCTCTCATTTCCCACTTCACTAATGGAGCTCCTTGGTACTTTCCAAAGATTTGCAGTATCGTTTTTCCTTTTAGATGGTTATTAATTGTCAGTTCTTAGTCTAAATATAACAGTTCTTTATTGGTGTAGCTTACCTGGTGCTTGTTGCAGTGAAGCTGGTTGACACCACGTCCGTTTAATTTTAGGAATCACTCATTTTTATTACGTGGTAGGAGAGCCATTATACACAGCTTAGCTGCCTACATCAAGACGCCGGCAGAGCATACTCTTAAAAACAATACACAGCGTTCAGGTCTACACCCCAGGGGCCGACCCCGCGATAATATGCAGTTTTAATCACGATGATAAGGCACTTATCTAAGATACCACTTTTAGAGAACAAATGGTAACCAATAAAAGAAAACACAAACAACCCTACCTCCCTCTGCCCTAACCCCCCATCCCCCCCCTCCCTCCCTCCGCATCAGTTTAGGACCTATTGGTCTTCCCCTTCCCAACTATCGATCCCTGGCTAGTGTCCTTTGCATTACTTAATAGAGGAGCCTGGCGGCGTCAGTGGAATGAGTTGTAGTATTTGTAAATATTTCGGGCATGTCACCTCCCTCATGTCTTTGGTAAGAAGCTGCAAGAATGGGGCCCATATTTCAGCATATTCCGATCCTTTCCCTTCTACACGGAGCGAAATGCGCTCCATCGCTAAAAGATGCCAGAGCCTCCGGATCCAATCGCTCGGGTCCGGCATTGATGTGGATCCCCACTGCGCCAACAGCACCTGCCGAGCTGCCAGCAAAGCCAAGGCTATTTGCTTACCCCTCAGAGATCGCAAGGGAAGGTCCCTGCGTGGGGAAGTCCCAGGAGCGTGTGCTCAGGCTTTCTTGGAAATGTAATCTGAAACGCTGCGTCTAGGTCATCAAGTATCGCTGTCCAGTACCTCACTAGTTTCGGACAATGCCACAGTAAATGCACCAAGGAGCCAGTAAGGCCACACCCCCGCCAGCAGAGGTCTGACTTAGTTCTATCCCATGTTTTGATGCGCTCTGGAGTATAGTACCAGTAATTAACCACTTTATACGCAGATTCCGCCCCCGCGGTGTTGGAAGCTGTGTGGTGCGCCCGGTAAAAGATGTGTTCCCATTCTTTTTGTGTAAGAGGACGACCTAACTCAGTCTCCCAGCGGACCTGTGCTCACGTCCGTTTAATTTTAGACCTGTTGACCTAGGGGTATCTTTTTTCTTCAAACATCCATTAGATGGCACTTTTTGAAAAGCCTTTAGAGACAACAACCCATGGTTCACTCGCAATTTATCTTGGCAGCACAATTTTCATCCTCAGTTGAACAATAAGATTCTTACCAGCATTTCTTTAGTAGGTCTGCCACCAAAATTGGGTACGTTGACATGTAAATCTCCTTATGTACAGTAAACTTGTCGTCTGCGTTTTTTTTTTCCTCTTAGAATTGTAATGTAAATAAGCACTGAAAAAGCTAGTAGATCTGGACTTTAAAGTGCAAGCAACAGCCTTTGCATTCCTGTTTTTAGGTCTCGCCTGGCGTTAGCAGCGCGCATGCGCTGCTCTCGCCATGCGAGGGCTTCTTGGAATCGATACGATTCCAGAAGCTCGCTTTCTGCTCCGCCCGTGTTTTGCATTGGTGCGCGTCATTTTGCGTCACCAATTATGCAAAACCGGGTGTTATGATTGTCCAGGAGGCTTTTTAGTCCCTCCTGGTTACCACCCTGTCCGCTTTTGGCCCCGCCCACCGGGATTGCATCTTTTACTGGCGGCGGGAGACAGTGTCTCCTAATTGGCCGCTAAGCACTTTTTAGGTCTCGCCTACGCAGCGCACATGCGCTGCATAGGCAAAAAGACCTTTAGCAATCGCTTCGGCTTTTCAGCCAAAAACGTGCACGCGTTCCATTGCCTTCAATGGCAACGCGTGCACATTTGGCGATTCACTTGCGGGAGCGAGCAGCGCCAAATGGTAGCAATTCTCGCTTCTGGCGCTGCTCGCTCCCGCAAGTGAAACGCTTTCACTGTTGCCGACACTTTTTTTTTACTTTTAGCACGCGCGCGCTTGTTTTACTTATAGAAAGTATAGGAGTCGCGCCAACATCAGCGCTGATCTCCTATCTTCACGGTGTGAGGACAGCAGCTGCCGGAGGTCTCAGGCGCTCCTCCTTTCAGCATGCTGTCCCAGCCTCATTTCCTCCGGCCGGAGGCTCCTGTTTACTGCTGCACGGGCCTCCTTCTGGTATGTTTCATTATCTTCACGGTGTGAGCACAGCAGGCTAAGAGGGGCCTGTCTCTGGACTCTGCCATTGCTGGGGAGCAGCAGCTGCAGGACAACCAACCAGTGAGTACGGGCGTAGGCTTTCCTTAATAGCAGTGTCGAGCAGGCCTTGGGACGTTCGCCTGTTTTATTTACGCTGCGCTGTTACCACACTAACTGCTTTCTCATTGATGGCAATGGGAACATGTGGGTCTTATTGATGGTTTCTTCTATAGATGGCTCAGTGCTGCCCTAGAACTACACCTATGTGTTGGTGTTTAAATTATACTACAACTGTGCATTGTCTGCAGACAGCATGCTTTTATAGTTTGGGCGTCTGCTGCCACTCTCCTGATATATCTCCCTCAGTTTGTAAAACACTGGCGAAACGCGTCCTTCCATTTTTTTTTTTTAGAGTTAGATATAGCGCGAACTTGACCCGAAGGTATCAGAGGCTTTACATGAGCACCGGTTGCGTTACAGACGGCCGCATTAATTTTTTTGTTAGACACAGGGAGATTAAGTAATCCTTCCCAGGATCACAGGATGTTGACCGTCCCTGCCGAGACGAACCCGGTTTCCCCAGCTTCGATGTAGAGCTCTCTAGCCGTTAGGCCACATCCTCTCCCTTCCTTATGCGGATACCCTGGCTGCAGCGAGCAGCCTTGTATTGCCGCGGCGCTTTTAGTGCTCTTAGTGTGTCGTAGCGTGGCACTGCCTCACATATGGAGCACATTGAGCAGCTCCCTTGAGTGGGGCCAGTTGAATTAGCAACCAATTCCTGCTGTGTACTCTTGTTGCTTCTCTTGCAACATGTCCCCTGCCCTAGACTAATTACTGAAATCGCCTCAGCCCGAGCACACTTCACCTGTTGTTCATTAACCAGGAGCTCATTGGCGCGCCTCCTCCGACAATATACGAATATACGAAATATTTGCGTATTTTGCTGTGACTGGGAGTGCACGCGCGGCTTCCCTGCTTGAGAATACGGAGCGTGCTTCCACGTGGTTGGAAGCCAGTGCTTTTACAGTGGCTTCACCAGTGACATCGCTGTTGTCAAGCAACTCTTCCCCTCCCCCACCGCTGCGCAGCAGGCCGGCTATCACTGCTGCGTAGTTCTGGTTGTCTGTAAAAGTATGGCGAGCCTGCCAACCACGTGCACCTTTCTTAGTCTGGCAACATTCAAGACCCTCGCTGTGTGGGGTCATAGTGTGCCCCGAGTTCAGCTTTATTGACATGTCTGTTGAACTCCCTGGAGACGTTAGAGGGGAGCCCGTACAGAAATCTGTCTTGCACGAGTGAAAAATCTCAGAGGATTCGTTCGAGCCATGGGTTAAACAGTGAGTCCCAGGCTTCTCACAATCCGCTGTTCTGAGCTGTCAGTCTCTCTCTGGCATCCTGATGTTGCACTGCCAAGCTAAACACTATGGTTGCATGAACAAGAGTGTTTTGTTTGGCAGTGACCGTAGCATTTCACGACCTGTGACATTTGTTTATTTACTTGGGAAGGGTATATTTTTCATTGTACTTGGTAGCTTCTCAATTGCCAAGTTTTCTTTTCTGTCATTTATATCGTCCCTTAAGACTATCCACCTTTGTAATATCTTTAAGAAACTGTATCGGTTTCACTGTGCAGGAGTCCAGGAGCAGTTTTAGCTGTCCAAAGTGGCCCTCGTAAATGTTCAAAATTTAACACATGGTTACATTTAAGCGTGATGTCCAAACCACTTTAGCCCTCGTTGTGCCACAAAAAATATAGTAACCCTTTTCACCAGCGACATACTGCGTTAAACATTTTTATATTCTTTTTTTTAATAAGGTTGTTCAGTTATACATATCATCTTAATTATAGAAAAGGTAACAAAAATGCTTACAACACTTTTTACTATAACTTTGCTACACACAAGCCACACTTATCTACAACATAGCTTAAACATAATAGCAAAGCCAATAGCTCTGGATAAACACTTACAAGGTCCCAAAGGCGAGACCTATTGGCTATGCCAATGCTTGTTTCTTTTCTTACTGAGCTACTCTCACTGCAGGCACGACGTGCTCCTGCAGCTGTTTTTTTTAAATTTATTTAACCGCTGTTTTTTAAAAATTTATTTAACCAGCTGAACCATTCTTTATTGGTCGCTCGCTATATTCAGGCTTACAGACAAATGTTTTTTTTTGTTTTTTTTAAAGCACCGCACACGCTGCAGATTTAACATGGTGAGCACACCTTTCATTTGTGCTGGGGCTCACCAAAATCAACTTAGAAAGTCCATTCTTATCCGTTGTAATCCTCCCTCAAAACACCGGTCTGCGAATTAGCGGCTTACTGGTAAACTACTTTCACCATGGAGGAGTTACAAAGCAGAAATTACACGGAGTTGCTGCTCGGCCGCAGCTTACTGGTAAACTTCTTTCACCATGGAGGAGTTACAAAGCAGAAAATTACACGGAATTGCTGCTCGGCGGGGATGGTATTATCGGAAGGAGGGGAGTCCGGACATGGGTGGCGAGGGGGAAAAGCACTGACGAACGGGTGCATTGTGTAGCCCGATTAGGATACTGGACGGCTGGGTAAGCATCCCTTACCCTGTCCCTTCAAAATTCCACTTTGCCAGTCATGTGCTTTTCTATTGGATATCGTTTTTATCGGGTGTATTATTCCAGCTGATTGAATGAAAGCAAAGTAAGATTGCAGTTCCTAGAGCGCATAGGTTGTCCGATGTAAGACGAGGACTGGAATTAAGGTGTTATGGCCACCTGGATGTGGAAAACATTTCACATGAAACTTCACAGTAGTAGCGTCTTTGTGGCAATTTCGGCCTGTCGTTTTATCTTACTTTCACGCTACTTTAGTGTCTTGCTGAAGGTCAAATGGGCTCCACCACATGTGGGAATATAGACATCCGTTGAACCTAGTTATCTGTGTGGCGAGACTTGTTAATTTGACGTTTCCGAGCTTCCAAGACCTGTCTTGTGATAGTTCTGGAATTCTAACAAAGTTCTGAAACTTGCAGTCTTGTTAGTTAAATTAAATGCGCACGAAGTGCTGTTGGTTTAAAATAATAGTTTAAGATGTCACACTTGCCATTAGTCCACTTGGCAGCTGTGAAATTGTACCCTGAGAGTCCTCAGTTTGTATCCATCATGACCCCATTTCAGTGCATTTTTTATTTACGACACGGGATGAATGAGTGTTGTCAATGGGCCTTGTAACACGTTACATATTATGTTTATTTTTTTTTTATATCAAATGCTTTTTGTTAATATTTACTTAGAAAAACCGTTTCCTTCAAAGTGCAGCTAACAGTGGCACAGTTAACTGGAAAATGTCACTTTAACACCTTCCTTTGTTGACTCTCGGTCTCTATGTTTATATATATTTTTAGGTCTCGCCTGAGCCAGCGCTTAGCGCTGCTCTGGCCGAGACATTTAGTAAGTGGGTTTTAGAAGTGCTACCAGAGAGGCTTTTGCTGGCCTCCAGCTTGCGTTCACGATGGCGTGCACGCGCGCAGCTGCAATCTGGGTGTTTTCTAATGGCTCCTCTGCGCACACTACCCCTTCACTTCTCAGAGGCGCCATCTGGCTTTCCTCTCGCTCGGACAAGCGCTTTAATGCCCCCTCCCCCACCACAGATCACGTCACCATTGCATCTGCATTTGCCTGTGTTTTGTCAGCAGACGAGGAGTTTTTACATTGCTCATTTTCTTTCTTTGCATTAGAGAAGCGCAATGGTGCAAAAGGCAATGTATCTTTTGAATTAAAGGAAGCCGAAGCAGAGTCTACACATGTTCCTGTTTTACAGACACTGCGGTCGGTGGTGACCGAGGAAAATGGTGGAGCAGGAGTTTTACCATTCAAGCTAACAGAGGAAAGATCAGATGTCTTTATACTGAATGTATTTAGGTCTTCAAGTGCACCTCACCAATTTCACAAAGATTACACTACACATACAATATGTTAGTTGCAAATCAAACGCACTTCCTAGTATACATTACATTGGACACTCACAGAGCATATAACATTTTCAATGCATCTTAAAATCTGTACCCAACGCTACATACACTTTTAAAACTACACCTTAAATAGATCTCTCACCCTCCACACAACTCGCTAATGTACCCTTAATCGTTCGTTTGGGACCTTGTAAGTATTTAGTTATGCAGCACAATATCCTTGGTGCAACAACATCAACTGTTGCATGGCTAAACATTTATAAGGTCCCAAAAGCGAGACCTATTGGCTATGCCAATGCTTGTTTGTTATTGCAACTGTGTCAGAATCTTGTGAGACATGTTCCATTTTAGAACGAAACCGTACTTTCTGGTGTCAGCTAGCGCTGAATTCCGTGTTTGCAGCATGGATGGTGAAGGGGCGGGCGGAGGTCCAGGGGCTCTGGGTCTGCCGCTCTAGATGTTATGGTTGAATTCTGTTCCTGATGAGTTTTTCATGCTCCCCTGGGAGGGCTTACTTTAACGTGTCCTTGTAGTCCTAGATTACAGGGATACATAAAGAAGCATTTGCAATGCTATAGGTCTCACATTTGCAACAGTTTGAGCTCTTGGCATTGTAAATGACAATGCCTTTTATGTGTTGGTTTTTAAAACATAAATAAAAGGCATTATCATTTACAATGCCAATAACTTAAACTCTCGCAAATGCGAGACCTAGTGCATTGAAAATTCAATAGGTCTCGCCTTTGATTAAGTTAAAGCCATTTGCTTTGCTAATGGTATTGTATAGCAAAGCAAATGGCTTTAACTTAATAAAAGGCGAGACCTGTTGCATTTTCAATGCTTGTTTAAATTAACTTCAAGGGCTCTGTGTAAACGAAGACAGCCTGGAAATGCGGCAAATAAACAAGGCCGCACTTCCAGACCAGGCCATCTTCATTTACATGTACTTGTGGCGCCATTTGCGCCCACCTGGGAACCCATCCACGGCCCCCCACAGTTTGAAGACCTCTGCTCTAGTGCATGCCTTAATTGCAAATAGCAGAAGAACTGTGACCTACGGAGTTTAAGCTTCCATGACAACTGCTCAAAGGATAACATATATTCCGATCCTATCCCAAGTGTGAACTTGCCAGGTGAGACAACCACCCCCCCCATCCCCCTCCAAGCCATGTTCCCTGCCAAAGCAGTGTTTCCCACGGTAGGTTATTGTATCAACCGATTCAATTTAATGCACCTGCACGCACTCGAAAGGAGTGGCTGTGATTGCCGGTATCCTCTGAGGAACTTTGCCCCTCTATAGCATTGATAGTAGTGTGCTTCCAGGATCACCATTTTCAGGATCACCACCTCCAGTCTGATGGCCGGGTCATCCCTGTCCCCAACCTGTCAATCGTTGATAGGGAGGAGCTAGGCAGCCAGTAATACAATCTCATATCAACTATCTCTAGCCCACCATCATAAGGTGAGTGTACACATTTCTTAAAAGCAATCCTAGTGGCCCTCCCGCCCACAAGAAGCTTGCCAGTGAGGGCTGCAATACTGAGAAGATGTAGGGAGGCTTGTATCGGTAGTTTTGTAGTGTGTAATAATTGTGCGAGTGCTACCATTTCGAACAGCGCTCTCCTCCCCATTATGTTCTGTGGGGGTTTACTCCATACGGCCATGTGTGCTTTAACTTTTTTTTTTAGCAGCTACACTATGTTAAGATTCTAACATGTTTGCTGGTCTTGGGAGATCAATATACCTAAGTATTTAAAATGAATTGTGGTGAGCGGTATTGTGGGGACCCCTGGGATCATTACTACTGTTACACCCTCAACTGATACTATAGTTGACTTATCCCAGTTGACCCCAAGACTAGAGGTCTTCCCATATATCTCCAGTATCCTTATCAGATGCAGAATGGAACATTTGGTCTCCTGGGTATACAATAATAATACAAAGAAATGCGATCTTCCAGCCCTATCTCCCACTGGATACCCCACACTCCGCCAGTGGTTCAATAACTAAGGCGAGCAGGAGAGGTGATGGGACAGCGATAACTCTGGCCTATGGGGGACAATAGAGAGCTTTATCACAAATGGGAAAATATAACCCAAATTCATCATTTCATAACCCTGATGGATAAAAGGCCACTCAATTGATTGGAAGGCCTTGAATTCGAAATTCACCGGTACTGTTGGTTCTCTGATGCGATGTGCCTGAGAAAGTGCCTCTTGAAGCTTCTGCAGGCAGTGCCTTGAATTCCTCCTTGGCTTAAAGCCATTTTGATCTCGGTTCACCAAGGAGTGGATTATCTTAACCAGCCCATTTGCCCCGAGCCTAGCTATCAATTTAACCAGTAAATTAATTATTTCTGTTGGCCTATTAGCGGCACATTCTAAGACAGGCTTATCAGGCTTGGGTATTGCTGCAATTGTGGCTCCGCAGAGAATGTGGGGTAGCCTGTCGACCTGCAGGGCTTCCCCGAACATAGCCAGTACATGAGGGATGAGTCGGGAGGTGTTCTTTTTAATCAACTGAAGAGAGAAGCCATTGAGGCCCAGCAATTTTCTCGCAGGCATCTCGAAATAGCCTCACTCAATTCTTCCTCAGTAATTGAGTAACCAAGGTCAATTTTGTCATCCGCAGACAATCTTGGCACCAACACGCCCTGTATTACAGGATGTTTCCTTTAGGAGCCCTGGCAGGTATGAGGCTTATATCTCTCCATAAAAGTCTGCATGAGTCATGGACAGTCCCTCCTGCTGGATCCACAGTATAAATCGATTTGAAATTTCTCTGTGGGCTAGTGAATGTATTAATTTTCCCGTCTTGTCCCCATGTTCATAAAAATTATGTTGGGAAGCAGTCCAAGCTGCCCTAGCTGCATTGGTCAACCAACGCTTCAGATCTGAACTAACCGCCTCTAACTTGCACAAAGTTTTTTTCTGCTGGGGAACTCAAACATTGGATTTGTAACTGGGCAATTTGGTCTTCAAGGGAGACATTTTCCCTTTCTCTGTCTCTTTTCTGGCCCACTAAGTGGGATAATATTCTCCCCATATAACTTCCTTCAGTGCTTCCCATTGGGTAACATTTGAAGGCGTTCATTTCAAGGTAAAATCATGACTGCCTCCGTTTAAATTTGTTGTTTGAACCATTAACATTCCAGGAGACTCCCTTCTATTCAAAATCTTTTGCCTGTGTGGTCATGGCGGAAGGAACGGGCGTCTAGCAGGCCTGCTCATAGTGATGTGTACTGTGCTGCAACTGAAGAAAACAACCCTGTCTCAACCACAACTCGCCCCCCACTCCCCCTCCACACACACACACACACTTAAAAACATAAAGCATCTGCAGCCCACATAATGCAGTAAAACCAGAAAAATAAAAGTTTATAACTGGCTCGGGAGTACCAATCTAAGCCTTGGTCCGGCCCCCACCAAACAGATTAATGTTAGTACCTTAGCAATGTAATATCTCACGTCATTTGTTGGCAGATCCTAGGTGAGATTGGAACAGGGCAGCCTATGCTGGTAGATCTCTTCTGTTTTACAAACAACTCCCTTATCTCGAATTTTTCAGGGAAATTAGTAAAAGAATTACAGGATTACACAATGGAGGGATGCAGGTCATTGTCTTTGCTGGACCCTGTAGCTGAAGTCTCTCCATCTCTTTGCTTTGCATTTCTTGGAGCCCTGTTGTTTCTCATTCCTGTGGGGCCTTCTTCAGTCCCCTGGAGCAGTTCGATCTTTATGGTCTTGCAGCCCTTCGGTTGACCTCACCTGTCCCATGTAGGGACCTTCGCTGCTCAACACAGTCCCAAGCTGATTCCAGGCTTTCTAAAATGAAGGATCTCACCTGATACAGAACCTTCAACTTGGCAGGATATAGCAATTTATATTGAATTTGCATGGCCCTAAGTTTTTGTTTGACTTCATTGTAGGATTTTCACTGTTGTTGAACATTAGGCAAGCAGTCTGAAAAGATGAGAATTTTGGCTGAATTGCACCGGATGTCAGATGTTTGGTGGGCCTGCCTAAGGATGACAACTTTGTCGACATTGTTAAGGAGTCTTACAATCGTTGGGTGTGGTGGGGTACTCAGAGGAGGTGTAGGAGTGCTTGGTGCACCCTTTCAGGCACAAAACACTTCAAGAGGTCCGCAGCACAAAACACTTCGAGAGGTTTGCCTCCTGAATCCATTATTGGAACCCGAATGTAAGAAATTGATTGCACTTTTGACCTTCAATCCCCTTTGGATGCTTACCAGTCTCAAATTATTTAGTTGTGATCTATCCTCTGCATTCTCGGCCCTTTTGCACAATTGGATGGTGATAGCTTGTAGTTTCTTATTATCACTTGTGAGAGAGTGCGCATCTTCCAATCTAGAAATGCGGTTCTCGGCTCCCTTAGTACATTTTGACATATTACGCAAATCCTTCCTAAGAAGTACCACCTCCTCTAAGACTTCTCCACCCATTCTCAGTTAGGGTGTGTTGAGTATCCCGATTGACTTTTAGGATGGTGGCTGGCAAAACAATCTTTTCTGCTGGGTCACACATGCCATTTTATTTTTTCCCGGGAGGTGCTCTGATCTGGCATGAGAGGGCTATATGAACTTAACAATCCTGCCTTGTTGCGCTGTGCCCTGTGCTCGGCCTTTACCCATCTTGTTGACACTGTCCTCCTGGCCCAATCGTGTTGTTCCAACCCCTAGATCGGTCCTGAAAACTCTGAAATTTCAGGCTGAAAATAATGCTACTGCTCAATGCTATCTGCAGGTCTATACGGACCTCCCCCCACCCTTCTGGGTGGGGGTTGAATTCAGAACACTCGCAGCCTCCCAAACAGGTGCACGGTGTAGCATCCTCCCCAGCCCGGGTACTTGCCAATGATCACGCCATACATGGAGCTTGGTATTACACGTCTTTATTTTTCAATGTGTAACCGTTAACTGAACGTTCTACCTCATGAAGTCCATCACCCACACCCACGCACTTAACGTCACTGTTCTATGCAGTCCGTCAGGAACCGAAAGGGTACCGTTATCTCTAACTCACAAGATAGATAAAAAGTACAAATAATGCATATATATATCACATCTCTTCAATAAGTCATTTTGGTGCCCGAATCAATCACTCCGATCTGGTCATGTGAGGCTCCAGAGATACCCGAGAAGTAACCATGACTAGCCCTGGTGATAGAGACATTGGTACAGTTGTTGGGCTTTCTGGATTCTCAGGTGGATAAGTCTCACTTCTGACATCTGGAGTTGGCGAATGTCAAGGCAGGTGCTTGAAACGTGATGAATCTTGTGTAATAGACTTTTTGGGACGGTGAGCAGTCACCATGTGTTCTTTACTAGTCTCAACTCTCAGTGGGTCAGCATCGAAATGAGCATCAGACTTGCGTTTCCGTTTTTACCTGACAATAACTTGGTCTCCTCTTTTGAACTCAGTGCTCCGAGCACAGCGGTGTCTCCGCATAGGTCTTCATTTTGCGTTTGTGGTTAGTGTTGCGAAGTTTATCAATGTCAATTGATCTTTCAGTGGTCCGTTGTACCAATTTGGGTCTTATCGCTCTCACAAACATTAAGGTGGCAGGGCTTTCACCCGTAGTAGAGTGGGGAGTTGACCTGTATGCACTAAGCGTAGAATGAAGAACTGATTTGAGTTCAAGCTTTTCCAGCACAGCATGCGGAAGGGTCTTCTTAAGGGTGCTCATAAATCTCTCACCAACACAATTCGCCTGTGGCCAGAGAGGTGAGCTTTTCTGATGCTTGACATTTAGATAGGTGAGAAAATCTTTAAATTCTCAAATGTTGAAAAACGGACCATTGTCAGATTTTTAAAATCGAAGGAACACCCCATGTTGCAAAAATACTTTTTAGTCTCTCAATGACTCTGTCATGAGTATTTGACAACAGATCTTCCACGAGGGGAAGGCAGAAATATTCATTAACAATTACTAGTCGATGATGTCCTTTGTCAAGGGGTCCAAAGAAATCAATTGCAATTTTCTCCTTTGCATGCTTTGGAAGATCAGATATGTTTTATGGATGTGGGGTTGTTTTCGATGACAAGCAGTTGCACAAATGACATGCCTGTAACTCCTTTTCAACTCTTTCATCAAGATGAGGGAACCACACTTGGTCCCACAGAGCTCGTTTAGTAGCAACAACTCCACGATGTCTGTCATGAGCCAGTTCAATAACCTGTTGTCTCAGACTCTCTGGTATGACAATTCTCGACCCTCGTAAGATGATGCTTTCTGGGGTAACTAAAAGTTCTTCCTGCTCATTTTTGAATTTCTGGTATTCAAGATCATCATGAAGAGGTCCAGTATGTTTTCGCCACTATTGATGTGTAATAATGTCTTTGAGTATTAGCAAATCTCTGTCAGTGCTCATGGCAGCAATGATTTGTTCTACTGATATGGCAGCAGGGGTACTGGATTTCAAAATGAAGTTAACGTAAGCATCAACCGCTTTAGAAGTAGTGCCATGATACTGTATTGGTACACATGAGTAGTCAGCAGGGTTTTGATATTTTCCTGGACGATGCACAATTGTATAATGCTACTCCTGCAATCGCAACCCCCCACTTCTCAATGCGAGGAGGCATCTGGCTTTAGGATTGGCAAAAATGGTGACCAAAGCTTGGTGGTCAGTGACAACAGTGAAACGTTTTCCATACAGAAACACATGAAAGTGCTCACAAGCCCACACCACAGCGAGGCTTTCTTTTTCAGGTTGTGAATAGGCATGTTCTGCTGATGACAAACCCTGGCTAGCATAAGCCACAATATGTTTTGGAGCATTGGGTTGTCCAGTGTGCTGGGCAAGGATGGCACTCTACCCCATTGGGCTTGCACCAACAGCAACCTCCGTCTGCAATTTCGGACCAAAGTATGCCATTTCAGTGGCGTTGTCAATTGAATGCTTGATTATTTTTTTGAAGTGTTCACATGACTATCGAAATGTAACATTTCAATACATTGTCTCTCAATGGGTCACTTACAGTGGCAAAATTACGTATATACCTGGAACAGTAACTGGCCATACCAAGAAAGGATCGCAGCATAGTTCCATCTTGTGGGGGAGAAGTGGATGACAGGGCTTGTACTTTATTTGGATCTGGAGTCATCCCCCCTTTAGAAAAGATATGACCAAAGAGCTTGAGTTTGGTTTTATGAAACTGGCATTTCGCTGCATTTAAAGTGAAACTTGCATCGGCAAGTATAGGACATCATTGTAATTGAAAGCATTTGTGACTGATGTATTATGCGACAAATAACTTCCTGAAAGAGTTCTGCAGCTAATGACACTCCGAAATGTAGCCTTTTATATTTAAATAAACCAACATGAGTCGAAAAGGTAGTAATGTACCTGGAATTTGCTTCCACATGCAGTTGGTGATACCCTTTGTTCAAATCCAAGTGGAAAAAGACTTTAGCTCAATTCAGCTGCGTAATCATGTCGGCAATGTGTGGACCTGGGTGTTGTTCTCTTTTAATCGCCTTGTGCGCTTGGTGCATATCAACCCAGATTCGCACGGCTCCTCCACTATCCGTCTTCAGCACTACTACTATGAGTGATACCCATGGTGTTGGACCAGTGGATCGCTCAATAATGTCATGCTTTAATAGTGTCACAAGTTCTTTCTCAACAGCCTCTTGTAAATGAAATGCAATTTGACGATGTCGTTCAGCAACAGGACGTATGTCCTAATTTATGTGAAGTTGCACTCTCATGGTCTTAAGTCTTACTAATCCATGAAACAAGGATGGAAACTGATTCACTATCTCATGATAGGCTTTGACATTGTTGTTTACAGGAATCAGCCCTATGTCAGCAGAAGTGCTGAAACTGAGCAAAGATCCACTCAATGAAGTGCCTTGCAGGACATGAATTGATGCTTGTACTTTAGTCTTTTTATATTTCACCGTTGCTATAAATGAACTTTGACTTTGAAGTGGCTTCGAAGCAGCCCACGTATACACTTTGGTTTTCAACGGGGTTAAACGGGGCACTAGAGACAGTTCATTGTACTTTTCCGCTGGCATAATGTTTATCGACGCGCCACTGTCTATGATAAAAAGGTATGGAGCACCCACTCACTTTCAGTGTGATTTTGGGACAGTGTCCAAATGAATGTCTGACTTTCACTTGTCAGGCGCTCCCTTAGACTGACGGAAAGAGCATGGAGACAACACCCCTCCCCCTCCCATCTAGCCCACCTCCGAGCCGCTAGATCTACTTACAAGAAGCAAATTTTTAATGAAAAGGCTACCTTCTTCCGAACACAACTCGATCGTGCCAAAAACAGACCCAGAGAACTGTTCAACATAGTTGGAAATCAAACGTCTTCAGCCCCCCTTAAGCTAACGGCTTCAACCGACAGATGTGAGGAAATTGCCAACTTCTTCTCGGATAAAATCGCCAAAATTGATCAGTCCTTCCATCTTACTCAGGCCCCACCCAATCCCCCATTTGCCGCTGACATTACCTTAGACGTTCCTCCCTTGTTGACTCTGCCTCCTTACCCTTCCGCTCACCTACACGTTACAACCCCTCCTGAATCCAGCCTTCCCTTCTTACAACTGAAAAACAATGCATCCTGGCTTAATTTCCACCCCGTGACTGAGCTCGAAGTCTTTAACGTCATTGCCAAACTTAAGCCGACCTCTCACACCAAAGAACCTCTCCCCTCTAACCATGTCCAAGATCTAAACCACATTATTGCCCCTTACTGGACTACTATCATCAACACCTCCCTTTCCACAGGATGTGTCCCTGACTCCCTTCAACTCGGACAAATCACTCCTATTCCTAAAAACCTCACTGCTGACCCTAATAACCCGAACAATCTCCGCCCTATCTCTAACCTCCCACTTCTTTCCAAAGCCCTTGAAAAATGTGCTTTGCTCCAACTGGATAAACACATCAACAATTTCAATTTACTTGACTCCTTGCAATCCGGCTTCAGAAAAGGCTACAGCACTGAAACCTCCATGCTAAATATAGTTGATGACATCCATTGTTCCCTTGACAATGGTGAGTCCTGCCTACTCATTCTCCTCGACCTCTCTGCTGCCTTTGATACAGTCAACCACAATTCCCTACTTAACTCGCTCAAGACCCGCTTTGGCCTTAACGGTATGGTCTTCAAATGGTTCGCCTCGTATCTCCAACACAGAACACAACAAATCAAAATCAATGACTGCCTCTCAAACCCTTCACCTGGCTCCCTAGGTGTCCCTCAAGGCTCTATTCTCTCCCCCTCTCTCTTTAACCTCTTTATGGAACCCCTTACCCTCATTCTGAAACAAGCTGGAATCAATTACCACCTCTATGCTGATGACACCCAACTTTACTATAAGATTAGGTCCCACTCTGATGTACTTCATCTTAACAATACACTGAGCAAGATCGAATCCTGGTTCTACTCTAATCATCTCAAACTAAACCTCAAAAAAACTGAAGTCATCCTCTTCTCTCCAAAAAACAACAGGCTCCCCATCCAATCCTGGATCTCTGACCTTAACGCCCTCAACTGTTCGCTCTCCTTATCCAATTCAGTGAAATCACTTGGTATCACCATTGACAAAAACCTAACTCTTAACGACCACATAAAAAACTCACCTAAAGGAGCTCTCTTCACTCTCCGTCATCTGAAGAAAATCAAACCCTTCATTCCGCCTGAAGACTTCAAATGGGTTGTCCAATCACTAGTACTCTCGAAAATTGACTATGGTAACGCTATCCTCACAGGAACCCCTAAAGTACACCTAGCCCCCCTTAGCGGGCAGGCTAATCACTGACTATAAACGTTTTGACCATATCTCCCCAGCCCTTAAGGCCCTTAACTGGCTGCCCGTAGAAGGTAGATCCTCCTACAAGACAGCATGCATTACGCATAAAGCTCTCCACCAAAATACCCCGTTGTACCTCACAAACAAACTCAAAAAAGCGGGCTGATCCAGACCGATGAGGACCACTAACGCTCTCCTCCTCGTCCCCCCATTGTCTAAAAAGAAAACCACACAAGCACGCTCCTTCTCCGGAAATGCACCGAACATCTGGAATGCTCTCCCCAAGGATCTGCGATGTAACCCCTCCTACCTCCACTTTAAAAAAGACCTCAAACACCACCTTCTCAGCAACTACTGGGGTCCATAACCTTGCCTCTGACCTTACACTCTGCTTCCCCCGTCTTGATTCTCCTTTACATCACTCCTATCTCTCACCTCCCCCCCCTCTTTTTATCTTTCACCCGGTTCACTCTCTCCCTACCCCCCTTCTCTCCCCTCTCCTCCATCTACTGCCCTTACCCCTCTCCTCCAAAAATCTCTCTCTGCCTACTTTACCTCCTCTTCCCCAATTTGGTTCTTCCCACCTATTCTTATCTAATTATTCCTCACCCGCAGCCCAGCCCAGCCGCTTTTTTTCTCCCACCTTCACTCTTTACGTAACTTTACCTGCGATTCTTGTCACTGTTTAAAATAGCCCTCCGTGAGCGCCTTTTCATGTATATTGCTCTTTGCCCATTTTGTTTAATTAATTTTGTTTTATATTACCTGTCTGAATGCTCTGCTATTGAATAACTGTTCTTTGTCCTGTAATCTTTTGTGCACTTGTAAAGCGCTCTGATACCCCCGGGTCGAGCCAGCGCTATATAAAACCTTTCAAATAAATAAATTACAGAATTGGCAGTTTTGCGTTTTAGGTCGGGGTCCCATGTGTAGGTGAAATTGTTCACAAGCAGTGCACTTGCACCTATTCTGAGTTTTAGGAGCAGAGTGCACATTAGAGGCGATACATATGCATCCATATACATTTCTAATTTGGGAGCAGGTTTAAAAGACAGGAGCTCTTCAACCAACCCGCCTGCTTTGGTATTTAGGTTGTAGCTGTGAGTCATAATAGACCAATATTTCTCTTTAACGACTGCCTTGATTTTACTGTTTCTTAGGGAAGGGTTAGACCAAGACATGTCCCCAATTTCTGTTTAATATAATGGAACTAAGAAATGGAGCCGCTATTCCCTATATTAAAAACCTGCTCCAATGCTGATTTATATGAGGCCAATTCCGGGGTAGACCACAGTCTAACCCAAAAGAGTAGCAACTTCAACCTGGCCAAATCTATCCTTTTGAGGCCCGTATCGAAGAATATTGGAACAGTCGGAGTACTTCTTGGCAATTTACACAATGATTTTATTAGACTGTTCTCTTTAAAGATCAACCCACTCAAATTCCCTCTGCCCCAAATTTCTGAGCCATAAAGGGATGCTGATTGCACCTTTGCCCTATAGAGCTAGATTGTTGGGGAGACTGATTTTGGTAGCCTTGTAATGTTTAATGACTGCAGAAGCACTATGGAGAAGGAACAGTTATAATTTTAATATTTGGGCCTTCTATTTGGTAGATTTAGCGATTCTAACTCCCAGATAGTCAAAATGTTCAACTTGCTGGAGTTTTGTCCCTCTCATGTGGAATTCCCCTTTAAAAGATCTATGTGCTTTTAGGACCATTATCTTTGTTTTTGAGGAATTTACTTCCAATCCGTAGGAATCGCTGTAATTGTCAAAACTATTCAGTAGGTTCCGCAACCGGATTGGAGAGTGAGATATTAACACGGTATCATCCGCGAATAGTAATGCAGGACTGAGTAAACCTCCCAATTTAGCACAGTCGTGGACACTAGTTAGCAGGAAGTTGACCACATCGTTTATCTAGAGGGAAAACAAGGTGGGTGCGAGCACACATCCTAGTTGCACACCGCGATTCATGAAAATTCAGTCTGTGAGCTCCCCCCATCCCCCACCTTACTTGGGCAGAGTTCCCTTTATGGAACCTGATAAGGGTGTCCAGTAGATTAAGCTTTATACCTATTCCTGCCAGGTCGGGCCATGGTTGGTGTCTGGGGACCATGTCGAAAGCGGCCCTCAGATCTAAAAAAATCTGTGTACAGGTGGTCATTAGAAAGCCTACCAAGTCAAAAAAGTCTCCCCTTGGCATTCAGTCAGAAGAACATACATTCAATCAGGCTACTACACCTTCAAACTTCATTCAATTTTTAGTTTCTGAACCTCAGTCCACCCAAAGTTCGATCCCACACTAATCTCCAAAAGATAAGATCTTTAATTATACAATATACATAAACACATCCACTTTGAATGACAGTTGTTCTTTTACAATTAATCCAAACAGACTTATGTCGATGTATAACAGCAATTTAAAAACAGTGGCAGATATATTAAAAAATAATGCAAAGAATATATTTCATAAAAACAACACTTCCTTTAAAAACAATCATAAACAATACATCACAATGAATCTCAAACAGGAAGCACACATAAGACAACGACATATGTCTTTATGATTACTAATCTGTTCTGGTCACTCCTGCAGACATATGGTTTTCTAGATAACCATCATTTACTCTGTCCAGGTGCCTGACAGATTTAGTTTCACTCTGCGTCGACGCGTTTCGGTGGGTAACAGACAAACTAAAGTCTCCCACAGAACATGTGAATTAAAACAGGTCGACCCTATGTTGAAATAGACCTAAAATTACCACATGGAAACACATTGCTTTCCTTTCATGAAAGCATTCTCTATATTCACATATGGACATGTCCCTTATTAATCCCCTTATTAAAGATCTCCACGGAATATATTCTTTTAAGGAGAGAAAAAGCGTAAGCGCAAACCCATGAACCGAGGTCAAAATTCCAATCGCTCGCATTACCAATCATAAATCTAGTCAGGGTCACTAAACTCATAGGGCCCATCCATCTCAGTCGCCTATTCACCCAGTATCCCCATCATTCTCACTCTTTCCTTACTAGTCAGATTTATACCACACATCCTTTCAGATGAATAAACCCTCCATATCTCAAATATTTGATTCGTTTCACTTCTGTTCAGTTTTTAGATTTCAACAAGACCCCTGGATACAGGTCTTACATAAACTCAGAATCATAAAGGATCAAGTGGTCAGGATAAAGGGGTTCCTATAAGAAAAAAACAAGGCGGGGGAATCAATTTCCGTCTCCCTCTCCTATTTTTACCATCCTAACTGTTGCCTGGGATTAATCCACAACTCGCCTTCCAAAATTTGGTGAGTTCACACCGATCACTACCCTAGATGTGGGATAATTTAATCAGTCGAAACCCTGAAGGTACTCTTCTTTATCAAGAGTCTCTCCTGCTTCGTCACTTCACAGGATGTCAAGCTCTCTATATATCTGGGATCATATATATGGGGAGAACAAATGGCTGTTACTACCTCTATTCGTGGGTAGGTTCTTGCAGCCATGTTCATGACGTTCATCCTTTGGCATCATGAACAATGTCATAATGTCGGAAGGTTCTGATATTCTAATTTGAGGCGTTATGTTTTACTGGTTTGTTCATTATTCGTTTTACTTCCACTGCGTAAAACCGTGCCTGTGGCGTTTGCTTGTGGGCCCATTTGTACCTTTACAATAAAAGTATTTCTCTTATCAACTTGCTTCCGCTGTGGATTCTTCACGACACAACAATTTTGGCGACGATCTGAGGAAATCTATCCACGCTGTGGACCCACCAAGTTTAATCGCCCTAAGGACTTCATCATTGACACCCAAGGCAAGTGCTTAAGCGCATTACTCGCAAAAGACATTAGAGGCTGCTTGGAAATCCCTACTCTGTTTAAGCGCATTAGATTTTGCCGCTGTTTCAGCAAAGAAAGTTACAGTTTTCCTTAACGGACTTCAGGGAGCACGAGCATCGGCGCGCGCTATTCCCCTTGCTCCAACGTCTTTTAACGCCCTGATGTTAGACGCACCTGCTTTCATCTTTACGAGCAGCTGGCTTATGAATCATTGTGACGTCTCCCTGCCGTCTCTATGGTAACTAATAAGCGAGCGGCAGAAGAATAGTCCACGGCCGTCGTCAGGGAAACGCCAGTGTGACCTCAAAGTAGCTTATTCAACTTTACGTGAAGAGACAGTGGGCCAGACTCAGCATTTTTAAATAAAAGCTATCAATATTTAAAACGTTTTCAAGCACAAAGTAAATTGAAAAAAATATCAAATACAAACCTTAAAGAGGATAATTTTAAGGTGTACAAAGTTAATAAGAGGAATATCTTTACTTTGACCTTATCAGCATGGGAGGCACACCGTTTCAAGAGCTTAAGAGAGTTCATTCATCCTTCTAGAGACTGTCTATTATTATTATTTTTTTCTTTTTGTTATATATAACTTTACAGCTAGAGTCTCGCAAAAAAAAAAGTGGTATATTTTTGTGGTTAGGAAAACATGGCCAACTCTAGTGCATTTCAACAGCCAAACCTATTTTTCAAGTACCAGGGAAACCAACCTTAAAGTGGCAAAACTGGCATAGATGTTTTGTAAAGTATTTAGTGGCAATAGATGGAAAGATGTTCGACCCTCGGAGGAAAACTGCTTTGATGTAGGGGTTGCTAGGTGTTGCTGGACAAGAAATATTCAACCATTTGCCAGAATATGAGGTGGCCCCATGGCAATTCGTGCCATTAAATGAATACGAAGAAGCTGTTAAAAGGTTGGAAAAACATTTTACAGAAGCACCCAGTGTAATGACATACCTTTTACATGAGAAAGCAACAGGAACACGAAACAGTAGAGGAGTACATTGCTAGTTTGCGCATTTTAGCATCGTCGTGAGTTTGGGGACATGATGGATGTATATCTAAGGGATCAATTTGTTTATCACTGCTACTCTAAAAAGGTGCAGGAGAGAATTCTTGCATGTAGAAACCCAACTTTGAATGAGGTTTTGGACATTGCAAAAGGGATTGAGAGATCTCTGGTATCGAGCAAGCTACTGGCAAAGGAGGGCACTTTGAGTCAAGCACGTTTTAGTATGTACTAGAGAAAAAGAATGATTCGGAGTACTAATGCCTCGGCAAATAGATATACCAAACCTGTTTTTAAGAAAAATTTGTTATGTTACAGGTATGGTTCGAAGACTCATGTTGGGAATTTTGCAGGATGTCCAGCGCAAGAGAAAAATGTGTAAAGTGGCAAAAGTTTGGACACTTTGGTTCAGTCCGTAGAAATGGTTAAATGTACAGCAAAGTTAAGGTTAACGCAATAGAAAATTTTGACGAAGAAATGTGCTCTAACATAGTGATTACTATTGACGGTAAACAAGGAAGGTTTAGAGGACCACTAAGCATTGTGCACATTGGAAACAAAGAGTTGAATATTATGGCTGACTCAGGCTCTCCCATTTCTATTCTTGCAGATAAGACCTTTTATAAACTATGGAATAATGTTAAACTCATTGAAACTGATGTTAATCCAAAGGCTTTTGGAGAGTTTGACATTGATATGATGGGCTATTTTAATGACATACTTGAATTTAAAGGACGCAGCATAAAAACTAAAATTTAGAGGTAGGGACATAGTAAGGTGGCAAGACCTTGGAAAACTTGGTATTGTGCTCAAGCCTGGTGCACTGGAACCAATAGTATTGGGAGATTTACCGATGCTAAGCATAGAGGAGGGGGTTGAGAAGACTAATGTGGATGGCATTTTGGAGAAACATTGTAAGGTGTTTGCTCAACATATTGGTTGTGTAAAAGGGTTTGAGCATCATATCAAATTGAAGGACAATGCCATTCCTGTGGTTCATAAAGTCAGACAAGTTCCATTATCTGTTAGGCAGGAACTCAAAGAGTTGTTGGCTAAGCTATGTGAAGATGGAATTATTGAGCCAACCGAATCCTCTGAGTGGGTTTCGGCTGTTGTAATTGCCCAAAAAAAGAGTGGTGAAATCAGGCTATGTGCCGATTTAAGAACACTTAACAAGAACTTTGTCGTGAACTGTCATCCTTTACCTAGAATTCAAGAAATGCTCATTTTGGTTTGTGGTTTGTCATTCTTTTTACCACTAGAATATCCCTTCTATAGTTTACTTGTTGCTTTCTCTTCAGTTAGGACAAGCAACGAAAGAATGATCAATATAGGATGGGGGGTTCCTAAGTGTGTGGTGGTGATCCTCTCCAGAACATAGTTCACGAGAGAAACAAATGAAATAAGTCCAACCCGTTGTTACGGGTGGGAAGGGAAAGCAACCCTTTTCTTTAAATAGCCCTCACTCACTCTAATAGTGACATGCTTCAGCATAGGGCTCACCCCGACTGCTAAAAGTCGGGGTGGGCTCAACCGTGTTTCAGGGAGCACTTAAAGATATTGTGTATGGGGGCGTACTGTTAAAGATAAAATTCCTCACCCACTCCTAAAGAATTCTTTAATAGTGGAGTGGGAGGGAAGGTTAAAATATATACAACAGGGTGTCTAGGATGTGATGGTCCTATGACCCTAACTTTAGCACCAACATGTTTCAGCCCTTCCTATCTGGCCTAAATTGGTCCTGGGCTTTCGTCAGGGTGGGACGTAAAGAACTATTTGTTTCAGGCACTTTTAAGTGATTAAAAACTGGAACAAGCTTAATACTTGCCACTGGTCACGATGAGGAATTACCTATATAGAGAAAAAAACATAATATATGCATTTATCATATATATTGTGATAAATATTTGATCACCAGTTTCACACCGATCACCCTAGAGTCATTGTTGTGGTGGTGTAGGCGTTTTCACCCTATATCCCCATTTTTTCAGCATCTTGTTGTAGTGGTTGTATCCTATGTATTTCAAGTATACAATACCATTATACGTTCATGTGACTTTCACATGTGCTATGGGTTTGTGCAAACATGCATTATTTCATTCACAATATGCTATCAATCTGTCCAACCAATTTGTTCCCCATTTTGCTTCACAATCATTCTTACATTTGTTGTTGTGTGACAACTAGTAGGGCACTCACCCCTATAACTCAGGGCAACGAATTCCCAGAGGGTGCGCAGGAGGGAGGCCTTGTTGTCACACACTGTGGGTGACAAAGACTTGTAAAGGTTATAGCGTTAAGGTCAAGGTTATCATTTCTCAAGACATACGTTGAAGGAAAGGTTATAACAGGAATTGGGCAGTAACGTGTAGGGTGCCCGCTCCTTCCTCCCTTCGTATGTAAAAGGTTAAAGCGTAATGGCAAAGGCTTTTGTTATTCAAATTTTATGTGAGAAGAGACGTTGTCACAGGATCTGGGCAATATCGTATGGAGTGCCCGCTCCTTCCTTCCTTTCCTTCGTTTGTAAGCACGTTAAAATGTTTTGGGGGGTTAAATCGTTATGGCAAAGGCTATCGTATTTCTAGATATATGTGAGAGGGAACGTTGTGACCGGGAATGGGCAATCTCGTGTGAAATGCCTGCTCCTTCCTCCCTTTGTTTGTAAGCATTGTGAAAATTGTGGCGTTACGGCAAAGGTATACGTCCAAGTAAAAATTGTGATAGGAATTGGGCAAGATCATATAGGGTGCCCTCTCATTCCTCCCTTTCGTCATGGTAGCCACCCCATTTGTGACCGACCCCCTGCACTTACTTCCTCAAAGGTCCTCCCTGCAGAGACCTACTGATCCTTAGGCTCCCCGGCTTGCACGAGTACCGAGAAGTCGTACAGCAGCTAAATGCTCGTGTTTTCGCACTTCCGGCTTCACGCGTCGCGCTGTTTGACACGCCCATCGGGCTTGGTGCTAGACGCTTACTGGTTGTTGCTAGGGACTCATTTTACGTGTATGTAGCAACGTCGTTATCGACAGTCCTTGTCATCATGACGTGTGTATTTTGAGTATTGTGTCAGTATTTTGTATATATTTCCATCGGGCTTGGTGTTAGACTCTTGCTGGTTGTTGCTAAGGACTCATTTTATGCGTCTCTAGCTACGCCGTGATGGATAATCTTTGCCTACATAATGCTTACAAACTTGTAGCGTTTATCCCTCATCGTGGTGTTTCTCAAGGTGGTGTTATACCACTTACTTAACTTGTCAACATGACGTATGTGTTTAAATAACGTGTTGGTATTTTGCATCTATTTTCAACATCTCTCCTTCGTGCAAACTGTAATTAAATGCAATCTGCATACTATTTATAAAGGTGGTATATTTATCCCTCATCGTGGTGTTTCTCAAGGTGGTGTTGTACCACTTTCCTAAATAATATACGAATGCGGGTTATGCATATCCAGAGATTCTTCTCCATCATTGATTTGAAGTCTGAGTACCATCAGGTAAAATTGATGGAAGAATCAAAGGATTTAACTACTTTTGTGACACCCTTTGGTGCCTTCCGCTACTTAAGATTACCTTTTGGTCTGGCATCAGCTGCCAGTGTGTTCCAGAGGTTAATGGATATTTTATTTGATGGTATGCAGGGAGTTCAAAGTTTTCAGGATGACATCATGATTCATGCTAAAACTGTGGAAGAGCATAATGAACTGTTGGATAAGGTATTGAGTATCCTTGAGGGCAAAGATATGACTGTGAACAAGTCCAAATGCACATTTCTAAAAACAGAGGTGGAATATTTAGGATACTGTGTCAGCAGCTGGTATAAAACCTAAGGATGATTTAGTGAAGACGATTAGGGAAGCACCAGTTCCAAAAACTAAAGATGCATTAAAATCGTTTTTAGGTATGAGCGAGTATTATGTTTGGTTCATACACAGATATGCCTTTCTTGTGGAGCCTCTTAGGAGATTACTCAAGAAAAAATTGGAATACTTGTGGGGGAAAGACCAAGAGCTGGCTTTCGAGGAGGTAAAACATACAATTTTGAGCACACCCGCATTTAGGCCATATTATCCTTGTGGTACGAACATTGTAACTGTGGATGCAAGCGGAATTGAATTAGGTGCTGTCTTTAGTCAAGTTGTTGATGGCGGCAAAGAGTATACTGTGGTTTTCATATCAAGAGCCCTTAAAGATGTTGAAAAGAGATACAGCACAATAGAAAGGGAGGTTTTGGCAAGTGTATGGGCTGTTGAGAAGTTGAGGAGTTACTTATGGGGCAAGAGTTTTGAGATTGTGACTGATCACAAACCATTACTTTATATGTTTGATGGTTGTGGCAGGGGATCCAATACGGCATCATCCAGATTGATTCAATTAATTTCAAAGTTGCAGGAGTACAACTTTGAGGTTAGACATATAGCAGGAGGATTGAACAGACTTGCAGATTGGCTGTCAAGAACGCCTTTTTCTGATTTGCAAGAGGAAAGAGTCACAACTGAAGATGAGTGTGTTGTTGCAGCTCTAGATGCCGTTAAATATTCTGAAGGCGTGATTACACAACAAGAATGGAATGAGGAAACGCAAAAGGACACTACTTTACAACGTGTGTGTGAGTTTGTGATGAGTGGATGGCCCCCTATCCGTAATTTGGATCTAACTATGAAAAGTTACATACAAGTAGCGGATGAGTTGAGTATGGAGGGTGAAGTTCTAGTTAGGCATGATTTGTTTATACCACCTTCCACAGTAACAAATAAATTAGTGAAGTTAGCCCATCATGGGCAACCAGGAGCAACAGCAACCAAGAAATTGCTGAGAAAACACTATTGGTGGCTGGGAATGGACACGGAGGTTGTTTAATGGATTGACAGGTGTGTGGAGTGCGTCAGATCGGATAAACACTGGCAAGTCAGTAAGGAAGATATGCATTTGGTGAAAATACTAGACTTTCCTTGGAAGAAACTTGGACTAGATTTTGCAGGACCTTTTTAGTGTGCTAAAGGAAGAAATGTGTTATCTGATGGTGCTTACTGACTATTACTCGAAATGGATACATTATGAGTTTAGCTCTTGTATTGCTACAGAAACTGTAATTGATTTCTTGAGTTGAATTTTTGCTGTTGAGGGTTTCCCTAACATCATAGTATCTGATAACGGAACCCAGCTCACATCTAAAAAAATGTTGGGGTATCTGAACAAAGTGGATGTTAACCAAGAAAAAACACCATTGTATAGTCCCTCTTCCAATGGCCTGGTTGAGAGAGTAAACAGATTTCTTAAGGATGGCATTCAATTAACGGTAGCTTCAAATTTCTGTGTTAAAGGTTTTTTGAGAGATAAGGTTTCTGGATACAATAATACCCCTCACTCTGTAACCAAACAGACTCCTTTCTTTTTGATGAGAGGGAGAAATGGTTGCAATTTATTAACGCCTGAAATGAGGAGACTATCTGATAGTTTCACTGTGATAAAAGATGTGGATTTAGAGATTAAGAAGAGGTTAACAGAGAAACAGTTAAAGGTAAAAAGGTACCATGATAGCTTGCACAGAACTACAGCTAAAAAGTTTGCAGTTGGTGATTCGGTTCTTGTCAGGAAGCCTATGAAAGTGCAGATGGGCAACTCTGTTTTCTATCCGCCTAAACAAATCATTAGAGTCACTGAAAGTGCCGTTTTACTTAAAGATAAAGGCTGGACAAGAGAGCTGTTGTTTTACTTAAACCTAGTCAGGAACTTTTGTTCAATAACATGGAACACTTGGATAATGACCTTGATGTGAACAATTTTGTAAAAATACCAGAAGATCTGTGTCATACTGGGGAAAATGTTCTTAACCAACAAAGTAATGTTACTCCAGAGAATACTAATGCTGCTATTGTTGAGGAGTGTGTTGCACATGCGACAGGTGAAGATGTTCTTATTCCGAATGAAAATTTACAGGAACTTCAAGACAGTGTAATGTTAAGTAGCAGAAGGAAAATAGTTTTACCTGCTAAATTAAATCATTACATATTGCATTGAACTATTTAATAATTTTAGTGTTCTTCTCTTATTTTAATTTTATTTATTATTATTTTGTTGTTTTTGTTAAGGTAAGGAGGTGTTGCATTGGGTAGGTTCTTGCAGACATGTTCATGACGTTCATCCTTTGGCATCATGAACAATGTCATAATGTTGGAACGTTCTAATATTCTAATTTGAGGAGTTATGTTTTACTGGTTTGTTCATTATTCGTTTTACTTCCACAGCGCAACACCGCTTCTGTGGCGTTTGCTTGTGGGCCCATTTGTACTTTTACAATAAAAGTATTTTTCTTATCAGCTTGCTTCCGCCGTGGATTCTTCATGACACAACAGAGAACAAATGGCTGATACTACCTCTATTCGTGTCTAGTCACATCTCAAGTGCATGCCCCAGTACATTTAGAGTGAGGGAGAATAAATTCTCATTTCTACCGCAACCCCATATGTGGCCGAACCCTCATCACATTTAGGTCAGGGAAAGCCAAACTTAAATACCGCCAGCTTCTGTTCTCCGTAATACAACCCGATTTAGATGCCATTTGGTGCGTTAGTCTCCGCACCTCTTGTATTAAAAACCCAGGGCCACCAGCGGGCAACTTCTTATTCAGACAGCTAATGCACTATCCCACATACCCTACAGCTATCTGTACCAAACACTCACCTTCTTAATTAGAAGCATGTGTCTCGTGTCAACACATCGAAGGAAACAGTGAAACGCTCAAGTGTTTTTGGGCGTCTATGAACACTCACCGCTAATGACTTGTGCGTCACATGACTTCCTTCTGACGTGGGCGTCGTCTAAACTTAGACATCGCCATCTTGAACTATGTCTGCATTCATAAATTAATTAAATAGCATCTCAACTGTCCTGCAGTGCTGCTCAATCTTCACCATAGTAGGGGGGGTCAGTCAGTCAGTCAAAGCATCTTCATTCGGCAGTAAACCATAAACGCATAAAACAATTCTACATACAAATGTTATAAGTTAAATAAAAACATAGATCAGCTAATCAATTACAGATCATAAATCATAATCATTTCCTATAAAACATGAAATACATGTAAAAATTGTATCTAATAGGGGGTCTATTGTTTCTTATTTCACAGTACCGAGCCTACTATGTATGAATAATCCTATTCGTGCTGAGGGAGTTAGATGATTTATCCTACCTATCTCAAAATCCTGCTCACCGCTAATGATTTTCATGCCACATTACTTCATTCCAACTCGGGCATGGTCCTTGCTCGGACATTACCATTTTGAAATATGTCTATGTTTATTAAATAATTTAAAAAGTTGAATCCTAAAGATATAAAAAGACATTCTAGTTACCCCATCCAGGTGCTCAATATTCACCATTATTTAGGTAGTCTGATATTTAAAGATTTGCACTACCGAGACTATTGTGCAGGGATATCCCAAACCCTGTATTCAAATTTAGGGTGTTGGGTGCAGTATCCTACCTGATTCAATGTCATCTGAACCACTTTACATGCGGTCGCGGTCTTAGACCACCTCCTTGTCCTTGTCCCTTAGATACTATGGGGACGCCACCCATTTCTATTATTACATCCGCATAATCTGGGCATTCTATGTCTTATTCCCCTCCACATTATAATAAATCCAAAGAACGTCGTATTAACTGGTTTATTAACTCCACCTTACCATAAGGCCCTGTCAGCTGTGGAAATTCCCAGGCCTCTCTGCCACTTCGTATACAGCCTCGCTGCATCAATCTATTCCCAAGTCGTGGGCAAAAATCTTTTTGCAGAGTGATGTATTAAGTTTCACAGCATTCATTTAATGAATTTCTTCCACTCCTTCCTCAATTTTAGCCCTTTCCTCATTGTATTCAGCCTGGAAATAAACAATTGTCCCCTAAGTTCTCTTATCATCCAGATTACAACCTCTCCTGTTGCCAGTAATTTTCTCCAGAATAAACCAGCAAAAGTCCGCGTGACCATGGTTTTCTTTTGCAAAATGTTCCGCCAATGGAGCGTTAGGTTTAGATGTTCTGATGGCTGATTTGTGTTCCTGTAGGCGTATCCTAAACTCCCTACTTGTCTCCCCTACATATCCCAGACCGCAAGGGCATAATAGGAGATAAACAATATTCCTGCTCCGGCACTTGTTCAGGGTGTTTACTGAGAATCCAACCCCTTTGTGTTCTATCATTTTGGCAACAAGGCATTGATCATAGATGTTACAATTGCCACACTTGTGCTTGCTGCCACACAGTCGCTTTGCTCATCTTTAAAGTCATTTGTTGATTTTGTCTGTCTTCGCTGTATGTTTGTATCAAATGATTCTTCAAATTTATATTTCGCCTAAAGGCAAAAAGAGGTTTTTACAGTTATGTCTCTTCATTGTCATTGAGAATTTTCCAATTCTAATTAATTAAATTTTTGATATGGTTACTGATCCCTGAAAACTGACTGACGAACACTATTTTGTCTTTTTTTCTCGACCTACTTTAGTGAACATACTGTCCCTATTGTAGAATCAGGCCCGTTTGAATGAATGTGGAATCAATTTTTTGAGGTAACCTCTATATTTTAATTTTTTTTTTTTTTAAATGTCTGAATGTTTATAAAAATCATCTGATAATGGAGCAGTTTCTCTAAAGCCAGATGAATTGGCTGAATAGGGTGTTATTCCTGTGGGATTTTGGGTGAAAACTCGAATAATGGAGGAGGGTATTCTTATCTGTTGGCTTAGTTTACAATTCTACCTACAGATGGTGTGTAAGGCCTTGAACAGATCCTTATGTAAGTCACCCAGTGGAGTCTCATTGGAATGTGAGGTCTTGAATGGACCCAATATGCTATTAAATGTGGTGTATATTTGTAGCAGTATGTTAGAGTTAAGGCTTAGCTTGGACCACTTGATAGATCATCTATTGTTTGAGAAAGACAAGGTCACTTCGGATTGAGCAATGGTATTTGTACTAGTCGTGAACAAGTTATCTTTCATTGTTAACTTGAGAGCGTTGTCGTCACTATCAGTTTGGGTCAATATATTGAAATTTGATACTAGTTGCCATAGGTTTGTATCTACAAAGATGTAATTGATACAGCTCTGACAATTCCCTCTTATGAGGTGGAAGTCTGACCTAAGTCTGCTGTTACAAACACGCAGGCCAAAAGTCCTAGTGAGAAATAATAGCTGTCATGCGGTTTACGACCATTTTCTGGATGTTTTCACCTCCAGCCTCTAGATGCCCCTTACTTCATCCTCCCCTTGATTGATAGCTGTTTACCCTTCCAGGGGCTCGAATGTGGTATTAAAATCACCTGCAAGTAAAACAGGTAATTTGCCTGGGCTTTGTAAGATGTGAAGGGCCAGCAGTTTTAATGTCGATGAATCAGTATTCCTTTTCATGCAGGGATTATAGATGTTGTAAACTTTTACCCTGCATCTGTTTTGCCCACTGAAACTCAGTCCTAAAATATCTTTGCTATCAAGCTCTATTCTTTTTATGGAGACATCTAGAATTTTTTAACCTGGGACAATAACCTGGTAGACGGATGTCCTGCTTTAGATGGTACTGCCCCTATAGGTCGTGTACCCTTGCCTAAAAGTTTTTTCCAGAGCCCATGTCTCTTGCAATAATATCACATCAAAATGACTAATAAAGTCACCCCATTCGGGATTTTCAAATGAGACATCTCTGCCCTCGTTGGATTAGTTGCCTTCCCAAGATCAGACTTGTTCACTCCACCCCACGCACTTAGATCATGAGAGTACAAGATTTGCATTGGGGAAGAGAGGAGGCCTCTACTAGGGTGGCAATCCATAGTACTCTTGAACTGAATTTTGGAGCCCTTGGGTGGATAAGATTGAACGTCCAAGGCCAATAAGCCATTAATTTATAACAAGTCCCTCAGCAAGAGCTTGACTGTTTCCCAGGTCTCATTGGGGTTAGATAAGCGTAGAGCAAAAATAATGTATGAATACACAATTGAAAGGCACTGTGTTTGTGTCTGATCCAATGAGTCACCTTGTTCACCAATGATTCAGTAGACTCTATTTGAGCAGGTTTAAGCCTCAGGACTTTAATCCTTTAGATTGGAAAATGGCTGTTGTGCCAGCGAGAAGATTGTATTGTCTGTCTTGTGATAAGGGTGAGTTAGAACATTTCCTGGCATGATTTTGATTAGGGATTCCCCCTAGGTCATTTACTGCAGCTGGATGGGTGGGAGGTTTGTGAATGCAGGGCAAAGGGAAATGGTCCTTTGAACATACTCGTACCCTCGAGTTGTAGTGTGCAACATAGTAGGTCTTGGCCCTTCTCGATTGCTTCGTTACTCTGAGCTAGATCCATCGTCAAGCTCTTTTGCAATTTGGGGGGGATTGAGGTACAGTAGAAATTGGCTGGGCCCTGCAGTTATCACCTGCCTTCGCAGGGCAGGACCGGCAATTTTGGAAGCACTGCTGCACCTCTTGAGTTTCAACTAGATGTTTTTTAAATCTCTCAATAGATTTATATTCAGTTCATATAGTTCAAGTACCTCTTGATTTGTTGAGTGCAAGGTGGTCCTTAGGTGGTCCTTAGGTCTGTGATATCCATCATCAGTTTATCAATGAGCAAAGTTGAGACCCCCAGACTGTTGAGTGGTGGTGTTATTTTGGTAATAGATTGTGGGAGTTGATAGTTTGTTAGGACAATAAGTGGCGCAAAACTATTACTACACATTGTGTTTCGGATTGGATCTGTTTGGTTTGCTGGCATGTCTAGCAAAGGCAATTGTTTGTTACCAATGAATGTCAGCACTGGTTTGTGATTTACTATACACTCGGGCTCTAATTCTTCTGGAGCTATCAAGTTTAGAAGAGAGCGTTTGTTGGTTTCACGAGCTTAGACTCTTGTTTTTTTTTTTTTAAATGGTTTTTTTTGCCAATCTTTCTCCTTTATTCTACACTTGCACTTTCCCTTTGTTGAGCATACCCTCCACCTCTTCGATTAAATTAAGATATCGTCCAATGTGCAGTTTTCGGCAGCATGATTTTTTGCAGTCCTAGGCCCGAGCCCCTGATAAACTCTGGCTTTCCTATTCCCCCATTTTAAACACACCAACCACTGGTATTCATGGGATTTTCTCCACCAGGCCTGGGCTTGAAATTGACCCTGTGTGAAAAGCCAAGGGGGGTGGCCCTGCACTGGCACTTCCTGGTGCAGTACAGGCCATCGCTCTTCCCACACAGCAGGAGTGTATGTGGCACAGTATGGCACTGAGGGAAGGCCTCTCTTCCCCCCCCCCCCCATGTCCTCTGCATTGGCACCTCCTGGAGTGTGTAAGTCTGGGGCTTGAAGTCCCCTGTGAGGTCACAGTTAGATGAGGCTGGCCCCGCGCAACGGAAGTGCATGCATCTATATATGTAGCGGAAGGAAGGCGACTCCTCCCCCCTCTGTCCTCTGCATTGGCGCCTCCTGGCTCATGTAAGTCTAGGGCTTGAAGTCCCCTGTGAAGCTGCAGGGAAATGAGGCAGGTCACTTCGGCTGAGGCACACGTGTCACGCACGAGAATTTGCTGGACCATGGCAAACTCTGGGAGAGCACTCTCAGTTCTTTAGGTTGCGGGGTATACGTAATCCCCTATCTCATCGCCAGTTGTAGTGTCCTCCCCAGCCCAGGTACTTGCCAATGATCACACCACACACGGAGCTTGGTATTACACATCTTTATTCCTCAGTGTGTAACCGTTAACTGAACATTCTACCTTATTCAGTCTATCACCCACACACTTATGTCACTGATTTACGGAGTTTGTCATCTCTAACTCACAAGACACTACACACAGGGGGCATGGGGGCAACAGCATTGTGTACCAGAGTAGGCTTGACTCCACGGGCCTGTGCATTATACCCCAACTCGGTTTGTGTTCCACCAGTCTTTGGCTGGCGGGACAAATCAACCTGTGTTTACTGATGATATGAAGTGGCAGTGTACGGGGTGTTGTGCCACTGCATTCTCCCGCCGCTGCACCCCTGCTGTCACCGCCGGCCAATAAGGCTCTGTTGGAGGGAAAATCTGTCATAGAAAGACCAAGACACAATTGACAAAGTAATATGGGTTTATTACATTGCTGCAGTAAAAATCAGTTACTGCAGGAGAGATCAACTCACCTCCGTGGAGATGCAACCTTATGTCTAAAGTTTTATCTCAAAGGCAGCAGTATTTATACTGCTAAACCGCAACAGAAAAGGTTACAAGTTCATTATTGACGTAAGCAATGAAAAACAGGACATATGAGATAATAGCAGCTCTAACAATTTCTCAGAAAAAGCACATGTATGTGGGCCAGGCCTCACATGATTAGCAGAAGCCCCAATATGTGGGTTTCTGATTCTCGGAAATTAAGCAACATTAATGACATTAAAGATATATTTGTCTTTCTGCACAGCGAGTGATTATATCTTGCTCAATGCTCATTGGGCCAAGCTCATCTGACCTTTTACATGTGGTTTCTCTCACCAAGTTATCTAGCCGTAAAGTGTGAAGTGTGGTTTTTCGGCAAACGCGAGCTTGTACTTCATTATGTCCTAATGCAGGATGCACATCTAGTGTTCCATCCTGGGTGCATGCTTAATCAAGGGGTGTTTGTATGTCCACAGCACATCTAGAAAAGAAACAGGCTCCAAATGTGATTGGCATACCTCAGCTCGTCTTTCTAGCAGTTGGGGATGAAGGTGACCTATTTCGGTGACATCTGTGCTAATCACTGATACAAAAGTCCTGGGCATTAGTGTGGGTTGCGCACTTCACTACTGCGACTGCATGTGGCAGTGTCAAGGCTTGTATTAGGTCTTCTTGGAGGGGGTGGTGCATGACAGGGACTCCATCAACTTTGAGGAACCCACGTCTGTTCCACCGCATGATGCTGGAGTACACTGTCGTGGTGACATAGGCTGAATCTGAATACACTGTTATTCTTTCTACTTGTCCCTGTTTGAAGGCTGTCACTAATGCTACTAGCTCAGCAACCTTAGCTGAGTCAGGGCTCAAAAAATCATAAAAAATAGCACTAGTCCTGCAGGTCTAGTAACTTGAATACATTACTCGACTTAACTGTAATGTACGTGACCCGTGAACTGGTCTCATCCCGATTGTCACACAGTTCACTTTACAAAATCCTCTAACTTTAGTCACAGAAAAAAAAGTAAATGTAGAAAGACAAACTGACTTTTGACCTCTGTCTCTGAAAGCGGAGATTAGTGACAAGATAACAAGATTTAAAGGCATCTTTATTGCTCATTCACTTTGTGAGCAAGCCGAACACCTGTTGTCAGCTCGCCAGAATGGGCGAGTAGGCCCTAAGAATAGCTCGTCCTGATTAAAACTGGCTCGCTATTGCGAGTGGATTTTTGGAGCCCTGAGAGTAATGTGGTGGCAGGGTTATCTGTTCTGTTATCTGCAGGGTGTCTTTTGATATTAATTATCGTAGCCCCCCAATCCTGAGGGGGTGCAGTTATAGTTTTATCATGGCAATAATGGTTGGTACTGTCAGGTGGACAAATCCTACATCATGCAGGCTCTTTGTCCACAAACTGGGGGGCACCTATACTATGTCATCTTCCTTGATAGAGCCAGCAAAAGTTCTTGGCTTCACAGGCCTTGTCTCTAGTGTGGTGAGTGGGGGGTATACAGTCTTGGTAAACAGCCATTGGGCCAACGTGGCCTTCCTTTCTCCAATTTAGACCCTATGTATTCACTTTGCAAGAAGATAGTCGTGATCTAATGTTATGTTATCAAATGTGCCATCATGTGGCCAGGCATGTGCATGTTCTAATGTTGCTTTATGTTATTCTTTACAGTATTTTTCTATCCTGGCCTTGTTTCCAGGGAACACCTTCATTATGTGTTCTAAAGGGGACCCCATGTCTCTTAGGCGAACCCTTACATTTTAATAGGGTGGTTGCTCTGGACAATGCATCAATATTTACTCCATTAACAGATCGTCTATCTCTCTCGCTCTTTAACCTCCAAACCCCCCCACCGCTGACAGGTAGGTAGGCCTGTTGACTTAGTACTTGTATTTATTTCAACTTTTTATATTCCTCAATTATTTTCATATGATCATATCCTTCCATTTATTCCTCATTATCCTGGCCGTCTCCTACTCCTGGTGTACTTTTCCCATGAATATAACCAGTTTTACTTCCCCTACAATTCACTGATTCTCATACATTCTTCTACATAATCCGGTTTCTTTTGGCTGGTGAATCTATAAGCAGAGACTAGTCTAATGTCTTAGACTCTCTACACATTTAGATATATGAGGCAAATATTTTATTTTACTTTTATATTTCTGTTAAAATGTGATTTCAGTCTCAAAATGACATACTTTTATACTGCAGTTTTAATCTGCTTAGTCCTGCGATAGGAGAATGCTGTCAAATAATGACTGTGTTATTAACGCTGTCCATAAATCTGTCAATAATGCTGCTATTAACACTGCCCTAACTATTTATACGTTTTTTTTACTATTGCTGGCCCTGAACCACACACGTCTCTGTGAATATTCAAAGACCACTGTCAATTCAACTAATTCTTCTATTTCTGATAATTCTGGTGTCATAAATGTGCATTACTATTTGTGGTGTTTTGTGGGTTACTCGTATCCTAAATTCCACACTGGAAGGTCCCTGACAAGTGCGTACATTGGGAGGTCTAATATTACGTACGAGTCTGTTATTATTTCAGGGAAATCATGCAACAGTTGCCTGTGGTCCCACTGAAATGTAGATATTATCTCAGTATTGTCTGTCACTGGCCACAAGGGGGCATCAGTGTCACACATGAAGGCTTTTGGAATACGGTTCACTTGGTGTTTATCCTGTCACGGGTATCAGGCAGATGTATCTCCACATCCAAGATGTTTTAGTTCTTACTTCAGATGTCAAAAATATTATTAATGTCTTGCTGTGCCTCTTCTTTGTCAATATTTGTTAGTGTGCAGGTCCCGGTCTATATTTATTTATTTATTTATTTGTAAGGTTTTATATAGCGCTGGCTAGACCCGGAGGTATCAGAGCGCTTTACATGAGCAGGAGCAGTCCAAAAAAGCAATAGTTCAGAGCAAAAAACAACAGTCAAGAGCAAGCACATCTCTCAATTAAATCTGGGTGATTCACAGGTTATAAACATCTAAATAATAAAATGGAGGTAACGACTCAGAGCAGAAGAAAGAGTATCAACAGGGAAGAACAAATTATGGGGGTAGGGGTAATAATTCCTGTACTGTCTGTATACCATCAAGATATTCCTCTATGTCCCTGTAAGATGTTATAAACAGTTTCTGTAGGAAAGTAGGATCTGCTTCTTATGGTTACCCCCACTTTTTGCTTTATGTGATGCTGTTTTTGACAAGTCTGACTGGGATCCTGCTAATCAGGACTCCAGTCTATCTGCTTTCTCCCTAAACTGTTGTGTTAGTACCTAGGTACAATCCCAGATTGGATACTGGGGTACCCTTATCAGTCCCTAGTATATGGTACCCATGTACCCAGGGCATAGGTACCCCAGAGGTCTCCCATGGGCTGAAGCATGCATTATGCCACCCATGAGAGACCATGCAAAATGGAACTATAGGCCTGCCATTGCAGCCTGTGTAAGTTGGTGCATGCACCACTTACTAAAGATATAGGTTTACTATATCTAAGGGTCACTGCACTTAAAACCTAAAAGTCACCCCTATAGCAGGCCTTTACAATCCTGAGGGCACGGTGCTTGGTTCTAAGTGAGAGGGTGCCCCTGCATGAGCATGACACCCCTGCAGCCTACGGAGTCCATTCTCCCGGGTTGTCAGTGAAGCAGCCATATACTATATAGAGGGGCACCGCGTAATTACGCGATGACCATCTCGAAAACGGCTGCAACGAATCCTATCATGTTTGGTTTCAAACATGTTGGGATCATACCCCCACACCGTAAATGATGTGGGAGGTATCATTCCAAGAACTGGAAGATCCCTCTGTTAGGCTCTCAGTGTTCCCGGTACCAGCCTTCTTGACCTGGACAGCACAAAATGGTTGCTGCCAACCAGAGACACATTTCTGCCCTCCTGCTGCTGAGCCAAGCTCGAGCAGAGGAAGGTGGAACAATAGGCATCCTGTCACAGGGAGGTGTGGCCACCTCCCAGACAGGATTTAGTGTATTGGGGCTGGGTGGGTGCGCTTGCCAGCTCCAGAAAGTCTGCACGAGGGGCACATTTGGTGTCCCTGTGCATAGTCAAGTTCAAACCAGTCCTGGGAGCCGTTGGCTCCCGCTCTAGCGCGAAACTGGACAAAGGACATGGGAGTAACCTCCCCCCTGTCCAGACCTTTCCATGGGAGGGTCCCCTGAATCTTCCCAACCCTTTCCCTAGGGTACTTAAGGGCTTACCTTAGGTCCCTAGATTCGTCGTGGGATAAGATTCATATCAGACACCATTGCACTTCCACCGTCTGGGCACTCTGGACTTCGCTGGACTTCGTTTGGGCCTGACTTCGTCTCCCTTCCAGTTTGCTGGATCGTCTGTGCCTGTGCATCATACAGGAACCTTCTAAGACCTGTGAAGCATCAAGGACACCCGAAGTAATCTCCCTTGGAGTGAAGGAGTCACTCCCCTGCATTCGCAGGCACCACAACTAAGTCTACGGGTCTGCAGATCCTGAGCTCCTCTGTACTCCATGGGCTCTGCAATCTAGGTGGTGGTTTTCCACAGCTCCCGAGGCCTGCTCTACCCTCTCACCAAGTTTGAGGCCAGTAGTCTTCGTTGGGGTTGCAATAACCGAACCCCTGGGTACCGCGTCCCCTTTGCAGTTGCAAAGGCTTGTTGTCATCTTTGCAAGAAGATCTTTGGGCCCCAAGTAGCCCCAACCTCGAGCACCTCCAGTGAGCAGAATCTTCATCCACACCGCATCGTGGCTTGCATCTTTTGGTGAGCTGTTTGAGGTCCTCTCGCGACTCCAGTGCCTCCGACCTGTGGGTCCACTTGAGGGTCACTTTTGTTTTCTTCAGGCTCCCCTGCTTGCTCGGGCCTGCTCCAACTCCCCTGCTTGTGGCGAGTCCCCTGGACCTTGCTGGGCCTCACCGAGTACATTCTTGACTTCCTGCGTGGGTTGCATTTGCCAAGACTTGTTGCTCCTGCCGGACACCGACCCCCTCAGCACTCTACATCCTTCGTGGGGCAGCTCGTATCCGGCTCTTGGTCATCCTCAGCGTTGCCTGGTCCCCACAGCTGCAGAGTCAAGGTCCTCGACATCTTTCCTAAAGCACCCGACATCGGTGGGCATTCGTCTACCAAGCTCCTGGTCACTCCTAAGTGACCCAGACTCTGTCCCCTCTGCTTTCGGGTACTCCTGTTCAAGAATCCACGTTTGGATTCCTACGGACACTTTCTCCTCTTCCAGCAGCGGCACTTTCCTGAAGTCCTCCATTGGGTTTGACGGCGGTTTCCGACGCCACTTCACACCTATGCACCCGGCTTCCCTGGGATAGGTAACTTGGGTACCACGGTATCCATGGGTGGGGTGGCTCTCCAACCTTCTGTCTTCCACGGGGTTTCTTCAGGTTCCACTGGAAAGGGTCCTTAATCTTTAAAACTCCAACCGCGACTTACACATAGAGTTGTACGGAGCCCGCGGTCGTGTTCCCACACTGCATGTTCCAGCTGGGAAGAACACTTGCAGCACCTCAGGGAAGTGTTGAGGGCTCTGCAGAGCGCAGGCCTCACGATCAAGGCCAGTAAGTGCCAGATCGGGCAGGGTTCTGTGGTGTACTTGGGACACCAGGTAGGAAGCGGCCAGGTGGCGCCCCTACAACCCAAGATTGACACCATTCTGGCTTGGGAGCCCCCCAAGACCCAGACAGAGGTAAGAGCCTTTTTAGGTCTCACCGGTTACTACAGGAGATTTGTTAAGGGCTATGGCACCATTTTTGCCCCCTTAACAGAGCTGACTTCCAGGAAGCAGCCCAAGCAGGTGATCTGGACTGAGTCCTGCCAGAAAGCTTTTGATGCCCTGAAGGCAGCCATGTGCACGGCGCCCGTGCTCAAGGCACCCGACTTCTCCAAGGAATTTGTCGTGCAGACTGATGCTTCAGAGCATGGTGTGGGAGCGGTGCTCTCACAACTGAACGAAGAGGGCCTAGACCAGCCTGTAGTCTTCCTTAGCAGGAGACTACTCCCCAGGGAACAGAGGTGGAGTGCCATAGAAGGGGAAGCTTTTGCTGTGGTCTGGGCACTGAAGAAGCTGAGGCCCTACCTGTTTGGGACTCCCTTCCGAGTTCAGACAGACCACAGGCCCCTCAGATGGTTGATGCAAATGAGGGGTGAGAATCCAAAACTGTTGAGGTGGTCCATCTCCTTACAGGGAATGGACTTTATTGTGGAACACTGCCCTGGCACAGAACACGCCAACGCAGATGTTCTGTCCAGGTTCTTCCGCCTTGGTGAAGAGAACTCCCAGGAGGTTGGGTAGTTCTCCCTACTTTAAGCTGGAGGGGACATGTGTTAGACTTGCCATCTTTTGGCGTGTTTCCCCTGTCTTTTTGCTTTCTGACCTCCCGGTTTTGACTCTGGTTTTGCTGGTTTACTGTCTATGCGCACTTTCTCACTGCTGTTCAGTGTTAAAGTGCAAGTGCTCCTGTTGTAAATTATGTTATGGATTGGTGTTTCCATGATTGGCATATTTGATTTACTGGTGAGGCCCTAGTAAAGTGCACTGAGAGTGCCAGGGCTGGTAAATCAAATGCTACTAGTGGGCTTGCAGCACTGGTTGTTCCACCCACAGAAGTAGCCCTGAAAAGGTAACTCAGACCTCCCACTGCAGAGTATGTGCGCAGTTTGTAACTGCCATGTCGACCTGGCAAGTGCACCCACTTGCCAGGCCCCAACCTTCCCTTTTTCTACATGTCAGTCACCCCTAAGGTAGGCCCAAGGTACCCCTGTGGGCAGGGTGCTGTGTATGTTAAAGGTAGGACATGTACTGATGTGTGTGACATGTCTGTCCTGGTGGTGAATTACAGTGTATTTCGTTTTTCACCATTGCAAGGCTGCCTGTTCCCAGAGGACAGAATGGGGAGTTTGTTTATACCATCTGATAAACATAACTGCCCCTGGGAACAAGGTTGAAAAATAAAGTTTAGTATGTCTGGACTCAGAATGTTAAAATGCATCTTTTAGTGAAGATAGTTTTTACATTCTGTGTTTGAAAATACCACTTTTAGAAAGTGGGTATTTTCTTGCTTAGCCATCCTGTGTGCATCTGCTGGGTTTGTGGATTGACTTTCTGACTTTGGGATGACAGGGGCTGGAGAGGGGCAGTGGCTCCAGAAAGCCTTATGGGTCAGGGCTCAATAGACCTGGGCTGCATTTAGAGTAGTGGGAGGAGATTTCCTTGCCCCTGAATGGGCCGGGTCTGCCTTTCACCATGCCGTCTCCACCCCCTGCCAGGAAGCTGCACCAGTGAGGACAGAACTGGTTTGGGCTGGGTACAGACACCCTCTGCCTCCAGAGAACAAAAGATTTGGTGGTATAAATATTGGGGCCCAGACCCCAGTACTTTAGAACTCTTTTGGAACCAAGAAGACTGCCAAGAAGAGCTGGAGAAGCTGTGAGGAGGAACTACCACTTTGCTGTGTGCTTTGCTGTGTTGGCCTGCAGTGGCTGCTTCGGTCTTGGGCAGTGAAAGGACTGGACTTGAACTTTCTACAACTTCTTTATTGGGTTTCTCCAAGGGCTTGAGGTAGAGCTTGCCCCCTGTTCAAGAAGTCTCAGGAACAGCAAAGACTTCAAGTTCTTCTGCCCTCAGCACTGGGGACTGTGTGTTTTGTGCTGCAGCAGAAGTAAAAGCAACCCGATGCCGTCTACGATGCCGCTGCCGACTCAGTGTCCTGAAGGCACCGCAGAGGGCACCGCCGCAACCCAACCCTGGTCTCACGACCACGCCTGCTGACGTCACCACCGAGCCGCTGCTTGCATCGCGACCTGTGGGCACCACACTCCGCACCGCCTCGCTTCACATCGTCGCCCTGGTATCCCCGACGATGCCGTTTCACGCCGACCTCGACGCTGCTGCTTGCACCGTGGTTCAAGTGCACCGCTCGTAAGTTACACGATGCACCGCCCTCATCCCGCACCGCAGCCTTAGCCTGCCGGCGCCATCGACTCCAGTTCGTCAGCCGACGACAGCGCTTCAGCAACGACGACGACGCTGCTTGCACCGTAACCTGCCAGCACGGTGACGAGCACCGCATCACTTCGCACCGCAGCCCTGGTCTCACCGATGGCGCTGGACAACCGTCACCGAGCCGCTGCCTGCACCGCGACCTGAGGGCACCGCACGCCGCACCGCTGCACTTCGCACCGCAGCACCCAACGCCTGCCGACGCCGGCGCTCCCAACTTCAACCGCGAGGAGTTCGATCTGCAACGCGTGTGATTTCAAGGGCCCGACGACTCCTGCACCGACCTCCAGAACCGACGCCTGCAGACGCCGTGCTATTTGGAGCTCAACGAGAGGTCGCCGACGCCCTGCATTTCTAAAGGTACTGTTTTGAGGTTATTCCCGACACCGTAGCTGGCCTGCGACGCCGCGGTCAGCCAGAACTGTTTGGAATTTGTTGTTCACGACACCGTGATAGCCCCAGACTGAGCTATCGACTTCAAGGAACTTTAATTAAAAGTTTAATTTGAAAACTGAAGATTTCTAAGTACTGTATTGTGGATTTTTATCGTTTTTTGTCTTGTCTTAAGTATTTAAAATATTGGATATTTTTCTAAACTGATGTGGTGTCCTTTTTTAGTGCTTACACTGTATTACTGTTGGTTATGTGCAAATGCTTTACACACTGCCTCTAAGATAAGCCTGACTGCTCGTGCCAAGCTACCAAGGGGGTGAGCAGGGGTTATTTTAGGAGTGTAACTCCCTTATCCTGACTAGGAAGAAGGGTCCCTATTTGGACAAAGGTACCTACCTCTGCCAACTAGAGACCCTCATTTCTAACAGGGACGTTCTAGTTAGTTGGACATTTCTCTCGTACAAAACCAGAGAAATTTGGCCGTTATAGTGTAACTCCCTTATCCTGACTAGAAGGAAGGGTCTCTACTTAACGTGCCACATACAGTTTTTTGCCGGTCTATTTTTGTGATCCTATCATTTTGGAATTTTAACTTCCTACTGCATCATGCCTGACACAGCAGCATCATCACTTGCATCCCTAGAGGTGGCCTTTGAGGAGGAAAGGTTGGAAACCTACAACGTCAAGGAGTTGAAGGCTATTTGTAAAAACCTAAAAGTCCAAGTCAGAGGCCTCACCAGGAAGGAGGAGCTGCAAAAGGCGCTGAGGGCCTGGGTAGCAGCCAGACATGCCAGTGGGCAGTCTGGAGATCTTAGTGGGGAGGCGGAAGAGCCTACTCCTAGGGAAGATGTGCTGTTGGGAGCGGGGGGTCCCTCCAGGTTAGGTAGCAGTGGTTTGTCCCCAGAGGAGCTGGAGGACAGAAGGGAAGCTAGGAGGCATGAGCTAGAGCTTGAGAGGCTCAAGATGAGTCACAAAGGATGGGATTAGACCATGAGCGTGGGCTCAAGGAGCTTGAATTGAAAAGCAAGTCCAGCACGGATGGTGGCAGCAACTCTTCAGTGCAGACAGATAGGATTGTGCATATCCCCAAGAATGTAGGTAAAGAATTCAAGAAGGGGGATGACATACAAAGGTGGTTTCAAGGGTACGAGTTGTCTATTCACATGAATGGGTTCCCTGAAAGGAATTGGGGGGCAGGGTTGTGGCCTCTCTTTCCAGAAGAAGCAAGGGATACTCTGATAGCTTTGGGTAAGGGGCAGAACCTCACCTATGCTGATATGAAGGACTCTCTCCTCACTAGGTATGGACTCACCCCTGACAAGTACGGGGATCAGTTTAGGTCCAGTAGGAAAACTGATGCCAACACTTGGTTGGAATGTGTAGATTCTTTCTGCAGGTCACTGGCTGGCTAGGTGAAGGGCAGTAATGTAACAGATTTTCAGGGGCTCTACAATTTGATTGCATTGGAGCACTTGTCTAGTCTATGTTTTGCAGAGCTGCACCAGCACTTGGTTGATAGTAAGCTGACTGACCCCAGGAAGCTTGCTATGGAGGCGGACCGCTGGGTGAGTACCAGGGTTCACAAGAAAGCGTTTGGGGGAGACTCAGCCAAAGGTGGGCAGGGTCCCCAGCAGAAAAGTGGGGGGGACAAAGGTAAAGCACAGGAGTTCTCTAAAGGGCCCCAAACTAACACCCAGGGTAAAGGTTCCCATCCCCCAGGAGATAAGAAACAAGGGGTCTCTTCAGGAAAGCCTGCTGAGACCGGCCCCCGCAAGTGTTTTGCATGTGACCAGGTGGGTCACTTGAAGGGGGACCCCAAGTGTCCCAAGAGGACACAGCCACCCACCAGTGGGCAGACCAAGGTTTTGGCTAATGTAGCGCTTGGAGAGGAGGGGTGCCCACAGGAGGGTGGGGATCCCGCAGAAATGACCCTCGTCTCACTAGGGGACAGTGAGATGGTCCCAGGAATCCAGGTGCCCCCCAACACAAAGAAATACAGCACTTGGGTGACCATCAATGGGAAAAGGGTAGAGGCTCTCAGGGATACTGGAACCAGTGTGACCTCAGTCCGGTGTCACCTGGTCTCTGAGGACCAAGTAGTCCCCGGGGCATTCCACCAAGTAGTTGCTGTAGACAACTCGGAGTGCCAGTGTATGGTGGCGTAGGTTCCCTTTGAATTGGGGGGTCTCCGGTCCCTTGAGGGTGGTTGTGAGCCCTACCATGCCTGTAGATTGTCTGCTAGGCAACGACCTGGAGCAGTCCTTGTGGAAGGATGTTGAGCTCAGGTCTCACTTGGAGATGCTTGGGTTGCCAATGTGGGCATGCGTGTCCACTCGGTCAATGGCGGCCAGAAAGGGTGATCAGAAGGACCTGGAGCCTGAAACAGTGGCCCAGGTTCCTGCCAAGGGACAGGGCAGGGGGCGCGGGAAACCGGCCCCCGAAGTTCCCATGGTCCGGGAGGAGGCTGACCTTGAGGGGCACACCCCAGTACCTACAGGGGAGCAGGAAGCTGAACTGGGGGACATCTCCGAGCTGACCTATTGGCAGGAAGAAGGTGGTCCCACAAGGGAAGACTTCTGCAGGGAACAGAAGGAGCACCCTTCTCTGGAGGGTCTGTGGCGGCAGGCTGCAGATCAGGCAGCTGGTGATCAGTCTGGATCACATTGGATCTACTGGGAGAACGGTCTCCTGTATAGCGAGCCTAAGGTTGCGGAGCCTGGGTCAGCCCGTGTGCTGGTGGTACCCCAGCGCTTCAGGACCTTCCTACCAGGTCTGGCTCACGACGTGCCTTTGGCAGGACATTTGGGGCGGGACAAGACCTTTGACAGGCTTGTCACCCACTTCATCTGGCCCCAAATGCGAAGGCAGTAAGATGGACATTGCAGGTCTTGCCAAACTTGCCAGGCAAGTGGTAAGAGTGGGAGGAAGGTCAAAGCTCCTTTCCAACCTTTTCCAGTTGCTGGAACCCCTTTTGAAAGGGAAGGGATGGACATTGTGGGGCCACTGGATCCCAAGACAGCCATGGGCAACAGATACATCCTGGTCTTGGTGGACTATGCCACCCGGTACCCGGAGGCAATGCCTCTCAGGACAACGACAGCGCAAGTGGTGGGCCGGGCGTTAATGGAAATCTTTTCCCGCGTGGGTTTCCCCAGAGAGGTGATTTCTGACCGTGGAACCAATTTCATATCGAAGTATATGACATCCCTGTGGAAGGAGTGTGGTGTAACCTACAAGTTCACCACGCCTTACCACCCACAAGGTAACGGTTTGGTGGAGAGATTCAACCAAACCTTGAAGGGCATGATTAAGGGTCTAAAAGAACCCATGAGGCGTAAGTGGGACGTCCTCTTGCCATGCCTTCTCTTTGCAATCAGGAAGGTGCCTCAGAAGTCTCTTGGGTTCAGTCCCTTTGAGCTCCTGTATGGTCACCCTGTGAGAGGACCTCTGAGTTTGGTGAAGGAAGGCTGGGAGGCAGCTCCCAGGAAAACTCCCCAGGATGTGTTTAGTTACATGCTGGCCTTCAGAAACCAAACTGCCCGCTTCGGGAAACTCGCTCAGGCGAACCTGGAAGCAAGCCAGGAAAAAAAAAAGAAATGGTATGACCAGAATGCCACTCTGGTAGAATTTCAACCTGGGCAAAAAGTGTGGGTCATGGCCCCAGTGGAACCTTGTGCCTTGCAGGACAAGTGGACTGGGCCTTTTGAGGTGGTGGAGCGCAACAGTGATGTCACCTACCTGGTGAATTTGCAGATTCCCAGGATCCCTTTGAGGGTTCTCCAAGTGAACCGCCTCAAGCCATACTTCGAGAGGTCCGAAGGGAGCATGCTCTTGGCGACAGATGATGGGGTGAAAAAGGAGAGTGAGCCTCTCCCTGACCTCCTGTCCACCAAGGAGCACGATAGGTCAGTGGAAGGTGTGATCCTCTCCCCTACACTGACCCCAGAGCAGCAGAGTGACTGTTACCAGTTGTTGGGACAGTTTGCCCCACTGTTCTCTCTGACCCCAGGTGTTACTCACTGATGTACCCATGACGTGGACACTGGTGACAGTCCTCCTGTAAAACACAAGATTTACAGGTTGACTGACTGGGTCAGGGCCAGCATCAAAGAGGAGGTCTCTAAGATGTTGGCGTTAGGGGTGATAGAGCCCTCCAGCAGTCCTTGGGCCAGCCCAGTGGTCTTGGTCCCGAAGGCTTGTGCAACCGGTGCCATGCCAGAACTGAGGTTTTGAGTGGACTACCGTGGGCTCAATGCTGTCACCAGGACTAACTCACACCTCATCCCCAGAGCTGATGAGCTCATTGAACGGTTGGGAGCTGCCAGGTTCCTCAGCACATTTGATTTAACGTCTGGGTACTGGCAGATTGCCTAAACCAATGGGGCCAAGGAAAGGTCAGCATTCTCAACCCCAGAAAGACATTACCAGTTCCGGGTGATGCCCTTTGGGTTGAAGAATGCCCCTGCCACCTTTCAGAGGTTGGTCAACCAGGTGTAGGCTGGACTGGAGGATTTCAGTGCCGCCTACCTGGGATCATAACAACAGGCGGCGGCCTCTGGTGGGGAGTCAGCCCGCCCCAGGGCTGCACCCAGCAAGGATCGTGACAACAGGCGGTGGCTTCAAGCAGGGAGCACGGCCCGCCACAGGGCCGCACCCAGCAAGGATCGAGAGCTGCCCCTCAGCTGACTGCAGGCGGCCGGTCAGGTTGGGCGACAGCAGGCGGTCACACGAGCACTCACCAGGTCCCAGGCCTCTTTGCTCCTCTGCAGTTAAAGACTACGCCACGCCACCAGGAAGATCAGTCGGGATGGTCGCTCCTCCGCACGACCCAGCAGCCAGCCACCGCAGCAGAGGAAAAACGATGCCAGTCAGTCCTGGGGAGAAAACGGCCGATCCAGCAGATGAGAAGAGCCAAACAAATTCCCCAAATTGAACAAAAGTTAGTAGTAGAGTTAGTAGTGAAGCCAGGATGGTGAATTGCAGGGTTAAAGCAGGGATAAATACCGTTGGTAATCCCCAACCCGAGAGCTCCCTGGAGGTGCTCCTATTCGGCGGCCATCTTGGCTTGGGTTGCCTTTTCTTGCAAAAGTGGTGGAAAATACTCGATTGACACAATTCATTCATTCAAATCATTTACTGGATCCTACACAATTCGTCTTTAGGTCCGTTCATAGTGCAGAGCATTAATAAAGACCACTGATGAGTTAAGAACTATCCTGGACAGAGGAGGCTCGGTAGCACTCATTCTTCTCGACTTGTCAGCGGCCTTTGATACTGTGGATCATGCCACTCATCTCTCGCCTCAAAAAACTTGCCATTAACAATAAAGCTCTTGCTCTGCTCCAGTCTTTTTTGACAGGCAGAGCACACTCAGTAATGTTGGAGAATTTTTCATCTAGGTCGTTTTCTCTCCCTTTTGGGGTCCCTCAGGGATCTTCATTGAGTCCTTTACTCTTTCATATCTATGTCACTGAACTGGCATCCCTGATTAGATCTTTCGGGTTTTCCCCCAATTCTTATGCTGACGAAACGCAGATTGTTGTGTCAGACTCTGATAATGTCAACGACACAATCCACCCAGTTTCACACTGTATGATAGCTGTCAGTAATTGAATGGGCAAACATTCCCTTAAATTAAACTCTGACAAAACCAAGGTTATTCTTTTCGGTAATCCACCGCAATTCTGGAGCCCGTCTTGTTGGCCTTCTGAGCCAGGAACACTCCCCACCCCGGTTCAAAAAGTTAAAAATCTAGGAATACTAATAGATGATAAGTTGAATTTCATTAAACATATTAGCTCAGTTATTTCCTCTAGTTTTAACACCCTGAGAATGATCAGGAAGATTTTTCCTTGTATTCTGCTTAACTCAAGGAAAACAGTCACCACACTACTAATTCTTACTAAACTGGACTACTGTAATGGACTTCATATAAACCTTCAAAAACAGTACTTGAAAAAATTACAGAGCGTGCAGAATGCAGTGGCTAGACTTGTTCTTGATATTCCTAAGTTCCAGTCAGTTTCCGCTTCCATCTTGGGACTCCACTGGCTTTCAGTGAGCAACCGAATTAAATTCAAGGCCCTTTGCCTTACCTACAAAGCTCTGCATGACTCGGGCCCCCTTCATCTCAAATAGTCTCTAGCATTGTATGTACCTAGCAGGAACTTACAATCTAAAAGCTCCATGATGGTTACCCACCCCAGGTTCAAGAGACTCAAATGGGGGGTGGGGAGGGAGGTAGTTTTTCCTCAGAAGCCTCCATACTTTGGAACAGTCTGCCTATAAACATCAGAGCAGCCCCCACCCTGTTGATGTTTAGGAAACTGCTCAAAACTTGGCTTTTTAATGTCTATTCTTCCTTCTTTGTTCCCAAGCTGCTATGCTGAATCAGCACCAAGACACCCACAGGTATTCGTGCGCTTTAGAAATGTATTAATATAACAATTAACGATCTTCTGAGATGTGCCATTACCACCGCCATCACCTTCGTGAAGACTCGAGGGGCAGTAGTGAAGCCAAAATGAAGGATCGCAAACTGATAATTTTGGGATCCCATCTTGAAACAAGGATACTTCCTGTGTGACTGCAGGATGGGAATGTGGAAGTAGACGTCCTGCATGTGGACAGACAACATCTTTTGCTTCGAGCACTAGAAGAACCTGAGATAGGGACAGCATTCTTAACTTTTCCTGCTGGAGGAGCAAGTTCAGCATCCTGAGGTATAGGATCCGAAGCAAACCGCCGTCCTTTTTTGGGATCAGGAAAAATTGTGAATAGTGTTGCTGCTCTGTGACCAGCTCCACTGTGCCCTTTAATCGTAGGGATTGGACTTCCTGTTGTAAAAGCTATAGATGTTCCAGAGGCAGTGGAAGTGATTGGGGGAGAAAAGGAAGGGAAATTGTCAGAAGCGTAGGGCATATCCCATTTCCACAATTTGTTAAACCCGGAGGTCTCCATAGATGTGGAAATTGAGACACCCTTCCTCCCACTGGTAAAGTGTGGTCCTTAAAGGGGAAAAGAGGGCTGCTTTCCAGTATTGGCTGAGGAAGAAGAGGAGATGGAGTTAGAAGACGGAGGAAGTGGGAGGGCTCTCTGTCGACCTCTAGTAGGTCCTCTGTTATGTCCTCTGTAACCTTTATAAAGGGGATTTGAAGTCGGCTGTTTTGCTGAATATTGCTGCTGGCTTCAAAATGAGAACCCCTGCTGAAGCCTTGTCTGTGTTTGAAGGCCAAGTGAACATGCTGTGGCTCTACTCTCTTTAAATGGTTCTAACACAGAATCTGCTTTTGCTCCCAAAAGTTTGGAACCATCAAATGGTAAATCCATGAGAGTATTCTGGAAATCTTAGGAACAAGCAGAGTTTCATAGCCAGGCGTGGCTACGGTGTCAAGCCTAACTTGACCAGGCGCTGCTTGACCATTACTAATTAGTTCAGAAAAATTTGTCTGGTTTTCTGAAGATAGTTTTGGAATGATGTTCCGTGCTCAGTCTAACAATGCACGAGTATATCTGCCTAAGAGATATGTCTTGTTTAAAGATTTCAGTACCAAGCTACTTCACGAGAATAACTTTTTTGCAGACTTCCATTTTCTTTGATTCTCTGACAGAGGGAGCTGATGGGAATGAACCAGGAGTCAGCTTTGATGAGTAAGAGGCTTGAACCACCAAGCTCTCTGGATACAGATGTGATGAGAGAAATACTGGGTCTCCAGAGGCAGGTTTGAGGCGTCTCACTATTGATGTGAAGACTGCTGTAGTAGTGGTAGGTTTGTCCTATATTGCTAGGATGAGTTCGGTCAAAGCCTCATTAAAAGGTAACAAAGGTTCTGAGGTATGTAATGTTAAATGTAAAATCTCCATCAATATATTAGACTTTACTTCTGTATTTGGGAGAGGTAAGTCTACCATCTCAGCTGCTTTTTGTACCACTTTATGATACGAAGTCACCTCTGGAGGTGGAAGACCTGTTCGGGACAGAGGTTCCCATTCTGGAGATGTGCCCAGACCGCTCGTTTCTCTTAAACCTTCAAAATCTGTGTCAATGAAAAATTGGTTATGATGTTCACCTTATTGGGAAATTTCATCTTCAAGAAGGGAATGTTTGACTTTCAACAACCTTTTTGCTTCTCTCCGGGATATATGGATCGGCAATGCCCCTTGAGGAGGGTCAACGGACGGTGTCAACAATGACATCTGTGGGAAAGGCTGTGGCGCTGGCGGCGTCTATTGCAGTGCCAGTGGAGTCTATTGCGGTGCCGGCGGTTGTGTGAGCGGTGCAGTCAGAGAGGCTCCCTCCGATGAGAGTTGAAGAGCTCTGTGATGCTTCAAAGATATGGAAAAAAGGGAGCTGACAACATCATGGCGACAGGGGCGCTTTATGGCTCCAGTGACATCATGTGAGGCCGTGTGCAGAGCCATTTGATACTGGCGCCCCCTATCGGCGTGGGAAAGCTTTTGAGAAGTTTCTGATCCAAGCTGGCGCAAGGGGATCTTCAAAAGGAATCTGTAGGTAGACTTATCCATCAGAATATACAAATTAATCTGGACCATCTCCTCATGTTTATCAAACTTAAGAACATATTCAACAGCAGTGGAAAATGGTACACACAGCATAGGAAAAGTCGACACTGTGGAGACATTGCTATGGGATCATTCTGCTATCCTAAGACATAAACAGAAAGGTAAGTGTCCCTACCAGCATCCCCTTTTAGCACTGGTGGACTAGTGAGGTGTTGGAGAAAAACAAAGCAAAATGATTCCATCATTATCATTGAATTCTGCTTGGATGGAGGAAGTACAGGGTTAAATCAATCAGTCTGTTTTTGAAATAGACCTTGCAAACTACAGTAGGGATTTTTATTTTTTCATAACAGATTTTATTAATATACTTTCAGCAATCTGATTGTCCGATGGACTACATCATTACTTGCAGATATATACATACAGTATCATATCATATACTTTTAACAATATAACTTTACAACAAGTCAACCCCAATGCATTAGTTTGTGCCGATAGCATATACTGTAACTACATGTGAACCATCATTTAGAAATCTTGTCTCTGTGTATAAATCACTTCTGTGCATCATAAGTCTGAATTTTAGAGTCAACAACATCTGACATCGTTGTCTGCTTTGGTAAGACCAGACCACATTAGTCTGCTCATCTTTGCCAGATTTTAGGATGTTTTTTGTGGGCATCCACGTGCTAAGAATACCGGGATCTCTAGTCCCATATAAAAGTCCATTCCGTTTTTCCAAGCCCTGATAGTAGGAGGTGTTTCCGATTTCCATAACCTAGCAATGTCTCGCTTAGTGATGGTAAGGCCAAGCCAAAGGAGGTGACGTTTATACCTGTTGCCACCAATCGCATCTGTTATCTGAAGTATTGTGAGTCTAGGGGATCTAGGCAATTCCCACCCAAGTATTTCAGTTAAGCATGCCAATACACCGGACCAGAACCTATCTAGAGCTGTGCATGTCCAAACTGTGTGTAATAAAGAGCCCTCATCATTCTGACATCGTAGGCAGATAGGGGAATTAATCAATCCAGCTCTCCATAGTCTATGACGTGTATAATATGCCCTATGAAGGTATTTGCACTGGATGAGTCGTAGGCGGGAGGAAATGGCTGCTCCACTGGGAGATTCCAGGGTCTCGGTCCAATCATCTGTGTCCAGGGGGCCTGTGTCTGTTTGTCAGGCAACTTTAAGTGTCTCGAGTGTGGTGGTGCTGTGAGTAATGAGGGATTGGTATATTTTGGATATTTTATGTTCACCTAGGTCACCCATGAGAAGCTTGCCCTCTAACGGAGAACATTCTGGGAGTGACTCTAGTTTATCAATGTGGGGTGTAATAGTGTGGCGAAGCTGTAAATATTTATAAAACTGGGAATTATGCATGGAGAATTCGTCTTTTAGGGTTTGAAATGATTGGAGGACCGTGCCATGCATGATATTGCCGATTGTAGAGATTCCTATACTATCCCGTCCGCAAAAACCCTGGAGTCCAGCCAGATGGGGTAATAATTGGTTATGAATACACAAAAGTGGGCTGCCCCTTGAATCAATTCCTATGTTTATCTACAGAGTTCTATAGAGATGCACTACCAGTGGGGGCATCTCATAAAACGTTACGGACTGGCCTCACACACCGCCCGGTGTCATGCTTCATCATCGGCTGTCCTCGCCCTCTAAAAACTTGGTTTGATAGAGGGCGGGCATACACCTGGAGACAGGGATGCACTTCTAAATCTAAGTGATGGCCGTGGGGGAGTGATAAGTGATTTAAAAACCATTACATTAGTCCATGTGCTATGCTTTATTCAAATGGTAAATGTATGGTGGTTAAAAACTAAGTGAACGGTGGTATGGGATATTATTCTCCCTTCACCGTATGAAATGCGGTCGACATGTTTCTGCTGAGGTGTCCCCGAAGGGTACGTAGCATTCTTCAGGACCTAAAAAAAGGGGGGGGGGGGGTTATATACCCTATGTGTTCACTTCCTTTTAACTAGTGAAAAATGGAAGGAAAATCCTGTTGCTAGATCAGGGAGGGGTTAAAAAACACTATGTAGGTGGATACTTCCCTCTTGGTATAGTACCACTGAGAGTAACTCTGTAGAGAAAGGAAAAACAAAAACAAAACATACAAACCAAACCGTGTGAGCATGTAAACAAATAGTTTATAAACATCATCCATCCCGCGTCATACCTATAGCGCACGTGGTGGTGTGAAGTGGTCTTTATGAGACACGTGGCAGGTGCAACGTGTACTCACACCGTTAAAAAGTGGTTGTAAACCAACTCTTACCCTGTATTTCTACCCTAAACGCTCCATGGGAGGGCTGAGGTGGAAGGACCTACTTAGACTTTCTGTAGGGAAAAAACACATAAAATCACTACTGGTAGTTAAGGGTTAGTCACCAGTATTCAGAAAGAACCAGGACCAAGGTTCCTAGTTAAAGCAAACATAACAAGGTGAAATCCAGAACTAATGGACCACCTATTCATTCAAGTTCACAACAGCATTCCTTCAGGCATACTCTTACTGTCTAGTTTCAGTGCTTCCAGCCGTTCTTCCCGGAGGCGTCCTCTCTGTCTCCCCGCTGATGGTAAATGGTGAGATTCAGAGGGTTTTTATACTAAAGAGCTGTGACTAATTAGTGAGCTAATCAGTGTTAATTGGGCCCGTTAAGTGAGTTTCCTGTGTCCCTCTACGGGACTGCCTGACCGCCTGGTGGGAAGCGTAACTGTAAATCGCCCCACCCGATTGGTCAAAACATGCCTCCAACACTACCAAGGCCATTAAGATAGTAAACAATGGGCTTGTAAGGTTTGTTTCCTGTGTCCCTCTTGCGTGAGCCTGACCGCCTGGTTGAGGGTGTGTATTCAATGAAGGTTTCGTTCGGCATTGGTCAAAACATGCCTCCAACACTATCAAGGCCATTTTAGATAGTTAAAAATGGGCTTGTGAGGTTTGTTTCCTGTGTCCCTCTTGCGTGAGCCTGACCGCCTGGTAGAGGGTGTGTATTCAAAAAGGTTACGTTCGGCATTGGTCAAACGGCGCCGATACCGATGTTATGGTCCTTCCCCTTCCTGCGGGAAAACAAATGCAGTTACGAGGTCATTAGCTCCCATGTTTGTGAGGACGCCCATGTTCATTACCGGGTCTGATCAGTCTCCCGGTATTTGAGCATGCGCTGAAGTAGTGGGAAACCCGCTACCGCGCATGCGCCTAGGTGTATTCCGTGAGACGCTTGCCCTCCTATGGCTCCTATGCTTGCGCACTGATAACTACCAGCGTGGATTACAGCAGGGACCGCTCGAGATCCCCGTAAAGTGAGGGGATACCCCAAGAGTTCTAAACACTGTGAGAAAAATAAAGCAACATTACTCTGTTCATAATGGGATTACGGGCCAATGGTACCTCACTTGTTATATGGGTGAAGTACACACTAATGATAGTCAGTGGTGGTAATTGCTACAGCTGGTATCTATGTTTGATAACATGGGTTTACACAAACCAATGTGTTCCCCATGCCAGCTTGATCTGTTTGAATTTGCGAGCATAACAATGGGCCCACTCTTAGTGAACTACTTAAAATAAAGTAGACCAGAAGGGTAGCAGTAGAGAATAGTCCCTACTCTATTAGGCCAGCTTTCTTGGAGTTGGTTGTTGACTAAAGAAGGTGTGCATGGTCAATTCTATACATTTTCTATTTCGCAAGTTGCAGCCATGGTATCTCATCATTTAAGCTTTTATCATCGCTGCGAAGCCTGTATACCCAGCGCTGTTCTCGGATATGGAGTTGTCTAGAGATATCAGTCTTTTGTTTATTCATAACCTCAAGCGCCACCCATCTGAGGTCCAGGTCATTGTGGCCTTTCTCCGTGAAATATTTCGTCAGTTTGGTGTTGGTCTTCCTGCACCTAATCGTACTCCGGTGTTCGCTGATCCGCGTCTTCACCTTCCTGGTGGTCATCCCGACATACTTCAGGTTACATGGACAGGATAGGAGGTACACCACACCTTCTGTATTGCAGTTGCTGAAATGTTTTAGCTTCCAGGGTCTCTCTGTACCTATGTCGACTTCTTTTGTTGTGGTGGTCAGCCGGCAGCACACACAGTTTCCGCATGGGTAGTGGCCTGTTGGTCTCGGTTGGCTCCACAGAGACTTCTGATTCTCAATTTGATCATTGGGAGTTTTGGAGTGTACCAAGGTGTCCCTCAAGTTCCTACTCCGTTTGTATGCGAATAGTGGGGGTTCCCACTTCTTGTTCCCGCTGTTTAAGATGGCCCATTTTTTCTTTATAATGTTCTGGATTCTGTTCGACACGGGCGTGTATGTTGTAACGCAGACCAGGCGGTCTTTCTTTTCTTTATGTGTTGTCTCCAAAAGGGCATCCCGGTTATTATTCCTCGCCCTTTTCCTTGCCCGTTTAACCATCTTCTTGGGGTAATGTCTCTCCAGGAGTTTTGTCTCTAGTTGTTCTGCCTGTATCTGGAATGTATCTATCTCAGAACAGTTCCTTCGAATCCTCAGGAATTGGCCTACAGGAAGGTTCTCACGGAGGGCCCTCGGGTGGTAGCTGTCATACATTAATAAACTGTTCTTGTCTGTTGGTTTAGTGTGGACTTTTGTGGATATTCCTTCTGATGTTAAGGTTATATCCAGATCCAAGAAAACAGCCTGATTTTTGTCGATGGTATGTGTGAACCTGAGGTGGGGGTCAAGGCCGTTGACCCACTCCACGAAGCGTGTTGCCTCATCCTTGGTACCTCGCCAGATGACAAAAATGTCATCTATGAACCGTAACCATGTCTTCATCCGAGGTGTGAAGGGGTTCGAGGGGTTAAAGATGTGGTCCTCCTCAAAGCGGTGTACGTACAGACACGCCATGCTCGGCGCGAAGGTGCTGCCCATGGATGTGCCGCCCACTTGATGGTACAGGGTGTCCTCAAACTCGAAGAAATTCTCCGTAAGTGCTAGTTCCGCACACTCCATGATGAAATGCGTGGGTGTCACATATGACCAATCCTGGTCCAGTAGAATCTGTTCCACCACCTCCAGAGTACGCCTCTGGGGGATGCTTGTATAGAGCGCTTCAATGTCCATGGTTATGAACATGTCTTCGCTTGCATCTATGTCCAGGTCTCGAAGATGGCAAAGTACATCTTTGATGTCTCTAAGGTAGGATCGAGATTTCTGTATAATCGGCTTCAAGAACCAGTCGCAGAACTGGGAAAGTGGTTCCAGAGCTGACCCAATACCCGACACTATCGGTCTGCCCGGTGGGGGTGTTTTGTTTTTGTGAATTTTAGGAAGGGTATAGAACCTAGGAGTCCTTGGTTCCAAATTCACTAAAAACTCAGCCTCATGCTTGGTAATCCAGTCCTGGGTTTCTGCTTCGTTGACCATGTTCTTGATACTGGTCATGATGCGGGGTGTTGGATCTTCCTGGTGTACCTCATAGCTCGAGGTGTCGGATAGCAGGCGTAAGCATTCCTCTTAGTACATAGTAAAGTCCATCAGGACTATGGCACCCCCTTATCTGCCGGTTTGATGATTATGTCATGGTTGTTCTTCAATTGCTCCAGAGCCGTTCTCTCTCCTTTGGTCATATTCTGGAATCCCCTCATATTGTTGAAGTCGATTCTTTCCACTTCTGTGAGGACCGCTTGTTCAAATGCCAGGACATTGCAGGATATGTTCTGGTTCGGGGAGAGAAAGTGGACTTCTTCCGTAGTCCAGTGCTGGTCCGGTCACTGTCCAGTGTTTCGTTTTCGCCAAAATAATCTTTCAGCTTGATCTTTCTGAAGAACTGAGCTAATTCAGTGTTGAGGAAGAAAGGGTCGTTATTTGGGGTGGGGACAAAACCCAAGCCTTTCGCTAGAACCGCTTCTTCTATGCTGAGGCTATGCGTACTCAGGTTTACAACATTGGTTATTCCCTGGTCGTTGTTATTGTTGAGCCTCTGCCCCTGCTCAGTGTCACTGCGCCGCTGGTTGACGCTTCGTCTTCCCATTGGATCCTCGTTGTCCTCCTCGGTTTCTGTCTGCCTCTTCCTCTGCCTCGGCCTCGGAATAAAAAAGGCTGCTGTCCTTGGTGGGGCCCGAACCCTGGGGGTAAAATTGCTGTGGCCAGAAGCCGAATGGCTGCATCGGTGGCGCAAACATTGGTAAGTTAGGGTTCCGGTATCTCCGTGTCTGCTGCCCTCCTGTGCTCTCATCGCTGCTGCTGTCGCTTCTCTCTTCCCCTGAGCTGTAAGTCCAGTTTTGAGGTGTAGGTCTGAAGCGTGGCTGACGTCTAGGTGCAGGTGTTTGTTGGGGTTTGTCATAGTATTCGTCCGTTGTGTAGGGGTACACCGTCTCCCGCTTGAACTTCTGGACATCCTTCTGTAGTTTGGTTATTTTAGATTGGGTAAGATATTCCCTGTATGCTGACTGGTCACCGTTTATCTCTTCAAGCATTTTTTTGAAGACGGTAATGTGAACTGATGTTTTCAATTTACTCTCACTCTGCTGTATCTCAACTAGCAGAGCATCTGCTAGTTGTCTGGCTGTGCTGATGATCAACACCAGCCAGTCCTTGGTGCATTTCCATGCTATGCTCGACCAATTAATCCTAAATTCCTTGTTATTTAGGAACAGCCGGGTACATTTGTGACCACGAGTCCCCGTGGTGCCGTGTTCTTTCTCAAATATTCAGTCATAAATGCTCCATGTAGAGCCGTGCGGATTTGTTCTTTCTTCTTTGCTGATAAAGCCTCCCATTCATCTGAGTTCTTGATAGTTTGTGAGACTACCGCCTCCGCCAGAATTGATAGGGTCCTCAGTATGTCTGCATATGTGCTTTCATCGAAAGCCAGTTCAGTCTCCATGGTCGAAATATCAGGGTGATTAGACCGGGTGAGATGTTGTCTTAGCCCACCTGTTTTAGCGTAATTTGCGAGGGTCGGTAAAGGCTTAACCTGACCCTCTGGTCCTTTGTGACCACGTGTGGAGCCCCAGTACGTTCCCACAGCTCAAAAGCTGCACAACAGTCCACACACACTAACCCCAGCAATGTTGCTGAGGGTGGGAACCAGAGGCACGGGGCCAAAGGGCGAGCCAGCCTCCACTATCTCATGAATACACAAAAGTGGGCTGCCCCTTGAATCAATTCCTATGTTTATCTACAGAGTTCTATAGAGATGCACTACCAGTGGGGGCATCTCATAAAAAGTTACGGACTGGCCTCACACACCGCCCGGTGACATGCTTCATCATCGGCTGTCCTCGCCCTCTAAAAACTTGGTTTGATAGAGGGCGGGCATCACCTGGAGACAGGGATGCACTTCTAAATCTAAGTGATAGCCGTGGGGGAGTGATAAGTGATTTAAAAACCATTACATTAGTCCATGTGCTATGCTTTATTCAAATGGTAAATGTATGGTGGTTAAAAACTAAGTGAACGGTGGTATGGGATATTATTCTCCCTTCACCGTATGAAATGCGGTCGACATGTTTCTGCTGAGGTGTCCCCGAAGGGTACGTAGCATTCTTCAGGACCTAAAAAAGGGGGGGGAAGGGGGGTTATATACCCTATGTGTTCACTTCCTTTTAACTAGTGAAAAATGGAAGGAAAATCCTGTCGCTAGATCTGGGGAGGGGTTAAAAAAACACTATGTAGGTGGATACTTCCCTCTTGGTATAGTACCACTGAGAGTAACTCTGTAGAGAAAGGAAAAACAAAAACAAAACATACAAACCAAACCGTGTGAGTATGTAAACAAATAGTTTATAAACATCATCCATCCCGCGTCATACCTATAGCGCGCGTGGTGGTGTGAAGTGGTCTTTATGAGACACGTGGCAGGTGCAACGTGTACTCACACCGTTAAAAAGTGGTTGTAAACCAACTCTTACCCTGTATTTCTACCCTAAACGCTCCATGGGAGGGCTGAGGTGGAAGGACCTACTTAGACTTTCTGTAGGGAAAAAACACATAAAATCACTACTGGTAGTTAAGGGTTAGTCACCAGTATTCAGAAAGAACCAGGACCAAGGTTCCTAGTTAAAGCAAACATAACAAGGTGAAATCCAGAACTAATGGACCACCTATTCATTCAAGTTCACAACAGCATTCCTTCAGGCATACTCTTACTGTCTAGTTTCAGTGCTTCCAGCCGTTCTTCCCGGAGGCGTCCTCTCTGTCTCCCCGCTGATGGTAAATGGTGAGATTCAGAGGGTTTTTATACTAAAGAGCTGTGACTAATTAGTGAGCTAATCAGTGTTAATTGGGCCCGTTAAGTGAGTTTCCTGTGTCCCTCTACGGGACTGCCTGACCGCCTGGTGGGAGGCGTAACTGTAAATCGCCCCACCCGATTGGTCAAAACATGCCTCCAACACTACCAAGGCCATTAAGATAGTAAACAATGGGCTTGTGAGGTTTGTTTCCTGTGTCCCTCTTGCGTGAGCCTGACCGCCTGGTAGAGGGTGTGTATTCAAAAAGGTTACGTTCGGCATTGGTCAAACGGCGCCGATACCGATGTTATGGTCCTTCCCCTTCCTGCGGGAAAACAAATGCAGTTACGAGGTCATTAGCTCCCATGTTTGTGAGGACGCCCATGTTCATTACCGGGTCTGATCAGTCTCCCAGTATTTGAGCATGCGCTGAAGTAGTGGGAAACCCGCTACCGCGCATGCGCCTAGGTGTATTCCGTGAGACGCTTGCCCTGCTATGGCTCCTATGCTTGCGCACCCTCTACCAGGCGGTCAGGCTCACGCAAGAGGGACACAGGAAACAAACCTCACAAGCCCATTTTTAACTATCTAAAATGGCCTTGATAGTGTTGGAGGCATGTTTTGACCAATGCCGAACGAAACCTTCATTGAATACACACCCTCAACCAGGCGGTCAGGCTCACGCAAGAGGGACACAGGAAACAAACCTCACAAGCCCATTGTTTACTATCTTAATGGCCTTGGTAGTGTTGGAGGCATGTTTTGACCAATCGGGTGGGGCGATTTACAGTTACGCCTCCCACCAGGCGGTCAGGCTGTCCCGTAGAGGGACACAGGAAACTCACTTAACGGGCCCAATTAACACTGATTAGCTCACTAATTAGTCACAGCTCTTTAGTATAAAAACCCTCTGAATCTCACCATTTACCATCAGCGGGGAGACAGAGAGGACGCCTCCGGGAAGAAAGGCTGGAAGCACTGAAACTAGACAGTAAGAGTATGCCTGAAGGAATGCTGTTGTGAACTTGAATGAATAGGTGGTCCATTAGTTCTGGATTTCACCTGGTTATGTTTGCTTTAACTAGGAACCTTGGTCCTGGTTCTTTCTGAATACTGGTGACTAACCCTTAACTACCAGTAGTGATTTTATGTGTTTTTTCCCTACAGAAAGTCTAAGTAGGTCCTTCCACCTCAGCCCTCCCATGGAGCGTTTAGGGTAGAAATACAGGGTAAGAGTTGCTTTACAACCACTTTTTAACGGTGTGAGTACACGTTGCACCTGCCACGTGTCTCATAAAGACCACTTCACACCACCACACGCGCTATAGGTATGACGCGGGATGGATGATGTTTATAAACTATTTGTTTACATACTCACACGGTTTGGTTTGTATGTTTTGTTTTTGTTTTTCCTTTCTCTACAGAGTTACTCTCAGTGGTACTATACCAAGAGGGAAGTATCCACCTACATAGTGTTTTTTAACCCCTCCCTGATCTAGCGACAGGATTTTCCTTCCATTTTTCACTAGTTAAAAGGAAGTGAACACATAGGGTATATAACCCCACCTTTCCCCCCCCTTTTTTTAGGTCCTGAAGAATGCTACGTACCCTTCGGGGACACCTCAGCAGAAACATGTCGACCGCATTTCATACGGTGAAGGGAGAATAATATCCCATACCACTGTTCACTTAGTTTTTAACCACCATACATTTACCATTTGAATAAAGCATAGCACATGGACTAATGTAATGGTTTTTAAATCACTTATCACTCCCCCACGGCCATCACTTAGATTTAGAAGTGCATCCCTGTCTCCAGGTGTATGCCCGCCCTCTATCAAACCAAGTTTTTAGAGGGCGAGGACAGCCGATGATGAAGCATGACACCGGGCGGTGTGTGAGGCCAGTCCGTAACTTTTTATGAGATGCCCCCACTGGTAGTGCATCTCTATAGAACTCTGTAGATAAACATAGGAATTGATTCAAGGGGCAGCCCACTTTTGTGTATTCATGAGATAGTGGAGGCTGGCTCGCCCTTTGGCCCCGTGCCTCTGGTTCCCACCCTCAGCAACATTGCTGGGGTTAGTGTGTGTGGACTGTAATAATTGGTTATGCCATAGTGGTGTTTCGCGGGTGATACGACCCCACCACCCCATTCTTCGAAGAGACTGTTGCCAGAAAAGGATTACTGCTCTGGTGGCAGGTAGCAAGGAGTGGAGATTCAATCTACTATATAGATGGGATGTAAGGGTCGGGTCGTTTATTATCCAGGGTTCTACTGCATATGCTGGATCGTCACTGGGCCCATAGCGCCAATCATTAATCACCTGAAGGTGCGATGCCGCATAATAGGCCTGCATATCTGCGGCTGCGATACCACCACATTACGTTGACTGAAAACAGGTGCGAAGCGCAACCCGGGATGCACACCCCCCCCCCATAGGAATTGCCCCAGCATGGCATTGATATGTTTGAACCAGGAGGATGGGATTGGATGCGGATGGTTCTGTAGGTGGTAAAGTAATTGTGGGAGGGATACCATCATGAAAATTGCAGATCTCCCGTATAGAGATAAAGGCAGTCCCGCCCAAAGCCGAGTGTTCGTTCGCACCTTTTTGGTGACTGCGCCCAGATTCCGATCCCATGAGGTTTGGGGGTTCTCAGACAAGAACATTCCTAAGTACAGCAGCCCGTCTGTTGCCAGTTTAAGATTCTCAGACCAGTTATTACGCCCCAAGGTGCCCCGTAGGGGCCAGATAGTGGACTTCCGGGGGTTCAGGTATAGGCCTGATGTTTCCCCGAAGATCTGCATAACCTGTAGTATTCTAGGGCCCGTTGTATATGGATCTGTGAGAAAGAATAGTATATCATCTGCGAATAGTGCTATACGGTCTGATGTATCCACTGTCCATTCAAAACCACGAATCAACGCATCTTTCCAGACCCATATGGCCAGTGGCTCAATGGCCAACGCAAAGAGGAGAGGGGACAGAGGACATCCCTGCCACGTTCCACGTCCAACTGGGAAAGGGTCTGAGACGCAATTCGCGACTCAAACCGTAGCGGTCAGGTCGGTATACAGTAGCATGATATATGCTATGAACTGTGGGCCTAAATTATATCATGGTAAGAGTGCAAATAAATAGGTCCAACTAATAGACTCAAAGGCTTTGTCCATATCCGCCAGTAATAGAGCTGCTGGTCTATCTAGGCTATCTACCTCTGCAAACACGTTGTGAGCTCTTCGAATGTTATGGCGGGTAGAGCGATGAGGCATAAATCCCGCTTGATCTAGGTGGACAATGCCTGACATGTGTGGTAGCAGTCTATTTGCTAGAATTTTGGCGAGGATTTTCGCTTCAGTATTTAAGAGAGAGATCGGGCGGTAGGAGGAGTGTTGTTAGGGTGGTCTACCTGGCTTGGGAAATACCACTATTTCTGCGTGCCGCCAGTCTGATGGTAGCCGTGCCGTCTCAGTTGTCTCTGGAATTATGTTGAGGAGATGAGGGCCTGACGCTTTGTAAAACTCACTGGGATAGCCATTGGGGCCGGGGGCCCGTCCCGTCCGTAACTCGGACACAGCTGTCATTACTTCTTCAAGTGTGATGGGTGTGTCTAAGGATTTCCGGGCATCCTCTTGCATAGTACGCAGTGGTATATCATCCAGGAAACTCTCAATCAATGAGATGTGTATGACTTCTCTAGGGCTGTAGAGTTCCCCATAAAAGTGTGCGAAGCTACTAGCGATCTCTGCTGGGTCTGTAAGGGTCGCCCCTTGTGTATCCCAAATAGGAGGCAGAGGTGTGGGCATCGTGGTCTGCCTACATAATCGATAAAGTAACTTGCTAGATTTATTACCCCACTGATATATTCTACTCTGGGATGCCAACCAGGCACGTCTGGCCTCATCCATTAGTTCACTCTGATATTTTTGTTGGGTGACCCGTAGGTTCCTACAAACTGTGTGGGCTTCACCAATTTGACTACGTCTTTCTAGAATCATTATTTGGGTTTCTAAATATGTGAGTTTATGTATCCGGAGCTTCCGCTCCGCTGCGGTGTAGCAAATGTCTACCCCACATATTGTGGGTTTCATGGCTTCCCACAGTGTCTCCGGAGAGGAGACGGAGTCAACATTAAGGGCAAAATATTCTACTACAGCTTTATGCATATGATCCCTATATTTCTGATTTTGCATGTGCCATGGGGAGAGTCCATCTAAATGGGCATCGATGTGGGCCGATTGAGAGTGTTATCGTGATTGGGGAGTGGTCAGATAGCCCACGGTGCAGAATTGAAGCCTCAGCTATTCTCTGAAGATAGTTCTCTGGAATGAATAAATAGTCGAGCCGAGAGAAGGTGTGTTGTACGGAGGAGTTGTATGTATAGCCTGTGTCGTGTGGGTGGAGCATTCTCCATGTATCGACCTAACCCAACATGTTTACAAGGGAAAGTAGCTTCGACTCCCTGGGCCTCTCTGTGGGCCCAGGGGGCCACCCCCTATCGGTGGAGACATGCAGTACGTTGTTGCAGTCACCGCCCATAATTGCAAGGCATTCCGGAAGGAGCCCCCATACGTCCATTAGGCAATCAATGAAGGTTTGAGATAGTGGAGGGGGGGACATAGACGCTACCATTACTATTTGCTCTCCGTAGACAGTCCCTTGGACGATAACGTATCTCCCATGTTTATCAGTCCAATGGCGTGTGTATGTGAATGGAACTCAATGATGTATCAGAAGGGCCACCCCCCTGGAGCCCCGCACAAATCCCGCATGGAACACTTGGTCAAAGCCATATTGGGCTAGACAGGGTGTCTTAGTGCCCATAAGGTGCATCTCTTGCAACAGTACTATATCAGCTCTAGACCGCTTTGCTTGGTGGAGTATCGCACCTCGCTTAATTTTATCAAGCAGGCCCCTTACACTCCAACTCATGATATGCAGTTGACCCTGTGAGGCCTCAGTGGTTTGAGATGGTGTTGACATGTAATAAACAGTTAGATGGATGAAGTCGCACAGTAAGGTTTCTATCTGGTGTTACAGTGTCTAAGCATTGGGTAAAAACAATAAACAATCCAACCCGCAACCCATCTCTCCCCACCCCCCTCCCCAATACCTCAGAGAAATTGAAGCATCTGTCGCAGATGGAACATCATATTGACCCCAATGGGGGTTTGACGGTGTATTCCTCCAATGGATCCCCGAACACCCAAAGGCCATAGTGGCAACTTTTAAAAGAGAGGGAGCAGGTTCTGGTGTTCCAGCCCTCAAGCAGCTAACAGTATGCTGCATTAATCACAGTAAATACACTTCAGTACAGTTCCCATTGGTCCAGATTTAGGTAAATGTATGCTGTGTTGGGGCATCTGCTGCTGGCATGTTTCCCTGTTTGTCGTCTTGTATCTTAGATCGCCATGTAGACCTGGAGCGGTGTCGTTGTTTACCCTTTTGCTGTGTTCGCCGGTGATGTGATTCACTGGATGACGAATCTGAATCATGACGAGGAGGGGTGTGAGGTTTGGTTCGTATCTGTTCATCTGTCCAGCTAAAAACAGCTTCTGGTGTATCAAAGAACAGAGTACGTGAATTATATATGACTCGCAAGCAGGGAATTAGAGCGAGTATACAATTTTGAGCTCTCGCAGTCGCTGCTGCAGGGCCATTCTCGTGTAGTCTGGGAATATCATGATTCTATGAGAGTCATAGAAGAGGTCCCCCTTTATCCTGGCGTGTTTAAGGACTGAGTCACGATCATGGTAGTTTAGAATGCACGTATTTATGGGCCGCGGTCGTGCCCCCGGAGGTGGTCGCTGCAGCAGGGCCCTGTGCGATCGGGTTCCACAATGAAGCAGGTGGAAAGGGCATCTCCTGGCATCCATGAGGCCAGCCATCCCAATATAAACTTTTCAGTGTCCTTGCCTTCGTAATTTTCAGGGAAGCCCACCAGGCGAAAGTTGTTTCTGCGGGCCCGCCCCTCCGCATCTTCCACTCGCGTTGCAAGGCCTTTGGTGAGTTTCTCCAAGGAGGAGACCTTAGTCTGCAGTACAGAGACGGCATCTTCTACTCATGAGACCCTAGTCTCTGACTCCGTGAGGCGCTCAACAGCCCCCCTAAGGTCTTGGCGCAACAGCGACACCTCCGAGCCAATCTGGGTCTCCAGTGCCACTCTTGTCTGAGTAATTGCTGCTAATAGCATGGCATTGTCTGGCGGAGCACCGGAACTCCCTTCGGAGTCGGCAGATTTGACCCCCGCCCCGGTGAACTTGTCCATGGTACTCTGATTGGCGGCCCCTCCAGACGTTTTGTCCTTAGTCATGGTGAGGAGATAGGGCAAAGCGCCCCTGGGTGCGTTGATTATTCTGCCATGTTTTATAAGGTATGGGTTTTTAGGCAGGAGGTACAATCGGTGACGGGCCGAGGGCGACCCCCCGCGCCACAAGCCGCACCCGACACTAGTCCGGCCACTTCTGTGAGCCTAGGGTAGCGCCCCCACCCCTTATTGGGTGACCCCCACCACTGCAGCATCGGCCCTGAATAACGGTGTCCCAGCGGGGGAGCACTGATGACAGTCCGATTGTTACCGGGCCAGGAGAGAGTCCACCATATGATGCTGCACCTCTCGCTTCCACGTGGGTGCCCCCAACCAGAGCCTGCACATAAAGTTTCCACATTGTGGGCCCATCGCACGTTGCTTTAATTCGATGCAGCCATGTCCCAGCTCTCAGCAATGTAAGCCGGTCCCTCTCATTCGATCGGGCCATGAGGCGGGCTCTGGCACCAGGCAATCCACACCAGAGTTCGGGGGCCACACACGACGTCACACATGATGCAACAGCTCCTCACGGGCCCACTGGCTTCTCCCGGGCTGATCGTAGCAGACCCTGATAACACGGTTGAGGTCCCTCCGAGGCCGCAGGAAAGGACCCGAGGTTCACAGTCGGCCCAGCCCGGTGCCCATCAGTGTGCCTGGATCAGCGTAGATCTCCAGCCGGCAGGGCTCACCCACCAATCCGCCCAAGGGCCGACCGCAGCAGCCCCCGACGACACAGCCGCAGCCCCCCAGGGGGCCAGAATCCACCCGGGGCCCACAGTCGGCCCCGTCTAGTGCAGGGGTGCCCGGCAGAGTAACACAGTAGGACAGGTCCCCAGCCGGCAGAGCCCACTCACATGTGGCTCCAGGCCCCGCCGCAGCCTGGCGTCTCGATTAGTCCTAGGCTCTCCTGCGCGGCCACCGCTGTTGCTCCTCCGCGAGGCTTCTCCCGTCCTCCAATCGACGGCCGCGACCAGTCCGGGGTTTACAGGCTCCCGGCTCGGCTACCACCACTCCTCGGCCTGAATATCACTTGCGGCCCTGCCGAGCCGCGGGCCGCAGCTGTCGTCCCCCAGTGTGAGTATGCCTTGCGGCTCCACTCAGGCTGCGAATCGCCGCCTCAAACACAGAGCCAGGCCCCCAACCGCAGCAATCAAGTCCCACGGAGATACAATGTCTGCACCTTCGTGTCTGCCACCTCTGTGGGACTGACGCACTATATGGAGGCAAATGATTTGTTACATGAGACCCAATTAGGGTTTCATCCTCAGTATAGCTCCGAATCCGCACTTCTGCCCGACTCAGAATTTGAGAGACTGTAGGAAAGTAGGATCTGCTTCTTATGGTTACCCCCACTTTTTGCTTGATGTGATGCTGTTTTTGACTAGTCTGACTGGGATCCTGCTAATCAGGACCCCAGTCTATCTGCTTTCCCCCTACATTGGTAAGTTCAGTACTTGGGTACATCCCAGATTGGATACTGGAGTACTTTTGTCAGTCCCTAGTATATGGTACCCATGTACCCAGGGCATAGGTACCCCAGAGGTCTCCCATGGGCTGAAGCATGTATTATGCCACCCATGAGAGAACATTCAAATTGGAACTACAGGCCTGCCATTGCAGCCTGTGTAGGTTGGTGCATGCACCACTTACTAAAGATGTAGGTTTACTATATCTAAGGGTCACTGCACTTAAAACCTATGTCACCCCTATAGCAGGCCTTTGCAATCCTGAAGGCAAAGTGCTTGGTTCTAAGAGAGAGGGTGCCCCTGCATGAGCAGTACACCCCTGCAGCCTACGGAGTCCATTCTCCCGGGTTGTCAGTGCACCAGCCATATACTATATAGAGGGGCACTGCGTAATTGCACGATGACTATCTCGAAAACTTCTGCAACGAATCCTATCATGTTTGGTATCAAACATGTTGGAATCATACCCCCACACCATAAACGATGTGGGTGGTATGATTCCAAGCACTGGAAGAGCCCTCCGTTAGGCTCTCAGTGTTCCCAGTACCGGCCTTCTAGTCCCATACAGCACAAATGGTTGCTGCCGACCAGAGACACATTTCTGCCCTCCTGCTGCTGAGCCAAGCTTGAGCAGAGAAAGGTAGAACAATAGGCATCCTGTCACAGGGAGGTGTGACCACCTCCCAGACAGGATTTAGTGTATTAGGGCTGGGTGGGTGCGCTTGCCAGCGCCAGAAAGTCTGCATGAGGGGCACATTTGGTGTCCCTGTGCATAGTCCAGTTCAAACCAGTCCTGGGAGCCGTTGGCTCCCGCTCTAGCGCGAAACTGGACAAAGGACATGGGAGTAAACTCCCACATGTCCAGACCCTCCCCTGGAAGGGTCCCCTGAATCTTCCCAACCCTTTCCCTAGGGTACTTAAGGGCTTACCTGGGTGTAGGTCTTTGGATTTGCATTGGGATAAGATTCAGATCAGACACCATTGCACGTCTACCGTCTGGGCACTCTGGACTTCGTTTGGGCCTGACTTTGTCTCCCTTCCAGTCTTCTGCATCGTCTGGGCCTGTGCATCATACAGGAACCTTCCAAGGCCTGTGAAGCATCAAGGACAACCGAAGTAATCTCCTTTGGAGTGAAGGAGTCACTCCCCTGTATTCGCAGACACCACAACTAAGTCGACCGGTCTGCAGATCTTGAGCTCCTCCGGACTCCGTGGGCTCTACAATCCAGGTGGTGGTTTTCTACAGCTCCCGAGGCCTGCTCTAACCTCTCACCAAGTTGGAGGCCAGCAGTCCTCGTGGGGGTTGCAATAACTGAACCCCTGGGTACCGCGTCCCCTTTGCAGTTGCAAAGGCTTGTTGTCATCTTTGCAAGAAGATCTTTGGGCTCCAAGTAGCCCCAACCTCGAGCACCTCCAGTGACCAGAATCTTCAGCCACATCGCATCGCGTGCATCGTGGCCTGCCTCTTTTGGTGAGCTGCTTGAGGTCCTCTTGCGACTCCAGTGCCTCCGCCCTGTGGGTCCACTTGAGGGTCACATTTGTTTCCTTTGGGCTTCCTTGATTGCTCGGGGCCTGCCCTGACTCCCCTGCTCTTGGTGAGTCTCCTGGACCTTGCTGGTCCCGACTTTGTACCTTTTTGACTTCCTGCGTGGGTTGAATTTGCCAAGGCTTGTTGGTGCTCCCGCCGGACACCGACCCCTCAGCAATCGACATCCTTTGTGGGACAGCTCGTATCTGGCTCTTGGTCATCCTCAGCGTCGCCTGGTCCCCACAGCTGCAGAGTCAAGGTCATCAACATCATCCCTGAAGCACCCGACATCGGAGGGCATTCGTCTTCCAAGTCTCCTGGTCACCCCTGAGTGACATAGACTCTGTCCCCTCTGCTTTCAGGTACTCCTCCTCAAGAATCCACATTTGGATTCCTCCGGACACGTTCTCCTCTTCCTGCAGCTGCACTTTTATGAAGTCCTCCATTGGTTTCGACTGCGGTTTCCGACGCTACTTCACACCTATGCACCCGGCTTCCCTGGGATAGGTAACTTGGGTACCACTGTATCCACGGGTGGGGTGGCTCTCCAACCTTCTGTCTTCCACTGGGTTTCTTCGGGGTCCCCTGGGAAGGGTCCCCAATCTTTAAAAATCCAACCGCGACTCGTACATAGACTTGTACGGAGCATGCGGTCATGTTCACACACTGCACGCGCTCTCCGTGGGGTCCCTATCTACTTACCTTGGGTGGTTCTGAGGGTCCCCAGCAATTCTACGTCCTCTTGACATCGTCCTGACTCGAGTCGTGGTTCTTATACCACTTTCTTAGTATATGGTTTGGACCCCCCCTGGGGCCCACTGTGTATTAGGGCTATTTACTGTGATTTCTTTGCTAAAGTATTGTGTGCTTTGTGTCTATCTCCGTGTGGGAGATACTGTAACGTACTAGATAGTGTTATATAATAAATACATATTTTTATAAATACTTGGTGTGGTTCTTTTTCATTTAATCTATACTACAAGATTGCATTCTAGTAAAACAGGCTGCTTTACACTCCTTCAAGACTAAGCCTGAAGGCTGCTCTCCACAGCTACCACTTGGATAGCTTTCTAAGGTTGTCTAAGACCTCTTAAATCACCATAAGGGTTGTCTGGACTGGTACAAGGTGCTCACTTACGTTAGTGGACATCATGTACCAGGCCAGCTTCTCACAGAGACTCACTGCGGTTGAAGGCAAAACTGCAGCCCTGATTGTGCTGGATCTAAGTACAGCCTTCGATACTGTGTCCCACGCCATTTTAATAAAATGGCTGCATTGCAGGCCTACCCTTAAAGTGGCTAACTTGTTTTCTCCAGAACCGCATCCATCAGGTGATCCAACAGTCATGTTCCTCGGAGGTTGTTACTCTGCAACAAGGGGTCCCGCAAGGCTCTGGGCTCTACACTCTTTAATTTATATATGCGTCCCCTCGCTGGTGTGGTTGAGCGTCATGGCGTGAAAATGGTGTCCTATGCCGATGACACTCAAGTTATCATCTCCTTGTCACAGGATGATGGAACCTCCGCGGCAGGGTTCGAACTTGCTTGGTTAGCCTAGCAGAATGGATGGATCAGAGCTGCCTTATATTAAATGCAGCAAAAACTGAAGTTCTCATTGTACGGAAACAGCCATCCATCTGGTCCACAGTATGGTGGCTGGATGCTCTGGGACCACTACCATCTCCAAAACCAAAAATATAAAACCTTTGAATCTGATTTGACCCCAATCTCACCTTTGACAACCAGATATCCAAACTTGCAGGTGAATGTTTTAGTATCTTGAAAATCCTATACAAGATCATAGGTCTGCTTCCAGAAGCGGCCAGGAAAACTGTAGTCCAAGTACTCCTAGTTTCCAAACTTGATTATTGTAACATACTATACTTAGGTGCCACCCAAGGCAGACTCAAAAGGCTCCAAAGAGTACAAAACGCAGCAGCTCGACTAACACTAAACATCCCTAGATGCTCCTCTCTGGGCCCAGCACTCATTAAACTGCACTGGCCCCCAATGAATAAGAGTATCTTTCAAAGCCCTGTGTTTCTGCCATAGAATTCTAAACAATCGTGGCCTTTGTTATCAGCAGACACTCATCAAGCCCTACAAACCCTGCAGGTGCCTCAGATCCACTGAAGGGAGGTTAGCAGCTGTGCCAAGGGTAAAAAGAGCTCGGATGGGCGGCTGCTCTTTAAGTCTCTTGGCCCCTAAACTGTGGAACTCTCTTCCTCTTGACCCGAGGCTAGAAAGCTCAGACCAAACCTTTCAGAAAAAGACGTAAAGCCTGACCCTTCAAAGCTTGAATATTTTCTCCCTTTTTGGTCCCCAGCACGGGGACACTCCATTATTGGAGTAACCAGGCGCTTTACAAATTCCATAACATAACGCCAATATCTCTAACTCTTGCACATGCGAGACCTATTGGCATTGTCAATGCTTGCTACATAATGAATACAGGCGTTTGCTGGATTCCTTTACCCAATTCATGTGTTTACTGTCTAATTTTAACAGTAAAACATCTCAAATACCTTCAAGGAACCAAATAACATACCAGACCCATATTTAAAACCTTTATTGTTAAACAATAATTGAAATTCTCCGAAAAAGATAAGCAACGCCCCTTCCAAATCGATTTCCTGAGTGAGCTGGAGTTTAGTAATTGATCCAGCTATTTATCACACAGCCCAAATTTCTCAACTAAATTATATATTTAAAAAAAATGTAAAGCTATCTCATCAGGAAGATGTGTATTAGGTATTTTTGTTTCATGTTGTGCAAACACTAATTCTTGGTGAATTGATATCTATGTGGAGCTAATTCTTTTGTTGTGATTTATAACTTTGTATTTGGGTGACCCTCGTACAGTAACAATAAAAAATTGTTTATAAATAAATTATTCATGTGCAGCAATCAAGGAATGGGGCTTCAGTTGGTAACCCCCTACTTATTTCTTTTCACAGCAGACCCCATAACGAGCCTTCCTCAGCTCTAAGACACAAATCATATTTGAGATAAAGGCCTTCAGTAATCAATGATAGTTTTACTTGCCCTGCCTTTAATAACAATTGGTTATAGGGTACCTAGTTGCCCAAATGGAATACAGTATGGAGGTAGTTAATTTGGCATGTATTCAAATAGATGGTTAGTAGAAGATATCCACTCCAGTTCTCGGTATCCGTGAACAGTGGTGTAGCTAGGCCTTATGCCGCCCGTGGCGGCCCCTGCATTTGCTGCCCGCGGTGGCTAAATGTAAAAGCGGAGGGGGGGGTTGCTGCCGATTCCTGCTTTTGTCGTCCCGCAACGGCCGCAGGTAAGAGCGGGGGGGGGGAGGCCACCACCCCTAAAACTTGTGCCACCCGGGGTGGACCGCCCCCCCCTCTTCCTATGCCACTGTCCTTGAAAACAAAAGCACACCTATGCACCCGGCTTCCCTAGTGTAGGTATCCTAGTTCCTAGGGTATCCACTGTTGGGCTGGCTCTCCAACCTTCTGTCTTCCACGGGGTTCGTTCGGGGTTCGTTCAGGGTCCACTGGGACGGGTCCTTCTTCTTTAAAATTGCAACCGCGACTTACCCATTGACTTGCATTGATCCCGCGGTCGTGTTCCCACTCTGTACGCGACCTCCGTGGGGCTCTTGGTTACTTACCTCGGGTGGTTCCTTGGGTCCCCAAAACCCCCCTGAACTAAGCAATTTCAATGATTTGAATCTCAAAACAGTACACAAAAATGCAAAAACAAGTCTATACCAAACAAATGCTCAAATATTTAAATATTTTGTTTCATTTATAGTCCAATATAGGAAAAGTTTTCAAATGTTCAATTTTGCTTCTTTATTTGTATATACTTTATTAATTTTAATGTACTAGTTTTAATCATATTTAATGTTGTAAAAATTTACAGAAGCCCAGGGGTCCTCCGACCACAGGTTAAGAACCACTGAGGTAGGGGACAATAGTGTGACAGCTCCATAGGGAGCTATTGCACCCTCAGATATTGTCACTTACAAGACTTGATGGTACACACGTTTCTACTCAGATTGGCATTATTGCTGCTATGCACCTATGCTTGGAATTCATGTATAAACGCCCACAAAGGTTCCATGATTCCACTCCAACCGACTATCTGACGATTCCATTCCTCAGACTTACGGATACTCGATAAGAAAGTTTTGAGACTGACACTACTTAAGATGAACTCCCAGCACTGAAGGACATGCCCTATTATAAAATGCTGGTGGATGGCTTGCCCCCAGATTTTTACCAGACCTATGCCCACCTGCTTCCCGACAAACTCTTAGAAGTATACATAGATGGCATGACACTGGGGTGGTTTCAAGATACTATGAGGGAGGTGGTCATAGTAATGTTACCCAAATCTGGTAAAGATGCTCCACAGATGGGTCCCTATAGGCCGCTATCCATAATTAATGCAGAGGTTAAAATCCTAGGTAAATTCCTGGCCAATAGACCCCCCACCTCTTGTGAGAGGGACACTGGTGCATGAGGATCAGTGTGGTTATATCCTGGGAAGGAGCACACTACAAATTATACATCTACTTACCTATGTCCTCATTCCACTGATAACATGTGTAAGGAAATGCCTCTTTTTGCATGGTCACCCCCAGGTTTTTGGACTGATGCTGCTGGTTTTTCGACTCAGAGTGCCCTGAGGCTGCTAACCAGACCTCAGTTCCTGGGCCCTGACCCTTAAACTGGTATGTCGAATTGGCTCTTACCTAATTGGCTAAGCTAACTTACCTGTAAGTCCCTAGTAAATGGTACCCAGGTCATGTAAGTTAGAGGGCCACCCCCAGGCAATGCAGGCCTGGTTGTGCCACCATGGGTGTGACACAAGTAAGACAAGACTCCCAGCCTTGCATTTGCAGGCTGGAAAAGCAGTTTAAACTGTTAGCTCGACTTTGCCATTTTAAGTAATGGCAAAGCCAGACTTCCCCCAGGTGTATGTGTAAGTCACCTCCATGGCAGGCCTATCGAGTCCTAAGGCAGGGTGCAACATATCCCAGGGGCAGAACATGTAATTTTACATGTTCTGATAGTAAAAATGCAAACTGTCATTTTTACATCAGAAAAGCTTGGTTGCCCAATTAGTGAGTACAGAGTTACACACTGACCACTCAGCTGTGCTAACTCTGGAATGTTGCCACCAAAGTGTGTCATCCAAGGTATCAAACAACTCATTATAATAAGCCCGACTTGATTCTCAGGTTGAAATTAATGTAACACGTTGCAGTTGCCACTTTGTTGTCTTTTGTCCCCTGTGCCCATACCGAGTGCCCCTGGGATCCTGTTGCAGAGACAGCTTTCTGCCCTCTTGAAGAGAAGTGCTAACGATTCCCAGGAAAGGATACACATCCTTCATGAGCAGGCCCCATCTCCCTCTTGCAGGAAGCCACACGGGTGTTGGCCCAAAAGGCGAGCTTCAAAGGAGAGGCCTCCTTTTAAGGGCACATAAGTAAAATTTGGGAGAGGGTCTGCTCCGTTCTTCAGACAGACAGGCTGGCACTAGGAACAGGAGAGGAGAAAGCAGTTGGCAAATGGTTTTCCAGGGGAGTGCAGCCCCCTTGGTAGCCATAGGAGCCCCCCAGGAGAGGGATCCTGCCATAATGGAAGTGAGCAGAATGGTGCATCCTGGGATGCCCAAATGCCACACTTCGCAGGAAGTGGTAATCAGGTGGGAGGGAACCTGGTAGCCCCTTGGCCACCAACTGTATCCTGCCCTGAGGGATTTTCTGATCAGTTGAACATCCTAGGCACCCCAAACTCAGATCTCGACTGGACTGGCAGGAGGACTTAGGAAGGACTGCCCTGCTGCACTGTGGAACGAGCATAGATAGGCTGCAAAGTCGTGCACTGCACCTGCTGGCTAGAAAGAAGAGGAACTGTGTCTACCATGTCCTGCTCAGGGAGAAGTTGTCTCCAGAGCCCAGCTCAAGTCAAGAGACTCCAAGGGCTAGGCGACTGGCCTCCTGTTTGCAGCACTGGGGCACAACAGCTGGAGAAGCCTGTGGCAAGTTGGTAGCCCAAAGTCTTCTACCCGCCGCCCAGCACAGCACCAGGGTCTAAGATCTGATGCAGAACATCGCACCCAAGTTTGCTGAACCTGGGAGTGTCTTCGGAGTGCAGCTAGGGCCTTCAGAAGACGAGTTATCGATCCAGAAAAGATTGGCCTGTGACAGCGCTATTGGGCATCCGGTAGTCCAGTGGCGATTGGACTTCTGCCAGCACCAAGAGGACTTCGAGGTAAGTTGACCCTGTGACCAGGATTACATCACCCCTTTGTGTGCTGAGGCTTAATCGCAGCAAGACCCCTGCCAACCGCATCGTATCCACAGCTTCCTTTGAGCATCTTCAGCATCCTTCATCTGTTGCATCAGGACCACTTCTAAAGGAAAGCCCTGCAAGGGATAAAAGTGCCTGGAACTGCCTGAAGACTGCTTCACCTGCTGAGGTAACTGTTTCTGAGGACCTTGCTGGTTCTCCTGACTGACTCCCACTGGAGTTGGTTGCCTAAAGGGAGTGTAAGTGAACACATTACAACTAGCCGAAACTTTTTAATGAAAAAGTTGCTAGGTGTCAATTTCGATGAATTTGTCAATGCTTGTTCATAGTTGAGTAAAATGCTTTCATTTACTATACCTTGTAAATTCTATAACTCCCAAACCGTTTGGTGGATCTTTATCATTTTGGTGCCTGAAATACATAAAAATACAGTCTATTTTGATAAATTAGAGCCAGATTTCTTTGGTGTCTTGTCGATTTCTTCTCCAATTGTTTTGGCGATGTTTAAATGCTTTACACTTGTTCCTTTAAACAAGCCTTGTTGCTCAGTGACACAGCTACCCAGGTTTGAGCTGAAGGTTCGATAAATGAAACCTAAGGGTCCTTAATCAATCAATCAATCAATCATGTCACTTATAAAGCGCACTACATACCTGCGAGGGTCTCAAGGCGCTGGGGGAAGAGGGGGGTGGTGCTACTGATCGAAGAGCCAGGTCTTGAGGAGTCTTCTGAAGGCCAGTAGGTCTTGGGTCTGTCGGAGGTTGGTGGGGAGGGTGTTCCAGGTCTTGGCGGCGAGGTGGGAGAAGGATCTGCCGCCGGCGGTCGTTTTCCGGATGCGGGGGACTGTGGCGAGGGCGAGGCTGGTCGAGCGGAGCTGGCGGGTGGGGGTGTAGAAGCTGAGTCGTCTGTTGAGGTAGGCTGGTCCGGAGTTGTGGAGTGCTTTGTGTGCGTGGGTGAGGAGCTTGAAGGTTATCCTCTTGTTGACAGGGAGCCAGTGCAGGTCTCTCAGGTGGGGTGTGATGTGGCTGCGTCGGGGGATGTCGAGGATAAGACGTGCAGAGGCGTTAAGGGGTTTGTAAGGTTATTACACGGTGAGGTTGCACAACACCACCATATAATACACCCCATTTCCTTACTACAGGGATATATATGGTGCCCTAGTGGCCCTGGATGTTGAAAAGGCGTTTGACATGATGGGATGGGACCATATGTTAGCGATGTTGCAAAAAAATGAGGTTTTGGCCAATTTTTCAAAAACGGGGGAAACTCCCACAGCCCGGGTGAGATTGGATAATCTAGTGTCAGATGGATGGACGATGGAGCGCAGTACCTGTCAGGGGTGCCCATTATAACCCCTATTATTCACCCTCATATTAGAACCTTTAGTGGTCACACTATGTGCGGTAATGCATGGTGGGGGAGATCAAGATAGGGGAGGTGACGTATGTTGTCTCAATGTACGCCGATGACACCGTAGTATATGTACATGATCCACTTCAGTCATTGCCTATTTTGCTGGTGGAATTGGAGAAGTTTGGTGACGCCACTGGGCTGCGTATTAACTGGCAGTTAGTGGTCTTCCCATTGGGCGGGCTGGCGTGACTACACTGGATGTACTCCTGAATATTACTAGGAGATGGGAATTGGAACAGTTTAGATACCTGGTGTACAGGTAGCACATACATGGACATTCCACTACAAGAGTAACATGGGCAGAATTCTTCAGGGATTGTGGAGGTCAATTCTATGTCAGGACTGGAGGCGAGGATTATGCCTTCTCTCTTCACTTTATTAAACAGCAGCCAACTTCAACAAAACAAACTACATTTCCCATGAAACCTTGGGAAAACTGTAGTAAAGAAAATTGTCCAATTAGGAACAGTCTGAGGCCTCCAATCAGGGCGCTCCAACTCCCACATTGTCTGTCCTCACTGGCCCTTCAGCCTCTTTCTTCGCTGCTGCGCAGCCGAGATAAGTGCCTTTTCCCTACTCTGTGGGAATTCTTTATTATCAAATGTGATTGCCTGTATAATTGTCTGGTTAATACTATCCATAATGAATTTTTGCGCTTGTTTTTCATATTAGATGGCTTAATCTGCTTTAATCTTTTTGCACTTTGTTAGTTGTAGACGCGGGGCCTCTGTGTTTCGCGGGCCTCTGCGCGTCTTCTTTGATATCTGAAGTGACTCAAGCGTTTGTTTTTTCCCAGCGGGGACTCCCCGCTCCAGACGCGCTGCCGCGGGTTAATCTCCCTGAATCGGTCAGCGTGTCTCTGAGAATTTCTGAAGCCGTGCGTCTTCTTTGAAGTGTTGTCAGCTCATCCGTTTCTTTTGTTCTAACGAGGACTTCCCGCTCTAGACGGGCTGCCGCTGTTTAATTCCCCTGAAGCGGTCAGCGCATCTCTGTGAAGTCTGAAGCCGCGGGAGCTTTTCCGCTCCTATGCGGTTTTTCTGGAGCGCTCGTGCTGACCTCCCGCCGCCAGGGGGCGTGGGGGTCAGCGGAACACAGAGCGCGTGTTTTTCAAATCCCTGAAGGGATTACATGGCGCACCATAGTTTGTCAACGAGCCTGGCCTGAGGAGGACGCACCTTGCAGTGTATCGATCGTGCCTAGGCAGTTAACGGCCGATCTTTCAGTTATTAACGCTCTGCTGCCCAGCATTATCGAGCTTCACAGCAAGGCAGCAGAATCTGTATTAGCAAAGTGAACGCCCTCTGGGGTCTGCATTTCTGGCGCCTGTCGTCAGTTTGGGGCACATTCCCAGGCCAGTTTCCTCAGAGATAGTGTGTATAGCGATTGTGCACCAGATTTTATTGTGCCCAGGGCCTGGTCCCCATACAGTCAGCGAGATCTTCGCTTCCAATATTTGGCTGACACCCAGCCCTTCAAGGTAAACCCTCCTTTCTGAAGGCAGGGTACCCGGTCTGTCACCCAGACCCCACTACCTACACTCATCATCCTCAGCATAGTCCATGAGTATGGATAGGGACTTTGAGGAAGACTCCCAGGGAGGGGAAAACACCCTGGCTGACCTCCCTTGGGATGATGAGTTTTATGACGCGGTAGACGCGTCAATTTACAAAGCAGTGGGCGAAGCCATGTCGCCCTTAGAGGAGAGGTTAACACGCAAAATTGACAAAGCCTTAGCACGCTTGTCCACTCTCTCCATGGTTCCCATCCCCCAACATGGGCCCCCAAGGACTCCCATGACTGCAGACCCCTCCCCCCCCCCCCTGCCAAACGTGCTCGCGATACGGGGGTGGATCCCAGTGCTTTTGAGAGGCTCAAACAAGCCTTTCTGGCTACTCAGCCACTTTTACCACCTGCAGGTGGCGGTTCGTTGACCACCCCATAACGTGCAGCCCGACAACGACACAGGGGACGCTGACGACGAGCCCGGCCCATCCAGGCCTTGGCTCCCTTCCCGCCCCTCCCAGGACAGTTCGGATATGTTTGATCCCGATGAGATCGTACACACCACATCGTCGGATTGGGCCCCAGCAGATAAGGTGGCCAGTTATGTGGCAATGCGCATACGAAAGCCTCTAGAGAAGGAGGCTCGGAACTGTCTCAGGTCAGAATGCCCAAGACCGTACCTAGAGGGTAAGGTTGCCCTCACTCCAGAGATCGACGCCCTTATGGCCACTTTTCTCCAGAAATTTATGAGAGATCCTAAAAAAGGGATCGATAGGTCCTGGCGAGCGTGCCAGGACAAACTCTTGGACGTTTTAGGGCCCTTCACGAAAATTTTAGACATGGCCGAAGAGGCCAAGACGTCAGGATCCCTGATCTCCTCAGAATCCCTTTCGGGGTGGGTACAAAGGGCCATCGTATTTTTGGGCAATGCCAACTGTGCCCTTTCAACTGAGCGCCGTCGCTCGCTCCTGATCAAAGTGGACCCCAAGCTTGGGGATCTTGCTGATTCGGAGGCGGGGGCGGTGGCACAAGGAGGCCTGTTTGGGGAACCATTTGTCAAGGAGCTAGGTAAATTCGTCAACACGTTTACCTCCCTTGACAAAGCGCAGACTTCCATCAAGAAAATGTTCCCCCAGGTTTTCCGCGGGGCTGGTCGAGGTAGGGGCCGCTCGACCGTCCGCCCTTCCAATCCATCCTCAAGAGGGCATGGCTCCAGACAGGGTCAATATCAGGACCAGTCCTGTTTTGGCAATTTCTACCCTGCGAAAGGCAGGCGAGGCAGAGGCAAAGGATATCGAGGAGCAGCGACATCCAATAATGCCGGTGAGTGTACTCCCTTCTTCCCGGTTAAAAATAGGGGGGAGGCTGGGGAATTTTTTCCAGACCTGGACTTCCATCACAAGGGACGCATGGGTGCTACAAACAGTCCAAGGTTTCCGCATAGAGTACATGGGCAACCCTGTCCAACAATGCAAGCCCCGTCCCATCCAGTTCTCCAAACAAGAGTCCGCCTTAGTAGATGCGGAGGTCACTTTTCTTCTTGCGAAAGGAGCCATTGTTCCCTCCATCCTGCATCCCAGGGGTTTTGTCAGCAACATATTTTTGGTGGACAAAACGGATGGAGGCAAACGCCCCGTGATCAACCTCGGCGAGTTCAACAAGTGGCTGGTCTATCGCCACTTCAAGATGGAAGGGATCCATCTCCTCAGGGATGTCTTACGTCCTTCGGACTGGATGGTGCGCCTGGACCTAAAAGACGCCTACCTAGTGATCCCGGTTTTGCCTCCTCACCGGAGGTTCCTCCAGTTCATCTGGCGTCATCAGACGTTCGAGTTCGCTTCCCTCCCCTTCGGCCTGTCATCGGCCCCTTGGTGCTTCACCAAAGTCCTCAAACCGGTAGTGGAATGTTTGAGATCTCGGGGAATTCGGATGATAGTCTATTTGGACGATCTGCTCCTTATGGATACGTGTCCGCATCAGCTTCTTCGTCATCTCCAGATGGCGGTGGATCTTCTCCAGAGTCTGGGCTTTGTGATCAACGAGGCGAAATCCATCCTCACGCCCTCTCAGTCGCTGACGTTTCTTGGCTTCGTAGTAGACTCCACATCCTCTACTCTCAGTCTTCCAGCCAGAAAGATCTCAAAGATTCGACACAAACTGAGACGATCCTTATCCAGGCAACAGGTGTCGCTCAGAGATGTGGCCCGGATTATGGGTCTTCTTTCGGCCTCCTTCCAGGCCATCTTCCCGGGGCCCCTCCACTATCGAGCCCTGCAACGCCTCAAAGCGGTGCACTTGCGCGGAGGGTGCCCGTACTCCCACAAGGTGGTTCTGTCCGAGGAGGCGCGGGAAGAAATTCAGTGGTGGCTACAGCACATGGAAGCCTGGAACGGTCGGGCGATTTTTGGGTCGGCACCAGATCTGGTAATAGAGTCCGACGCCAGCACAAAAGGCTGGGGAGCCAGGTCTGGCGAATTTTCTACAGGAGAATTGTGGTCTCCAGAAGAACGGAGATTACATATCAATTGTCTGGAACTCCTGGCAGGCTCCTTCGCGGTCCGCTGTTGGACGAGGGATTCCATCCAATGGCCGCGAAAGCATTTGGCTTGGGTGCCCGTTTGGAGGATATCCTCAACGCGGCAGATTGGTCTTCGGACTCTACCTTTAAGAGGTTTTACTTCAAGCCAGTGCTGGACATGGCTCCCCTCGTGGTGAGGAAGCTTTGAACTAGCATAATCCTCGCCTCCAGTCCTGACATAGAATGAAAACTTTCCTAGCTATCGTAACGGAAAATTTCAATTCTATTAAGGACTCGGAGGCAAGGATTATCCCACCCTAGGGTTTTCAATGAATGGGGACCCACCCCGTATTTGAGTAAGTAATACAGTTTGATTTCTACACTGTTGAGATTAATGATTGTTGTTCCTTCCAGTGTGGAATACTCTGTCTCACTGTATTTGGTTTGCAGGCTTGACGAGTTTCATTCGTTAAGTGACATTGTTCCTTTGTCCTAGGTTCTGATACGAATAAACAGGACTCTTGAAAAGGATCCACGGCTGACTTCGCGCGTCGAAAGAGGATGAAGGGCCAGTGAGGACAGACTATGTTGGAGTTGGAGAGCCCTGATTGGAGGCCTCAGACTGTTCCTAATTGGGCAATTTTCTTTACTACAGTTTTCCCAAAGTTTCATGGGAAATGTAGTTTGTTTTGTTGAAGTTGGCTGCTGTTTAATAAAGTGAAGAGAGGAGGCATAATCCTCGCCTCCTAGTCCTTAATAGAATTTAAACTTTCCGTTACGATAGCTAGGAAATTTTTCATTACTTTCTAGGATACCCTCCCACTAACTATTTATTATGTGTCGGGATGCACTATCAAAGATGGAGTTCCTACCCTGCTGTCTATATCACTTACAAAACACATTATGTGAGATTCTGCGCTCCACTATTAAAGAAATAGAATCCCTACTAAATTATTTGGTATGGGCTGGCAAAAGGAGTAGGATGAGAATATCCACCATCAAGCTGGAAAAGAATGGAGGGTGGCCTAGGGCTTCCCAATCTGAAGTTATATTATATTACTGCGCAGTTACAGCATACTTCACGGTTAGGAAAAGAGGCTACTGAAAGAATGCTGTGAGGAAGAGTTGGTACCTGTATTATTGATAAGGCTTCCAGTTTTCTGTTTTTACTGATTTTTACAGATAAATACAGACCGAAATCAATATATTTCCTATCTGTATTTATTTTAAAAGCGGAAAAATAAAGAAAATTGTGCTTCTTCTGAGTGGCTCTCCATGCTATCTTTCATGAATTCCAGACCAACTGCTAAGCAGATAGACACCATGGGGATTTAAAAACAGGATGAGATTCCCTTAAATTCAGACATATGTTAACATGTATGTATATATGTATATGTGTATATAATGCTAATATTTACTTGTCGGTGTAGTGTTTTGTTATATTTGGCTGCTTAATTTGCTAAAACGAGAGTATGAGGAATGTTTATCAGTTAAATAAATGTGGCAATATACCATTTTACGACTCAATTTTTTCTCAAAACTAAAAATAAATATGGATAAATACCAATAAAATGGGCAAAATATAAATATGGATAAATACAGACGGAAATGTTAAAAAACAAATACCATAAAACAGGGACCCCTAATTATTGATGCAGGGCAGGTGGGACCCCCATGTGGTTTGTCACACTGCCACAGTGTGGGACATTATCCGTTCTCTAGGTCCCTGGAGATTTTTGTGGTAGCAGATGTTCAGGAAGATGGTCAACAACATGTATATGGTACGGTGGCGGGAGGGTGGGTGGGTGCACCACACTAGGTGAACTCCACCCTCTGGACCATTTTTTGACCTTTGAGTATGCACCACTCTAGGTCTGGAATGGGTCTGGGACATTTTCTACAGTATTCCGTCTGTCCAGGATAATGAGGGAAGTTTGGGTGAACTTCCCTGCGATCCCCCTTAACTCTGTGGTCCTGACTATGTTGTTAGAGATGGGCATCTCTGCTTATGAGGAGTCCTGACTTTACAAAGCATTGAGGGCTAACGAACAAAAGGCAATACTATTGATTCAACAGATGAATAGGCCCCATGCCTGGAGTGATTGGAATGGTGCAGATGCCGCTTCCTCTCTTAGGATCTCCTTCTGTGAGAGTGCCTGTTAGGAAAGTGCAGCCTCAGTAGAGTGAGCTCCTCCCTGGCTTGCTTGTGATGTCTTTTCTTCTCCACTTCTGCCCTGAGGCCCTCAAAGCTTTCTCTTCACATGAATATCATCTTGATCTTTCAGGGCTCTTTTTTGTCATTTTTGACAAAGGTCACTGTTAGAAAATGTCTCTTTTTTGGATGATCACCCTCAATGTTCTGGACTGATGCTGCTGGTTTTTCGACTCAGAGTGCACTTAGGCCTGCTAAACAGACCTCCGTGCCAGTGTTCTAACCCTGTACAAAGTATATGTTGAATTGGCTACCCCCAATTGGCACGAGTTAACGTAGAAGTCCCTAGTATACGGTATTAAGGGTACTTAGGGCCAGTATGTTAAAGTGTCTACTCATGGCTGCAGCATTTATTGTGCCACCCTGAGTGTGACAAAGAGCAACATGGTTGCCAGACTGCCACTACAAACTGGAAGAGCAATTTTAAACTGCTAGAATTACTTTGCCATTCATGGTTTTAATCTATTTCACTGGTTTATAGAATAAAAGTTGAAATGAACAGTCAAGTACCACCTAACGCGTCATCCAAGCAGGGACGGCCATGCCATGAAACACAACTACTAACCCCCCCCCATACTCGTTTTGCAGTACCGTGCTCTGGGAGTTTCTTCCCCCAAGACTCTTCTAACTCCACTCTAGGGAGAGTCACCTGGCTCTGTAGAGAGTAGCACTGTATATTGGTTGTCGCTAGAGTCAGTTTCTCCATTACCAAGATGTGCCATATTTTATGTAGCCACATCTTATGAGTGGGGACTTTATCTGTGCCCTAGTGGGAGAGTATCGCCTGATGTGCAGCTCCTAGTGCCAAAATAATGTGCGGCCCCTGTTGAGATCTCAAGGGAAAGGTCAGTGGATTAGGGAGCCCCAGGGGAACGTAGTCCGGAAAGTGTGGGAGCTGTGCGTTGAGGTGTGTGTCAGTTAATTTTGGGCATGCCCATAAAAGGTGCAACAGTGAATCTGTCGCTTCACATTCTCACCAGCAGTGTTTGGTGTGGGTAGGATTGCCTCTGTGTAATCTGACAGGGGTAAGGTACCAATATGTCACTTTCTTCATGGCTGTTTCCACGCTGGCCATATTACCCGTTGTTGTCATGCACTATAGTAAACGTCCTCTCATTCTTGATGTGTGAGCATATGTCCCAGTTCTTGTTACCATCTTCTGTGGCCCAGTGTTTTCTCCCCAGTGTTGGGTTGTGCCAAGAGAATGTCAGTGATGATGCACTTATCACTGTCTTTAGTTAGAAGCCGTTTTTCATACTGTGTAAGCAGCCTCTGTTCGCCACTCTGAGTAGTAGGATGCATTACCCAATGCCGAATTTGGAGGTAGTGGAGGTGTTCTGGTTTGGGAAGGCCATAGTCTTCAGTTCAGTTTTCAGTTGTTCAAATGGTATAGGCCTATTGGCGGCAAAAAGGTGTCCTATGTATCTACAGCCTGAACACTGCCAAACAAAACAAGCATTTGCAATGCAATAGGTCTCGCATTTACACGAGTTTAAGCTATTGGCATTGTAAATGACAATGCCTTTTATTTATGTTTTAAAAAACAAAAATAACAGGCATTGTCATTTACAATGGCAATAACTTAAACTCGCGTAAATGCGAGACCTATTGCATTGCAAATGCTTGTTTTTGCTTTCCCTCACTTCATATGTCAGCAGGGTACCCGTTTCTCCGACGCTGTGCTCATGTACGATGTTAACAATGCTTGTTTGTTGAACTTCATGATTTGAGGAGCATGATGCTAACTATGCTTGTTTGTTGAAGCGCCGCTCCGTGTTTAGCTAATGGCATTTTTTTATTTATTTTTGCTAAAGCACCACACATAGAATGTTTAGCTGACACCAATTTTTTAACTTATTTTACCGCTGTTAATTGTAACGCTACAATGTAGTTACAGCAGTAAATCACCAGCGGCAATTCATCAGCGCCTTGGGCAGAGGAGAGTATGCCAAAGTGCAGCGGACAATCCTTTGCGCCGTTGGTCAACACACTGGAATGTAGTGACAGCTGAACAGCCAATAACAATCCCATGCTCTTAAACAAAATGCTAAGCTATTTTCACCTAGTTTTCCCTTGGGCATTGAGACAGTTCACATTTTGTACTGCAGCCTCATGTGTCAAGAAAAAAACGTAAGTTCTAAAACGTATACATTTGATCCCAAATGTGTGTTTTCTCTTCATAGAATATAAAGATGTTTGTAGACCTGCACTGTAATGTAAGGCTATAATTCACTTGAGTGGTTTTATCGATTGCCTTTGGATTTGGGTTTAGTGTTTTTCACAGCCCTACAGTGAAATATGCCTTTTAAAACATGGCAGGCTTTTCAGCAGCTTCTGTGTTATACATTATATATTGCACGGAGAAGGCACGGGAGTCGCCTTGCTTGCAACTCACGACCGCAGAGCACAGACACTTTAAAGGAATTATAAAGATTGCCAAAATTATATTATTTTGATCGCCGAATTCTCGAGGCTTGGGGGATGCAGCAATGCAACAGCTGCCTTCATTTGAAATGATTTTACACGAATGCTTACGGAGGTAACAAGGGGTCAAGCATGAACCGAATATGTTTCCAGCGAAATATACAAAATATCAAAAGCACACTGGAGCTCTGTATCTATCCCCACCCGCACAGAACTCTGCATTCCGGGGAGCAGTTCATTTGGGATGATTACCGGAGCAAAACCTCCGTTTGCTACTTAAACAAGTACCTCAAGGCGCCACTCGGTGCACAGTGCGATCGTAGACAGATGAGGTACACAGAAAGTTTGCAACGGGGGTGGGTGGAAGCCATGCTAAAGCGCTGCTTTAAGAGGCAGTGCTGTAGTTCAGAACTCACAGCTGAAGTGTTGTGTGGTCCCGGAGCGAGCGTGTCTTTCACTTAACTTCAAAGTCAGCACTGTTTATGTGTCTAGTTCTTGTGGCAATTAGTGGGCCATTGTTAGAAATGGGATCTCTAGTTGGCAAGGGCTTGCACCTTTGTCCAAGTAGGGACCCTTCTTCCTAGTCAGGGTAAGGGTGTTACACTCTTGAAGTAACCCCTGCTCACCCTCGTGGTAGCTTGGCACGAGCAGTCAGGCTTAATTCAGAGGCAGTGTGTAAAGCATTTGCACATAACCAACAGTAATACAGTGTAAGCACTACAAACGGACACCACACCAGTTTAGAAAAATAACCAATATTTGATATACTCAAGACAAGACCAATTACGACAAAAATCCACAATACTATACTTTACGAATGAATACTTGATACGTTAACTTCTTCTTTGCAGGAATAGCACAAAAGCAAAGTTCGTACGAGTCGGTAGCTCCGTCCGAGCCTACCGTGATGCTGAAAACCACAGAGTCTAACAGTTCCAGCCGACCGCGTCGATACGGGCCAGCAGAGTCGTGAACAGACTCGGTTACAGTACCTTTCTCGTTGTGGCTGGTACGGAGTGTACGAGCCGGTCGGCGTTCGTCGCGGTTGCGGTGCAAGACGGAGCGGTGCAAGGTGCGGTGTCCCTCGATGCGGTGCAGGCAGCGGCTCGATGAGCGTCGTGCAGACGGAGTCGGTGAGTCCAAGGCGTGCGATGCAGGGTGAGACGATGCTCGGTGCGGTGCTGACAGGTTGCGATGCAGGCGACCTAGCCGGAGTGCGGGAGCTGGCGTCGGACAGCGGTGCGAGTCGGAGCGGTGCGTCGCAGACGTGCGAGCGGTGCCCCAAATGCGGTGCGGTCACGACTCTTGAGCCAGTTGCAGCGACCGCGTCGGTCGGGTCCGGTTGGTTCAGTGAAGCGATGCGAACTGCGGTGCCCACAGGTCACGGTGCAAGCAGCGGCTCGATGTTGGCGGCGTCGGACGTCGCCCACGGTGAGACCAGGGTTGCGATGCGAAGCGGGGCGATGCGGTCTGCGGTGCAAACAGGTCACCGGCCAGGGATGGATTCGGTTGACGGAGTCGGTTGCAGTTCCCTTCCTCTGTGGCAACTGAAACAGCGTTCCAGAAGCGGTACCCAGAGGCTTGCGAAGTCTTTGTAGTCCCTGAGACTTCTTAACAGGAGGCCAGCTCGGTTTCAGGCCCTTGGAGATACTCAGCACAAGTTTGTAGAAAGTTCAGTCCAGTCCTTTCACTGCCCAAGGCAGAAGCAGCAGCTGCAGGCCAACCCAACAAAGCAACAACACAGCAAAGGGGCAGTACTCCTCCTGGCAGCTCTTCCAGCTCTTCGTCTTGGCAGGTTCCTTGATTCCAGCGAGATCTAAATTCATGGGGTCAGGGCCCCAATATTTATATCCCAAATTCCTTTGTTCTCTGAAGGCAGAGAGGCCTTTGCCTAGTCCAAACCAGTTCTGGAGCACTTTGTTGACAAGTCTCCGTCCCTTCTTTCAGTGAGTAGGCCAGGGACATCAGACGCACCACAGGAGGTGGAGCCAGCATTGTGGAGGGAAGGCACTGTCCTATTCAGGGCCCAGGTGCGACTCCTCCCACCCATCTACATGTAGATCTTGCTATTCAGCCCTGTGCTGACTCACCCTGTCTCCTGGCATCCCCCAGCTCCTGTCACTCACACTCCAGACAAGGAATACACAACCTCGCAGAGGCAGGCTTGGATGGTTAGACAAGAAAATACCCACTTTCTAAAAGTGGTATTTTCAAACACAGAATGTTAAAACCAACTTCACTAAAAGCTGCATTTTATCATTCTGAGTCCAGGCATACTAAACTCGACTTCCTACCATGTTCCCGGGGTCAGTTAGGATTATAAGCTGTAATAATCAAAACTGCCCGTTCTGGCCTAGGGGGAACAGGTAGCCTTGCAATAGTGAAAAACGAACTAGGCTGTGATTCACTATTAGGACATGCCACCCACACCCGGGCATGTCCTACCTTTCGCATACAACGCACCCTGCCCACAGGGGTACCTTGGGCCTACCTTAGGGGTGACTAACAGGTAGCAAAGGGAAGGTTTCGGGACTTGCAAGTGTGTGCACTTGCCAAGTCGACATGGCAGCCCCAGGCTGCGCACAGGCTCTGCGGTGGCAGGCCCGAGTTACACTTTACGGGCTGTTTGCGTGGGTGGCACAATCCAGTGCTGCAGCCCACCAACAGCATTTGGTCTATAGGCCCTGGCACTCGCAGTGCACTTTACAAGGGACTGACACATAAACCAAATAGGCCAATCATGGAAACACCAATCCATAACGCATTTTATACAGGAGCACTTGCACTTTCCCACTGGACAGCAGTGAGGAAAGTGCGCAGAATCATTACACCAGCAAAAACAGAGTCAAAACCGGGAGGTCAGAAAGCAAAAAGTCAGGGGAAACACGCCAAAAGATGCCAAGTCTAACACATGTCCCCTCCAGCTGAAAGTAGGGAGAACTACCCAACCCCATTGGAGTTCTCTTCACTAAGGCGGAAGAACCTGGACAGACCATCTGCGTTGGCGTGTTCTGTACCAGGACGGTGTTCCACCGTAAAGTCCATTCCCTGTAGGGAGATGGACCACCTCAGCAGTTTTGGATTCTCACCCCTCATTTGCATCAACCATCTGAGGGGCCTGTGGTCTGTCTGAACCCGGAAGTGAGTCCCAAACAGGTATGGTCTCAACTTCTTCAGTGCCCAGACCACAGCAAAAGCTTCCCTTTCTATGGCACTCCACCTCTGTTCCCTGGGAAGTAGTCTCCTGCTAAGGAAGACTACAGGCTGATCCAGGCCCTCTTCGTTCAGTTGTGAGAGCACCGCTCCCACACCATGCTCTGAAGCGTCAGTCTGCACGACAAATTCTTTGGAGAAGTCGGGTGCCTTGAGCACGGGCGCCGTGCACATGGCTGCCTTCAGGGCATCTAAAGCTTTCTGGCAGGACTCAGTCCAGATCACTTTCCTGGGCTGCCTCTTAGAGGTCAGCTCTGTTAAGGGGGCAACGATGGTGCCATAACCCTTAACAAATCTCCTATAGTAACCGGTGAGACCTAAGAAGGCTCTCACCTCTGTCTGGGTCTTGGGGGTTCCCAAGCCAGAATGGTGTCAATCTTGGGTTGTAGGGGCGCCACCTGGCCGCTTCCTACCTGGTGTCCCAAGTACACCACAGAACCCTGCCCGATCTGGCACTTACTGGCCTTGATCGTGAGGCCTGCACCTTGCAGAGCCCTCAACACTTTCTCAAGGTGCTGTAAATGTTCTTCCCAGCTGGAACTGAACACAGCAATGTCATCCAGGTAGGCGGCACTGAAATCCTCCAGCCCGGCCAACACCTGATTGACCAACCTCTGAAAGGTGGCAGGGGCATCACTCGGAATTGGTAATGACCTTCTGGGGTTGAGAATGCTGATCTCTCCTTGGCCCCATCGGTTAAGGCAATCTGCCAGTACCCAGACGTTAAATCAAACGTGCTGAGGAACCGGGCAGCTCCCAACCGATCAATGAGCTCATCAGCTCTGGGGATGGGGTGCGCGTCAGTCCTGGTGACGGCATTGAGCCCACGGTAGTCCACACAAAACCGGAGTTCTGGAGTGGCACCGGGCGCCGCAGCCTTTGGGACCAAGACCACTGGGCTGGCCCAAGGACTGTGGGAGGGCTCAATCACCCCTAACGCCAACATCTTAGAGACCTCCTCCTTGATGCTGGCTCTGACCCGGTCAGTCAACCTGTAAATCTTGTGCTTCACAGGATGGCTGTCACCAGTGTCCACGTCATGGGTACACCAGTGAGTAACACCGGGGGTCAGAGAGAACAGTGGGGCGAACTGTCCCAACAACTGGCGACAGTCCCCCTGCTGCTCCTGAGTCAGAGTAGGGGAGAGGATCACACCCTCTACTGACCCATCATGCTCCTTGGTAGACAGGAGGTCAGGGAGAGGCTCACTCTCCTCTTCCACCCCATCATCTGTCGCCAAGAGCATACTCACTTCGGACCTCTCGAAGTGGGGCTTGAGGCGGTTCACGTGGAGTACCCTCAAAGGGTTCCTTGGAGCCTGCAAATCCACCAGGTAGGTGACGTCACTTTTGCGCTCCTTTACCTCATATGGCCCAGTCCACTTGTCCTGCAAGGCACAAGGTGCTACTGGGGCCATGACCCACACTTTTTGCCCAGGTTGAAATTCGACCAGAGTGGCATTCTGGTCATACCATCTCTTCATTTCTTCCTGGCTGGCTTCTAGGTTCGCCTGAGCGAGTTTCCTCAAGCGGGCAGTTTGGTTTCTAAAGGCCAGCATGTAGCTAAATACATCCTGGGGAGTTTTCCTGGGAGCTGCCTCCCAGCCTTCCTTTACCAAACTCAGAGGTCCTCTGACAGGGTGGCCATTCAGGAGCTCAAAGGGGCTGTGCCCAAGAGACTTCTGAGGCACTTCCCTGTACGCAAAGAGTAGGCATGGCAAGAGGACGTCCCACTTACGCCTCATGGGTTCTGTTAGACCCTTGATCATGCCTTTCAAGGTCTGGTTGAATCTCTCCACCAGACCGTTTCCTTGTGGGTGGTAAGGAGTGGTGAACTTGTAGGTTACACCACACTCCTTCCACAGGGATGTCATATACTTCGATATGAAATTGGTCCCCCTATCGGAAACCACCTCTCTGGGGAATCCCACACGGGAAAAGATCCCCATTAACGCCCGGCCCACCACTGGCGCCGTCGTTGTCCTGAGAGGGATTGCCTCCGGGTGGCATGGTCCACCAAGACCAGGATGTACCTGTTGCCCATGGCTGTCTTGGGATCCAGTGGCCCCACTATATCCATCCCTACCCTTTCAAAGGGTGTCCCAACTACAGGAAAAGGTTGGAGAGGAGCTTTGACCTTCCTCCCACTCTTACCACTTGCATGGCAAGTTTGGCAAGACCTACAGTGCGCATCTGACTGCCTTCGCATTTGGGGCCAAAAGAAGTGGGTGACAAGCCTGTCAAAGGTCTTGTCCTGCCCCAAATGTCCTGCCAAAGGCACGTCATGAGCCAGACCCAGTAGGAAGGTCCTGAAGCGCTGGGGTACCACCAGCACACGGGCTGACCCAGGCTCAGCAACCTTAGGCTCACTGTATAGGAGACCGCTCTCCCAGTAGATCAGATGTGACCCGGACTGAGTACCAGCTGCCTGGTCTGCAGCCTGCCGCCGCAGACCCTCCAGAGTAGGGCACTCGTTCTGCTCCCTGCAGAACTCCTCCCTGGTGGGACCCCCTTCTTGCTGCCAATGGGTCAGCTCAGAGATGTCTCCCAGTTCGGCTACCTGCTCCCCTGTAGGCACCGGGGCGTCCCCTCGAGGTCCGCCTCCTCCCGGTCCGTGGGAACTTCGGGGGCCGGTTTCCCGCGCCCCTGCCCTTTCTTCTTGGCAGGGACTTGGGCCACTGTTCCAGGCTCCAAGTCCTCTTGATCACCCTTCCTGGCTGCCATTGACCGAGTAGACACGCATGCCCACTCTGGCAACCCAAGCATCTCCAAGTGAGACCTGAGCTCAACCTCCTTCCATGAGGACTGCTCCAGGTCGTTTCCTAGCAGACAATCTACAGGCATGGTAGGGCTCACAACCACCCTCAAGGGACCTGAGACCCCCCCCCCATTCAAAGGGAACCTGCGCCACCATACATTGGCGCTCTGAGTTGTCTACAGCAACTACTTGGTGGAATGCCCCGGGGACTACTTGCTTCTCAGACACCAGGTGACACCGGACTGAGGTCACACTGGCTCCAGTATCTCTGAGAGCCTCTACCCTGTTCCCATTAATGGTCACCCAGGTGCTATATTTCTTTGTGTTAGGGGGCACCTGGTTTCCTGGGACCATCTCACTGTCCCCTAGTGAGACAAGGGTCATTTCTGCGGGATCCCCACCCTCCTGTGGGCACCCCTCCTCCCCAAGCGCTACACTAGCCAACACTTTGGACTGTCCACCGGTGGGTGGCTGGGTCCCCTTCGGGCACTTGGGGTCCCCCTTAAAGTGACCTACCTGGTCACATGCATAACACTTGCGGGGGCCGGTCTCGACAGGCTTCCCTGTAGAGACCCCTTTCTTCTTATCGCCGGGGGCTGGGAACCTTTACCCTGGGTACTAGTTTGGGGCCCTTTAGAGAACTCCTGTGCTTTACCCTTGTCCCCCCACCTTTCTGCTGGGGACCCTGCCCACCTTTGGCTGAGTCTCCCCCAAACGCTTTCTTGTGGACCCTGGTACTCACCCAGCGGTCCGCTTCCATAGCAAGCTTCCTGGGGTCAGTTAGCTTACTATCAACTAGGTGCTGGCGCAGATCTGCAAAACATAGACTAGACAAGTGCTCCCATGCAATCAAGTTGTAGAGCCCCTGAAAATCTGTTACACTACTGCCCTTCACCCAACCATCCAGAGACCTGCAGAACACATCCACACATTCCAACCAAGTGTTGGCATCAGACTTCTTACTGGACCTGAACTGATCCCTGTACTTTTCAGGAGTAAGACCATACTTCGTGAGAAGGGCATCCTTCATGTCCGCATAGGTGAGGTGATACCCCTTACCCAAAGCTATCAGAGCATCCCTTGCTTCTTCAAGGAAAAGTGGCCACAATCCTGCTCCCCAATTCTCCTCAGGGACCCCATTCATGTGTATGGCTGCCTCATAACCCTGAAACCACCTTTGTATGTCATCCCCCTTCTTGAACTCCTTGCCTACGTTCTTGGGAATGTGCACACTCCTGTCTGCCTTTCTGGACGAATTGCTGCCACCATCTGAGGCTGACTTACTCCTAAGTTCTAGCTCCTTCAGTTCTCTCTCATGCTCTAAGAGCATCTTCCTCTCCTCTATGGCCAATCTCTTCTCCTCCCGCTCACTCTCCAGCCTGAGCTTCTGCAGCTCAAACTGCCTTGCCTCCCGCCTGTCCTCCAGCTCCTCTGGGGACAGACTGCTGCTGCCTGACCTGGCGGGTTCCCCCCTACCCAAAAGCACATCCACCCTGGAAACAGGCTCCTCCACCTCCTCACTGAGATCACCAGGCTGCCCATTGGCATGTCTGGCTGCTACCCAGGCCCTCAGCGCCTTCTGTAGCTCCTCCTTCCTTGTGAGGCCTTTAATTTGGATTTTCAGGTTTTTACAAATCGCTCGTAACTCCTTTACGGCGTAGGATTCCAACCTGTCCTCCTCAAAGATAACTTCCAGAGATGCAACGGATGATGCAATTGATTCAGGCATGACAAAAGTAGTGAGTTGAAAACTGGCAAGATCAAAAATAGGCCAAAAGAAAAAGAACCAGTATGTGGTACGTAATGGTCTGCGATATGGTAGTAGTGCACACCAATCACTGTAAGTCAAGTGCAAACACAAGTCCTATCCTCACCGCTGACAACCAATGTTAGAAATGGGATCTCTAGTTGGCAAGGGCTTGCACCTTTGTCCAAGTAGGGACCCTTCTTCCTAGTCAGGGTAAGGGTGTTACACTCGTGAAGTAACCCCTGCTCACCCTCGTGGTAGCTTGGCACGAGCAGTCAGGCTTAATTCAGAGGCAGTGTGTAAAGCATTTGCACATAACCAACAGTAATACAGTGTAAGCACTACAAACGGACACCACACCAGTTTAGAAAAATAACCAATATTTTATATACTCAAGACAAGACCAATTACGACAAAAATCCACAATACTATACTTTACGAATGAATACTTGATACGTTAACTTCTTCTTTGCAGGAATAGCACAAAAGCAAAGTTCGTACGAGTCGGTAGCTCCGTCCGAGCCTACCGTGATGCTGAAAACCACAGAGTCTAACAGTTCCAGCCGACCGCGTCGATACGGGCCAGCAGAGTCGTGAACAGACTCGGTTACAGTATCTTTCTCGTTGTGGCTGGTACGGAGTGTACGAGCCGGTCGGCGTTCGTCGCGGTTGCGGTGCAAGACGGAGCGGTGCAAGGTGCGGTGTCCCTCGATGCGGTGCAGGCAGCGTATCGATGAGCGTCGTGCAGACGGAGTCGGTGAGTCCAAGGCGTGCGATGCAGGGTGAGACGATGCTCGGTGCGATGCAGGCGACCTAGCCGGAGTGCGGGAGCTGGCGTCCGACAGCGGTGCGAGTCGGAGCGGTGCGTCGCAGACGTGCGAGCGGTGCCCCAAATGCGGTGCGGTCACGACTCTTGAGCCAGTTGCAGCGACCGCGTCGGTCGGGTCCGGTTGGTTCAGTGAAGCGATGCGAACTGCGGTGCCCACAGGTCACGGTGCAAGCAGCGGCTCGATGTTGGCGGCGTCGGACGTCGCCCACGGTGAGACCAGGGTTGCGATGCGAAGCGGGGCGATGCGGTCTGCGGTGCAAACAGGTCACCGGCCAGGGATGGATTCGGTTGACGGAGTCGGTTGCAGTTCCCTTCCTCTGTGGCAACTGAAACAGCGTTCCAGAAGCGGTACCCAGAGGCTTGCGAAGTCTTTGTAGTCCCTGAGACTTCTTAACAGGAGGCCAGCTCGGTTTCAGGCCCTTGGAGATACTCAGCACAAGTTTGTAGAAAGTTCAGTCCAGTCCTTTCACTGCCCAAGGCAGAAGCAGCAGCTGCAGGCCAACCCAACAAAGCAACAACACAGCAAAGGGGCAGTACTCCTCCTGGCAGCTCTTCCAGCTCTTCGTCTTGGCAGGTTCCTTGATTCCAGCGAGATCTAAATTCATGGGGTCAGGGCCCCAATATTTATATCCCAAATTCCTTTGCTCTCTGAAGGCAGAGAGGCCTTTGCCTAGTCCAAACCAGTTCTGGAGCACTTTGTTGACAAGTCTCCGTCCCTTCTTTCAGTGAGTAGGCCAGGGACATCAGACGCACCACAGGAGGTGGAGCCAGCATTGTGGAGGGAAGGCACTGTCCTATTCAGGGCCCAGGTGCGACCCCTCCCACCCATCTACATGTAGATCTTGCTATTCAGCCCTGTGCTGACTCACCCTGTCTCCTGGCATCCCCCAGCTCCTGTCACTCACACTCCAGACAAGGAATACACAACCTCGCAGAGGCAGGCTTGGATGGTTAGACAAGAAAATACCCACTTTCTAAAAGTGGTATTTTCAAACACAGAATGTTAAAACCAACTTCACTAAAAGCTGCATTTTATCATTCTGAGTCCAGGCATACTAAACTCGACTTCCTACCATGTTCCCGGGGTCAGTTAGGATTATAAGCTGTAATAATCAAAACTGCCCGTTCTGGCCTAGGGGGAACAGGTAGCCTTGCAATAGTGAAAAACGAACTAGGCTGTGATTCACTATTAGGACATGCCACCCACACCCGGGCATGTCCTACCTTTCGCATACAACGCACCCTGCCCACAGGGGTACCTTGGGCCTACCTTAGGGGTGACTAACAGGTAGCAAAGGGAAGGTTTCGGGACTTGCAAGTGTGTGCACTTGCCAAGTCGACATGGCAGCCCCAGGCTGCGCACAGGCTCTGCGGTGGCAGGCCCGAGTTACACTTTACGGGCTGTTTGCGTGGGTGGCACAATCCAGTGCTGCAGCCCACCAACAGCATTTGGTCTATAGGCCCTGGCACTCGCAGTGCACTTTACAAGGGACTGACACATAAACCAAATAGGCCAATCATGGAAACACCAATCCATAACGCATTTTATACAGGAGCACTTGCACTTTCCCACTGGACAGCCGTGAGGAAAGTGCGCAGAATCATTACACCAGCAAAAACAGAGTCAAAACCGGGAGGTCAGAAAGCAAAAAGTCAGGGGAAACACGCCAAAAGATGCCAAGTCTAACAGCCATGCAAAAGGAAGGAATCTATGTTAAACAAACGAAACCATTAACTGCAACTCAGCATGCTGGGCTGCCAAAAACGTAAAACAAAGTTCCCCTGAAAGACACATCAAACAGAAAAGCGGATGAAAACAGAGCTTAGGCGCTGCTGCTTCTGAACTAAACGGAAGTTAGTATGGGATGAACAGCCAGTAAAAACACAGCTAACAAAAGGTATGCCAACTTTAAACAAATGGCAAGCAGCAGGACATATTAGCCGCCAATAGGCGGAGTTTCACTCAACATATAGATTACTTTAAGTCTCGGAGAGACAGCGCATGCGCTGCCTAGGCGAGACCTAAAAAGCCATATGCTGGAGGCACGGGGTGAGGTCTGGGTTGCCCAGAATGGCCGTCAGTGGCAAGGGGAAGGATGTCAATCCCTTCTGGGTGGCCTCGCTGTCCCAGACTGCCAGGATGTCCCTGGCGACGGTGAAGAATATAGGCCTCATGCCCTTTGTGTTTGATGTAGCGATAGCACTTTCCACAGATGGTACCCCGCTATTGCGCAGTCCATAAAGCAACAATGCTTTTCAGTTTTGGGGCAGTTCCATTCTATCAAGAAGCACAGTTGTGCTGCTTGGTTGTAATGAGTGAGGTTAGGTACTCCCAGACTTCTCCTTAGCTGCAGGTCAATATGTCTCGTTAGAGTGCATGCATGAGCGCAGTGGTTAATTTGTAAAAAATAAGTGCCGGGGCTCTCGTCAGAAAGAAGCTTGCACCAGCCCATTTCTCCTGTTGGCGCTGCCTAAAACAGAACCAACTACTAACCATGAAAGTGGGGATAGCATGTGGCATAATGGTCAGAGTTGCCGACTTCCGAGCTGGGGAACCAGGTTTGAGTCTAAGCGTCAGCTCAACATCCTGTGATTCTGGGCAAATCACTTAATCATCAACACCGGCACTTTTCATGAGCACCAGTTGAGGACACATTCATTTATGGTAGGCACAGGGAGATTAAGTGCTGGTGCTAAACACCGGAAGCCACTGGCTCAAATTAAGCACTGCATGGGCGTTTCCCTTCCCCGACAAAACAGTTGAGTTCTGCCTGACGCGATTTGAACACACCCGCAGGTGGGCTTGATGGTAAGGTTTGGAACAGGAAGAGGGCCCTGGGAAGCATGGTCATTTTTAGGGCTGCCATTTTCCCGAGCCAGGAGAGGCGATAATGTCTCCACTGGGCAAGGTCTGCCTTGTCCGGAGTAGTATGGCACAGTAATGAAAGATCGCTGTGTCACTCATCGTTGGTGCAATCTGTGTCCCAAGATATGAGATGAGGGAATCTGACCATGTCAAGTGGTGTTGGGCAACTAGCTGCTCCTGGGTTCATGGTATAGCTGATAAGTTGAGGTCGTGTGACTTTTGAAGATTGATCCGAAAGCCAGACGCTTTACCAAAGCTCTCGAGTTCTTCGAGGAAGGACTGTAGGGAATGTAGGGGGTCATCGCGTGCTACTAGCACATCATCCTCATAGAGGCTTATGGTGTGCACTTCTCCCCCGAATCGCATCCCCTTGATTGGTGGGTTAAAAAGGAGGAGCCAGCCCATCATGGCCGCGCGGAGCTGATGCTCCGTGCTGAACCCTCTCCCTGACTTCTAGAGCGGGCATCCCGCCACGCTGTTTTTCTCACCTAAACGGCGTTGGTGCAACCGGAATGCGGGCTGAATCCAAGTAGATCCTTAGCGCCCTTCTCCGATCTGACATCCCGGAGAAACGAGCCTTGATGTCTCCGCCGATGAAGAGGCCAAGATGGCGCCTGCCAAGCGGTGAGGTATTGCCCAGTGCCATGGGAGCTGCTCCGTGTGGCTGCCGGCTTCCGTGTTCGACCATCTCTTAGTTCCCTCTCCCTGGGTCCACCCCTGGATCGGGGGACTACTCACTGCGGCCAACTGCCCGCATGACGAGCGAGACACCTGGAGGTTACACCGAGAGTTAACGGAGGTGAGATCTCCACCGGTGCCGGGGGGGAGGGGCGCGCTATCACCGTACTGTCGCTGAAGTCTTGGTGATTTTGGTCTGTTGCGCTGATGTTGGCTGTGAGGAGCGCTTCATTGTGAGGCCGTTTTAGTCGCCCCGACGATCTCCTCGTGGATGGTGCCTCACCCTAAAATGGCGGCGAAACGAGGACTTTTCAGAGCGTCTCATCCTCTCCTGGGGTGCTGCGCTAGGAGACCTGGGCATGCTGGACGATCGTTGCTGTACCTGTGCCCACTGATTGGAAAATGCCTATCATTGTGGGGCCGCTTTTGTCTCCAAGACGATCTTTATATAGCAAATGGCTCTAATTGTCTCTGCCCCAGCGTTTTCGACCGGATCCTAAGATGGACACCCTAACACTTCCCTTCTGGGACATAGAGATTCATGGGGACTGACTGTATCCAAACGAGCAATGACTCGTACCCCCTGTCTGAGTTCTAGATGGCGGACTCAGTGAGACCCTCTGCAATGCTCTTTCCTCCCCTGCTCTTTATTCATTGATCACCGTCAGGACCTCAACCAGCCCTCTCCCGTCCCTGTCCCCACCCACCCACAGGACCTTTACCCTGCTAACTTCCCTAGACAGCTGAGACCTAGCTATTTTTGTCTGATGCCCGGTGGAGCTACCTCGCGAGCTAAAGGGGAGATGGACTTTGGACTCCCTCCTTGACCATCACCTACCCAGCCGGACTTTGGACAAACTCTCCCGCGTCTCCCCTGACCTTATCTCCCCCCTCTCCCTTCCCCCACCCCTCACCCCACTCCGCTCTTACTCTCTCCCGCTTCTGACCTTTGCCCTCTCCTGCCCTTGCCCTTTGTCCCCACCCTGTTTTTCTGTGAACTTCTTCCCACGCCACTTGAGACTGAACTATTTTGTCTGATGCCCGATGGAGCTACCTGGTTTAGCTATAGGGGAGACGGGCCGTGGATTCCCTCCTTGGACGTCACCTACCCAGTCGGTCTTTAGACAGACTTCCTTTCGCCTCTACTGTTGTCTCTTCCCTCATCCTCCCTTTCTCACCTCCCCTTCTCCCCTCTACTACTTTTCTCTCTCCTTTCTCTCCTCTCTTAATGTATTGCTTATTTTTTGACGTAATGTGTAATTGCTGATCTGTTTCTGTTACATTGTTGATCCTTATGTAAAGCGCTCTGATACCTTCGGGTCTAGCCAGCGCTATATAAAACTCTTTAAATAAATAAATAAATAAAAAAAATAAAAATAAAATAAAAATCTTGGACCCTCTGCGCCATAGGTCCATATATGTGCAGATAAAAAGGGGGAGGGAGGGGGTGGCAGTGGGCATACGTGTCGTGTCTCTGTGCGGATCAAGAAGCAGGTCGAAAGTGTTAATTTCGCTCACACATCTACCTTTGGGTCACTGTAGCAGTTTGATATCCAGCTACAGAATCTATTCCCGAAGTCAAAGTGGCTCAGGGTAGCATGCAAATATGGGCAGTGCATCCCATCGAACGCTTTTTCAGTGTCATTGGCCAAGAGAATTACTTTTAGTTGTGACCGCTTGGCTTAGTCGACTAGATGTAAGATTAGTTTAGTATTGTCTCTGCACTGTCTATGAAGAATAAACCCGGACTGGTCGGGATTCACCAGTCCTGGCATGAGGAGGCAGAGTTGAGCTGCCAGGACGCCAGTAAAGAGTTTAGCGTCTACATTTACGAGCGAGATAGGTCAATATGAGCCACAGTGCTGTCCATATTTCCCGGGTTTGGGGATGACCGAGATCGAGACCTCCAACATAGAACAGGGAAGAGTGCCTGTCAGTGAGTGACTTAAATAATCTGGTGAGGATTGGAGTGAGTGTCTGACAAAACTTCTTACAAACTTGGGGATTTAAGCAGCTTCAGTCGTTCTACTGCCGAGATGACTTCCTCAATTCGTATGGGTTTGTAGAGGGAGTCAGGTTGCTGTGGATTCTGTCCTTGTAAAAGTCCCAAAAGATTGTCGGTATAAGCGTGTCATCTGAGACCTGAGCGCCATCAGGGGTGACGAGCGTCTCAACCCACTCTGTCTGGTGCTTGGCCCAGAGCCTGTGCACCAGGAGTCTCACAAATGAGTCACCTCTCAAACAGAATGTGTGTTGCAAGCAGAGTGTATTGTGGCAGGGGAGTAGTAGGTGTGAGGGTGGGCTATCCTCCACAAGTCTCACTCTCCTCCTGTAGCCACACCGCCGCCCCTCCTCCTATCCCATAGAGCACCCCCCCACGGCCAGCAAAGAGCCCCAGCCTGGCCATAGCATCATTCATTACAAGGTTGAAATCTCCCCCTATCAGTATGGGAGACTATGGTTTCATGCACCACTCGCTTCAGGAATTGCTCCTGGTTCTCCCTAGGGGCTTATACAGAAGTGATGTTGAATGAAAGGCCCCCTCACTGGCATGCGGTACAATAACAGTCTCCTTCATATTTCAGCTACTTTACTCCAGACCATCCACTTAAAGAAGCGTGCAAAAAGATTGGCTACCTCTCCCGCCTTGGTTGGGTTGAAGGAGGAGTATTGGTTCAGACAGTAGTGAGATTTCAGCCTATGCCAGTCTCTTGATAACAAATGAGCCTTCTGGAGGAGACAGATGTCCCTCCACCCCCCCCTGCATTCTAAGAAGGACAGTACTGCCTTCTGTTTCACTGGGTTGTTAAGGCCTCAGACATTGAGGCCAAGGATCTTCAGGTCAGGACAGATGGAGGTGGTGTAAGTGTGTGCTGTTCCCTGCCCTCTAGACTATGTTCAAATAATGTGGTTTGAGATAGAGGCGATTGTGTATGTTAGTGCATAGAAGAAGAAGGGGACCCAAGCCCAGGCGAGTATTTCTATGATAGAGTGGGTAGTGTTCCCTAGTAAATCCCCAACAATAAAGCAAACATGAAAGTAACAAATATGGGGGGTGGGGGTACTAAATGCCAGTAAACCCCCCACAAGAACATAAACAATGAAACAAGGGGATAGTCCAGTATACACTGTCAGTTGCCAAGAAAGTCCCATAGTTGTCCCCAGGACTGAGTGGGGGGTAATCCACATTCATTGGTTCATTGTGCGCTCTCCAGTTCTTCAGTTGACCCCTGCATCTGATACAGGAGGCGGGTCTCAGTGGTACCCCAGGCCCGCCCTCAGTAATGTTAAATGTGGATCCGATCTCAGTTAGTGCCCTGTTTCTTTGGGTCACACAGTAGGCTGTCTAAGACCACCTGGCTCTCCTAGGCGATAGCTTTGGGGTCTGGGTGAAGACCTTCGGGAGATTTCCTGATCCGGTGCCACTGGTGTCGTCGTCCCTTGCTGTTTATGGTAGATCTGTGCAGGGAACTCTGTCCTGCATCATCTAGGATGTTCAATATGTGCAGCTCCTCTGCCAGCATTTTAAGTTGGTTAAGAGGAATGGATGGCCCATCTATATGAAACTCCTTTGTTTCTGAGAAACGCAGTGACAGGGTGAAAAGTTCTGCCCTTCAGGAGGATCAAGGTGGAAAGGTCCTGGTACACAGATAGCGTGTGGCCCCAGAATTGTATGGGGTGGGCTTCTCTTGCTTGAGGCAGGATGGTTTCTTCGAGTTGGAAGTCAATGACGAAAGCAAGGATGTCTGGCAGGGCCCCCCCTACGGTGCTAGCACGGTTCGCTCTATGGACTCTATACAGCTGTATAATGGTCTCCGCCACTGAGTCCAGGATCTGGCGGAAGAGTGTCAATATGTAGTTCGATAAATTTGTGCCCTCAGCTCCCTTCGCTGCCCCACGAATGCAGATGCCGTTCCTGCGGGAACGGCTCTCGAGGTCTTCCGCTTGGGCATGTAGGTTCATTTACTGCTTTTGTAGGTGAAGGACCTCTTGCCACAGATGCTCGAGCTCCTCATCTCTTGCTGTTTTGTTATCCTTGAGCGTTGGTACCCTGTCACCCACTTCTACTAGATAATGCTTAACCTCTCTGAGGTTCTGTGAGAGGTCTCGCTTTACAGATTGAATGTCTTCATGCTGGGAAAGAGCACATCCATGAATGTCCTTGTTAAGTGGGGCCTCATCATCTCCTCCCACTATCGCGGAAGCAGATCATTGAGGCTGTTATTAGTCCTTGGCGGCACAGTTGAGTGCATGAGCATTTCTTTAAAGGTGCGGTCTTTCACCCTTCATTCCGATGCCATGCAAGGCGGTCGCCCTCAGGGACCAGTGCACGTCCATACGGTATGTGCTTAGATGGGGTTCTGCAGGCACAAGCCTACTCCTGCTGCAACACACGCAACTCTCTATGTCCAGACGTTCCCCGGCCATCAGCGTGTCCCCCCGCTGATGGGGCTCTGCTTTCATAGATCCTATGGACGGGAGAGTACAGAGTCACTGGAGAGTGCCTCTCATAGCACACGCACATTTAGCATCTACAGGACTGCCCTCCCCTTCACCGGTGCAAGCCCCGCCCTATGCCTGCAGTGCATCGGGGGCCCCCGAGGTGCATCTTATGGCACAGACAGAGAATAATTCCTGCCTTGTATGCGCTCTGCCGAGTGAGCCCAGGCTCGAGTGCACTCACCCGAGTAATACTGCAGGCGTGAGCTCAACTCTTCTGTCAATTTCGCCCACTGCTGCAAGCAGGGGTTGCTAGCTCTCACCTCCCTCCAATTGCCGTGGCCTTCAGGCCCAGGCCGTCGGCAGTCATGAGGCTGCAGAGCATGGCCACTGCTGCTCTCCCTTCGTGGCTGCTCTCTCGCGCCACGGCAGTCACGATTCCTCCACGCCCTCAGGCAGCGTTGTTTCTTGTGGGGTAATGTCTTGAGGGGCTCCCCTCTTGGTGCCTCAGGTAGACTTCCTCTTACCACGTGGCATCCGCCATCTTGCACCATGCAGTCTCTGGTCACTATTCTTGGGCCACTGTTATTCCTGCACCCTCACGCAGTCCTAGAGCCAGATCACTGGGTCCACGCACCGCTAGCGATCTGTTGGAGGGATTCTGCTCCTGTCCACCGCGTCTTAGCGTTCCAGGACCACAAAAATTTGCTAGAAATTGCAACAGTTGGCTGAAGGAGCCATGCAGTGCATCTCACGTGGCTGCCATCCTGGCCATGCCCCGACGACTTTGCCGTTTAAACCAATGGCAAAAACCACACTTTCCTTAATAATATATATACACAAGCCTCCCGTAAGGAAGGCCTATCGAACCCTAAGCAAACACAAGGAGATGATGGATGGAGCGCTGACGTTTTTCAGAAACTAACCCCCCAGTCACAGATCTGGGTCAAATCCATCATCGTTCTTTAGCTCACTTCGCCACCCCAGTTCAGACCCAGCCATATGCAAATCAGTCTTGACCCTGTGCCTCATGGGAACAGTCCAGACCGAATTGCCAAGCCAGGTCTTCCCTGGACCGGAAACAAGCATCCTGGGACCGGTTTCGGGGTAACACCCCTCATCAGCCAGGCAAGCTTGAATCCAGTAGCAAAGTGAGCAAGGAACCCATGTCTTGGCATACCCTGCCAACTTAGGGCGAACCAAGCAAACACAAGGAGAAGATGGACGGAGCGCTGAAGCTTTTCAGACACTCACCCCCAGTCACAGATCTGGGTTGAATCCATCATAGTTCTTTAGCTCACTTCGCCACCCCAGTTCAGACCCAGCTATATGCAAATCAGTCTTGACCCTGTGCCTCATAGGAACAGTCCAGACCAAACTGCCAAGCCAGGTCTTCCCTGGACCGGAAACAAGCATCCTGGCACCCGTTTCGGGGTAACACTCCTCATCAGCCAGGCTAGCTTGAATCCAGTGGCAAAGTGCCCGCTAACCAGACCTCAGTGCCACTGTTCTAACCCTTTACAAAGTATATGTTGATTTGGCTACCCCTAATTGGCATAAGTAACTTTACTTATAAGTGCCTAGTATATGGTACCCAGTGCCAGGATCTCACACCATATGAGATGTTACTCCTCGGAATCCAGATGATGCAATAAGTGGTCCACCTCTTGATATCCCCAACTCCGGACTCACAGGCAACAGAGTATTAGGGTGATAAAGTGAGGGAAGGGTAGGTAAGGAACAGCGGGGAAAGGAACCTAAAAGAAAAGAACAAATAGTATGAATCAATGTCAAAACACCAAGTCTACTCTCATAGGTTCTCACTAGACAACCTCACTATACCTTGATTTAAAATGATGAAAGGCCCAGTCAATCTCCATACAACTGGAATTCACTTATTCCATTAGGTCATAGGTCTATAAGACACAAAACACATGATTAAACAAAGTCTATGGTAAATATCTAACACATCAATTCATCAAGCGACCCAGATACATACCAGTTCCACTCGAAACATAACACGAAGAAGAGAAGACGTCCAAAGAAAAGATAATGGTCAAAAAAAGAACCCAAAAAATACATGCCACTGTTACTGCCAAGGGTCGCAAATCAATAATCCAATGTAGAAGGTAAATAGTATGAAGAATATCGTCTTCTCTCTTCTTTAGACTCTTTTCAAAAGGAAACAATTAATAACCAGTATTCCATAACTTGGAATGTTGCTGTTCCAAAGTAGTTACTTTTAGCCTCCAACCTGTATCATAAGCAAACGAAAAACAAAAAAAAAGGAAAAGGAGTAAAGTACAGTCAGAGGGAATTGCTTCCTACCTCTCTTTCGATAATATGTGCGTGCTCTGAGTGCTAACCCAAACTCGGTAATGCCCTCGACTCGCTCTTGACCTCAAAGCGAGGAAAAAAAAAGGCAGAGTTCAATACCCCAACGCGACTACTCAGCGGGACCAGGCGTCGCTGCAGAATCGCGCACAGGACTTCAGTCAATGTATAAACACAGAGGCTTTCAGGAAATCCAAGCCTGCTCCACGGACATGAGCAGCCAAACGGTTACGTCCCTGCTCTTCTCTGGACTTCAAAATGAAACAGGAATTCCGGACGGTGAAGCAACGCCGGCTGCTTCCTAGATGCACGATCCTCACCTCCACGGGAAAACTTCCACATGTCGGAATTACGCACACTAGCCAGCGTGCTTCATGCCGCTAAATAACCTCTCCTCCCGTCTAACACGGCCTCATGGGAGATGTAGTCTTCCGTTCTAAACACCAGGAAGGCGCTACCCGACCTGGTTCCTGACACCCTGAGCCTAAAAGTTAAAGTGCCCACCTAGGATCGCAGCATTGATTGTGCCACCCTGAGTGTGACTAAGTGCAACATGGCTCCCAGTATGCCACTGCTAGTTTGACTTTGCTATTCAAACCAATGGCAAATCCCACACTTCCTTTAATAATATATATAAGTCTCCCGGAGTAAGGCAGGCCTAATGAGTCCTAAGGCAGGGAAATGTCTATTATTAAGTAGGGCATGTACTTTACTATGTCCTAACAGTAAAAGCCCCAAACTGTGGTTTTTACTGTGGAAAGGCTCATAACCCCAGTCGCAAGTACAGAGTTTCAGGCTGACATCTCAGCGCTGATAACTCTTGCGGTCTACTAAATGGGTACTTCAAGGTATCAAATTTATCGTGGCATTAAACCCAACTTGGCGCGCCCAAGTCAAATTGAATTTCACTTTTATGGAAAAGCAACTTTTAGAAAGTTGCCACTCTGTTGCTCAGTTTTTCTGGTGGCCATTCACAGTTGCTGACCACCAGAGATCCCTCTGTCCTCCTGGGGAGGAGTTTAAATGATTCCCAAGTACAGGAACAATAGAGGCCTGCCACAGAAGGAGGTGTTACCTTGCCCTCGCAGCAAGCCACAAGCCACACTGAGTGTTGGCCCAAAAAGCGAGCTTCAAAGGAGAAGCCACCTTTGATGGCAACCACACTCAAGAGGGGCTGTGCCTTAATTCAGGTAGACGGCTTTTCCGCGGGCCTGTAGCACACAGGTAGCCACACCTCTAGGGTGGGATACCAAGCCCCCCCCGCTCACCCCCCCTCAGCTGAGAGAAAGGTTCACATTTGTTGGGAGAGGGCAGAATAGCCCACTCTGGGATAGCTAGATGCCACACATACCCAGAACTTGTCATAAGGTAGGGGGGGACCTGGTAGCCCATTGGCTAGTTACCGCTTCATTCCCCCCAGGGCACGTCCTGGGCATAAATATAGCACTCAGAACCTCAGATCACATCTGGAATGGAGAGAGGACCGAAGGACTGACCTGCTGACCCCTGGACCTGGCAAGAGTGGCTACACCAACTGCTGGACTGCACCCACTGTTCCTTGGGCTAGCAAAGACAGGACTGTGCCTGTGGTCCCTCAATAGTGGAAAAGTCGATCCAGACAGAAAAGGTAAACTCCAAGAGTCAGTCGGCTGACTCCTTGTTCCAGCACCAGGGCCATAAAAGCTGAAGTAGTCTGTTCTGGCTAGTCAGTAGCCACTTCCATCAAATCACCGCTGACTGCCGTTGTGCAGCCAAGAAGCCCAGTCCACGGCACTCAAACGTTGCACCAGTCTGTCGGACCCAGGAGAGTTGTCAGAGTATAGATTGGTCACAAAGACTGACATTAACCCTCACCAAAGAAATCCACTAGACCAGCTGTAACTGAAGACCAGTAGCCCAGTCGTAACTGGACTTCTGCTGGATCAAAGAGGACTTAGAGGGACATTGACTCCTCTGGCCCAAGTCGCCCCACCTCAACCGTAGATCAAGGAATAACCCCAGGAAGACCCCGTCAACCGCAGAGCACCCAGAGCATCTTTCAGCATGCTGCATTCTCTGCATCAGGACCACTCCTTAGCAGTCTATGGCGGTCCTTGCATAAAGTGTGGAACTTGCCTCGAGACTGCTTTAGTGACCAGATAACTGTCCAAACACTCCTTATTGGTCCCACTGACTTTTTCCCTGTGTTAACTAGTCACCCAGTCCGGGCTGAAGTAGTTAAACACAACTCTTTAAAACTTTTAGTAAGTTTCCAAAGTTTACGGTTACTATTGCTTGTTTTCGCTTTGGGCTAAAAGCTGAGATTTACATTTTATTTAAAAATCTATATCTCCGAAACCCTAATGTGGATATTGCTCATCTTGGTGGCTAAAACTTTTTATAAATTGGTGTTGGATTTCTTTCGTGTTGTGTGACTTTCTTATTTTGTTGTTTGGTGCCTCTAAATACTTTACACTAGTTCCTTTAAGTCTTGCTGCACAGCTACCCAGGGTTGAACTAAAGGTTTTTTCAAACGAGCCTGACTGGACCCAAGACGGAGGCTGCACAACCACACCATAGAATACACCACAATCCTCACACTCATTCATTGACTGAATGTGAGGAGGGTAACATCCACATAACAGAGTCTGGTTGAAATTCAGGCTTTTACCTCCCACAGGATATCACTTCACAAAATAGGAAGGCATTTGGAAGACAAACCTTTCAAGGATGGGGGGAAAAAAGAGAAACACTACCCAGACTACAGGTTTCTGAGAATTCCTTAGAAGAAAAAATAGGGTAAAAATACCCTGAAGAATTCTGACATACACTCAGCACGAGCCACAAAAAAGAACTGAGAATATGAGGCAAACTGCCAGAGGAGTCGTATGATTGGAGATGGAACCTGCTGGCTCCCTTAATGACTAGTATATCTTTCTCAAACTTGTAGACTCTTGACCTGCCACCTTTCCCTTCATTTCTATGTCTTGCCTGAGATTTTTATGTCTTGCCTGAGACAGTGCATGTGCTGTCGCTTGCAAGACATTTTGTTAGCTTAAAGTGGGTTTAGAGCCCTCCCATTACATACAATTGGTTAGCTACAATGTCACTCATTTGTTTGCTTCTGATTTGTTAGCCCGTGTGTGCTGCTCGTCCTTTACTTGCATCTGGAGCATGGCCAAAGTACTTGTGTCCTTCCACTGTTTTGTTGTATTCCTCTTAGGGTGTCCATAAATGGGCTTTCCAGAATCATGTCCTTATATAGGCACAATTCGCCCTGCCCTTATATAGGCATAAAATCCCAGCCCTTATTTAGGCATTAACCGTGCACTCCAAATACAGGCATGGTCTCCGACATCCGTCCACCCTAACGTCACAACGAGTTCGTGAAGAACAGACCCTTAGGCTGCGGGACTTTCCCTAGCCCAGGACTATTGATTTCTTCAAGGACTCATATAATATGCATGAACCATTATTCCTTAGGGGTTCATTCATGACGTCTTCCGCTGTCCGACTCACGTCAATGCTAACATTCTGAGGTAATTCTCAGGTATAAATATACCTTCCCCAGCCCCTGTAAATCAGAGGAGACCTCGACTTCAGAGGAGCCCGTTTCCCGGCCTGGCGCACTGAGAAAACGCTGTCATCCCTGCACGCAGAGAGTCCAGCTTCCAGTGATCTGACTTCCCTTGCGGGGTGTTGGAGTTCGAGTCTGGCAAGAGATTCCTACCTCTCTCATTCTTCACGTATGGAGCAGACTTGAACTTAGAGGGACTCTTGGCATACTAGGCATACTGGGGTTAACATACTCTTAGTATACCATAGTAAGGAATACTTCACCTACTTCATACCTCGTCCTACACCTAGGTTAGGTACATTGGGGTAGAACTAGATTAGAAACGCATCGTATGAGTACTCGCATTTTTAGTCTGTGTTATTTATGTAACCGCATATGTACTAAAAGATAATGCTCTCGCAGTATTATTTATTTCTACTGCTCACCCTGTACATTATTTATCTCGCATACTGTCTTGTGATCGTAACAGCACATTTTACTTATACCAGAAACAAGACTGTTCAATAAATCTTTTATTGAAACGCCCGTCTATTTCTTTCTGTGTAACTTGGAGAAAACTAAGCATGCACGACTGAGCTGAGTGAAATAGTTATCTATTGGTTCCACGACTCTGATTCTAAAGGGAAAAACAGTGGTCATGTTTTGCGGCTGCCAGAAACTACTCCCTTCTTGTTGTCAAGGAGTTTCTAGTGGCCTCTGAGCTAGCTGGCACAAGTAATTAAGTTTAATATACTCGATAGGGACATACTGACCTTAGTCCTATGTCAAACCTATAGGATATATTATTCCAGTGCGCAGAGCCTATTAGGGAAATAGGAGCTACACTACATGGCGCCCAACGGTTTGGTAAGGCAGTAATTCAACGTTAGATACTGAGTAACTCAGCCGTGCTTTTTCTCTCAAGACCCCTACCCATATACTCCAAAAGACGTCTGGAGTGGGCAGGGTTTAGTATCCACCAAGGCTACATAGGGCAGTACCCTATATATTAGCTGTTTGGTTTGCTCAACGTTGAAGGATACAGTGTTCCACAAATATTGTGCACCTGATCTTTGTTTCCTTGAAACTTGTTCTACATTTTTCAAAAAACAAAATGACCGAAGACGCCGGAAACGGTGTAGCTGCGGCTGATCTAGCCCAAGTAGCAGCATTTTTTAATAATACCGGTTTAAATGAAACCGAGGAGGGTGTCATTGACATCGCTCCAAACTTAAGAAGAGCCATTACTCTAAAACTTATAAAACATGGCCTACCACCAAGAGGAGGTAGAGCAGTTTTCGTGATAGAGGCACACAAATCTTTTCAGACAGAGGTATTCTATTCATGGGTAATATTTCCTGAATCCAATTCAGTAACACACATGTTTCACTTCTACAAAGAAGATGAACCACCAGAGGAATACATTCCTTTCGAGGATATAGAAATTCCATTAACATACCAGGAGCATCAGCTCTGGTTTAAAGGCGCCCTAAAACATCACAGAAACATTACCAGGCTCGGTCCACTAGGTAGACCAGGAGCAACATGGCCGATTCTAGCCGGCTACACACCTCATCCTGACATTGAAGAAATGTCGAACGATGAACTACTTACTCAAATCACAGAGTTAATAAAAATTTACAGACAATTGGTCCAATATGTCATGAGGACTTTCACAGTCCAACCACCATTAACAATTCCAAATCAAACCCCTCACCAGGAGAACACTCTAAAAATTACACCACAGACTCTATACGCAGTCATGGGTCAAATGCCCACAAAACATGAGCAAATTCCTTTCTGGATAGCTCAAAAAATTACTCAAATCGAAGCAGTATTTCCAAATACTAGCCCGCATGAGAAACACAGAATACTGACAATCAGTTTACCGATGGGGATCACACCACAACTGGAAGACTGCACCACTTGGGGCTCAGTCTTTGCTGCCATCTACACTAAAACACACGGCATTCCGTCAATTGCGGTAATACCTGATGTCCTGAAACAAATTCAAAACGAATATGGGGCAGAGCCTGCTCTAAATTTAGGTATGAAATTACTGAAAAATTTCGACCAGGTCTCAACAATAATATTATCTAATATTAAAGGGGAGGCAGCAGCAGTGGCGAACCGCCAAAAATTAAGGGAATTTGATGTTACAGAACATCAAACAGAGCTACCCAGAATTATAGAACAATCTTATGCAGAATTAGGCAGAGATAGTTTGGGTGGAAGACCAGTGAAACCAAAACTATCAGAGTCCTGAGAAGGACTCAATTAAACAAACTCCTACATCTTCTAAAAAGAAGTGGGAGACTAATAAACAAAATTCGAATGAGAAACGTTCTCAATCCCGAGGTAGGTCTCCTCAAAAGGAGCCCTCTGAAAGGAGGTATAACCTCAGGAATAGGGATAATTTGAGAAAGCCTGACCGGTATCAAGATACTGAAACACGTTCCTCTCGTCCCTTTCAGATCTCATCACAGACTTCGGAAAGAAGAGGACGATCAGAACATAGAGAAGAACGCGTGAAATCGAAAGACGACAAACACGCTCCAAAAACTAAAGCAAAACCTCAATTCTCCAAAAAGAAAGTAGCAGGTCTGAAGATCAGACATGCCGAGAATACTGAGAACACAACTCAAGAACGGAGAATGGGCTCAGACAATGCTGGACAGTGCAGCAGAAGTCACAATAGCTCGCCAGAACCTGAAGGAACTTCTGGAGATAGTGGACTTGAATGAGTACATCATAGTTGAGACTGTAGACACCAGGGTTAGTACTCCACAAAAGTTATATGACATAACACTCCGGATGGAGGGAGACAAACCTAGACAGGTGAAAGCACTTTTTGGGAAAGACTATCAAAAGGCTATGACATACTTCTAGCAGAAAAGGACTGGCCACCACAATTTGTCAGGGAGTACCCACATGGCGAGGACATAATTATGCCTGCCTTCTCCAACCATATACCAATGCATCTAAGATATACATATGCCAGGAAATGGGCAGTGGCCCAGGCCCCAGCATTATATAAAAATCATGTAGGATGGGATGAGGACTCACCTCACCATAAAATACATCTGAAACATGAACCAACTGCACAACGGCAGTACCCAATAAAGCAAGAAGCTAAAAAACAGGTCAGGGAGATCTTAGATCAACTTGAATATCAAGGGGTGATTGAAACATGCACCTCCTCAATGAACAATCTTTTGTTTCCTGTCTCCAAACCAGACAATACGTATCGTCTAGTTTTGGACAACAGACACTTAAACACTTGTTCTAAAACTTTTGCAGTGCAAAATGCACATAGCACAGCATTAATGAATAACATTGTGCGTAAAAAATATAAAACAACATTAGACATCTCAAATGGTTTCTTTTGTCAAAACATAGCACCTGAAAGCAGGTACTTAACAGCATTCTCCATAATGGGGACCCAGCGTCACTTTTGTCGACTCCCACAAGGGTTCAAGAACAGGTTTATTCTCAGCGAGGGTAACGGAGTTACTACAAATTTATGACAATGAGGCATTGTCCTATGTCGATGACATCTATCTGACAGACGATGACCTGGAAAAACACTTGAACAGGGTGAGCACCATTATACTGGGATTCGCCTCTGAGGGCTACAAGTTCAACTTTAAAAAGTCCCGAATTGCCCATCTCAATTTCCTATTTCTAGGATATGAGCTTTCAAGTGAAGGCAAGAGCTTGGCAGCTAACTTTTTAGAAAAGTGTGCGCCGCTCCAACCTCCAAAAACGCTAAAAAACTTACAATCCATCCTGGGTTTTCTAAACTTTGGAAGAACATACATTCTAAATTACGCAGAAAGGGTTAAACCTCTCTACGCATTAATCAAACCTGATTTTTCGAACAGAAACTGGACGAACACACAGAAATCTTGCATTCACTCCAGGCTAACATGTTAGCAACAAATCACTTACAAACACGTGTAAGTCAACGAAATTTGGTGATCCGAATAATTTCGGGTCAATGTGGATTCACCTACTTAACCTTCAATGAGGGTGAGAAAATACCAATCGCATACAAATCCCATTTGTACACACAAGCGGAAATGCGTTTCAGTTCAACTGAAAAAATTCTAACAGCAGTTCAAACCGCTGTAGCAAAGGAAAGCCTTAGCCCAAGGGAAACGCATTATTGTCGTAACCCCGGTACCAGCTTTAGAAGCGGTCACAAAAGCGAGCATTCCAAATGCCAAAGCATTACATCCAAGATGGATACAATGGGTTAATTCTCTTGCTGCAACAGATGTTGAATATGTTTTTGATCCAGATTTAAAAACACAAGCATTCCTGCAATATGAACAAGAATGTCCTCTGCCTACTGAAATTCTGCCTCTCGATCAGTACGAATTCATAATTTACACTGACGGATCCGCACAACCCGCAACAGGGAGTAAGCAAGCTTACAGTGCAGCGTGTGCAATCGTTAAAGGTCGCATGCGAAATGGCATCTTCAGACCCATGGTCACAAAAACTCAATCTCTAGGAGATTGCACAGCTCAGCGAGCTGAACTACAAGCATTCAAACTGGCACTTGAAAGTACAGATCGAGAATTCCCCACACTAATAGTGTGCGATTCCTTTTACTGTGTTCAGTCGTATAATGACTATATACAAAACTGGCTTGAAAATGGTTTCAAAGATGCGAAAGGTGGCACAATAAAGCACAAAATGCTTTGGGAACAAGTAGTTCAGTTGAAAAACGAACTACCAAAGGCTCACGTGATCCACACAGTGAGTCATCAACGTGATGGCGTTCACGTTGCAGGGAATTCATTGGCTGACGAAGCCGCAAAGGGGGCTGTTCAGACGGCTTCCGTAGCTGCGATCACTCGTTCAAAAACAAAAATAGACGGTGAGATAATGTTGGCTGTCAATGCATCAAGCAAAGGCAGCAGTGCAGCGTTACCAAAAAAGTTTCCACTCAAGTACTCTTATGTAATTGATGCAAACAACGTTCCTTTTGCTCGAATCCCTGGAGTGGGGGATAGGGTAATTCCAAACATGGAACGTAGAGCAGCCTTGATTTATGAAACACATTTGGAGGAGGGTCTGTCACATCAAGGGATCTCTAAAACAATTTTGATGTTAAAAGAGATGTACTGGTGGCCTGGAATGAATACAGAAATTCACATATTCATCAACAACTGCTTAGACTGTAAATTACAGCGAGAGAGCCACCAGACACCTTGCTGCGAATGCGGCAGCCTAGTACAGACACCATTATTAGACAGCCTTAGACTATCTACACGCCTGCGTCCTACTGGACAAAGGCATTCCCACAAATACTGAATCTAGGTTCCTATGGTTATGGCCTCAGCGCTCGGCTGACGCTCGAACTGTTATAAAAGATTTGCGAGTCTTTATCGGCATATACGCAATAGGCACGCTACATTCTGACCAGGGTCCTGCGTTTAGCTCTAGGGCTTACAAAGAAGCCATGGCCAGTCTGGGCGTTGCATTGCGGTACTCCTCTCCATTACATCCTAAGGGAAATTCGGTTGTGGAAAGGAAAAACCGGGACATAAAGCAGTCTATAACAGCTAGGGTATTAGGTTCGGGTGATGGGTGGGTCAAACACCTTAGTGGGGTTCAACGCTCAATGAACAACCTGCCAAGAAGTTCTCTAGGGGGGGTCACTCCGTATGAGGTCCTATTTGGGACAAGAATGTGGGTACCAGACCTTGAACACGTAGGCACAGTGGTGGAAAATAAACCGTTTGATATCAAAGATAGTTTGGCTGTTTTACAGGAACTAAACAAGTTAAGAACGAAACAAAGCAACGTATTCCTACAGCCAACCACCACTGGGGATTAACCGGCTGTCCCAGCAAGGCCTGTCTGGATTCCAAAAGTTGGGGATCTAGTCAGAGAAAAGATTGCGGACAAGAAGGAATTTGGACCTTCTTACAGACAACCAGTACCTGTCCTAGCAGTTCAAGGAACAAGAACAGTACTTCTGTCGCCCCTTGCTGGAAGAAAGGAGAAAAGATTTGTGTCCATCGACCTCATCAAACCACAGTATGTGGCCAATACTAAACAGTAGGCCTCGTGGACTCCGACCTAGTAGCAGACGCACTCCTCTCGCTACTATCCAAGAGGTTCAGACTGAAAGACTCATAACCATCGAGAATTCAGCAGTAAGAGATGGAGGACTATGCAACCAAGCTATGGAACTCATCCCTCTTGAACACCAAGTAACAGTTCGTCCAAATACACCTGTCTACACCAACGTGGCAGGTGATGAACTGGTTCCAGTGATTTCTACAAATCCTGATGCAATTCCAACAATTGATAGAACTGCTTCTGGCTATTTCATTGACTTTGATACGTTCTCAGAAGATCCGAGTGAACCTGAAACGACGCCAGCATCATTGAAATTCAAGCAGCAAGTACAAGACTTTCTTCACTTTCTGAAAAAGACTTATTTGGTTTCTCCATAGATTGAACTCTGGATTACATCTGGACTTTTTGTTTTCCTGCTCTGGCTAGCTTTGGTAACAACTGTGAGCGTGCTTATAAGTGGCAGATACATCTATGTGAACACTGAAGGAAAAGACGTGAACGTACTTTTGGAACCTCATAAATCTTCCCATCGTGAAGCAAGAGACTTGTCATCAGTGAACATCACAGCTGTTCCTATACAGGATGGTATAGTGTGGGACAAAACAGATTATGATATTTTCGGCCCGACGGAACAATTGAACATTCCACATTTGTTTAAAATTTCACTAAGTGATCTAATTACGTCCAGTACCTATTCGGATGATTGGGACTTTGAGACTGTCAATGATATAATGTTTGACCTAGAAAAATCTGCTGCATTTTCTAAACATGAATATTTAGAGGGTTCATCAGACTATGAACAAATGTATTGTTATAACCACTATGGTCATCATTATTTGCATAAATCTGCATATCCAAGAAATGTGTTTGTTTAACCAATGGGAACATTGTCCTACACCACCATACGGTAGTTCAAAAACATTTGTTAACAAATTTCCATATTTTTCAGGTTACAATACATCTGATCCAGAAATGTTTTACTATAAAAATGTAATCCAGACAGGACTGAAAATTATGTTGACAAATACAAAACAGATTTACTCTGCATTATTTAATGCCCAACTGTCTAGACAGGGTTTCGACTTTTGGAAAGACACAATAGACACCAAATCAGTCTGGGGTACTAAAGATTGGCAAGTGCAGGGGATAGAAGCTTTATTTAGAGCCTGCATCATCCCTGAACAAATAATGTTTTTGAATGAAACCATCCAACAAACATCTTGTCTTGGATTAGCCAAGATCAAAGAGATGAACACACCTTCTGTACCAACACCTGCCAGTGATAATGATACAAAGGCAGTGGTGACAGTTGACAATATATTACAACTCAACAGATCGAATCCTGATTGGAAAAAATGGTTGATCTGGCCCACAGACACGAATAACTGTCAGGAAAGATTCCTGAATAAAACTCTGGGCTTTACTATTAATAGGCCAGACCCAAGATACGTCCAAAGACAACATCCGGGGGTAGTAACAACATACAGTGTAGGAAAATTATGCCTCGATTGGCTGCATAAGTCTACACTACAGGATGTGAAACAACACTTAACCTTACTTAAAAAGGACGCAGACCTTAGGGAATTCTTGCTTGGACCAAGAATACAGCGTCAAAAACGTTTCATATATGCCGGCATTTATGCTGCCTATAATGAAGCATGGAAAGTGTCACAGATGGAGGCTGCAGAACGAATACGTGAACTTGATCGTATTAATTTAGAGAAAACACTCTCTGTGGTCGACAATGGGTTAACAACTTTGTTCTCCAGAATATATTCATTGGATGGCATTGTATCCTCTGCTATCGACATACTAGAACAAGATTTGGCGATGTTACAGCAAGGCCAGTCTCAATTACGTTCTATTATGTTATTAAGCTGGACGCTGCAATCTTTGCGAGCGGGCTATGTGCCTTGGCGTTTCATCAACACAACGGCTCTGTTTGCAGAATACAATCTAACTGATAAACAGATCGAACTGGCACAAAGAGGAGCAAGGTATACAGTGCTGAGCATTGAAAGACTGGAAAAGTTACCATTCACAGTGGCAGAAAAACCAGCTACAGATTGGCTAATTCATGGCAAAATAACATTACCTGTGAGTACTTTTCAGTTTCAGTATTGCCTCAGACAAATGCAAGCAGGCAAATATGAAAGGTTGGGTAAGGAATACATTAAGACATCTTGGGATTTACCGTATACATATAGATGTTGGAGTGGGGATCGTGAAGTGTTTTTGAGCGGTACACACTGTAAACTTGCACTAAGCGGTTCGCTTATATGTCAGGACATTTCTTTACACGGGGCTTGTAATGGTTGTGTGACAAATTTGTCTTGCCATCAGCAGGGTACACCAGCTGCTGTGATTAATCCAACGTTTGGACAACTTTCTAATGGGAGTTACCTCATGTTGAATGATCAGAGTTGCTGCGGCATGTTGCCAGGCATCCCATATCTAGTAACGGTCAACTCCAGGGTCACTTGCTGTATGCAAGTATTGTTTGCCCCAATAGACACAGTCAGGGAGTCGCCTCTTTCGCCTTCGCTGAACGTCTCTTTTATAAGATTTGATACTTTGAGCAGAATGAAAGCCATGCTTTTACAGCAAACAGTGCCTTTGACCTCGGCCAAAGAAACCTATGATCTACAAGTTGCAAGGACTTCGGCTGAGATACAGACTTTAATACGTACAAACTGCCCTATACATTTCGTAGAAATGATATCACGTATCTTCAACATGTCTGATACAACTGGCATTATACATGTATTTAAGAGCATCTGCTCCGGTCTGTTAGCACCTTTCCAGGCAATACTCGGAATAATCCCGAACTTTGCACATTCGGTGTTTGGTGGCATACCATTAATTCTAGCACTTGTTGCCGGAATTCTATTTCTCTTCCTGCTATTGCGCTATGGCCAGCCTATTCGCAGACATCACTCCGAGCGAACTGGAGAAAGCTCTCCTTGAACGAAAGTGCCGTGAGCGAATAGCACAGCTATTGGGCATGACTCGTCTACGGGACCTTAATACAACTTGGTTCCTGTCATTCCGACCAATCTGGCAAGATTGCATCTTACCTGTTCTACGATGCCTGCTATGCGGTGAAGAATGCGTGTTGGGCACCTGTCTAACATTTCCATCAGCATCGCCAACGGATGTCGATACTTTGCTGGTCCCGATAACGGCCCATGCTCTGTGTTGTCCCCAGAGGCTACCGATCCTGATGTCTGCATTCATTGAGATCTCACAGACGCTTCCGGCTGCTGCTGAGGTACGAGAAAGATCTACAGGCACACAGGTAACAACGGACGCGAACTTTGCTGCGGCACCCTATGCTGGAAGCGAAGCTTCACATCTCTGTGCAATTAATCTGCTACACGAGGTGTTCCAACTGACGCCAACTACAGTGGACGATGTTTTGTCTATAGAAGTAGATGATCTCATGTTTACACCAGACCCGTAAACTGACTCTGATTCAGCATACTGTGTTCCAGAGATGCAGTAACAATTTTGCCTTCATTTAAAAAAAACTTGGAACTCTACCAAATTTGAGCTTTTTCCCATTTTTCGAACGAAAATGGCACTTCCATCTGCTTAAAGTAGAACTAGCCTTATAGTACAGACTTTGCGGTACTTCCACGGACACTTAGTCATCTTATGTGTCTAAACCAGTTCATTTATTTTCGTGGCATGAAATGACTTTGCCTTTTGAACAACCTGTCGATCATTTTCTGTCACATGTAAATATTACTGCTTCTTTTCATTCATGTTGCATTTTATTTTTATATGCCTGGAGTGAAAGGCTATGCTTAATATGTACAGTACCTTTTGCATTCTAATTGGTTTTCTACATGCCTTTTTTAAATGGTTTTATGAAATATTTTAGAAATATGCGGTACTCCATTTTAATGTTTAGCATTTTAGTATTATCGTACACACGAAAGTGGAGTGGGTGTTGTATTCCTCTTAGGGTGTCCATAAACGGGCTTTCCAGAATCATGTCCTTATATAGGCACAATTCGCCCTGCCCTTATACAGGCATAAAATCCCAGCCCTTATTTAGGCATTAACCGTGCACTCCAAATACAGGCATGGTCTCCGACATCCGTCCACCCTAACGTCACAACGAGTTCGTGAAGAACAGACCCTTAGGCTGCGGGACTTTCCCTAGCCCAGGACTATTGATTTCTTCAAGGACTCATATATTATGCATGAACCATTATTCCTTAGGGGTTCATTCATGACGTCTTCCGCTGTCCGACTCACGTCAATGATAACATTCTGAGGTAATTCTCAGGTATAAATATACCTTCCCCAGCCCCTGTAAATCAGAGGAGACCTCGACTTCAGAGGAGCCCGTTTCCCGGCCTGACGCACTGAGAAAACGCTGTCATCCCTGCACGCAGAGAGTCCAGCTTCCAGTGATCTGACTTCCCTTGCGGGGTGTTGGAGTTCGAGTCTGGCAAGAGATTCCTACCTCTCTCATTCTTCAGGTATGGAGCAGACTAGAACCTAGAGGGACTCTTGGCATACTAGGCATACTGGGGTTAACATACTCTTAGTATACCATAGTAAGGAATACTTCACCTACTTCATACCTCGTCCTACACCTAGGTTAGGTACATTGGGGTAGAACTAGATTAGAAACGCATCGTATGAGTACCTGCATTTTTAGTCTGTGTTATTTATGTAACAGCATATGTACTAAAAGATAATGCTCTCGCAGTATTATTTATTTCTACTGCTCACCCTGTACATTATTTATCTCGCATACTGTCTTGTGATCGTAACAGCACATTTTACTTACACCAGAAACAAGACTGTTCAATAAATCTTTTATTGAAACGCCCGTCTATTTCTCTCTGTGTAACTTGGAGAAAACTAAGCATGCACGACTGAGCTGAGTGAAATAGTTATCTATTGTTTCCACGACTCTGGGACATGCTCTGATTCTAAAGGGAAACACAGTGGTCATGTTTTGCGGCTGCCAGAAACTACTCCCTTCTTGTTGTGAAGGAGTTTCTAGTGGCCTCTGAGCTAGCTGGCACAAGTAATTAAGTTTAATATACTCGATAGGGACATACTGACCTTAGTCCTATGTCAAACCTATAGGATATATTATTCCAATGCGCAGAGCCTATTAGGGAAATAGGAGCTACACTACAGTTTGTCTCATGGGATCTACTTTTTTTGGGTGTTGAAGCACTCTGTGTAAGTGTTTGCTTGCTCTCATCCCCTCCTACAAGCCCCCCCCGTGTTGCCTTCTGCCCTCCTCCTCTTCTTCATATAGCCTCCCACCATGCAATACAAAATAAACTGCTTTGCTGCACCCAGCTTTGGCCACATCATAGTGCTTTAAAAAAAATATTTTGTCTTTGTTGTACTTACCACATCCCCTCCCTGCCTACTGGTTGCCCCCTGCCATGCTCTTCTTCCTCAACAGCAATTTAAAAAAAGTGCTTGACTGTAGCCAGGGCTGGCCACGTTATAGTTTAAAAAAAAAAAAAACTTTTTGATGTGCTCTGCCCACCTTCCCTGCCAGCAATATTAACAAAAAAGCTATGATGCAGGCAGGGCTGTCCACATCATAGCACTTTTTAAATGTCAGTCATGCTACACGTTTATAAAGGGGCTTAAAAACATTGACAAAGCCAATAGTTCTTGTAGGTGACGTTTTTTTTTTTTTTTACTATGAAAGAGACACCAAGTATTCCGGGGTCCCTGCACACTGGTGGAAATATTCTACGTTTATGACTTTAAGTGAGGATCCTTACAAAGCAGAAACCTAATTTATACTTCACTGCTTTTTGGAAGCGCCTCTTTTCTTCTTGTTGGCAAACACCATAGGATGTCACACCCTGAGCTCTGAGAAGAGTTTTTTTCCTCAGTTCGCTTACAACTGGAGCAACGCTGTAGTCAGCACTTCTGGCACAGGATGAGCAGAAAGATACATTTTTCCCTGCTCCCATTACTGACGCACACTGAGTATATTTGAGTGGCAGGAAAGAGCTAGTCTTCAGTGCAATGGAGCTGCTGCGTCTTCACGCACTGAAATTTGGCCTGTGGTAAACATCTATTCCGCAGCAGCTCTCAGACTGACTTTGGCTGAATAGTTCACTTACAGCATGGCAATTGACGCAGTCAGATTTTGACTTTGTTCGTCACCGTTTACCTTGTTTGCATCTCTGTTTTACCCTGGAGCTATGTGTGACATGTTAAAAACAACACGAACCCATAAGAGAAGTGTTTGGCGCTAGTGCAGAGCGTCATCACCACTGCGATAAAATAGGATGAAACTGGACTGCGCCTGAATGATGCGAATATAGGTATTCAACTTAATAATTACAAGCACTGACAAAACGTCGCCCTAATAAAACAGCTATTGTAATTAAACAACAGCAACTTGGCCAGAAAGCAACAACCGATTGAAGTGCTTCGGGATTTGTGTAACTTTGAAACTGAGCATCCAGCATTTTGTTGACTTAAATTTTGACTTAGATTCACTCATGCATTCGATTTCTTTCTGCTTTCTGCAAAGTCCCCAGTGTAGAAAGTAGGTTTCCCATTGTTGTTTAATAAATATTTTATTTTTTCTTTAATAAATAGGTGGAGGAATAATCTGACGACAACGAATATAGCCCAACAGGTTACACACAAAAAAACGCTCTCTCTGTAAGACTGCCTTTTTGTGTTTAAGCAATCATGTTATAGATCAGTGCGCACATGCACATTTAAACTTGGTAATCATGTAATGCTGGAACTGAAAAGGACATATTTCAAGTTCATGTCAAAAACGTGTGATTCATATACCCTGTTACTCAGGAAATGCCTCCATTTTATGTCTGGCCTAGTGACAGCTTTATATGTTTTATCAACTTCATTTAATCAAAAACAAAATCATAAATATACATACATGAAAGCATACATAAAGGGGATTTCAGTCGTATCTCTTCATAACAGGTTTGTTCAACTGTCGTTCACATTTCGCTTCCGGCCACCACAACACAAAGCGTGGGCCAATACAATGGAATGAGTTAGCCTGTTACAGCCACTGGCTCTCTTGCAGGGTCATCAGTTTTTTCCCTGATCACATGTGCACATTGGCATAAGAAGAAGTGCACTATGTGCCATGGCTGATGGGCCATAAAATGGGTTAGCCCGCTACAGCCACTGTCTCTCTTGCAGGGTCATCAATTCTTTCCCTGATTACATGTGCACATTGGCATAAGAAGTGCACTATGTGCCATGGCTGATGGGCCATAGAATGGGTTAGCCCGCTACAGCCACTGTCTCTCTTGCAGGGTCATCAATTCTTTCCCTGATCACATGTGCACATTGGCATGAGAAGAAGTGCACCACAGTGCCATGGCTGATGGGCCTGTAATTTACTTTGCTAGTGCTGTTTTCTTCCCCTTTTATTTTGTAGTCATCCTTACATGTTTTAACTTTGTCTTTGGTGATATTAAATCAAAGCCAATAGTACCTTTTCATTGAACCAATAAGAATCATAACTTCCTGTGGTGTATAGTCAAACTAAAAAGGCTTTCTACACCTGTTCTAAGTACACCTGCCTGTACTGTTCTATTAAAATGATATGTGCTGGGTAATTGACCACCGCTTTAAGGGGGTAGAAGGTTTTGTTCCCTTTTTTGTGTCATATGCTTGTAATAAAAAATAAAATAACCATTGTACCAGCTTGACAATGCCAGGCCTCTTGACTTTGCGAATACATGTTTACAATGTTTTTGTTTCTGCAGGGGAACAACGAATGGTAGAATGTACTGAAAGGGTGATTTCTGTGCATGGGAGATAGGGGTGGAACAGACTAATATTTCAAGCACTGAATTGGAGTCAATCAGGTCTAGTGTGTGGGTGTGCATGTATGTTCATTCTACCTGCATGCTGTATATGTGCGACTTAGCAGTATGCCGACCTGATGTCAGCTAGCACACAGGTCATGTTAATATTGTAAGAAAACCTAACACCATATTGCGGATGAGGGTTGTATGATTCTGCCGTAGTTTTTGTGGCACTGACAATGAGCCATAACAACTGGCTTTGCTACTACAATTTCCAAGCATATTTTAAAATAGTTTCATTTTCATGTCGAAGAAAAGGGAATAACTGTATTGATGGTGGAGGGGGATCGCTATAAGATGTACTAAAATCACAATTCTTACCTTTCCCAGTTTCCAACACTCAGACAAGGTGGCCTGTACTTCATCCACCCAAGAACCAAACAGCTCTTTGCACATTACGATAATTTATTAGCTTCATAAGACCAGCACTTCAGTTTTCGTCCATTGATTCAAGCAGACATGGAAGCAAGAATGCTATGCCATGCCCTGAAGCATATGACGTCACATTCGGGGTCTCCTAGAGCGTGAGCCCTCAGTCGCGAGAACCTCGTATCCACATTCTTCTACAAAGTCCACACAACATTCTATTGCAGTTTAATCCCTGGAACCGCTTGGATTCCACACCCGATACCAGAGACCCTCTCACAGGCAGGCCAATATTAAGAAAAAGAGCACCTTGGCTTATAATCAAAGAGGGAACTTGGCTTCCTTCACATTATGCAGTGCCACTAGTCCTTGGGCTCTGCTTTTTAAAATGCTTGCTGTACTGCAGGAGAGTGAGCTCACAGGTTTTTATCGGGCAGCCACACAGTAGTATTCAGAGGAGCTGTGGCAATTACTATATCCCTTATAGCCTTCATTATCCCTTTACCACCACCTCCCAAGCCTCACACTTCCCACAATTCCCTGGACATTTCTCTGCAATGACAAGCAACACAACAGCAGAACATAACCATCTCTCTAGCACATTTCAACTCTTACTCGTATACAGTCTAAGCCCAGGGTTAGACTGCAACTCTCAACCATCCTCATATGGAACAAGCGTACATTCTTAATGCAGGCAACAGGCATCCCCTCACCGCCTCTACTGTACAGCACAACCCCAAAAACCAAACCACCAACTCCAAGGAACACCCGGGTAATCTTATACTCTACAGTGCAATTACAGCCGGGCTAGGTGACAACCAATGACTACAATGTCCCTGTGTGCTATCCCAATGCACTTCCCAAACTGTCAGCCTGTCATCAGCTGATAAAGTTGGTATATAATCTAAAATCATATCGGGTAGGACCCAAAGGTAGTTAATACAGCAACTGTCAAATCTGCCTAAAGCTCGAGGTCTCAGGTTTGAATGCCTGGTGAGTTATTCCATTCATCATTCTTCAGAGATGGATAAAAGGATTACCAATTTTGGTAGGGCAGTTTTATTTAATATGTTTATCACATAAAGCCCTTCGGATAAAAGCCCTATTTAGCAGTAAAAATATTATAATCTAAAACCTTGCACTTGTAAACACTCGAGCCACACCTCCAAATCTGACTCTCAGCCCAGTACGTTACACATCCAAATCACAACTGTCACACACAGTTTTAGGAGAGTTGAACAGGTTTCAAAGTCCAGGTGCAAACCAGGCACAGAAAAAGCTGTCCCACTCTCAAAGCACTTGTGCACTCTCAACCAACGCCTCATACATTAGTCCAACCTCATATGGGCCATCCCATAATAATGGCATGCCTATTTATCAGCCCACGTTTGGACTGGTACCTCCAGCTACACTTAGTGGAGGTCTTTGATGAAAGAGTATGAGTACTGTAAACCAATGCTAAGGTCTGACCAACAATCTGGACATTGTATATGTTATAGGTGTAGATCATGTGGAAACTAGGTGCTTGCAGCGGCTTTAACATGGCATGTCTCATACACTGAGTGGATAATTTCATATCTTAGCATGCCCCTACTTCCATGCACATACATCAAACACACACTCACAAGAGAAAGTTAACACCATGCGTAAGAAGGACCATGTGTTCTTAATTCGCTACGCTGAAATCACACCCAATATCGTTGTATGGAAATATAAATTAAATCGACATTGGAAATAAACTGTAGCAATTCCAAGACCAGATATCCTTTTAACCCATGAAGATTCTCAACGGGAGCAGTTAGGGCATCAAACTCTTCCTTCCTACCGCCTTCGGCTAGATTTAAAATACGAATGTGCCCTGACCTCGCAGGGAATGTTCTTCCCTTCATTTTCATCCCATTTTAGTCACAAACGTTCCTCTTGGTCCCCTACAATTCAATTGAGACTCCTAAAAACAGAAGTAGCTTGGCAGCTAGCACTTATCAATGCAGTGCATTACTTGACTGCTCCTCAAAGGCCATTTTCCCCAGCAGCTGATTGTCCAGGTCAGTCCCACTGACAGGAATTTGGAAGAAGTTCATCTCGGCGGCCAATGCTGCCATAGCAGAGGGGTCCTGCCCAAACTGTGCCCGCAGCATCATGTCCATTTTTTCTAGTCGCCGCTTTAGCCGTTTTGCCTCGCGCTCTCGGATGAGACGGGCTTGGCGTTTTTCTGGGGTCTCATTTGCACGTTTTTGCCGCATAGCTTCACGGTCTCGCTGAAGACGTCGAGATCGCTGCTCATCTGTCTCTTGCATCCGCTGCAATCTTTTAGCTTCCCGGTCGCGCATGCGCCTCACTTCCCGCTCTTCCGGGGTCTCGCTGTCTCTCCTGCTTTTTTTGGCTGTTCGCTCTCGCTCTAGCCTTTGAAGCCTCACATCTACAGGCTCATTCTGCCGGTGGACTGCCCATTTGCGCATGCTAGGTGTCTGTTCTTCTATTAGCTTCCTGTATGCCACACAGTTATTACACACAAGCAGGATACCAGCAGGGTAGACCGCACTGAAATTCATGTCGTGGGTATCCGAGCTACTGGAGACATCGCTGATATTCTGGCTCCATGTCTGAGGAGTGAGGACCTCCGGCAACTTCTCACTGCAATCAGAAATAAGGTACAATCAAAGAGTGGCCCCACACAAACACCACTAATAACAGTATACACAGCTTCACCCAAGGTGCAGCATGGACATCCTATGCGTTGCCTTCTAGTGGTGTAGCTTGAAGTCCGGAATAATTTGCAGCACTCCTCCACAATTCGATACCATACAATGCAACACCTCTTGCTAAAAGAGGATGCAACGGCATGTGCTCTTAACAACAATGATGGAAGGCATTTGGTCTATGGACCACATCACTCCTTTTAATGTTGAAAGACCGATATTGTGAACTCCACAGGACAGACATACCACAGCCAGAGGCAGAGAGAACTCTGACACCATTGGATACTGTCACCCGCTGAAAAACAACACATCTAGCACGGAGAGCTCTCCCCTATGACTATGCATTAATCCTGCACTATCGATACAGCTAGCACCTCTTCCTAGAACATGCAATGTCACCAGAAATACAGCCTGCGGAAGCTGATGTTTCTACATCTCACCCTCCAGTGCCTGCTGCTGAGGAATACTGGGCCTAGAGACGCTGAACAATCCCAGTATATATTTTTGTTGTCAGTTTTTCCATGCAAAACGTCTACTGACAGAAGAAGCAGAAGCAGAAAAAGCCGTAAACACTACCTCGCAGCCAGTCTAGTTGTATCAATGTGGCACCTTGGTCTGTAAGCTACCCTCCTGCACAGACTTTTTTTCTTAACAGGTTTATTTATAAGATTTTTATAAAAAAACAAGCATATTGATTGACAACAGTTTATACCTATCAAACAAACAGTTTAAAGAACGAACCAACGTGCAAGCACATGAGGAGGTGGCTGGAAATTGGGGGCCAAACTGACCCTGTGTGGAAGGAATGGTGGAGGAGGACGAGGGGTAAGCGGAGGGGAAGGAAGGGGTGTAGAATATTTTTGTCAGTGTTGGGTAAGTATACTATCTGGGAGGTGGGGGGGTTGGGCATCGGGTTAAACAAGTGCTCATGGTGTATGGCGTAGGTTATGAATCCGTGAACGAAGTGTCTGAGGAGGAGCTCGGGGACAGGTTATCAGTTTGGAAAGAAACCCCTCTCATCCCGAAGTCATTAGGCGGCAACACATCCTCCTGGCTACTTCACATTGTAGTGCTGACTGTAGCCTAGGCTTCAGCCCAACGCATGAACAGCGTTTGCCAGTGGTCGGGGCTTGGGGGTATGGGTGACTTCCAGCGTGTTGGGATAGTTTTCTTAGCCAGGATAAGGGCCAGGTCTAAGAAGCAAACTGCAACTTTACGCTTGCGTGGCCAGGCATAATTCCCCAGTGCTCACCCCTCCCAAGAGGAAATATTGGGAATCCCCCGCAAAGTATTCCAACTGGGACAAAACGACTGTCCAATACAGTCTCAGCTAGGGGCAATCCCATAGAATATGCTTCAGGTCGGCTCCAGGCGTGTTACATCTGTTACATTTTATTTATTATGTGCACCTGGAAAGATACGGGCTGTTCGCTTGGGGGACAGGTAGGCCTTAATGGAGAATGTAAAACTGAATCAGCTTTAACCGGGAGTTGCAGGACACCCATCGGGGGTAGGCCAGGCCATCTCCCATTCCCTGCCATAGAGTGGTCTCTCCTACAAAAGCTTTTGCAGGGATTCTAGATGGAGAGGTTGGAACACCGGGAATGATGCTCCACCTCTCTGGTCAAAACTCTTACATTTTCTTTTACAGCATTGTTTGCTGAAGGACTCTTGCTTCGGATATGCTGCGAGCTAAACAATCAACTGTTTTCCTACACACTACATATGCTCATGTAGGAAATCTGAATGGAGCTCAGTTTGGTATATTGGGTCTAACAGTGACTATGTTAAAACCAAATTTTTGTGGAAGGAGAGGTTTTTTCTATCCCAGTAACCTTCACACCATTTTCATTTGCTTTCTGTACGATGTTTCCTCTACAGCTTTCCATTTTTACCTATGCATTCCAAGCACATTTCCCTTCCTGTCCTTTTTTGAATTTTTGCCCAAGTGCCATTTTATTATTCTCTTCTATTCCTATAACCTAGTTCATCAGGAAAATAAACAATTTATAATTAGATTTGTTCTCACTGATGTCCGTTTTCTGAGTTAAAACCCGATTTGTCAACAACATCTAGAGGTTTTCTGTGTTTGGCAAGCAAGAGTTTTAATATTCTTTTCAACATACGTTTGGTACGTCTGTTCAGTGGCTCCACAACATTATCTTAGCGGGGAAAAGGGACACTGAAGGGGGGGTCCATGGTGCATAGTTTTATCTTAGAACCCACGGGGTTAAAAAAATACAAAATCTGACCTCCGCTTCTCCTTTTCTTTATCCCAGACTCCATTATTTCTTGATAAATAGGTGCCCTTGTTTATGAACATAGAGAACAAACATTCAAAAATGAGCAATTCAGAAATTCTTTCAGAACCAATCAAATGTGAGTTCTGTGTCTAACTGCCAACCCTGAGTGAGATGACATCACTTACTTTTTCTCAATCGGATTGCATGTGAATCTTAAGGAGGATGTCGTACATGAAGACACATGTTATTCCCCCATTATCAGAATGGAACACCCCCAAACATATAACGTAGGAGCAATAAAAACATATGTTTAACACATTAGCCTTTGTAACCAATCTGTTTCATACTATATGCACCTGAAATTAATCTGAAGTGGGCATTTGTGGCAACATTTAGGCTATTACACTTCAATGTTCAAAATTCAACTAAAGTGTACATAAGGTAAGCCTAAACGAAGGGAAAGATGGCGGCATGCGAAACTATGACAGTACCAAAGTACATAAAGTGACTGTTCCATATCTGAGTATCGTAGACATAAATATTGTGCAACTAAACTTTGTAGCCAAAATATAGACAAGTTAAGTATGTACAAATAGGTGTAGATTTCTTATTCTTAACTCCACATCTATGTTTTGGCAGTGTACCTTTTTGCTACAATATTTTTGAAGCACATTTTTCCCCACAATATTCTGGTTCAATACCATATTGACATGTTATGAATTACATTTGCAGACAATACATAAAATTGGGAAAACGGACACAATGGCTCGACATAACTAAGTAGTTTCTGGAACACTTTTTATCCCCCTTTAGTATCATCCCTTGACTACTTGGTGAATGTCTGACAAGTCCATCATGTAGGACCTTATGAAAGTCTCTGAACTGGCACTTCTGTGGAATGCGTCACTTTGGTCGTCATGCTTCTAGCTGAGTGCACTTAAACTCTTCTTGGATAAAAGTGTTCCTATTTGATTTTATTGAGACAGTCTGATTCATTTGGCTAGTTGTTGTTTGGTAGTCGGCTTGTTTTTGTTGCTCAGACGAAGGATACTAATAGCTGATCTGACATTTGAAAGGCTTTGGTCGCTAAGTAACAGCTTATATATCACAATGACATCCATCACATTAATCGAACACTCCACTGGAGAGATTGGGACTCACAAGAAAGTAACACTCTTGTCTGATTCAAGTAAAAGCTTGCCATGACCTTTGGGACAGAATTGTGATTTGAGCATAATTCAGATTTTTTTAAATTATCCTTATTGATATGAGAGATGGGGAACCTGGTTTGCACCTTGAAATTGCTGATACATGAACTTCGAATATTTGAGGCCAGACTGGGATGCAAGTAGCAAATACAGCATGATTAGTTATGGTGAGGATTAAATTCAGTGTAGACCCATCTCTTTGCCAAAACAATAATTTCCATCGTAACTTTTTATGGCATCCTTGTGCGAGCTGCCACTGGCAGCACAAAGAAAAAAGTTACTTACTTGTAATTGTAGATCTCCAGTGTTAGTATCTTTCATAGGTTCACATTCTTGAATCATCTGTTATTTAGCCAGAAATCCCACAATAGTCTTAGACAGCAGTGTAATGTCAAACAGAGCCTGGAAGGCTCACAACATGGCTACATTAGCAGCCTATTTAGATATTTCAAAAAGTCCCAAGCTTCAAGCAATCACGCAAATGCACAGTGAGCATCATTCCCGCAAGGTCACCATATTACAGATTTCATAGGAAACATTGCAAGAAAGAGAATCTGATAGTTGATCCTGAACTAGGGAGGCAGGTGGGTGGCATGTAAATCTATGAAAGATACAAACACTGGCGAACTGCAGTTACTGCATTAAGTAACTTTATTTTCTCCAGTATTGGATCTTTCTTAGATTCACAGGCTTCAATCAGAGTAGCAAACAGCCAATATATAATATACCTTTTAAAGTGGATGGTGGGTAACAAAGAAAAAGCTAACCATATTGGAAAAGATACCTTAGAACCCCTTGTTCCACTGCTGAATCTCTCTGTACTGTTGAATCTAGACAGTAATGCTGTGTTAAAGGTATGCCTACTTTTCCAGGTAAACACTCTGCAAATGTCTGTTTTAAGCACTCCTGCAAATAAGGCAGTGGATGCGGAAAAGGTTCTTGCAGAGTGAGCTGTCACAGTATTTTGGACAGAAAAGCCTGCTTTGTTGTGAAAGAAACATATAGCTGCAGATAGCAAAAGTGATATTACTTGCTTTGAACGAGTGACACTTTCAGGCAGGAACATTTACTATTAGTAACTGGTTAGATTTGTCAAAATGATTGGTTCTGTTGATATAAAATTTCAAACATCTTCTGACATCCAGTTTATAAAGCGATCTTTGTACTGCATCTGTTGGATTTTGGAATAAATTCTTTAATATCACAGGTATATTTAAATGAAAGTCTGGAGGAATGGTCGGAATAAAATCAGGATTAGTTCTCAGAATAATTCTGTCATCACAGAATTTCATATAAGGTTCTTTGATCATAAAGGCCTGAATTTCGCTTACTCTTCTTGCAGAAGTTAGTGCTAAGAGGAGACCATCTGCCAAGAAAGATATTTCAAATTCTGCTTGGTGAATTGTCTTGCAGGGGCTTCTCATAAACCAGGAATGGGCCATGTTTAGCTGCCTCAGAGTTGGAGGATTTCTTACTAGAGGAAAAACTCTGATAGGTCTTTTAAGAAATTTCTTGATAATCCTATTGGGCCAAAGTGATGGTCTATTAGCCATTCTTCTGAAGCAGGAAACAGCTGCTAAATGAACTTTGACAGATACATCGCTTAGACTGGACTGTGTTAAATGAAGTAAATAAGGTAAAATTTGAGGCGGAGAGTCAGAAAGTGGATGCAGAAACTCTTTCATTTAGCTCCTTAAGTTGTATTGGATGATAATGTTCTAGCCTTAAGACCGTATTTCTCTGCAGTCATCAGATCATATCTTGCCATTCTGGATCTAATGCTACACTTCTCCTTCCTCTGGTCAGTCATCAGAATATCTGTCCTCATGAATGCAGTCTTGGAAGCGCTGACTGCTAGGGTGAAGGCTCTTTGGAACTCTGCCTCAGCAAAAATAATTAACAGCAGTGCGTGGAGTTGAAGGCCTGGACCAATGGTGGTTCTGTGTTAAGGCTCCCCCTCAAGAGGATCATAATCATAGTGACACTCTTCATCTTGATGTCAATCAAAGGGTTGATAATGAACTCTACATTCATGTCCCTCACATCTTTGTTCAGGGTCATCTGGGAAAGCAGTGTCCCATTTGTTGTAGTTCTTGTAAGTGGGTCTTGATATTTCATCTTAGGCTGAGTCTAAGGGACCCTCTTCATTGGAATTTAACATCTAAAAGACATTGAGGAGGATATTGTGAGTGTTAGCTTGGAGTAGTGTGTTCTGCCATTAAGAGAAGTGAAATGCCTTTCTTTGAGATCAATGTGAGTTTGGGTAATTTTGGTATCTTCAACTGCACTATGTGGATGAGGCATTCAAGGTATCACTGACACATTTGTCATCCCCAGTGGAGTTGATGTTACTAGAGTTATCAAAGCTGTTATTCAATGGATTGAAAGTGTCAACGGAGACACCTATTGTTTCTTTGTCAATTGTGACGTCATTGGCAATGGTGTTTTCAGCACTGATACTATTAGCAGTGTAGACGCCGACAGCTTGGATTTTGACACAAGTTCCAAAGGTATTAATGGAGTAGAAGGCTCAGATCTAGGCTTATCAGAAGAGGACTTGGAAGAGGATTTCTTTGGTAAGACCAACATCTCAGAAGACGGAATTTTATATCTGGTAGATTTATGATCAGACTTCTTCTTAATTTTATTTGGAGGTTCCTTTGATGTTGAAGGGATCTCCTGAGGAAAATACTTAGAGGAATGTGTTTCGCTCGAATAAACACTTTTTAGGGCTTTCATTGTCATATTTGAAAAGCCTTCCAAGAAATTCCCATTAAGTTTGGTAACCAATCTGCCAAATAATCCAGCACTCCCTTTGCATTGTTATTGAATTTCATACTCCCCTCTTTAAAATTACACAAAATGTGCCACAGCCTGCAATACCAAAGGTCTACAAGTGGCAATTCTTTCTTTTTCCACTGGCTCACTATAACCAACTAAGCCACCCGGAAAAGATGCTAAAGTATAGATATATCCGCTATTATGACTCCTCTCAAGCCCTGCAGCCTTAGGCCCAGCACTACCTGTGTCTTCTAGGACGGGGCATTCCAAGACCCTTTTGAATGCTGTAAAACCTCTACCATAAAAGTCATAAGCTCAATAGGACAACCATATATTTAACTTGTCACCACTTGGCGCAGCACCTCCAGCAGTTGGGGATAACATTTGGGAACAGTGTAAGTTAGAGGGACATAATGCCAGCCATATAGTATTGTGATTGTAAAGGTTCTCCTAAACTTTCTTCAGGAAAGTTACCCAAATAGTGCTCCTAGCTCAATCTATATGCCACACTGGAGGCTCTCTGTGAATCAAAAAATGTTGCGTATATCCTTGAAATCGTTCCCCTGGTTTCTGTAATTAAACAGAAGAGTTTTGGAAATTGGGTTTTCTCTCTAGTTGCTGCCATTTTCATTTCTCAATTTATGACAAAATACTATAGCTGCTAATAGCATAGGCTCTTCTCCTCTCCCAGTCCACAATTGCACATACAGGTTTGGAAGGTTTTGACTGAGTCCTCATGGCACATATCCACTTACTATTCTGCATCCTCCCATTGTCACCTATCGAATGGCTTCTTGTTCCTCCGTAGAGTGGAGTCCGGGTTGAGTGCAATGGCTAACCACAGCTGCACCTGTCTTTGGCCCTTTCCCAGGAAGACAGCGCAATGATGGATCGTGTCTACATCAGGGCAGTTGGGGTCACTTTGGCCTACACCCTTTTACCTGTGAAATGTGCCAGTGACAGGGTTGGGTATCACCCTAGGGACCTGGCTGGCTATGTCACACTCTCTGCTAAGCCATCCATGCTGAGAAAGGAAGCCAGGCGAGAACCCACTTCGATCTCGGGTCAAAAAACCTTGAAAATGTGATTTCTTCAAAATGCATGTTCATTAAATTACTAAGGCACAGATACTTGGGCCGCCAACAATACAGCAGCAGGCATAGGATAAAAACATTGAACAGACCGAGACATCAACAAGGCGGGGGATTACATTGGAAGAACTGGACTTGTATAGGAGATGGTGCAGACAGCATCTTTGAGAGAAAATATGGTATTTGCATGAAACTGGAACGAGGTGTTGGATTTAGCTTGGAGTGAGGGGTGAGGCCATTTCAGACTGCAAACATCAACAGTTTTGTATCCAATACAGTACAAATTTTCATCCCCGCTGTGCACTGCTGACTCATCATTCCAAAGTGAATTACATGAGGCTAAGTAACTTGGGTAATGCGTTCTAGAATGTTCCCTGTGTTATCATGGAGTGTTGACAATTTAGTTAACATCACCATTCACCATACTGTTGCCCTTCAATTGCTGGCACATTATATCCCATCAGTTTTTTTCTTCCTATTTTTCAACTACAATATCTATTTTTTTTAAAACGTCTTCGAGTAAAATCTTAATCCTCGCATGTATCCTTATAATCTCAACTGTGGTAATATAGCACTTTCTCTATTATTACATGTTGCTCTGTATCACGTTGCCATATGACATCATATACAGATATGTTCTGCCATAATCAATGGGTGACACATTCAACTATGATCTCAGATCTATACTGGTCAGTCTTTTCATCCTTCTGTCAATGCCATCCAGAAGTAGATTCTGGTGCCCATCCTGCAGACTTCTTTCAATCATATTTAATGTTCACTGGACGCTACAGCTGCATCTATTTCACCTCTCCGCCACCACTGTATGCATTATCCCAGACCATAGCAGCAGGTCTTACAACACTTTATCATCCGCCGTAACATCGCTAACTCTAAGTTCCTCTGCCAGTGACCATTCCAGCAAGTCCATTTCCCAAGAAGCTATTGCTGGGCCTCCAGGTTGGATCCATCAGATTGCTATGCGTCCTTTTGCTAATACTACCCCCAGCAGAGTGCATTTATGTTGAATTCTCATGTATTTTGGTCTCTGTATGATATCCAATACCTGGGGTGTGTAAGGGACCTTTCCAGGTACATTTTATGTCATTTGAGGGGTGTCATGTAACTGCTGTAAAGAAAGATAAAATGTATCAATTTAAACTGTGAACTGCTGGACCCTCCCATGGACCTGAGCATGTCTTATTCATTTTGTGTTCATGAGCAGAGCCTCCAAGTCTGCATTCCACTGTTGTGCTTTCAATGGAATTTTGCATCTGTCATTAGTAGCATAATCCTGCCTTCCCACTTCAGTTGTTCCCATGCACACTCCTACAGCAAACATGATGCTTCCAAGCACTGCATGTACACATGGTCTTCAATCGTCCACGTACCCCCTCTGTGATTAGGGCATTAGTTATGGGACACATTATTGATCCAACCAGCGGCTTATTGATCCAACCAGCGGCTATATGAGTATTCAGCAAAAGGGAGTAGATGGAGGGGAAGATAGTCCAACCCCCATCCAGGGCCATCAGATCCTCAATGTGTCCTCAGCAATAAGGCAGACTGTCATTCCACAGCTAGACCCCTCCCACCCCTGGGGAAGTGGAAGTCTGTCTAGGTGGGGGCACGGTGTCCAAAGATTAGCATCATGTCACATCCCCTACATCCCAGAGGCATCAAGGCAGGTGTAGAGGTGTCTAGCGAGCCACCCGTGAATAGGCAGCAGGCGGTCACGTAAGACCCGGTGGATGGGGGTGTTGCCATTCTATCCCAGAGTCATCCTGATTCACCAGTCAAAGCTACCTGCTTACCAGTCAGCCCACCTGGCCCACTGCTTTGCTTCCCTGATGCAGTCAATTACAGGTCCTACCCCAGTGCCAAAGGGGGACCGCTCTCTAGCTGCCTGCCCGCCGCCTACTTACTGGTCAATTAATGGCTCTGTGCCTGTCAGCATTCAGATGGCAAAACACACAAAATGATGGACGGAATGCTGCACATTGGTAAACATTCACCCCCCGTCACAGATCTGGGTTTAATCCATCGTTATTTTGCTTCACCATGCCACCCCAGTTCAGACATAGCCATATGCAAATCAGTCTTGACCCTGTGCCTCATGGGAACAGTCCAGACCGAACTGCCAAGCCATGTCTTCCCTGGACCGGAATCAAGCATCCTAGGACCGGTTTCAGGCTATCAGCCTTCATCAGCCAGGATAGCTTGACTCCAGTGGCGTAGTGAGCACGGGATCCACGTCTGGGCATACCCTTCCCACTTAGGGCGAAATTAAAAACACACAAAATGATGGACTGAATGCTGCACATAGGCAAACATTCACCCCCAGTCACAGATCTGGGTTTAATCCATCGTTATTTTGCTTCACCATGCCACCCCAGTTCAGACATAGCCATATGCAAATCAGTCTTGACCCTGTGCCTCATGGGAACAGTCCAGACCGAACTGCCAAGCCATGTCTTCCCTGGACCGGAATCAGGCATCCTAGGACCGGTTTCAGGCTATCAGCCTTCATCAGCCAGGATAGCTTGACTCCAGTGGCGTAGTGAGCACGGGACCCACGTCTGGGCATACCCTTCCCACTTAGGGCGAAATGCAAAACACACAAAATGATGGACGGAATGCTGCACATTGGCAAACATTCACCCCCAGTCGCAGATCTGGGTTTAATCCATCGTTATTTTGCTTCACCATGCCACCCCAGTTCAGACATAGCCATATGCAAATCAGTCTTGACCCTGTGCCTCATGGGGACTGTCCAGACCGAACTGCCAAGCCATGTCTTCCCTGGACCGGAATCAAGCATCCTAGGACCGGTTTCAGGCTATCAGCCTTCATCAGCCAGGATAGCTTGACTCCAGTGGCGTAGTGAGCACAGGACCCACGTCTGGGCATACCCTTCCCACTTAGGGCGAAATGCAAAACACACAAAATGATGGACGGAATGCTGCACATTGGCAAACATTCACCCCCAGTCACAGATCTGGGTTTAATCCATCATTATTTTGCTTCACCATGCCACCCCAGTTCAGACATAGCCATATGCAAATCAGTCTTGACCCTGTGCCTCATGGGAACAGTCCAGACCGAACTGCCAAGCCATGTCTTCCTGGACCGGAATCAAGCATCCTAGGACCGGTTTCAGGCTATCAGCCTTCATCAGCCAGGATAGCTTGACTCCAGTGGCGTAGTGAGCACGGGACCCACGTCTGGGCATACCCTTCCCACTTAGGGCGAAATGCAAAACACACAAAATGATGGACGGAATGCTGCACATTGGCAAACATTCACCCCCAGTCACAGATCTGGGTTTAATCCATCGTTATTTTGCTTCACCATGCCACCCCAGTTCAGACATAGCCATATGCAAATCAGTCTTGACCCTGTGCCTCATGGGAACAGTCCAGACCGAACTGCCAAGCCATGTCTTCCCTGAACCGGAATCAAGCATCCTAGGACCGGTTTCAGGCTATCAGCCTTCATCAGCCAGGATAGCTTGACTGCAGTGGCGTAGTGAGCACGGGACCCACGTCTGGGCATACCCTTCCCACTTAGGGCGAAATGCAAAACACACAAAATGATGGACGGAATGCTGCACATTGGCAAACGTTCACCCCCAGTCACAGATCTGGGTTTAATCCATCGTTATTTTGCTTCACCATGCCACCCCAGTTCAGACATAGCCATATGCAAATCAGTCTTGACCCTGTGCCTCATGGGAACAGTCCAGACCGAACTGCCAAGCCATGTCTTCCCTGGACCGGAATCAAGCATCCTAGGACCGGTTTCAGGCTATCAGCCTTCATCAGCCAGGATAGCTTGACTCCAGTGGCGTAGTGAGCACGGGACCCACGTCTGGGCATACCCTTCCCACTTAGGGCGAAATGCAAAACACACAAAATGATGGACGGAATGCTGCACATTGGCAAACATTCACCCCCAGTCACAGATCTGGGTTTAATCCATCGTTATTTTGCTTCACCATGCCACCCCAGTTCAGACATAGCCATATGCAAATCAGTCTTGACCCTGTGCCTCATGGGAACAGTCCAGACCGAACTGCCAAGCCATGTCTTCCCTGGACCGGAATCAAGCATCTTAGGACCGGTTTCAGGCTATCAGCCTTCATCAGCCAGGATAGCTTGACTCCAGTGGCGTAGTGAGCACGGGACCCACGTCTGGGCATACCCTTCCCACTTAGGGCGAAATGCAAAACACACAAAATGATGGACGGAATGCTGCACATTGGCAAACATTCACCCCCAGTCACAGATCTGGGTTTAATCCATCGTTATTTTGCTTCACCATGCCACCCCAGTTCAGACATAGCCATATGCAAATCAGTCTTGACCCTGTGCCTCATGGGAACAGTCCAGACCGAACTGCCAAGCCATGTCTTCCCTGGACCGGAATCAAGCATCCTAGGACCGGTTTCAGGCTATCAGCCTTCATCAGCAAGGATAGCTTGACTCCAGTGGCGTAGTGAGCACGGGACCCACGTCTGGGCATACCCTTCCCACTTAGGGCGAAATGCAAAACACACAAAATGATGGACGGAATGCTGCACATTGGCAAACATTCACCCCCAGTCACAGATCTGGGTTTAATCCATCGTTATTTTGCTTCACCATGCCACCCCAGTTCAGACATAGCCATATGCAAATCAGTCTTGACCCTGTGCCTCATGGGAACAGTCCAGACCGAACTGCCAAGCCATGTCTTCCCTGGACCGGAATCAAGCATCCTAGGACCGGTTTCAGGCTATCAGCCTTCATCAGCCAGGATAGCTTGACTCCAGTGGCGTAGTGAGCACGGGACCCACGTCTGGGCATACCCTTCCCACTTAGGGCGAAATGCAAAACACACAAAATGATGGACGGAATGCTGCACATTGGCAAACATTCACCCCCAGTCACAGATCTGGGTTTAATCCATCGTTATTTTGCTTCACCATGCCACCCCAGTTCAGACATAGCCATATGCAAATCAGTCTTGACCCTGTGGGGAACAGTCCAGACCGAACTGCCAAGCCATGTCTTCCCTGGACCGGAATCAAGCATCCTAGGACCGGTTTCAGGCTATCAGCCTTCATCAGCCAGGATAGCTTGACTCCAGTGGCGTAGTGAGCACGGGACCCACGTCTGGGCATACCCTTCCCACTTAGGGCGAAATGCAAAACACACAAAATGATGGACGGAATGCTGCACATTGGCAAACATTCACCCCCAGTCACAGATCTGGGTTTAATCCATCGTTATTTTGCTTCACCATGCCACCCCAGTACAGACATAGCCATATGCAAATCAGTCTTGACCCTGTGCCTCATGGGAACAGTCCGGACCGAACTGCCAAGCTATGTCTTCCCTGGACCGGAATCAAGCATCCTAGGACCGGTTTCAGGCTATCAGCCTTCATCAGCCAGGATAGCTTGACTCCAGTGGCGTAGTGAGCACGGGACCCACGTCTGGGCATACCCTTCCCACTTAGGGCGAAATGCAAAACACACAAAATGATGGACGGAATGCTGCACATTGGCAAACATTCACCCCCAGTCACAGATCTGGGTTTAATCCATCGTTATTTTGCTTCACCATGCCATCCCAGTTCAGAAATAGCCATATGCAAATCAGTCTTGACCCTGTGCCTCATGGGAACAGTCCAGACCGAACTGCCAAGCCATGTCTTCCCTGGACCGGAATCAAGCATCCTAGGACCGGTTTCAGGCTATCAGCCTTCATCAGCCAGGATAGCTTGACTCCAGTGGCGTAGTGAGCACGGGACCCACGTCTGGGCATACCCTTCCCACTTAGGGCGAAATGCAAAACACACAAAATGATGGACGGAATGCTGCACATTGGCAAACATTCACCCCCAGTCACAGATCTGGGTTTAATCCATCGTTATTTTGTTTCACCATGCCACCCCAGTTCAGACATAGCCATATGCAAATCAGTCTTGACCCAGTCTTGCATTCAGATGGCAGACTTATCCGTGAAGTCGCTGCTGCTGCACCGCGACTCTGATCTGAAGCGCCCAGTTCTGACGAGATATGAGACATGGGTCCAGGCTCATCCCTCCATGTCATCAAGCAGCTTTTAATCAGCCTGTCTCACAAACTAGAGGCCCAGTCCCCTCCTCCAGCTTGGCTTGAGGACTCCCATTTTGGATTGCTGTTGCACGCTGAATTCCATCTTCGGGGAGTTGCTGATCCATCACGTCTCTGCGACTCAGCTCCTCTTCGCTTCGGGATACAGGACACACAGCTCAGTCCCCGTTCCCACATCACCTAGTCCCGCTGCCACAATCTGCCTCACTTTAGAAGCTGCCCATCGGATTCCATTTCAGTCCGGATGCAAGGAAAAGGCCATAGCTGGTAATTGCCAACCAGCTGCACACAGGATAGTTAAGAAGCTATTTGCAGGCATTCATAAAATAGTGGGTGTCTGTTACAGACGAGTTTAATCTGCGCAGGTATAGGATTCCTCAGGATATTTACAAGGCTACTGGGAGCCTCTGACTAAGTGATGCTGTTGGCCATCTTGGCAAGCCCCACAACAAGCAATATCTTTACTGAAAAAGGCAGACTAGCAGCCATGGGGAAGCCCACAATGGCAAACATGGTGCTCACGAGAGACGTTGCTACTCTCTCTTAGATATCAGCTGCTGATATCGAAGAAAGAGTAGCAACGAAGAAGAGAGGAAAGGAGGAGGAACACGAGAAAGGAGAGAAAACAAGAAAAGAAAAATGAATGAGGATAGTAACTCAAATATAGAGGGAGAGGAAAGGCAGACAAGATGAGAAAGAGATAACATAGGGACTGGAAAGAGAAAGCAGGGATGTAGAGGAGAGAAGAAAAAGGAGTAGAGAAAGGTAGAGCGAAACAAGCACTGCAGGGTAAAGTTGAGAGATTTTTAGGCTAGAGAAGGAAAAGAGCCAGGGGAGGAAGATCACAGGATGGTAAGAAGGGACAAGCAAAGACAACTAGAGAGAGAACAAATCAAAAATAGAGGGGAAGAGATGTCAAGCCATGGTTAACAAGGTAAGAGCGGAAAAGGGTAGAGAAAAGGGAGAATGGACTGTAGACTTTATCAAGAGTAGAGGGGATAGAAAACAGCAAGGGAGGCCACACCAGTAGTAACAAAGGCTGTGCCCATTATAGAAGTGGCCAGCTGTCGCCTTACAAAAAAATTTGGGCACCACACTTTAAAAAAAATAGTTAGTGTTTCATTCTGGTCATGTGAGTCTCTTGTAGGCAAAGGATGTCTGGATTTTCTCTTTCAAATATTCAAGTGTACCATTCTTCTGCCTTGAACTTTAAAAAAATCTTTTTTATGTGTTTATTAGTTTTTATGCATACATTGAAAGTATAATGTTACTTTCCCAGTTAGCATCTGTTCTGGGCATGTAGAGCTGTAGATTCACATGCTTTGCATACTCCTGCCATCTAGTGTTGGGTCCGGATGTTTGCATGTTGTTTTTCTTTGAAGAAGTCTTTCCAGTCACGAGGTAGGTGACTCCTCCTTTCGGTGATAGTGCGCATGGGCATCGACTCCATTGTTAGATTGTTTTCCCGCTGGGGGTGAGAATGGAGTTAGTAAGAGTAGAATAGAGATATCCATGCATATGTATATAAAGTAAGAGAGCACTGCAACAGATATAGGTACCCTGGGAGGCGGGTGGACGCATGTGAATCTACAGCTCTACATGCCAAGAACAGATGCTTACTGGGTAAGTAACATTATCCGTTTGAGGCATGTGAGCTGTAGATCACATGCTTTGCATAGATTATACAGCAGTATTCTACCAAAGCGGTGGCTAGCCTGTAGCTGTTGCAGTTGTTTGAAAGAGTGTTCTAAGTACTGCCTGGCCTACAGTAGCTTGTTGTCTTGCTAACACATCTACACAATAGTGCTTGGTGAATGTGTGTGGTGTAGACCATGTTGCAGCCTTACAAATGTCAACTATGGGAATGTTTCCTAAGAAAGCCATAGTAGCCCCTATTTTGAGAGTGGAATGCGCTCTAGGGGGTATTGTTAAAGTTCTTTTTGCTTTTGCATAACAAGTTTGAATACATTTAACAATCCACCTGGCAATACCTGATTTGGAAATAGGATTGCCCTTGTGAGGTGGAGCAAAAGCAATAAAAAGTTGTTTAGTCTTATGCCCGCTCTCCCCGTTATTATTTACAATAGCACTTGAACCGCTAGCATGCAAAGTAAGGCAGAAGTATGCAAATACAGCACTAAGGTTCCATCAACGCCCAATAGGTATATCACTATACGCAGACGATATGGTGCTTGATGTCCGAGACCCCCAGAATAACTTATCACCACTGTTGAGGGAATATATTAAGTTTGGTAAACAATCCGGACTTAGTATAAACTGGAGTAAATCCACCGTAATTCCGCTCACCGAACACACCAGAGCATGCTCGCTGGAATTCCCGCTCACATGACAGAGTGACCCGGTAAAATATTTAGGAATATGGATCCACAGAGACCCAACAGCAGTGATTAGGAAAAACTATGGGACAACAATAGATCAACTAGACACGCAGGTGAAGAAATGGATTCAGCTCCCCCTGACACTAGCAGATAGGATATCCATAGCTAAGATGGTCATACTGCCTAAATTCTTATATCTTTTTAATAACATCCCAATACAGCTACCTACATCCGTCTTCAAAGAATTACAAACACGGATGGTCAGACTAGTATGGGCCGGAAAACAACTGAGAATAGACTGGAAGACACTAACTTTACCGTATGAACAAGGGGGCTTCGCAGCGCCAGACATGCTACTATACTATCTGTGCACACAAGCGCAATATGCACACTACTGGTACCATCCAGTACGGTACATGCCACATCTAGAGGTAGAAGCAGGAGATGTGCATCCTATCCCACTAAGCAATATACTAACCCACAAATGTGCAGAAGTAGCGCGCAAAGAAATAAATACAGTGCAGGCTACAACAGAGGCATGGCGCAAAATGGGCCACATGGCGCAAAGTTGCCGCTATACACGCCAGCACTACCACTAGCAAACCATCCGTCCATATGTGTAGCACAAGATAAAGGAGGCATAGAAATGCTACGTCAGGTGGGGGTGGGCACCATGGGTGACTTATACATAGATGGGAAATTCATTGAGGTTTCTGACCCAAATTACGTGAGCAACAAAACACTATTATTTCAATTCACAAAACAGATTAAAGGCAGCAATTAAGGCGCTATACCCAACCTTTCCAGCAGAACCGCCCACACTGGTACCACTACAAATGATAATAAGGGATACCACGAACAAACATATAGTTGCCAGATTATATAGAACAATGCAAGCAGAGCTGGCGCAAGGCACCACTAAGGCACAAGAACGCTGGAACCGCGTTCTAGACACACCGCTGGATAAGGATGAATGGCAGTTCTGCTGCACATTAACGAAAATGCTTACTCCGAATGGAAATTTACGCATCATACATTATAAATACTTACACCAAGCATATCACACACCTGGGATATTATGTAGGTATGGTCTGAGGGCGGACGCAAATTGTCGCAGATGTGGCACAAGAGAATCTGATTTTGCACACCTAGCATGGAATTGTCAGAAGGTTAGGGAGTACTGGGAGCATATTGTGAAAATGCTACAGAATATTACGAAATGTGACTTAGAATGCTCAGTTAAGGTTTGCTTGCTAGGTTTATTAAACCAGATCCACCAGCAAAGAGGAAACTAGCAGCAATAGCCCTGCTGATGGCTAAGCGAAGAGTATCAATACATTGGGACAGCAAATTAAGCCCTACCTGCCAGAAATGGATAAAAGACATGGTGTATTGTAGGGACACGCTGAAGATATACGAGGAAGAAGGATAAGTTACTTACCTGTAATCCTAGTTTTCTTCCAGGGGTATCCTCATCAAAGTCATAAGCACTGAATATTCCCGCCCATGTGCGGGGACCCCGGAAATAATAAAAATTATATATGAAAAACATATATATATATACAGCTCTATATATATAAAAACATATATCATTTTCTGGTATCAATGCAGCTCTCGTATAGGAGGCTAAACAATGTAATAAAAACACAAAATTGCTTTTGCAAATATACATAATACATGTATAAAAACACATGAGGGCAAGATGCACTTGAACTCTGTTTTTAATGAGAAAATCTCATGAGTAAACTGCAAAAGAAAACACAGGCATTGTTAGCCTACATGCTGCATTGTAAACCAACTTAGAAAATGAAAGCAATCTTTCATAAAAACTGGCACCGTGCCTTTAAGGCAGCCATGACCCCTAGCTTCCCATCACAGCCTCAGGGGTGACAGTTAGGTCAGTTGTTCTTTGCGTAACCCTGAAGATCAGGGCACCAAGATAATATTTAACAATGAAAAAATCTCATTTGCCTGGGGAGGTGGGTGGGTTGCTTATGACTTTGATGAGGATACCCCTGGAAGAGAACTAGGATTACAGGTAAGTAACTTATCCTTCTATTCCAGGGGATCCTCATCAATAGTCATAAGCACTGAATAGAATAGCAAGCCCAACATCCACCTGCAGGCAAATGAGAAAAGCAGTGACCTTGTTAACAACAACCGAAAAAATCAGCTGTTGAACAGATTCCTCAAGGAGGCTTGACCTACTTGAGTGTCCGCTCTAGTATCTGAGTCAAGACAGTAATGTCTTGTAAATGTATGGACTGATCTCCAAGTAGCTGCTTTGCAGATCTCAGAGAGCGGTACATTATGGAGGAAAGCAGTCGTCGCTGCTTTTCCTCTAGTGGAATGAGCTTTGGGAGCGGACCAAAGAGACTTCTGTGCTAACTGGTAAGCCAATTTGATGCATGAGACTATCCATCTGGAGATGGACCGCTTTGATGCTGGGAAACCTGTTCTGATCGATCCATAATTAACAAATAGTTGATCAGACTTCCTTAATGGCTTCGACCTGTCCAGATAAAACTTCAAAACCCTTTTAAGGTCTAATGAATGTAGAGCCCTCTCAGCTGGAGTGGAGGTATTGGGAAAAAAGGTCGGAAGAGAAATAGATTGATTTACATGAAAATCAGAGACCACCTTTGGAAGGAAGGAAAGATGAGTCCTGAGGACTACCCTATTGAGATGAAAAACCAAGTAGGGCTCTTTAGAACATAGGGCCTGTATCTCACTCACCCTACGAGCTGAGGTGATAGCTACCAAGAAAGCTACCTTCCACGTAAGGTGTTGTAAGGTTGCTTTGTGGATAGGCTCAAAGGGTGGACCCATCAATTTTGACAGAACCAAGTTCAACTCCCAAGGAGGTGAAGGAGGTCGGACCGGAGGATAGACCTTCTTGAGACCCTGCAGGAAATCCTTCACCACCTGTAGTTGAAAAAACGAGGGCTGAGAAGGAGAACGCCTGTACGCCGTAATGGCAGCTAGGTGTACCTTAATGGATGAGAATTTCAGACCTGCTCTGGCTAGGTGAAGTAGATAAGGCAAAACTACCTCCTCCTGCCCCTTGGTAGGACTACAATTATTTTACATACACCAAATGTAAAAACGTTTCCATTTGCAGGCATAAGAATGTCTTGTAGAAGGTCTCCTTGCCTCCTTCAATATGGTCATGCAGTCCTATGGCAGACCTAAATGCCCATACTGGATGACCTCAGGAGCCATGCTGTTAAGTTCAGTGACGGAAGGTTGGGGTGATAAATCCTCCCGTTCATCTTGGATAGCAGGTCCGGTCTGCACGGCAGTCTCTTGTGTGGGCAGACTGACAGATGAAGAAGGTCCGGATACCACCACTGCCTCGGCCAGTCCGGAGCAATTAGTATCATTGTGGTGTCTGAGTGTGATAGCTTGGTCACCACCTTCGGGATGAGAGGCAGGGGTGGAAAAGCATACACAAATGCCCCTGACCAGCTGATCAAAAGGGCATTCCCCTTCGATCCTGGTCGGAAGTACCTGGAGGCGAAGTCTCGGCATTTTGTGTTTTCTTCGTCCGCGAACAGGTCTATGCTCGGACGGCCCCAAGTTCGGAAGATGTCGTCTACCACCTCGTCGTTGAGGACCCAGTCCTGCTGTTCCTCGAAGTGACGGCTGAGGGCATCTGCCTGAGAATTCTGCTCTCCCGGCAGGTGAACCGCTGTGATGGATAGATTCCTCACCAGAAGCCAGTGCCAAAGGGTCTGTGCCTCCAAAGAGAGGGTCCTCGAGCGAGTTCCTCCCCGTTTGTTCAGGTAGTACATGGTGGTGGTATTGTCTGTCTGTACTAGGATGGAACTCGCCTGAATCGAAGGGAGGAAAGCCTTGAGAGCCAGATGAACAGCCCTTAGTTCCAGCATGTTTATGTGGTACAACTGCTCTTTTGATGACCATAGGCCTTGCGTCTGGAGAGACCCCATGTGGGCTCCCCATCCTTGCAGGGAGGCGTCTGTGATCAGAGTTTGAGAAGGAGGAGCTTGATGGAACGGTACTCCTACCCTCAGATTGTCTTTCTTCATCCACCACGGGATGGATGCTCTGGCTGTACGTGATAGACAAATTTTGTCTTCCCAACGAGAAGACCGTTGATCCCATTTGTCTTCTAGATCTTGTTGCAGAGGACGCATTTTCAATCTGGCATTGGGCACCAGAAAAATGCAGGATGCCATCGATCCTAGCAGGGAGGCGATCTGACGCACTGAAGACAGTCTGTTGTGTAAAATCTGCCTGCCTTTCTGAATGATGGATAATTGTCTCTCCTCCGAAGGAAACACTTTTCCTCGCTCGGAGTCTATCAACGCCCCCAGGTAGTGGATTGCTTGAGTGGGTTGCTGCGTCGATTTTTCGAAGTTCACATGTAGGCCCAGTTTTTGACAAAAACCTAGGCACTGCTGGAAGTGGTTCATCACACTTTGTGGAGAGGGACCTTTTAGCAACCAATCGTCCAGATAAGGGTAGACAAAGATGCATCTGCGTCGCAGAGCAGCCGCCACTACTGCCATGCATTTCGTGAACACCCGAGGAGCTGACTTCAGTCCGAAGGGCAGCACTTTGAACTGATAGTGGGATGTTCCGACTATGAATCGTAGATATTGCCGGTGATGCTGATTTATCGGTATATGAAAATAAGCATCTTGTAGATCCATCGAACACATCCAATCCCCTTTGCGGAGGTGAGGATATATTTGGTGGAGAGCCAACATGCGAAATTTTTCTCGTTTGATGGACTTGTTGAGTGTTCGCAGATCCAGAATGGGCCTGTATTCCGACTTTCGACCTCTTTTCTTTGCCAGGAAGTATCTGGAATAAACTCCTCGACCTCTTTGTGACCGTGGAACCTTCTCTATGGCTGATTTTTGGAGAAGTATTTCCACTTCCCTCTGCAGCATGTTGATCTGGCTGTACGATGATGGTACTGGAGGGATCGAGGGAGGACGACGTCGGAAACGTAGCGAGTATCCATTCTGCAGCGTAGCCAACACCCACTGATCCTTGGTGATGTCTCGCCACTCTTGCAGATGATTCGCAACACTTCCTCCTACTGGAGCGGTGAACGGTACTGGAGGAAGCGGGCACTCATTGCTTGGCTGGAGCTTTGGTTGAAGTAGAGGACTGACGGTTCCCTCCTCTTCCCCTGTTGGATCGCCGGTTTTGAAACTGCGATTTCTGCTGACCCTGTTGGCTTTGGTTCTTTTGCCAATGAGGGGTTTGAACCCTCTGTTGGAAGGAACGGCGATCAGTATTGCGGTAGCGGCGACAAAACTCTTTTTTCTTTTCCAGCCCCACCGCCTTCAGGGTATCTAGCTCGGTCTTCATCCGTGCCATCTCCTCATCGGTATGCGAGCCAAACAACGATGACCCGGAAAATGGCAGGTTGAGGATATGTGATTGTGCCTCTGGCTTCAATGCTGTTAGGCGAAGCCATGAAGATCTTCTGGCACAAATTCCGTGGGCGTAGGAGTGTGCTGAAAGAGTAGCTCCATCAGCCGCAGCGCTGATTACCTGGTTCGCTACTAGGCTGCCCTCCTGTACAATTTCTTCGAAGTCCTTACGGTCTTCCTTGGGCAGTTTGTCTGTAAAACGCTGTAGCGAATCCCATAAAGCTCTATCGTAACGCCCTAATAGAGCTGACGAACTGGAGACTTTAAGCATGGATGCAGAAGTGCCACATACTTTTCTCCCCCATGAGTCTTGTGTCTTGCTCTCCTTGTCCGGTGGGACTGTGGACGAGGAGGCCACCGAATGGGTTTTTCTGGCAGCAGCCACTATTACAGAGTCCGGTTTAGGATCTGACTTTAAGAAAGATGGATTTTCCTCCGGAGGACGATACTTCTTCAGAATTCTCGCCGGTGCCGTTTTGAGAGTGGCCGGCGTAAGAAAAATGTCCATAACCGGTTTCAGAAGCCCCGGTACCAGTGGGAGTAACGGGCGAGATGAAGCCTTCTGGTTCAAGGTTTCGAAAATAACCGAAGAAGTACTTTGCTGAACAGGCATAGGAATGTTCAGTTTGGCCGCCCCTCTGGAAAGCACCTCCTGAAATGTGCTTACATCGTCCACCGGAGAGATCCTCGACGGTGGACTGTCAGTAATGGTGGGCGAGTAGTCTCTTTTTGAGGAGTACGTTGAGGAGGTGGAAGGTGTTGGAGACCTGCGTCTTCTCCTCCTGCTGCGTGATCTTGATCTCCTTCTGGATGTTGGTGCAGGAGAGCGAGTACGAGCTCTTCCTCTTGATGGAGAAAGATCCGCATCTTGTGCCAGGCGAGCCAGAGGGGACCTGCGTGCAGGACTGGGATCCCGTCTAACCCCTGCCTGTGTATGATCCGCCCAGTGGTGTAATGGACGACTCCATCTGGGCGAGAGGTGAATGGACGGAGACTTCTCCGCTGTCACAGGAGAACGACGTGGAGACTTCCGTCCTTCCTGCTGAGCCTTTTCCACTGGACGTTGATGACCAGAGGGAGAGTCCTGGCTACTTGAAGATGAAATAATCACCTCTGGAGAACCAGACCTGGCGATGGAATGGTGGGAGCCAGCTCTCGACGTCGATGAAGGGGACGGAGAGAGACTTACAGAGACTTACAGGGACTGACACCGACGGAGACCTCTGTCTCGACGTCGATCTCCTTGATCCCGGCGAAGACATGCGCCTCGACGCCGACTGCCTCGATGCCGAACTTCTTTGCTTCGACGGAGTTCGCTGCTGAGACGCCGAGCGCCTCGCCAATGGAGATCTGCGTCTCGACGTCGATCTTCTTCGCTTCGGCGGAGGGCTATGCCTCGACGCCGAGCGCTGCTTCGACGGAGAGCCGTGTATCGACGTCGATCGTCGTCGCTTCGACGGGGTATCCATCCTCGACGTCGAGCGCCTTTCCCTCGACGGAGGACTGCGCCTCGACGTCGGCTGCGAACGCGACGGAGACTGCTGTCTCGACGTTGACATTGTTGCTGGCGTCGACGGAGGCCTCGGCCTCGACGTCGACGACTGGACATCCGACGACCTCTGCTTCGACGCTGATCTGCGCTGAGACGGCAACGGCGACATCGGCCTCAACGTCGAAGATGACTTACGTTTCGGTGTTGATGATCTGTGTCTTGACGTCGCTCGTCGGGTCGACGGCGGAGGATCTTGTCTCGACGCCGGACGCTGTTCCATCGACTTAGTTTTTGAAGAATGGCGCTCCCGCACCAAGGTCCTCGACGACGACTCCGCCGCCGGTACCTTTGACGTTGAGCCCGACGCCGAAGGGGAACATATCGGGACCTTGCTCGACGTCGAACGCGCCCTCTTCTTCGTTTTAACAGGAGACCTACCTCTTTCTGAGAGGCCATAAAGACGGATTCTCTCTCTGTCCTTGATGGTTCTATTGGATAACTTCCTGCAGTGTTGACAGGAGGCAGGAGAGAGAGTCCGGTAGACAGAGGATGCACACATCATGTGTGTCTGACTTGGCCTTCTTTTTGCCACAGGCAGGGCAAGGATCGAACAAAGAAGGCATTATTTGACAGAAAATATATGTTTCTGCCACAAAAAATGGTTTAATCCTCACACTAGTGTCAAAAGACGTCAAGTGAGGTAGAAAAAACCACAAAAACTAGGTATTTCTGACAGAAAAGTCAAAAAAGAGAGAGCTGAGATTCCAGGGTCCTGACAGAAGGAGCCGGAAAGAACAACTGACCTAACTGTCACCCCTGAGGCATGATGGGAAGCTAGGGGTCATGGCTGCCTTAAGGGCACGGTGCCAGTTTTTATGAAAGATTGCTTTCATTTTCTATGTTGGTTTACAATGCAGCCTATAGGCTAACAATGCCTGTGTTTTCTTTTGCAGTTTACTCATGAGATTTTCTCATTAAAAACAGAGTTCAAGTGCATCTTGCCCTCATGTGTTTTTATACATGTATTATGTATATTTGCAAAAGCAATTTTGTGTTTTTTATTACATTGTTTAGCCTCCTATACGAGAGCTGCATTGATACTAGAAAAAAATGATATATGTTTTTATATATATAGAGCTGTATATATATATATGTTTTTCATATATAATTTTTATTATTTCCGGGGTCCCCGCACATGGGCAGGAATATTCAGTGCTTATGACTATTGATGAGGATCCCCTGGAAAAGAATTGCCTAAAATGTCACGGCCAAAAGACTTCTGGGAACGCTAAGCGTTTCTGTTGGAAAACCCAAACATTGCAAACCCAAGCAATGCGCAACCCGAAAACAACCGAGAGGGAGACGACATGTCAGATGCGTCAGATGGGGATCAGTTAAGGCAATTGTAAAATATGGGATGTATATTGTGATGAAAAGATGTGATACGACTCTACAATGTTGTCAACTGTATTACTGAAAAAGCAATAATTTTTTTTCCCCACCAGTTGTTTAGTCTTACGGAATGACTTTGTTCTTTCTATGTAGTATAAGAGGGCTCTTCTGACATCTAAAGTGTGTAGAGCTCGTTCTGCCACTGAATCTGGTTGAGGAAAGAACACTGGTAACTCAACCGATTGATTGATGTGAAAGGCAGAAACTACTTTAGGTAGAAATTTAGGGTTGGTACGAAGAACCACTTTGTCTTTGTGAAGCTAGAAAAAAGGTTCTTCTATGGTTAGTGCCTGTAGCTCACCCATTCTCCTCAGTGAAGTGATTGCAATGAGGAAAGCGATTTTCCACGAAAGAAATTGCAGTTCACATTTATGCATGGGTGCAAAAGGTGGGCCCATTAATCGTGTGAGGACTATGTTAAGATTCCATACTGGGGCAGGTGGAACTCTTGGTGGTATAACTCTTTTTAGTCCTTCCATAAAAGCTTTGATAACTGGTACTCTAAAGAGAGATAAGTGTTGCCTGTTTTGCAGATACGTAGCTATCACAGCGAGATGTAAACGGATAGAAGTGTAAGCTAATTCTGATCGCTGCAAGTGTAACAAATAACATATAATATTTTGTATGGAAGCATCAAGAGGATTGATGTTGGTATTATTACAATAAATAACTAAACGCTTCCATTTAGCTGTGTAACAAGCTCTTGTAGTAGGTCTTCTGGCCTCTTTAATAATGTTCATACAGTCTGGTGGAAGATTCAGATAACCAAACTCTATGACTTCAGGAGCCAGATCGCTAGGTTCAGATCTGGGTGTTTGATTTCTCCATGGCTCAGTGTGAGGAGATTGGATGTGAGATGCAGCTTTTGATGTGGAACTACTGATAGCTCCAGCAGGGTCGTGAACCAAGGTTGACGGGCCCATGTGGGAGCTACTAAAATCAGTGTGAGGGATGTTTGCCTGAGTTTCCGAACCACTGATGGAATGAGTGGGAGAGGCGGAAAAGCGTAGGCAAATATCCCTGACCAGTTCATTCATAGTGCATTGCCTTTGGAGAGCGGGTGTGGATACCTGGAGGCGAAACTTGGTCATTTTGCGTTTTTGTGTGTGGCGAAAAAATCTATTTGAGGAAACCCCCAACTTTGAAACTACGGTAGGAGAACTTGAGGGTGAAGTTCCTACTCGTGGATTTGCTGCCTCTGTCTGCTGAGAAGGTCGGCAATCTGATTGTTTACTCCTGGGAGGTGTTCTGCTAGGAGATAGATTTTGTGGTGTATGGCCCATGTCCAAATGTCCTGAGCTATGTGTGACAGTTGGAGAGTGTGTGTCCCCCCCCCTGTTTTTGTATATAATACATAGCTGTCATGTTGTCGGTGCGAACTAGGACAGCTTTGCCTACAAGGTGAATTTGAAAGGCTTTGAGCGCTAGAAACACTGCTAGCAGCTCTAGATGATTTAAGGGGAGAGCTTTTTGCTTTTGACTCCACAAGCCTTGAATTGTGTGTTTCTGGAGATGAGCTCCCCAACCAGTGAGCGACGCGTCTACTGTTAGTATCGTCTGTGAACAGGGTCTATGAAGGGCCATCCTTTTGACAAGTTTTGTGGGTTCCACCACTGTAGAGAGCGATGAGTACGGCCGTTTACCAACACTAGATCGGTTAAGAGACCCTGCGACTGGTTCCACTAACTTGCTATGCATTCCTGAAGGGGACGCATGTGAAGCCTGGCATGGGGAACAATCATGGTACAAGAGGCCATCATTCCCAGCAGCTGCATATACACTCGAGCTGGTAGTGAGTGAGTGGGCTGAAACTGAAGAATCAGAGCCAGAATATTGCAAATTCTGGCTGCATTGGGGAAAGCCAGAGTTTTTTGAGTATCAAAAGTGGCTTATATATAGTTTTGAGTGTTGGAAGGTTGAAGATGCGATTTCAACACATTTGACTGTGAACCCCAGTTGGTGCAGTAACTGCAGTGTTATGTGAGTGTGCTGGAGACACTTTGAGTACGTACTGGCTTTGATGAGCCAGTCGTCCAAGTACGGGAAGACATGAATGTGTTGTCTTCGTAGGTGAGCAGCGACTACTGCCAGACATTTCGTAAAGACTCTGGGAGCAGTGGTGACTCCGAATGGGAGTACCTTGAACTGGTAATGCTGCCCCGCTACCACAAATGTGAGAAATTTGCTATGAGCGGGATGTATTGGAATGTGGAAATACGCATCCTTTAAGTCTAGAGTAGACATAAAGTCGCCCTGTTGTAACAGTGGGAGCACTTGTTGAATCGTCACCATGTGAAAGTGGTCTGATTGTATGTAAAGGTTTAATTCTCTGAGGTCTAAAATAGGTCTGAGAGAACCGTCCTTTTTGGGTATGAGAAAGTACAGGGAGTATACGCCCGACCCCTGATATTGTAGTGGTACGGGCTCTATAGCTCCCTTCAAAAGGAGAGATTGAACCTCTTGTTTGAGGAGGTGCAAATGGTCTGGTGACATTTTGTGTGAACGTGGAGGAATGTTTCGAGGATTGTTGGTAAGCTCCAGGCAATAACCAGAACGGATAATTCCTAGCACCCATTTGTCTGTAGTTATTGATTGCCAGATGGGTAGGAATTGTGAAAGAAGCCCCCGACAGATGTTAAATGATTGGGGGGGAGTGTAGGCAAGTCACTGTTTGGTATTGGAGGGGAGGTCCGTGTGTTGGAACCTCTACCTTTGCCATTGTTGCCTCTGTAGCCCCCTCTCAAGAAACCCTTGGAAGAAGAGGGCTGATTGTTGCCTTTGTACGGTGTAGAGGCAGGAGGTATTCCTGGACCCCACACAATAGAAGGAGCGCCGAAAGGAATCCCGGCCAGAAGGGGACTGTAGGGCTCCCATAGATTTTGCCACGTCTGTGTCCTTTTTCATCTTTTCTAAGGACGTGTCTGCAACAGGACCAAAGAGGTGTTGTTTGTCAAACTGCATGTTAAGAATAGAAGCTTGAACTTCTGGTTTAAAGCCAGAAAATCTTAACCATGCATGCCTTCTTAGTAGCACGCTGGTGTTGACGCCTCTAGCCGCAGTGTCAGCTGCATCGAATGCGCACCTAATGGAATTGTTAGAGATGAGCTTTCCCTCTTGCACTAGGTCTTGAGCTTTTGACGTGTGCTCATTAGGCAGGAATTGGAGCAAAAGCTCAATTTCGTCCCAATGCGCCCTCTGGTACCTGGCTAAAAGGGCTTGGGTGTTAGAAATGCGCCAGAAATTTGCAGCTTGGGAGGCTATTCTTTTCCCAGAGGCGTCTATCAACTTAGACTCTTTGTCCGGAGGTGGAGCATCTCCTGACGTTTGAGAATTGGCCCGTTTACGGGCATTAGAAACTACTAACGAATCTTAGGGTAACTGGCCCTTGATGTAAACTGGATCTGATGGTGCAGATTTATACTTTTTGTCTATCCTGGGGGTGAATATACGTGCCCAAACAGGATCCTTAAATATGTCATTCACATGTCTTAGCATACCTTTGAGCATGGGGAGTGTTTGAGTGGATCTTTGGGAACTGCTAAGTGTTTCAAAAAGGAAATCCTCCTCTAGAGATTCTTTGTGTAATTGAACCCCGTGATAATCAGCAGCTCTGCTTAATAGTTCTATATAGCCTACGTTGTCATCTGGTGGAGAAGGTTTAGTAGGTTAAAGATCAGGATCGTTACCTATGGGAGAATCTGTGTTGTAATCCGTCCATGGGTCTGCAGGTGCATGATCAGTGTCCTCATCCTCATCCCCGTCATCCTGATCATCAGGTGTGTATGGTGGTGGTGAATTAGCAGGGGTAATTAACAAGTGTTGTGTTTCCGGGGAAGGAGGTGATGGAGGAGGAGGAGGAGGAGGAGGAGGAGGAGAAGGGTTAGTACCCACATGTTTCTTCTTTAAAGGAATGCGATAGGCTTCCTCTGAGTCAGATTTGCGTTTGAGTGGCAATTTGGTCGCAATATGTCCAGTTTTTGGATTGATGTACAGTTCCTTTTGTTTCGGGTCCGGTTTTGGAGGCAGGACATCGAAACGGGGCTCCTTCGATGGTATCAGAGCATCTTTGTTTCGGCGCCGAAGTTTTCGGTGCCGGTGTCTTGGGGGCTGGGGATTTCGGTTTCGAAGACGACTTTGGCGTCGAAGGAGGTGGGCCCGAGACAGGTTTTGGCTTCGAACCCGAAGGTTTCGGCTCGGTGCCTGAGTGTGGACGACTCGACGTATGTTTCGGTGCTGAGCCCGAAGGCGGGGCATTGGAAACATGTTCTCGGTACCGACCATGGCCCGAAGGCAGAGGTGGAACCGGAGCCTTTTTCTTCGGCTGAGTTAGAGGATCGGTACTCACGATACGCTGACCTTGCGGAATATCTTCGTCCACATCAGAGCCGACTCGAAGACAGATACAGGGTCCTCTTGTTCTTCCTCGGCCCCTATAGCATAGCCGGTTTCTTGTTCGGAATCTTCTCCGAAGAGGTCCGGAATGGAGCCGGTGTTCTGACTCTGCATGTCGTGACATTGAGCCCAACGGTCGCGGAGCGTTTTCTTGTAGCAGAAGGATTTACACACATCGCAGTCTTGTTCGTTGTGCTATGGAAATAAGCACAAGTTGCACACTTCGTGCGAGTCAGTGCGCGGGAACTTCACGTGGCACAGAGGGCAGAATTTGAATGGAGTCCATTCCATCGACTGCGAGGCGGACCGACGCGGGTAGGCCCACGAGTCCACGAGTTTCCTGATCAAAAAGAGTTTTTTGTATTAAATACGATACGCGGAGAAAGGGAATACGCGATCGAAAACAATACCATCGAGGGTAAGTGGATTGCGCACCGAGGGGAACTAGAGAAACGGTGTTGAACCGGAGCGCAGCAATTCACGTCCGAACCCGATGGCGGAAAAAAACAATCTAACAATGGAGTCGATGCCCATGCGCATTACCACCGAAAGGAGGAGTCACCTACCTCGTGACTGGAAAGACTTCTTAGAAGAAAAACAACTTGCAAACATCCGGACCCAACACTAGATGGCAGGAGTATGCAAAGCATGTGATCTACAGCTCACATGCCTCGAACCAGCTGCTACATACATCTCATCAGGCACAATATTGCCGCAACATGCGGCGTATAGGAAAGCCACATGTTGACCAATGTAACCAGCGATACAGATGTGCCCATGTTGAGAATGGCAATAATAAACAAAGTTATACAAATCAAAACATCATAACAAAGCAAACAAGCTCATGAATCTGCATGGAAGAAATGAGGAGGCATGTCTTATGTGAGGAGGAGGTAAAACAGCCCAGGGGAGCGCCCACCAAATGTGAAGATCAAATAGCATGTATGAACAGGTCACATGAGGGCGGGGGTGAGGGCCAAGAGGCCTCAGCCCATAAAAGGACGGGCGATGGAGATGCAATGGATTTGGAGGGATCAGTTGCGCGCTGACAGATGTATGATGTACTTATCAGACAACTGCGGAATCCAGTGGTACATGTTTTGTATGGGGAGCACTCATCCTTTCGCATGCCGGCCTGCACCGTCATGAATGTTGTGTGTGTAAATGCGGGCATGCATCATTTTTGGCTTCCATATTAAGCAGGAAGGTGTCCCAACACTCTCTACCAGTGCAGAAAATCCCCCGTATGAGGAGCCATTGGAGGGTGTGAGCCTCTGCTTGAGTCCATGTCAATAGGTCAGGGAGCCAGCGCTGGGGATCAGGCGGGGCAGGTTCCTTCCAAGTCATGGCCACCAGCCTTTTGAACAGAACAAAGGCGATGTCGATAAATCTGTGCAAATGCTTGTCACCTTTCGTGTGGTGACGAAGCCCTGGCAAGCAGGAGGAAGGCGTGGGAGTGAAAGCATGTGCTGCCAACTCCACCACCATTGCGGTCCCCTTATGCTAGGTCGGTTTTAACAGCAGGCAGTCCCACACCATGTGGTAGAACCCTGCTTCTTGTATTGTGCAGTGGGGACAGGTGGTGGAGAGCATTGGAAACATGTGTTTGACGCGCTGAGGGACCAGGTAGGCCTGATGGACATAGTTGAATTAGGTGAACCGAAACCTGGGGTTGCGAGATACCCCTTGACCATCTGAGGAGCCCGGGACCAGGCCCTATCCGACAGAGGCTGTGGTAGTACTGCATTCCACCAGGCGTGCACACAACCCGCACGGTCCGACGAAGTCTCATGTAGTGCAGTGTAGAGAGTGGTGATAGCATGCTGTGTGCCGCTGGAGGACAACAGCTTATGCAGCACCGCCGAGGTAGGAGGCTCCTCCTCCCGCCCACCCCAGGCAGCTCGCAACGCGCGTTGTACAGTGTAAAAGGTTAGGAACTGGCCAGCAGTCAAACCATAGGTATCCATAACGTCCTGAAAGGACATGACAATACCCTCGAGATCGAAGTCCCCCAACTGTTCAATGCCTACGCTCCTCCAAAGACCCCTGTCAATACGCTGAGTCACGCCTTGGAATCTCAGTAGGTCCCAGATGGCAATTGCCGGCGAGTACGGGGGTGGGGACTCCTAGGGTGCACGAACCTGCGCCAACAAGTGCGGGCCACTGCCACCTGGGCCATTTCGTGCTGGGGACGGATGGAGGAGTCAAACAGCCAAGTGTAAATGCTCACACCATTCAGCACCACAAGAGATAACTCCAGACAGTTAGCAGAACACAGCCAAGCCATCGGCCACTGAAGCTGTGCCGCTGCATAGTAAAGTTCAAAATTGGGTGCCCCAAAGCCTCCTTCCAGCAACGGACGCTGGAGCATGGTCAAAGCGACGTGACAACGACCGTCACTCCATATCAGCTTGAGCAATAAACGTTTAAGTATTTGGAAAAAACTCTGCAAAACCACGACCTGCAGGGATGCAAAAAAAATACAGTAACCGAGGCAGCACCAGCATTTTGGATATGGCCTCCAGACCAAGTGGGGACAGAGGTAGCGATTGCCAAAAAGGCATGGGTCGGTGGATAGAGCCAACTGCCCTCTCAAGGTTGCCCCATGGAGATCCCCCTCGGTATGATAAATCTGCACCCCCAGGTATCTGAAGGAGTCGTAGCACCAGTCAAGGAGCTTGCTTGGTGTCTCAGTCCTGTGTGAGGGGGAACAAGCAGGATTTAGGCCAGTTTACCCGCAGGCCTGATTTGTCCCCAAACTCATCAAACAGGCGCATGAGGCCAGGGAGAGTGGCCTCCATGTCCCGGAGCGTCGTCCACATATGATGTGATGGACGCCCAACTCGAAAATACCCCAGTCATGCGCCGACTACACAGGCAACAGGCAAGGGGCTCCATGGCAATGCACAAATGAGCGGGGACAGATGTCAATTATCAATTGGCCAGTCTTCACCCACGAGGATGGGTCTGTGTACAGGGTGCGTACCCAGCTCAGAAATCCCGGCCCAAACCCCATAGTATTGAGGGTCGAAAAGAGAAAATCCCACCCCAGAGTATCAAAGGCCTTTTCAATGTCCAATGATACTGCCACTTGGGTCAAGGCCGCCGGGGGAGTGCTGTGCATGAGGCGCACTAACCGGCGAATGTTGAGAATTCAATAAAGCCGGATTGGTCGTCATGTACAGGTGAGTGAATGATGGGGAGCAGGCGATTTGCCAGGACCTTGCCCAATATCTTGCAGTCCAGGTTCAACAGTTAAAGGGGGTGGTATAACCTGACATCCAGCGGGTCATGACCGGGTTTAGGAAGGACCATGATCAGGGCCTCCCGGTGGGAGTTTGGAAGCCCCCTCGGTCCTTGGCCTCATTAAACATGGCCAATAGGTCTTGGGCAGTCTGTGCAGAGAAAGTGGCATAATACTCAATCAGCAGGCTGTCAGTGCACAGGGTCTTATTCAGGGCGATCTGGGAAATAGCTTCACAAATCTCCTCCATCTGCAGGGGCTCTTCGAGTTCAGCTCGCTGCAGGGGATTCAGCCTTGAGAGGGAGAGCCCAGGTAGGAACCCAGATATACCATCTGGGGACAGGGGAATCGGACGCCGCATATAACCCTTGGTAGTAATCTCGGAAGGCTGCATTGATGGCCAACTGGGAGGCAATGAACTCACCATCATGTAAGTGAAGATCCACAATGGGGGCACATTGCTGTTCGTGAACAAGCCAGGCCAACAATTTGCCGGAGCGATCGCCCTGGCATGCTGTAGGGCTGTCCTCCTCCGATAATCATGTTGGCTCAAGGACGCCTCCGGCTCACTGCGCTGTTCGCGCAACCGTCAAAGCTGGTCAGGTGACGCTGCTCGAGTGGCGACCCGTATTTCCAGTGACTGAAGATCCTGCTCAATAGTGGCAAGGTCTTCGATCAAGCGTCGGCGGACACCCCAGGATGCCGAAAAGGCAGTGGCCACGAACCACGATCTTGTGAGCATCCCACTATAGGGCACGGGACGATACGGAACCGTTGTTCTCCTTGAAGTATTGAATGAGACACTGTGCCAGAGCCTCGCGAAAGGGAGGATCAGAAAGAGTCTCAACCTGCAACTCCCAAGTGGGTATGGTGGGGCGTTGTTTGCCCCAACTCAAAGTGAGCAGCAGAGGACAGTGGTCCGACAAGGATTGTGCCAGGTATTCAGACTGGCCAATCAGGGGGCCAAGGTGGACAGTGCACAAGAAGAGATCTATCCTAGTGTGTACATTAAGCACCGGGGAGTAAAAAGAGTGTTCCCGGTCATGTGGGTGCCCCATGTACTTTGTAAGCGCATATATGTGTGCCATTGGTCAAAGTGATCTAAGTGCTAGCGCCGTGTGAGGGGGGAGTGGAACGGTCAAGGTGTAAGACAGGCATACAAATAAAATCGCCCCCCCCCAGAGCCCGGGACTGAGTGGATCATGGAAGAGTGCTGGGGTAAGCACATCTAAAAACCCCGCTTGACTGGCATTGGGGGAGTAGACAGCCCAATATTCAGGTCAGATGAGGTCCTCTGCAGATCTTAGAGTGACCTTAGGAGCTATGGTGCTGGAGGTGGAAGAGGCGTCAGAAGAAAATGAGTTACTTACCTGTAACTACGGTTCTCCAGTATTGGTATCTTTCATAGATTCACATGCTTGAATCATCCCCGTCGTCGTAGTGAGAGTCCCACGGTATACATATAAAAGCAGTAGGTAAAATTACCATAGGCTACCATGCAATGAAAAGTCAGTGCAATAGCCTATCTACCTTCTTTTGTAAAAGAGAACCAAATCCAACCAATAACCAATCAGGCGACGGCACCCTCTAGAACAATCCCAAGAGAGGCTAGGTTCCTCAGATTTTCCAGCACAAGTGTGCAATTATAAACCTTAGAGAATAAAGGAAGCCTCTCCGGGGAGAAGGGTGGGTCGCATGTGAATCTATGAAAGATACCAATACTGGAGAACCGTAGTTACAGGTAAGTAACTCATTTTCTTCTCCAGTATTGGATCTTTCATAGATTCACATGCTTGAATCAGAGTAGCTAGCAGTTTTGTAAACATGTATGTTTTATAGCTCTGTAATATAAACTTTTGTACCTTAGAGGATGGTGGGTTATGACATACATGCTAATATAAACCTTAATGAGATAGTACTTAACAACATATCAATTATATAAACATATAAAAGCATATAGAAGATGTATATATATCAGATAAGAAAGAATACCTCTAAAATAGAGGCCTACCTTATTGAAATAGATGACGCAGGACTGCCTGTCCCACTGCTGCCTCGCTATAAGTTGCAATGTCCAGGCTATAGTGCCGCGTGAAGGTATGAGCATTCTTCCAGGTAGCGGCATGGCAAATCTTGTCCAGCGGGACACCAGCAAAAAGAGCAGCCGAAGAAGACACTGCTCTTGTGGAATGTGCCTTGGTCTTGGTTGTAAGCGGTTTACCCGCCTTTGAGTGGCACAATTGGAAAGTGGCAGCAATCCACCGTGCAACGGTCCTTTTTGTAACAGCAGATCCTAGTTTAAAGGTCCATATGATACTAGGAGTTGATCCGTTCTGCGCAGATGCTTTGTCCTTTGCAAATAAAACTTAAGGCACCTTTTTACATCTAGAGAGTTTAGAGATTTCTCCGCTGGAGATGAAGGATGTGGAAAAAAGGTGCGCAGAATTACAGGTTCATTAAGGTGAAACTGGGATGGAACCTTTGGAATAAATCTAGGATTTGTCCGTAACATTACGTAATCCTCTGTGAAACGCAAGTAAGGTTCTTTAATGGTGAAAGCCTGAATTTCACTTACTCGTCTGGCCGAAGTAAGTGCGAGAAGCAAAGCCACCTTCCATGAGAGAAATTTGAGCTCTATTTTGTGGATCGGCTCAAAAGGTGGTTTCATTAATTGCGAAAGGACCACATTAAGACGCCATTCAGGTGGAGGAGGCCTAATAGGAGGAAAAGTTCTGAAAAGGCCCTTCATGAACTGTTTGATGATGCGGGCAGAACAGAGAGAAGAGGCATCAGACGTCCGTCTATATCGAGAGATAGCTGCGAGGTGCACCCTTATGGAAGCATAAGCCAGACCTGATCTTGCCAGAGATAAGAGATAAGGTAAGATTTTCTCTGGGGAAGAGCAAAGAGGGTGAGTATCATTGCTATGGTACCAAGAGCAAAAACGCTTCCATTTCAGTCTATATGTTTTCGTAGTAGACTCAGCTCTTGCCCTGGACAAAATATCCTTACAATCCTGAGGGATTATTAAGTCCTTTTATTCATTGTACTCAGGTTTCAGGCATGCAATTGAAGAGAAGCTGGGTGCGGATGCAGGATCTGCTTTTTGTTCATTGTCAGTAGGCTGGCTGTCAGAGGAAGGCGATAAGGCTTGGATTGCGACAGTAGGAGCAGCTCCGTGAACCAGTGCTGACGAGGCCAACGTGGAGCAATGAGGATGAGTTGGCACGGTTCCCGTTTCATTTTCATCAACACTCTGGAGATCAGGGGATATGGGGGAAAAGCGTACGCAAAGATTCCTGACCATCTTATCGAAAACGCTTTCCCCCATGACCCTGTCTGAGGTTCCCTGCTGGCAAAGAACCGGCATTTCTGGTTCCCTTGAGATGCAAACAGATCCAAGTTGGGTGTTCCCCATTTCTGGAAGATGTGGTTGAGGACCGATTGATTGAGTTCCCACTCGTGATTCGTTTGACTCAACCTGCTCAAAGTATCTGCCAGATTGTTTTTTATACCTGGGAGATGCTCCGCCTTGATGGTTATATGATGCTGTAAAGTCCATTCCCATATATTTTAGGCTTCCCAAGATAGGATCGGGGATCTCGTTCCCCCCTGCTTGTTCAGATAATGCATGCAGGTGGTGTTGTCTGTGTGTATGAGGACTGAGGATGCTCTTATCCTTGGGAGGAATGACTGGTGGGCTAGAGAAATTGCTCGAAGTTCCAGAAAATTGATATGCATTTTGGGGAGAGAGAGACACTCCATTTGCCACTTATTTGGAGGTCTTGTAGATGTGCTCCCCAACCTTCCAAAGATGCATCTGTTGTCAGAACAAATTCTGGAAGAGGAGAAAGGAATGACATTCCCAGAGAGAGATTGTGAGGAGATTGCCACCAAAGGAGTGCATCCTTCATGACCGGAGTTATTCGAACTATGTCGTCGAATGATCCTGATATTTGAAGCCATTGGGCGTCCAACTGCTCTTGAATTGGTCTCATTCTTAGTCGAGCAAGAGGTACCATGAGAATGGCGGAAGACATCATCCCGAGAAAGGATTTGAGGAGACGTACAGAAACGCACTTTCTTCCGTAAAGGTCGTGAGCCAGAGATAAGATGGTGTTCAGCCTTTCTGTTGACAAGTATACCTTGTCTTGTAGAGTGTCTATTAGAGCTCCTAGAAACGTTAGCCGATGAGAAGGGGCTAGAATGGATTTTCGAAGATTGACTGCCAGTCCCAGAGAGCGGAATAGCTGCAGGCAGAAAGAGATGTCTTCTGAAGCCTGACGAAGAGAAGGGGCTTTTACCAGCCAATCGTCGAGGTATGGGAAGATCTGTAGGCCTTTCAGCCGTAGGAACACTGCCACGGGAGCAAGGCACTTGGTGAAAACCTGTGGAGCTGAGCGAAGGCCGAAGGGAAGGACCTTGAACTGATAATGCGCGCCTGCCACAGAGAAACGTAGAAATTTTCGATGTTTGGGGTGGATAGGGATATGGAAGTATGCGTCTTTCAAATCCAGGCTTGCTAAAAAATCCGAATGGTTCAGAAGTTGTAAAATCTCCTGAGAGTGACCATGTGAAAGGATTTCTTCAGCAGGCATTTGTTGAGTTTTTTTAGGTCTAAAATGGGACGCCATTCTCCCAACTTCTTCTTTTTTATCAGGAAAAAGCGAGAGTAGAAACATTTTCCTTTCTGAAAGCGTGGAACACGTTCTATTGCTCCTTTTCGAAGCATTGTCAAAGCTTCCTTCTTTAATAACTGAAGATGGGGAGGTGTTGATCTTTGAGGCGGGTGATGAGGTGGCGTTGAGGTGAACTCTAAGGTATGGCCATACCTTATTATATCTAGTACCCATTTGTCTGATGTTATTTCTTTCCATTGATGCAGAAAATGTGAGAGAGGGGCTTTCTTCAGGGAAGACAGAGGAGCGGCAGGCGGAGAAGTGTCGTCACTGTTTACGACCCGAATCTCTGGGCTGCGCCTGCTGTTTTCGTCTAGGTTGTCTGGAGTAGGCAGCCTGTGGTGGTGCACGATATTGCTGTTGCTGCTGGTATGATGGCCGGTAAGAGGTGTAGGTTTGAGGCTGGTATCTTTGATAACCTCCTCGAAACGAATATTTTCCCCTGACTCGTGCTCCACGAAAGGGGGTCTTTCTGTATTGGAGCGTTCCTAGAGCTTTAGACGTGTCCGTATCTGTTTTGATGGTTTGCAAGGCGTCATCGATATGCTTGCCAAAGAGTGTTTCACCATCAAACGGCATATCCAATATCTTGCTTTGTACTGCAGGACGGAACATCGTTGCCTTCAGCCAACCCTGGCGTCTAAGGACAGCGGCTCCAGCAAGCTGACGGAAAGCTAAAGAAGCAATATCCATGGAAGCATCAATAATTTCGGATGCTGATCTTTCTCCTTCCAACAGGATTTTTCTAGCCTCCATCTTCTTGTCATCTGGAAGGAGATCCAAAAATTGGGCAATGTCCGACCACATTTGTCGATCATACCTGGTTAAGATCGCAAGAGCGTTGGCAGCTCGAACAGTTGCTCCTGATGTTGTTGTGAACCTTTTCCCAATATTATCCAAGCGCCTCCCTTCCCTATCATGTGGTGCAGTGATGGGCGCTAGAAGGTTCCTCGATCTTCGTTGTGCAGCCTGTGAGATGACGGAATCAGGCTTAGGATGACTTATTAGACACGCTGGAGCATCGTCTGAAGCCTTATACTTCTTGTCAATTCTGGGCAAGACAGGGATAACTGTGGCTGGTGTCCTCATTACCTTTAATCCCTCTTCCCATAAGTGGTCAACAATAGGAATAGACCTAACCGATTTCCTAGATATGTCTTTAAAATCATAAAGAAAGCAGTCTGATTGCTTTACGGTCAGGGATAATTGAAAACGTGATGCTGCTCTCTCAATTAAAGCATGAAAGCCACCTATGTCTTCTGGCGGAGATTCTATCATCTGAGGAGAGGGAGACGCTGGAGTTGATATGACATAGTCATCCCATTCATCTCCTGTTTGACCTTCTTTCTGAGGCTGAGCATCTTCAATTTCTCCCTCATCAGAGGTATCTGGATGTTGTTGTTGTTGTTGTTGTTGAGGCCCACTAGTATCTCCCACCGAAGAAGATGCAGACACAGGTACCGAAGTACGAGGTGGTGAAACAACAGGCAGTGGTAGCTGTGGAGGTGGAGGAACAGGTGCTGTAGGAAAACGTGAACGATAGTCTCGTAGTAAATCCTGAAGATCTTGAACCATTGCGACAGGAAGGTGGACCATGGGTTCAGAAACTGGCTCCATATATTGCATTTTAGCATGAGGAGGGTGGTATTCATGTTGATAATATTCACCATAATCCTCGTCATCATCTTCCTGATATTTAACATGTAATTGGGAAGGACTATCAGCAGGTCCAAACATCCCATCATCATCAGATTCCTCCAAGAATGTTGAAGGAGGTAAAGGAGAAACTATCGCAGGATTTTGTAAAAATTGCCTCGTCGACGGTGTCGTCGACGAGAACGTCGTCGACGGATACATTGGTGTAAGCTGCAAGGAAGATGGACGCTTACGACAAGGCATGGGATACATCGCCTTCAGCTTCGTCGACGGTAACGGCGTTTGCATCGTCGATGAGGACATGACAGAATGAGATAAAGCCATCGTCGACGAGATTGTCGTCGACGCGGTCGTAGACGAAGTCGTCGACGGAACCACCGTCGTCGACGAGGATGCCGACGAAAAAGTTGTAGTCGTCGTCGTCAGTGTTGCCGCCGACGAAGAAGTCGATGGCGGTACAGCAATCGTCGTCACTGGAAGTGTTGTCGACTGGACCGTCGTCGAGACCGCCGGCGGCGATGGAGTTTTCTTCGACGATGAGGAAGGAGAAACTTGCTTGGAAGATGGTTTTTTCGTCGACGGTGATTCTGAAATTAACGCCGTCGGTGGTACAAGCTTCTTTGCGACAGATATCTTCATGGAATGGATTGAAGAATATTTGTCTTTATCTTTCTTATGACTTTTCTCCTCAGTAGGAAATGGAAACTTTCCTTTTTGTGAGGTACCTTCCTCCTCATGACGAGACCTCTTTGATGACTTTTTCTTGGAAACTTCAGGAGATTCAAGAGATCTCTCTCTCCTTTTAGGTGTTTTCTTTGAGGCCTGTGATGTAGAACTCTCTTTATCATCTGAGAGAACATCAGATTTTGACTTTAGTTTTTGAAGCCAAATCAATAATCTACCCTCCCTGTCCTTGAGGGTTTTAGTAGAGAATGTTCTACAGATTTTGCAATCTTTTACCTTGTGCTGAGGGTAAAGGCAGTAGATGCAGCTCTTATGTGGATCCTCAGCATGCAGCCTCTTCTTTCCACATGCTCCACACGACCTGAAGAGACTTTTCTTTGAAGATTCAGACATGTTTGATGAGAAAAACGCTAGAAAACTGGAAAAACCAGAGTAAACTGAGCAGAGCTCAGGGAGACTCCCTTTCACACGACGTGCGGTAGAAAATCTGAGGAACCTAGCCTCTCTTGGGATTGTTCTAGAGGGTGCCGTCGCCTGATTGGTTATTGGTTGGATTTGGTTCTTTTTTACAAAAGAAGGTAGATAGGCTATTGCACTGACTTTTCATTGCATGGTAGCCTATGGTAATTTTACCTTCTGCTTTTATATGTATACCGTGGGACTCCCAATACGACGACGGGGATGATTCAAGCATGTGAATCTATGAAAGATCCAATACTGGAGAAGCACAGGTATCAGAACCGGATTCCTTGGGCGGTCTTTCCTAGAGGGCAGCGATGGAGTTGACATGATGAAGTGCGGCCGCCTCCACCGCTCGTGCCTGTTTCGGGGCCACTTGTTCTCGATCAGGGCGTGTGCTTGGTGCCTTGCACCACCGGCGCCTAGATTTAGGCATCACCCAGGTCTCCTCTTCTCGTTCTGTGTCAGTGGTGAGGACAAGACATTTCACATGGAGCAAGGTCGAGACATCTTCAGGTGTATAGAAGATGTGAGAGGAGTCGCAGTCGATGACCTTGAGTTTTGCCGGAAACAAGAGCGCATATTGGAGTTGCAGTTCGTGTAAGTGTAGCTTAACTTTCATGTAGGAGCCGCTCTTGCGTTGGACCTCCAGGGTGAAGTCAGGATAGGCCGCAATGGATGCGTTCTCGAAGCACCGGGGACCCTTCATGCGGAAAAGTTGGAGGATGAGGTCGCAGTCATGGAAGTTGAGAAAACGTGCAATGAGGGGGAGAGGCAGTGCTCCAGCCTGAGGTGGGCGCCCCAGGACACGGTGCGCCCTCTCCACAGAGAACAGTGCGGGACACTCTCCTTCAACACAGTGTCCTTAAGCCAATCCTCTAGAAAGAGCTCAGCAGTTCTGAGAACCCAATAAAGAGGGTATTATTGCATTGGGAGCACCCCTCGGCATCCTCCGCTCTTCGGTGTAGGGATGCCACTTTCTCCTGCATTGCATCAAGCTTGAACTGTAGTTCACTTACCAATGGGGACAGTTTATTTAGCACCGATTCGTCGGCCCTATCGACCAAGTTTGCCGTGGTCCACCCTCAGTAGACCCACGTCGAGGGACACTGCGTCGATCTTTACTTACAACGAGGTCTTTGTATTCCAGGATGGCATGTAGGACCTTCTCCAATTGTTCCAAATGTTTATTGAGCTTGGATTCAAAGTGCTACAGAGCACCCATGGTCGGGGCCGGCACAGATGAAGAAGGGACTTCGCGACGGGCTCAATGGGTAACGCCCTGCTGGATTTGTTTTTTTCCCCATCAGGATGTGGGACCCCATCAGGATGTGGGACAGAGGAGAGGCACCGTCCATGCCCTTCACAGTGGTAACACCAGAGCCCCCAAGGCAGCTGGGGCAAGGAGCTTTGCAGTCTCCACTTCTCAGGGAGAGGCAGACGAAGAAGGAGGAGGGCGTCCACGTCAGTGGAATCCAGGATCTCACAGGGAGATTCTTCGGTGGTGAGCCACTGGTCCCGGGGTGCCCAGTATTTACCGCCATTGGGGGGGGCTTTGGGAGGGGGGAGGCTGGGCAGGAGGGCCACCATGGCAGGCCACACTCCGCAATGTGGAGCCACAAGCTGGAAGGCCCCCTCCCCCAGTAATGACCAGTGGGCCCCCAAGCAATCAAGCAGCCCCACAGGCCCGCCTAGTCTCGTCACCACCCATGCTGCAGGGATGTCAGGAGAACTGTAATAGCACTCATAGACGGTACTTCCGCAGCGTTCAGCGGTGAAACAGCAGGGCACGTACTGTATTCAGCAAACCAGCAGGGTAGTCAGCGGTTGTAGGGCAGTCTCTTCCCCATACAGGTAACACCAATGGTAGAGCTGGGCAAAAGCAAGGCCTGCTTACAATAGCGGCATCTTTGTGCGGCCAACAAATCCAGTGGAGGCCCCCTCTAGGTCTCTGTAGGTCCCCGGGGGGGGAAGGGAGAGAGGGAGGTGAGCGAGCCCACACGCAGCACGAGCCCAGGCCGTGGGGCCCAGCAGATGGCAGTCTACACCGCTGTGTGTCTCCCTCAGCGCCCACCGGCCATCAGCGCTTGTTCGCTGGGAGATCACAGTTCCTCATGACAGAGGCCCCGCACTAGCGTCCTATCTCACAGGACCCCGGAGGCTCAGCAACGATGGTGTATCCAACAATCCAGTCGGGTTGGGCCGGACCTCAGCTGGCGCCGCCACTGACAGGATCCAGCGCAGTGCAGAATGCCGGGCCCCGTCCCTCGTGGTAGTCACCAGGGAGACGCTGGGTCCCCCGCAAGCAGCGATTCAAGCAGCCAGGATCATACCGCCTACCAAGCCGGCAGGTCGTGCCTCTGCTGTCTGCAGTTCCACCTTCGCTGGCCCTCAAATCTGCACAAGCGACGTCCAGCAGGCTTGGAGCGCGAGCGCGATGCAGGCTGTCACCAGCAGGACTCCCCAGCATTCGCCGTCACTGGCTTTCCCCAGGCCCGGGGCCAAATATAGTGTGCCCTAGTGTGCATCGGGCACTCGGCAACCAGGTAGTGAGCACTACGGGAGGCTACTACAGCATATGGAGTAAGATGGTGATCAGGCCGGGCACGGAGCTTCTCAGCAAGCGTCTGATGTAGCCGCCATTTTGGCCTCACCCCTTTTCAGGCCGTGAACTTTACAGAAATGTCCTTAACCATGACTGATCAACAATAGGCCCATTAGCACAGGGACCCCCTCTCCCCAGGGCCCCTGCCATGGCTTTCCCCTTTTTCCTGCTTCATGAGACAAAAAGCAAAGGACAACTTGAGAAAATAGTGTATGAAATCTAGTGTGGGACCTCATTACCTATGAAATTTCCACTCCTCAGAACTGGGAGAAGGGCGGGACTGTAAGGAATCTGTGTTTAGATAGAGTACCCCCCCGAAAAAGCATTACTTAAGACAAGTAACTTGTCTTTCTGATTGATACTTCTAACCTCTCCTTCTGAGTCGATACCAAGGTTGTACTCCCACATAGTTGGGGTTCTTGAGGGGTGGATATTGCATGACGAAGTCCTGCAGTACCGAGCAAACAAAAGGTCCCTCCCTATGAATCTGAGAGTAGGATACAGTAATGCCTGCTGATGGTATGAAAAGACGCCCATATTGAAGCTTGGCAGCTGTCCAACACTGGAAAGCCTCTTGCTAAAGTCGTTGTAGAGGCCTTTGCCATCATGGAATGGCCACAAAGGGGCTCCTTCTTGGCCTAAATGTAGCACAAGTTGATACAAAGAACAATCCATCTTGCTAAAGTCCATTTCTATACTGGCTCTGTTTTCTTTTTTTTTTTTTTTTTGCAGTTTTATATAGCGTAAACTCAGCCTGAAGGGCATTAGAGCACTTTACATGAGCACCAGATTGTTACACAAGATCAGATTAATTTTTTAAGGCATGGTGAGATTAAGCGATTTGCCCACAAGCACAGCATGTTGAGCAGTTGCCAGGACTTGAACCTGGCTCCCCAGTTCCAAAGTCGGCAGCTCTGGCCACAAGGCCACATCTCCTCCTTTGAACCCACAAACACAACAAAGAGCTGTTCATCCACCCATTTGTTCAACTGGTGGAGCCTCTCTCCCCTTCCTTGGAGAGATGAGGTGGAGGGAAGAATGCAGGGAAAGTGATGGACTGTCCCATATAAAGTGGAGATACATCCTTAGGGAGTAAAAGATGCCAAAGTCGAAAGAAACTTGTCAGGAAAAAAGATGTTTAACGGCGGCTGAACAGATTATGCTTGCAACTAACTGACACAAAGTGAAGATATGATGGCAATAAGACAGTCTTGAGATTCGAAAGTCTCATGGTGTAACAGTACATAGGTTCAAAAGGTACACACACATGAAAAAGATAAGAACCGAATTAAGGTCCACTGTGGCATATTACAGGGAGCGGAGGGGAGACATATGAAAGCCCTTTAAAGAAATTAATCTCACAGGGTGATATGAATAAGAAGAGATGATCAACCAAACAAAGAAAGGCTAAAAGGGCTGATAAGTAACATTTAACAATGCCCACAGTAAAGCCTTGCCAGGGATAAAAGAAACAGAGGATCAGACAACTTAGCTAGAAGAGGCTCAATCTGCCTTCCCTCACACCAGACAACAAACCTAAATCACCAGAGTAGATGGACTTGGTTGATGGATGTCAAGCTGCTAGAATCACATCCACCACCTATGACAAATGTCAAAGTCACTCAGTTAGTTCCACTCAATCTCCTCACATCGAGGTGGAGTCTATGGAGACTTGGGCACAAGACTCTCCCTTTCTCAATGGGATGTCTGTTCCTCCTGGCGAAGTAGTCGAAGTAGAAGGCAGATGCTTCGATCCAGCAGGTAGAGGTACCAGGCTTTCTGAGTCCAATACGAGGCTATTGATATGAGCTGAGCCTGGCCATGCCTGACCTCGTTCAGGTTGCACTGAAGGTGAAATGCTTCTCCCAGAGTACCTCAAAGAGGAAACTCCAGGGTACAACAAGCTAAACATTGAGCATTCCCGGATGCAGCGAACAGATCTAACAAAAGTTTGCACCACTGAAAAAAAGACACCCTATATCATCTCTGGGAGCAGATGCCACTTGTGATCCAGAAAGACGACACCTTCTGAGCTTGACTGCCTGACATTTAGGGAACATGCCAGGTGGCCTACTGTTAGGGATATGCTATGAGGATCCAACTACAGTCTGAGAGCCTTCAGATTGAGGGTATGGAACTCTACACCACCCTAGCTATTGCAGTACTACAAGGAGGTTGTGTTGTACATCAGGATCTGTGCAAACCTGCCTTGATGATAGGCAGAAAGGCCTTTGAGGGCCAGACGGATGGAGCTCAGCTCCAGAAGGTTTATATGGTGGGGCTGCTCCATCGAAGACCAAAGTCCTCTAACCTCCACTTACTCCAGTGCCCTCCCCAGTCCAGACACAGCACATTCATCACTACTGTGAGCTGTGGATGAGGTAAAGAGAATGGCCTGCCACATGTCAGGCTGGCATCCACCATTGAAGGTCTGGGGTCTGCCTTGTCCGAAATGCAGATTCTGTCTAAAAGGCATCCCCAGACATGAGCCCATTGAAGGTGAAGGTTCCACTGCAGGCCCAGCATATGACAATGGTCACGAGGCACCAGTAGAATGCACAAAGCAAGGAGACCAAGAAGTCTCAGAATGATCCATGCTGGAACAAAGGCTTGTGGCCAAAACATTGGGATCATAGTTTGAATTTTCAGGATTCGTTGCAGTGGTGAAAAGGCCTTCAAAGACACTATGTCCAGGAAGTGAGCTGAAAAAGGGTATCCTCTGCATGACCAGAAGATGCGATTTCAGCTCGCTGACAGAGAATGCAATGGTGGACAGCAACAAACAATTAGTTGCAGGTGGTCCAAGACTAGTTGAGGAAAGTCGCCTTTCAGCAGGAAGTCGCTGCATCACATGAACACGTGTATCCCCAACTGGTGAAGATGGGCTGTGACCACTGACATGACTTTCATCAAGTCACATAAAGCCGAAGGGCAGGACTGTGATTTGCAAATACTCAAACCCATCCACAAACCAAAGGTACCACCTGTTGGACTGTACACAACCTGCAAATCCAAAGGCATCATACATTCTTTGCGGTCCAAGGCTAATACCATGACCCAGCATCATCATCTTGAACTTTTCCTTCTTGAGGAAGGTGTCAGGAAACCAGAGGTCTCAAATCGACCTTAGCCCTGTGTCCTTTTTTTACCAGGAAGTATCAGGAGTAGCATTCCATACCCCTCTCTGCCTCGGTCACCACCTCAATTGCACCCTTAGCAAGCATGGTCTAGAACTTCTCTGGTTTGCTAATGTTTGGTCAAAAACTGGAGGAACATAGGGAATGGTGGACAAGAAAGGGAGGGCATAACCAAACTGAATAATCCCGATAGTCATTTCAGATCATGGCCCAGTGCCACTTAAGTTACACTGGTTGGCTAAGTAAAAGAAAAGTATAGATGGATCCTGCACACCACACTGTTAAGAGACCCTGTTTTGAAAGGTGAATATTCTCATATTAAAGAAGACTTTCAAACTAATGACATGAGGAAAGTATCAGCAGGAGGGTTTTGGGATGTTTTTAAGGCAGTTACCAGAGGAGTGTGCATAGGATTGATAGTTGAGACTAAAAGAGCGAGGTGCAGAGAAAAGGAACAACTCAAGGAGGAACAAAGCAGAGCTGAACAGGAATATAGGGACACACCATTACACAAATGTTTTAGCAAAGTCACATAGACTCATCCTGGACCTCCACAAACGAACACACGTCGCCCCCCACCTGAGAGACCTCTACTGGCTCCCCATCCAGAAAAGATGTCAGTTTAAGATCCTCACACACGCCTACAAAACCCGCCATGACATAGGACCTGCCTACCTCAACCATCGACTGAACTTCCACCATCCCACCAGACACCTGTGCTCCTCTTCACTCGCCCTCGCACACACTCCCTGCATCCGCAGCAGTGGCTGCTCCTTCTCCTACATCGCTGCTAAGACCTGGAACGACCTTTCCCTCCAGCTCCCTCGCTGGCAGACTTCAGAAAGAGACTCAATACCTGGCTCTTCGACTGAAACATAGCACCCAGATACCACTGGAGGTGACAGTGTTATGCTTTACAAATGCTGTTTGATTGATTGATTAGGGGCGCGCTCAATACAATAGCCACAAACAAGGTCAAACTCACATGGATGTTTTGATTGTCATATGAAGCAAACTCAGAGGCATCAAAAATGCAGACAACAAAAAACTTGCTAGGATAAAATCACAATTGACATGAAAATTGTGATTACATGGACATGAATTTGGATTTTTTAAAAGGCAACTTTTCATTAAAAATAAATACATATATATATATATATATATATATATATACAGTAGAAAAGTCGGAGAAAATTCGACTAATAACGTATTCAAAAGAATCCCAAAAAATCAAGGGGATTTTGAAAAAGAATTGGAAAATTCTACAATTGGATTCAACAGTAGCAAGAATTGTGGGGCTACACCCAAACGTAACATATAGAAGGGCTAAAAATCTAAAAGATACACTGGTACAAAGCCACTTCTGGAAAGGTAAGACCAAACCTACTCAATGGCTTCGAACCACCGGATTTGTAAAGTGTTACAACTGTAAGGTGAGCCAGATAGCAAAAAACACAAAAGAAGTAATGATGGCAAATAAAAAGGTATGGAAAATTCAGAAACTAATCACATGCAAAACCCAATTTGTGGTGTATGTTAGCGAGTGTCCGTGCACCCTCAAATATGTCGGCAGTACAATTTGTGAATTTAAAAAAAGGATCCTTGAACATGTACGAGTGACAGTTAACAAAGACCGCAGTATTGCAGTAGCAAAACACATGGAACAAGAACACGAAAGTAATTGGAAACTGTTAAAATTTTATGGAATTGAAACTGTTGATCAACATATACGAGGGGGAAACAGAGAGAGGAGGCTTCGACAGAGAGAATCATGCCAAATTTTGGCTTTACGTACTTTTACACCGTACGGGTTGAATCAGGACGAAGAACTTTATGTACATTTAGATTGAATAGGCTCAAGAAAGACACTTTCATGAAGAAATATAACTGTTTTTATCAAATGAATTTTGGTTTATAATTTGTGCACTGTTTGTTTAATGGGTATGAGAAGGGGTAAATCCATTGAAGAGTAAACACAACCCAGAATCCAATGAAGAAAGTAATTGGTCAAAATCTGAAATTTTTTGAAATATGGGCTAAATACCCCACCGGAGGGGATGAAAAGACTAGGAATACCAATCGGTCAATGATTTAAAAAATTCTTGAAACAATGGTTAAAAATGGGTAACAATTGGTATACAATCTATCCCACGAAAGGGAAACATTGATATATATATTTTTGAATCTTTGAAAATTAATGTGATGAATTAATTTGGACTGTTTCAGGCATTGATCAAAATACCATGGGTGGTAGGATTTATATATGGATTATATTTTGTCATTGTGTTTTCACTCATTTTGATTAATTTTTATATATATATAAAAAAAAGAAACCACGTGTTCCATAATGCTTGGCGATGGGAGAAACAGGAAGTCACATGACTTTGTATTTGAAATTTATTGACTCCTGGAATCGCTAAACTCAACCGTGACCAAGGTCTTGGAAAGACCGTAACGCGTTGGTTGTTTGTGGCATTGTCCGTGTAAAGAACAACGAAGTGGATTAAAGCTAAAAAAACTCTCCCGTGAGTGCGCTCCGTTCTTTTCCTGTGGAAAGGGTGGTGAAAATATGTAACGGCAAGGCTCTGCCGTGGAGCAAGCACCGGATAGAAGCGCCGGTAAACACCAGCGAAAGACGAGCTATTTGTTTGGAGGATATATATATATATATATATCACAATTTTCACAGCATTTTTTGATTTAACCTAAAAAGTAAAAAAAAAAGCTATAGTTGTGAAAAAATCCTGATATGTACCTGCAGGTCGTGCAGTAGGGCAGGTCCTTTAGCCAACCCATGCTGCACGCAGCCAGAGGCCTTGTGCAGCACTTATTGGGTACATGGCAAGAGAATGAAGGACATCACAAAAAAGCCAAAGAAATTCACTGAATAAAACACAGTCAAAGGTTATTTATGGTTTAGTGAATGTAAACCTAGAAAACCCCAGAAATTAGCCAGTTCTGGTAAGTAACGCGCACTATAGCTCATGCCACCCACTATGCTCAATACACAAAGAGCAATATGTGGAAGGCGCTGTGAGTTGTGGAGTGCGCTCCATAGCATAACTGGCAAATTTCATAGGTTTTCCAGTGAAATATATCAGGAGGTGGTTGACATCTTTATATGAAAATTAGCAGATTAGAAGGATCCCCATCATGTTTGCATGCCTGCAGTTTCAGGACAGAGTTCACATTCCCTGAGGCACATCGTAAAGGGGCTCTTGTAGAATTGCCATTTCTACTCTTAAGTAGCTACAAACTCACCTGTTGAAGGTGGAATGGTTGGAGAATCGGGCACCACACACAGCACAGTTTGACAGTTGGTCTTCAGAATGGATGAGGAGGTGTCGGCCCAGTGACCCAGGTGAGCTCAAACCTCTACCACACTCTGGGCACAGATAGCTCTTGGGACTGCTGACAGCTGAGGAGTGCTGCAAAACAAACACATCTTTTAACAAATAAAATCTGGCGAGAACACACAATAAAGGTTTCCAAGACCTCTTTGTAAATCTCTTCTGCAATACATACTGCTACTGGAGCAACACTTCCAAAGGAATACCTCATGTCTAGCATGACTCTACAGTTTGTGAGTGGAAAAAATGGAAAACCCAGAGAAGATATTCCTACTGCACCCTCTATAGTAGAATGCTGATTATACAAACAGTTCAGTGCCACATCTCTTTTCAACAATATGGACATTCGATGATCTGAATTACTGAATGTATATATGTATGTATGCATAGAGTATTTCTATATCATAAACCTAGCCACAAGGTAGCAGAGCGCTGTACATGGTCAAAGGCAAACTTAAAGTCTGCGAGTAATAGGACAGGAAGCTGAGTTATTGACAGTTAATGCATTGTGATGTAGTGTTCTTCAAAGAGGTGAGTCTTCAACTCTTTCGTAAACTGGAGCAGCATTGAGGTGGTCCTAATAGACACAGGGATGTTATTCCAGATCCTGGGTGCTCTGTACATACCTTTGAGCAGCAGAGAGCAGCAGTAGTGGCGAGTGAGCGGCAGCAGCAGCACCGCCGAGCTCGGTCTGAGCCGCGGAGCTTTGCGAGACGCTGACGCGGGCCGGGTGCCGGGTGCTTGACCCCACCGGACACCACCAACCATCAACCTCCGAGGTGGTGCGGCGTCTGCCTGGGGACCTGGTCCTACCGGTGAGTTTTCCGGAGGAGTTTCGGCGGAGATTGAGCTCCCGCGGACTTGGTGGAGCGGCTTTTGGCGTGGCGTGCGGGGGCCCGCCCCGAAGCTCACCCCACCCCGCCCACCTTGCTCACTCGCCTCCTCGCCAGTGACTGCGAGTTGGCCACTGGTTTAGCCACAGTGAGCCCCTGCAGTGGAGGGGCAGGCGGTCTTTTGAGCAGCTTCCCATCGGTGACAGCTATCTCCACCAGCGAACCAGCGAGCCAGGTGAGCCCCTGTGAGCCACTGTGTGCCCCTGTGAGCCCCTATAGTGGGGGCGCAGACGGGGGGTCTTGGCGGGGCCTGAACACTGACCTAGAGCTCTGTTCTGTCCCACCCCTTTCTGGCAACGAGAGGGAGCGGGTGAGCCTCGGGCTGTAGAGAGCCGCAGGTGTGCCGTAGAGCCGCAGAGATCTGCAGCGGCGGCGCCAAAGGAAAAGCAAGTGGAGCACAGTAGTGCAGTGTGGGCGGATTAGAGTCGTGGAGCACGGGGGGGCAGAGGAAAAATCAGTTTGGCCCCGACTAGAAAGAGTTGCCCCACAGCCCAATAGCGCCGGAAGAACAGGGCAGAGACGGGTAGAGACGAATAGAGGTTGTACATTGAGGCGTCAGAGGCGGTAACCTGAACCAAGCCAGAGTGCAGCAGCAGCAAGGACGCCGAGCTAAGCTATCAGAGAGGATAGCGAAAGCATACGCACGTGCAAGCAACTTGCACACTTGGCACAGCACCTATAGTTCGGAACAAACCGAGACTGCGACAGCGGTAGTGGCAGTCCTGAGAAGGAGCAAACACACACACTACGCCTGCAAAGACGCTGTGGTGGTAGAAGAGTCTCGAGAGCCTTGTGAAGGACAATCCAAGAGAAACCCACAAGAAACTCACAGCCCTCAATCCTCAACTCTCAGCCCATAACCTACAATCAAATTGCAATCAAACTGCAATTAAATTGAAATCAGAATACGAGATTGGCAGCCACGGAGGATGAGATCGGGCAAAGTCAGGCGTACCCCGAAACAGCCCCAAAATATCAAAAGACCCAGAAAATAATTGGTACCAACCCAGGGGAAAAAAGCCAAAAAACAAATCAGACCACGAAAGGAGCAGTTACAAACTTACAGAGTCCACTAATTTCTCCGATCTTAACCTCGTTTAAGAATCAAGAAGCTAGAGGTTTAATGGAAAAAAAAAACAAAGCTGCCTTCTTCCTTAAAAATCCCAGGGCCGCAATCTTCTCAACACCTAGAGACTTGCCAAGCCTTCCTGCACCGCTAACTCCTCAAAGGGTGACACATAATATTGGATTAGAAGTCAACCCAGTGGATCAGACATCCTCGGGACCAATAGCTCCCATACCGGACCTAACGGACCCAAGCAGCCAAGATCTAAGCCAAGACTTAAGCAAAAATATGTGGCAGGCAAACAAGGAAAAGTAAGAGAGTAGAATAAAAAAAGAAACTACTAAGGCAGGGGAGGCCAGAGGGGAAACATCAACGCCAGATGATCACCATCTTGGGACATCCACAGAGGGTCGGGAAAAAAATAGTACTACTGGGTGTAACCCCAAGGCAATAGACAAGTTTATGCTTGGCAAAGGAAGAGAGCTGAGCGAGGAAAGAAGGAAGCGGAATGCAAGTGCCAGGCTTCCAGATTTAAGCGTCAGCCTGAACGCTGCATCATGCCCCACCTTAAAGTATACAATCTCTATCACACCAGTAAGGCCATACGAGTCTAAACAGGCTCTCAGATCTTAAGATCAGATCCACAGGATAAGCTTAGATGAAGCAAACGACCTGGAAGATCTAGAAAATTCAAGGTTGAAGCTTCTAAGCCCAACATTTAATAAGGAGTCATCACAAGACTTAACCAAAATAGAGGGACTAGAGGACAATAAAGCCCCAGTGCAAAATGAAGGGGAACAACCTGACCTGGGAAAAAGCCTGGGGAAAAATAAAATAGCAATGATACTACCCAGGACACCAGTCAAATAACAATCAGCAATCATGTGTCAAATACAGAACAACATACGGGCTTTAAGCAAACATTCCAACAAGAGAAAGCACCAAGAGACATAATAAACCACCCAGACTCCTTATGTCCGTAATAGCTACCCTTCAATCATCCGTAAAGGCACTTAATTTGCAATCGGATAAACTTGACATTCAAATAGAGCTAATGAACATCATAGCGCTGCATATAACAGGGATAGACACCAAATTGGATAAACTTAACAAGCTAATAATAGCAGCTCAATCAAAATACACGCTAGAGCAAAGTCCGTGCGCCTGTGGCCCAATTATAGACAAGCTGAGCCTCCTTCCAACACTCCTTGAACAAATAATAGCCCTCAGACAGCAAAATACGTCAAGCACTAAGCTCAAAGGAGCTGAAAGTAAAACACAATCCGCCCCCTCTAAACAGGAGGACAAGATAGAAGATGACAAAGCAAAAAAAATACCAGCCGAGATAAGAGTTGCTCCTGTTCTAAAACCGTGTATTTCAACTAAACCAACTAAACTAACAAGAAGACAAAAAAAATGTGAAAGGAAAGCAAGAAATAAACAATTAACAGATAACATGGTGCAAGGAACCAAAATGTTTCCAATATTCGGCGGAACTAGAGAAACAGACGATACGATAAACGCTACAAGGTCTTCAGATGGAACAACGGACACTTCAATTGAGGCTAAAAAGGAGTGGTCCCCAGCAATGCTAGCAAGGGAGGAACAAGAGCTTAATAAACGAAGAGATAACACTGCCAGCAGTATAGCAGAGCCCGGTTGAAGCGGAAAAAAGTAACAAATATTGGGGAGCGCACAGAATCCCTAGTATGGAAACAGCTAACCGCTAGCCCACAGAGCAGCACTCAAATAGAGAGTGACGACGAACTAAGCTCAAGAAAAGGCAACATGGGAAACCAACAAAGAAGAGAACCTTACGAAGTGACACTTCCCCCGGGGACAGAGCAACAAAGGAAAAAGGAAGGGCAAGCAGGATAATTGACATCGCAATTGTTCAAAAACAGTACTAAGCACCTGAAGTGGAAGGAAGGGACAAAAGGAACGACCAATGGAAACGAAGGATCTAACATACAACAAAGCAAGGAACCAGGGAACACTGATAGGAGCTTGTTGGGAAGGATGGGGAACAAACAAGGCATAAATGGAAATAACAAGCAAGGGTCTAAGGATAATGCGGAAACAATCCCACGAGGAAAGGACTGCAAGACCACTACTATCCAGCGTGCAAAGAGCTAATCTCCCAGTCCCGTAGCAAGGACTATCCTACAATATGGTAACCTTAGATTTAGCGTAAACAACACGGTGAAAGCAGCCCCCTTGGAAAGTATACATGGGAACTGGCCAAGGGCAGCAACCTTTGAAACTGAACTGGGATCCCAGAGAAAGGTCCTTGATGCAAAAGGGAAAGAGAACAACCAGAATACCAGCCTACTGCTAACCACCACAGTTCAAGACATCGAAAAGAGCAATAAGATCAAAGTTGACAATCGTAGAATGCAAATATCTACACTGGTGGGATTTGATCAAGAAGTCTGCAATAATAGCTCCACCGGGAGGTCAGAACAACAATCACAACAAATACTACTAACACCAGAGTATGAGTTCCACGGACGACATGACATTCTAAACAGGGGCAACATACTTAAATTGCTAGCAACTATCTCGGGGCTTAAACATCTAAATTCAGCCCATCTACTGTCTGTGGCATTTTGCCAGGAAGGAAATGGTAACTTCAACGAACAAACCATTACAACCTGGAAAACGGCGGAGATCGCCCAGCTAATTTTGACCTTCAAACAACTATTTGATACATGGGGCATAAGGCTCTCAAAACCTGCAAAACCACGTTACCCAGACCCATTAGGGGAAAACCCCATAGAGAATGGAAATTCAGGGCACAGCCTGGTGATAAAGTAACAGGCTTACTCAGTCCTCCGGAATGCAAGGGAAAATAGCCCATTAACAACAAGACGCGATGTGGGCAATGCCGAAAAAAAGGCAATCACAATGCGTGTCATTGACCACTGGAGTTGGCTTGCGGGCACGCTGAATAAAGCGAAAGCTAATTGACCATCACACCAGCAGACATTGAATAACAGCCAAGGAACCCTCCACCTTATCTCGCGGAACATAGCCGGAGCGAAGAAATGGCTAGAAGATGGCAGGCCTTTACAAGATTGGGCGACATGCAATATAATCACATTGCAGTAGACCTGGGCACTGGAGGAGCTGCCTCTCGTTGGTTTTACACATTTTAGTACACCGGCAGAGAAACACAGGAGGCATGGACGCCCAAAAGGCGGGCTAGCGGTTTATGTTTCGACTGCAATCAATATTAAATCGGAACAAATAGCTCTCTATGGACCAAATGTGCAACTAATAAAACTGTTTCTACCAGCCAAAGAGGAACCTGTACTATTAGTCAACACCTATGTACATCCATCTCCGAAAGAGAAGAAAGCTCACACTGCTCTGCTAACAACCATAATCAATGATATACGAAACATCAAACCCTTCTGGGAAATCATTATAACAGGAGACTTCAATTCAAATTTAATCTATACACCAGAAGAGGACGAGAAATTAGCAGCAGACAATAAGTCCTGGGACGTACAACCCCAATATCAGCTCAAGTCGGTTCGTCCCGACCTAGATAGGACAACAACTGGTGGAAACCTTTGAATATCTGGGTTTGAGAATAATAAACGGTAGAACACCAGAGGACTACCCGGCAATGCATACCTACTTCGGAGGGAAAACGCAATCAAGGCTTGACTATACAGCAATATCACTACCACTAATGCCCTTTCTCACCCGGTTTGCAATCGAATTCACCACCAAAAGCGATCACTCGTTCCACCATATCCACTTTAGTCTAAAGCCTCCTAAGCACCAAATTAGTGCTACAACTGTAGAAAGCACATTTTCAATCGATTTGAAACGGCTGAAATGGACAACAGGGAACATCGAAAAACTTCAAGCTAAATTACAGAGGTTCAAAATGGAAAGTGAAACTAGCTAATTGAATAAGATACAAGAGTGGGTAAGCTTCACTGACAAATTAAAAACAATCATGTCTGGCAAATCAAAGCAGGCCCCAAAATTTAAAAACACCACGTCATTATCAACTGATGTTGTAAAACTTAAGCGAGAATTAAGGAAAACTGTAAGGAAACTGAAAGGAACTGAGCGACCTGCTCAGACTGGGTCTTAATACGGAATCTCAAGAAAGAATACAAAAAGAAACTGTGGGAACACAAAAGAACATGTGAGGACAACTTCTGGGCTAAATTATTATACACTGCGAGGAAAATTAATTCAAGTACATTTTGGGAAATAATAAATGGTCTGAATCGGCCTGTAAACTCTATTACCTCAAGTGTACAAGAAAATGATTGGGTCATGCTACTAACAAAAAGATTTACAGATACCAAACTTTCGAACCACCTAGTAAGTATAGAGAAGGAGCACGTAAACATCGAGGAGCAAGAGGAACAAAGGAGCAATGACAGGACCGATACACAAAACACAAATAGCAGCCTACCCTGTCCTCAGACCAAAGTGCCAAGCGCAGACGAAGTACAAAGGAATGGAGCCGTAATGAGTGCCTGCAGTCTAGGGATTAAACCTAGAAACTCAGATTACCGATTAGAAGGTATAAAAAGAGTAATCCTGAAGGGTCGCGGAAATGGGGCCCCAGGACCAAATGGCATCCCCCCAATAATCTTCAAATCGGCTCCAGATTTTTGGAGCGGGAGACTAAAAAATCTATTTGAAGAAGTGGAGAACGAAAGGCAAATTCCGCCAAGCTGGCAAGCATCAGTAATTACACCGATCTTTAAAGGAGGCGACAGAACGTCCCCGTCCAATTACAGGTTAATAGCGCTTCTGGACGTAGACGCAAAATACTATGCCTCACTGATATTGGAAGAACTGATTGCCTGGTCTGACAAATCAAAATTGACACCACTCAATCAAACAGGATTCAGAAAAGGGACCGGGACAATTACAAACATTCTATCGCTCTCGCTGATTGCCGATAAATACATACGGAGGAAACAACAACTGTACCTCTGTTTTGTAGACTTAAAGGCGGCTTTTGATACCGTGGACTGCCACATAATATGGGAAAAACTGCATGCGTGGAACATCCCAGAAAATACACTCAGAGGAATACTGCTTCTTTATTCCAATACATGGATGAGAGTAAAACTGGGAGACAGCTCAAGAATATCAAGGAAGGTCATAACCACCAAGGGGCTGAAACAAGGGTGCGTTCTGGCCCCACATCTTTTCAACCTCTTTATGGCAGACCTGGCACAAAAGCTCAACCGGATCAACTCCCATCCACCTAATCTGGGTACTCTGTCTCTATCTCACCTATCATATGCGGACGATGTGTTCCTGATGAGCTTAACTAAGATCGACCTATGTGGGTCACTCGCAGGAGTTCTGGAATACATAGCCGATAATAAGTTAGAGATAAAAACAGCCAAAAGTAAAACAATGCTGATCAGTAGACACCGGACAGCTAAACAGCATTTCCAATTAGAGGGCAAAAAACTAGAGGCAGTCTCTAATTATAAGTACCTGGGTTTTTATATCGACAGCAGGCACAATCATAGGGAACAAAAAGCGCACATGGTTCAGAGGACAAATTCTTTATCATTTGCCTTCAGGTCCTTAGCAAAAAAACTGAAGGGGCCATCATTCAAACCCTTATTAGCGGTAATATCAGCTAAAATGTTACCGACGTTGTCATACGGCAGTACGGCATTGCATGGGAAAGACGCCGACCTGTTAAATAAATTACAAGTCTCAACATATAAAAGGGTCTTTCAAATCCATCAGTCAGCGTCCCCAGCGCAGGTGAGATTAGAATTTGGGGTAACCAACGAAATGCTGGGGAGAATGTTCGCAACCATCAAGCAATGGTACAGACTGAAGCAAAATGTAGCAGAATCGGAACTGAACAAGGCTCTGTGGGAGGAACTAGAGAAGGATGAAAAGTCTCTTTACAACCAATACCTAAAAAAAGCTTTATCAGCAACCTGCACAGGTGAGCTTTGGAAAACTAGCCTGTCCTACTCATCATTCAAACAAGCTATAAATAAATCAGCAAAATTTCATTCTTTGCTAGTCGACAAAAACATCTTCAGTAAGAGAAAACACGCCTGGATGGTAATCGCCAACTATAAAACACTCACCCCAGCGCCATATCTAGAAATCACATTCTTGGCCTATCGAAAGTTACAACTAATGGCCCTGCGTTTGGGCAAACTGCCATCCGTTGCAGACCAGCCATCATGGGTCCACAAAGGGCCGAAAGAATGTAGATTATGTGGAGGCAGTAAAGAGGATTTTATTCATCTAGTCTGCACATGTCCTAAATTGTTAAATGCACGAGTCACTTTATTAAAAAACGCTATGAACATCAGAAGAATAAGGACGTGCAGATCTGCAATTATAGCTGGCTTGGAGCCAACTGACACCTTACTGAACTGTCAACTAATAAAGTTCCTTACCGTACACAAGCAAGCTCTAAAAAACTGAATCTCGAGCTATTGTCCGGTAATATTGAATAAGACTGATTGGCCTTGGAGAGTAACATTGTATATTGAAAACATTGGAAAGCATGTCAAGAACACTTGAAAAGTATTCTCTTTAGTATAGTGGACTATGGGCCAACTAACGCTCCCGACCTACTAACTGTTAATCATGTATTTTGTAAACATCTTGATATTATTAAGTGATCAATTAATTATTTAATGGACATTTTATATATATTTGAGTGTTAATAACTGCTGAGAAAAGATTTTTAAATCATAAGGAATTTACAAAAAAACCTTTTTTACTGTCCTTTTCTGTTTTTAGAATTTATATTGTTATGGTTTTAATTAACTGAAACAATAAAACATTGAACTCTGACCAGTTGTCTTGCTTTTTCTTTTTGACACTTCTTAACTGCAGTCTGATGGTGTGTTGGCTGCAGGTAAGTCAAGAACCGCCAGAGATGGTGAGCTTGTCTAAAAGATAAGTGGGGGTGCTGGTTGTGACGGGTTTGTAAATGATGCAGCTGATATTGAAGATCGGGGCAGGCGGGAAAGGGGAGCCAATGGAGTTCCATCAGGGTGGGGCTGACGTGATCATATTTCTTCAGGCCATGGATGAGAAGTGCTGCAGCTTCTAGGATGCCCCTTAAGGGGTGTCAGAGTGGAATCTGGGAGGCAATGGACAGGGCATTACCACCATGCAGATGCGAGAGCACGATGGCTTGAACAACAGTTCTAAAGTTGCTTTCTGGAAGAAACAATTTGACTTTCTTTTGAAGAGAGAATTGGTACCAGGCGTCTGTTTTTTTGTCAATGTGTTCCTTGGAAGAAGAGGTTAGTGTCCAGGTTGAATCCAAGTGATTTGGAATTCAGCAAGAGTTGTGATAGAAGACATCAAGGTTCATGTCATTGAGTCAGGTTTGTACTGTATCTGGGTTCTTGTTTTTGGCAAATAATAGAAATTCTGTCTTGGTTGGGTTGAGCTTCAGGTAGGCACTGGACATTCAGGTCTGGATGATGTGCAAGCAGTGTTTGAGGCATTGGATGGCTGAATCAGAGGAGATTTTCAGGTAGAGTTGTGCTTCATCAGCATATTGGTGAATCTTGATGGTGTTATCCGTGAGTACAGGAAAAGATGACAGGAGAGAGTAAGGAACCCTAAGGGACTTCACATGTGATAGGGATCTTTGGTGACTTGGAGGTGCCAATGCGAACAAACTGGTGTTGGTTGAAAAGGTAGGAGGAGATCTAAAGAAGGATATTGCAGGTGAATCCCATTCAGATCCCCATATTGAATAAGAAATGGCAGTCTGCATGTGATTATGTTTTCCGAATTTATTTCTATACATATTAAATATAGCAAATTATTCACCTGAACTTACTGTGTACCAGTTTGCAAACAATATAATACTAGGAGGAAAAGTTACTTATCTGTAAACCTAGATTTCCTCTAGGTGAATCTCGATTAAAATCATAATTGATGAACTGTGCGACTCATGTGCGGGGGCCCAGGGCACTTTTAAAAAAAGGTTGCTTATGTAGATTCCTGTGAAGGAGAACTAGATTAAAGGTAAGTAAACTTTCCTTCTCCCTCAGAGGCAGAAGAGGAAGAGACAAAGAAGAAGCCTAATATTTATCATAAAAGATTGCTAAGTGAGGCTAGACCCATTTGAGCATCACACAGTAGTGTCCAGTAAAGTTTTGGATTAACGTCTAAGTAGCTGCCTTGCGAATTTCTGCCTCAGGGCTGTTTCTTAACACTACAGTAGTAAGATATACAAATCTCTGATGAACAATTTACCAGACTTATTAACAAGGGTTAAAGAAATATGGGAAAAGAATATGGGCCAAATAGAAGACGGGGAATGGAAGAGGCAAAATAGGCCCATGAGGTAGCTATTAAAGGCAGATTCTGACTGCTGCACTTCAAATTACAATCAGACCTCTGTTTGAAGGGATGTGGAATGGTGGGGACCTTTATCCACACATGGTGGGAATGCCCCAATATTGCCAAATATTGGAAGAAAATAGGCCTACAACAAAACAAACTGAAGTAACTATTCACTGCAATGTCAAAGAAAAGGTAGTCCTGATTCTGCATCGTGGAAATCTTCATTGAAGTCATAAACGCTTGCATAGTTCCCTGACATTTGCATGGACCATGGAACACCATTAAAAAGTTCATTTTCTCGGAAACAACATCAAACAAATGTCTTTACCCATGAATCTTTGAAGTATATCTATCGAATGGAAGACTGCAAGCAGGTTTCGTTTTTCATGAATGTTCAGTTAAGAAACTACCATTTCAGATATAAAAAAACTGCATTGTAGCATCTTTCAATAGAGAACAAAACACAATGGTATGATAAGGCGAGGAACATGAATGTAAAAATCAGCCTGTTGACATATATTTAACAGAAATTAAAAAGAAAAAAGGAGCCTATCCCTTTGAGAACCTGGGTGGGACCCCTGGCCAGCATGCCATGTACTGTCAATTGCCTCTTTCACTCCGTTCTTTTTCAGGGTAAAAGTAAAGAGAGGAGATATGTAAACCTATGCATAACCATACAGCAATCTATGCCAGCAGCCGGGGAAAGAGGCGACTTCGATGAAGATTCTTACAATGCAGAACCAGGACTACAGGTATGTAACCTTTTCTTCTGCATTGTAGGATCTTCATTGATAGTCATAAATGGTTAGATAGATGAGCAAGCTTAATATATAGAAAACAATGGCTACTGGAAGATATTTAAAAAAAAAAACAGTATAGCCTACCAAAAAAGGACAATGTTCATGAAAATAAAAGCTATCTACATAAAAAACACAATCCAGTTTAAACTCACTTAAAGAGGTTCCTGAGAGCCTCTTGTCCAACTCTGGCTTCAGCTAGGGTTTCAGTGTCTAGACCTGATTAGAAACACAATACTTTTCTAATGTCTAGAAAATGTAAAGATCTTCTAGCAGCAGCAGGGGTTGATAACTTAGAGAAAAAAGTTGGAAGTGTAATGAATTGATTAATGTGAAAATCAGAGACTACCTTTGACAGGAAAGCAGGATGAGTTCTAAGAGCAGCCCTGTTGGAATTAAAAACCATAAAAGTTCCCAAGATAAAGCTTGGAGTTCACTAACTCTCCTTGCTGACATGAAAGCAATTAGGAATACAGTTTTTCGTGAAAGATGCTGTAATAAAGCCTTATTGAATGTGTTCAAAAGGAGGATTTATACGTCTAGTAAGAATTAGATTCAGCTCCCATGAAGGAGATGGATTTCTCACAGAGGGAAATACTTTTTGAGGCCTTCCAGAAAGTCTTTGACAACAGGAATTTTAAAAATGAAGTTTAATGAAGTAACTTCCTGTATGCTGTTATGGCAGCTAGGTGAACTTTATCTTAGAAAATTGGAATTTCGATTTTGCTAAATGTAATGAATATGGAAGAAGGCTTTGCTCTTGACATGAAATCGGGTCATAGAATTTAGACTAACACCATATACAGAATCTTGTCAATTTGAGCGCGTAACAGGATCTTGTTGAAGGACATTTAGCTTCTCTTAAAATGTGCATGCATTCTTGACGAAGATTTAAGTGTCCATGTTGTCTGACTTCAGAAGTCATGCAGCCAAATTCAAAGGTTGAAGGTTTTGCGTGGTGAATTTGACCTTGAGGTCTTGACAGAAGATCAGGTCTGCACTGCAATGTAATCTGTTTGACTATTGAAAGGTACATGAGATCAAGGTACCACTACTGCCTTGGCCAGACAGGTGCTATTACTATCATCTAGATATTGGATCTGTACAGTTTGACAATCAGCGTTGGAATGAGTGGGATTGAGGAAAGGCGTAGACAAATCTATCAAAAGGCGTAGACAGTCTATCAAAAGGGCATTGCTCAGTGAATTGTGGTTCTGGTGCTCTGGACACGAAGGGGCCGATTCCGATTTGGGCCGGAAATCTCTCCGACCGAGCCGGACCCGGAGAGATTTCCGACCGAATCGGACTCTGGCAGTCCGACCGAACGAGTACGATGCGCACGCATGCCATCGGACTCGAGTCGGTCTGGACTCCCATTGAAGTCAATGGGAGCCTGTCGTACAACGCGTACGCGGGCTCCCATTGACTCAATGGGTGCGAGGCGGACAAGGGCGCCCCTACAGCAGGTACGCGTCGATGCGCATTGCGACGTACATGCACAGGTAGGGGGACCCATGGGTCCCCCTGTGTGCGACTCGTGCGCCTACGCGCACAGGGGGTCCGACGCGGACCCCCAAAGTCCGGCTCCGACAGCTTTTCGAGCCGGACGGCGCGAGTCGGTCGGACTGCTCGCGGCGCGCATCGTACTCACCCGGCCGGGATACGTCTCCATAGCGCGGTGCGAGTCGTGTCCATGCGAGTCGGTCGGAGCGTGTTGAAGCCGCGTTCGAGTCGGTCGGAGATTTCGCGGGTGCCTGCATCGTACTCGCTCGGCCGGACCCGCGTACGATTCGGTCGGGAAACAGGGCTCCGAATCGGATCCAGTAAATCCGAATCCGATTCGGAGCACTACCGGCCGAGATCGGAATCGGCCCCAAAGCTATGAGGCTTTTTGTTCTGTGGCAAATAAATCTAATTTTGGAAAGCCTCATTCATGCAAGATAGATGATACTACTTCGCTGTTTAAGACTCATTCGTGATTTTCTTTGTGATGTCTGCAGGGGAAAACTTGCTTCCTGGTTCATTTTACTCGGACTATGAATCGCTGATAGGCTTATTCCTCTGGCTAGAGCCCAGTGCCACATCATTTGTGTTTGGAGGGACAGGTGTCTTGATCTGGTACCTCCTTGTTTGTTTAAATAATGCATGGTGGTGGGATTGTCTGTTTGAATCATTATGTTGTTTTATCGTAAAAAAGGTAGGAAACCTATCGGGCAAGATGAACTGCTTTTCAGTTCCAACAGGTTGATGTGATAAGTTTGTTCCTTTGAAGACCAAAGACTTTGAATCGTAAAGTGGTCTAGATGTGCTCCCCAACCTGTTAGAGGGGCATCTTTTACTATTACAGTATTCAGGGTTTTCTTTTGAAATGATACTCCATCCAGGAGATTCACACTTTGCCCCACCAAGTTTGAGATTGTTTTGCATGAGGTGTTAGAAGAAGATGGTCTCCCAATTATCTATCTTCTGTGACCATTGGTCTTCTAAACACTGTTGAAGCGGCCGCATAGGAGTCTCACCTTTGGGATGATGTAGATGCAGGATGCCATGGACCCGAGTAGGGAGGCAATTTGACGAGTGCTTGGATAGCATGTTTTCTTTAAAGAGACACACCTTTGTTGGATAGATGGTATTCTCTGCTCCGAAGGATACACTTTATCTGTCTTGTGTCTATTAGTGCACTTAAGTAATTAAGAGCCTGTACTGAGTCTTTGATTGATTTTTGCATGTTGATATTGAGTCCTAGATGTTTCAGAATAGACTTGGGAACTGAAAATCTTTTTTTTTTTTTTTGTGGGAGCACTTGCTTTATCAGCCAGTCGTTTGGATATGGGTATACAAATATTTTCTTTTTCCATAGATGCACAGCTACTGCAGCCGTGCAATTTGAGAATGTTCTTGGAGCGGATTTGAGTCCAATGGGGAAACATTGTAATATAGTGGAACCCACCAGAAATCGAAGCTATTTTCTATGCTAAGTCGCAATGTGAAAGTATGCGTCTAGAAGATCTTTTGAGCTTAGCCAATCACTTTTCCTGATGTAAGGAAAAATTTGATGAAAGGAGAACATTCCAAACTTTTAGGATGAATTTGTTTAACAGACACATATCTAATATGGGACAATACTGAATGGGATGGGTTTTCTTAAGTACTAGAGAATATTTGTTGTATACTTCTTTGTTTTGTTGGTGTAAAAGAACTCTTTGTACTGTTTTTGGCTATTAAGAGTTGAGTTTCTTTTTGTAGGATGGGAAGATGAGAAAGCGAATGTAATACCCTCTTTGGATGAGGCTTAGTACCCATTTCTCAGTTGTTATTGATTTCCATTCTTAGAGGTGATTTAGTACCTCTCCCCTTACCAGAGACAGTAACTGAAGGGAGGGGTTTGAGGTAACATTGTTTATTCCGGAAAAACTTCTTCCTCTCAATTGTGAATTTTTTGGCAGTGGACAGTTTTTTCTCTGATATCGGACATGATATTTCTGCTTTCGATTTTGATTTTTGGGGGACTGGTAGGGTCATTTTGGATGTTGAACCCTCTGTTGGAAAAAATCAGTGCTCTTTTGACTTACATTGTCTGTAGAAATTCTTCTGTTATTCCAGCCCAACCGCCTTAAAAGTATCATCTTCATTCGAAGTATCTCTTGCTCAATATGTTGACCAAAAAAAGAGTACCTAAGAATGGAAGGTTAGCTCTTTTAGTTGAGCGTCAAGTTTTAAATAAGATAGCCTCAACCAACATATTCTAATAGAAATACTATGCCAATATTCTGTCGCAGAAAGTTCTCTAGAATCGACTGCAGCACTAATTGTGTGATTTGGCACCAGGGAGCCTTCATTTACCATTTCAATGAAGTCTTGTTGACGATGTTCTGGCAAGTCTTCCATAAATGAATTCATGCCATCCCAAATCACCCTGGAATATCTTCCAAGGAGTGCTTTGGCACTTACATTTTCTGCAGTCTGCTGATACTGTTCCACACACTCCTGCCAATATCATCAAGTCTCTTGCTCTCTCTTTCTGGGGAAGCAGATTCTGGAGCTGCCGAATGTTTACATCTAACTACTGTCACTATCACCAAATCTAGGTCAGGGTCTGATCTGAGCAAGACTGGGTCTTGATCAGGGGGTCTATACTTGTTAAGAAAGCAAGGTGTTACTGCTTTTATTGTGGCTGGATTTATAACGTTTTCTTCAGCTATCTCTAGTAAACCTGGGACTAGAGGTAGCAACGGTTTTGGTACTGATCCGGGTTTGGATAGTTTCCAATATAACTGACACCGATGGTTGAGGTGTTTCCAAAAGGATGCTTAACACTACTGCACCCCTTGCTAGAACTTCCTAACTAATGATATCATTCACTGGGGTCGTTTGAGTTGGAGATTGTGCAGGAGATGTAGGCAGATGAAGTCTGTATCCGTATCAGGAGATTACAAGTGAGTTGTAGATTTTGTACCCCTTGATAACGAAGAACCATCAGTAGATGGTTGACTATGTCTTTGTGACCTGACATGAGATGGAGGTTTCCTTTTTCTAATTGGTGACACAGAAGTCACCTTTGATGTTTTTCTTGGAGGTGCCAAATTAAGTGCAGCTAGAAGAGCGTGAACAGGATCCTCAAAAAGAATAATAGGCATTAAAGGTTTATATGGAAGCGGAAACAAGTCAGGCGAAGAAGCCTGTAGCAATCTAGATAGGGGAAACAGACATTGTTTCCTCCCTGAATCTTTTTGCTGATTGATGTTGGTCACAAAAAGAAGATTGTGCAGTTTGAGATGCTGAAGAATATATAGTCTGTACTGTCAATGGTGATAGAGACCTTGTCTTTGATATCTGCAAGGGTGATGAAGACTTTTATGTCTCTGTGACGTCAATGGTGATGCTGTCGACGGTGAGTGGAGTCTCTTTGAAGCGCCAGTGATGCGGTAGACACCGTACGCTGTGTCTTCTGTGACGAAGGTGTACATACCGCTGAATGATGTTTTTTCGATGTCAACTGTGATGGTGGCGATATTTCAATGTCGACTGACCTGAGTTTTGATGTGATGTTGTAGATCCTTCCTTTGATGGCGAAAAAGATGTTGTCCATGGCTTCAACTGCGTTGTTGGCGAACTCAATGTTGTTATTCAGTGTTGTTGGAAAGGATGTCACCCTTTTTTCCCCCTTGATCTTCCTCTGTGATGATCTTTTGTAGTGGAAATAGGCAGAGGGACAGGTCTTTCTAGTCTCTTTGTTTTCTTTCTTTCCTCTACTACCCTCATGTCTTCAAGTATACCTCTTAGGCGAATGCCTTCTCTGTCCTTTAAGGTCCTTTTGAACATGCTTTTACAAATGTTACATTCAGAAACAGAGTGAGAGGGAGGCAGACAAACGACACACACTCTATGTGCGTCAGTCGCAGCTTTTTTTCTGCCACAAGCAGGGTACTTTGAAAAGAGTGTTGGTGTTTTGACTGGAAATTAAGTCTGAAAATGCAGGAAAATGGTTCACTCGACAGGAGAGATGTACAAATGTTGAGTGAAGGTCAAAGAATCAAAATTCTTTCAAGGAAAAAAGGTTATTTTGAGGTGTAATGCGTCAGCAGTGTTTCTAGGATCCTTCTCACAGAATTCAGAAAAAAGAATTGAGTGAGCGAGGCAACTGCCAGTACAAGGCATGCTGTGTAAGAGTGCCTCCCATGTTCTTAAAGGGATAAGGTATTTTTCTCAGTCTCTCTTAAATGTAAATGGGGTAAGTCTAAAGTCTGCAATTTTACATTCATGTCCTTCATCTTATAGTACCATTGTGCTATGTTTTCAATTGAAAGATGCTACAGTGCAGGTTTTTTAATATCTGAAATTATATTAATGGGTATCTGGGGAGATAAATCTTCACCCAAATACAAAATGTTACTGTGCAACACTGGTCTTGCTGTGAGCAGATGTAATACAGCACGACTCTGCGGTGGGATGATGGCACCAAAATATAATGATTGGCAATAGGGCATAGGAAAGTGCAAGGTGGCTAACAATCTGTGTATAAAAGCAGAGGATGTTCTCACAAAGGCCAAATGTTTTAGAGAGAGAAAAACAATTTGGAATAATAAACAACCCAGTAATGCTAACGTCTTACAAATTCTTTTTTAAGGAGAAGCAAACAAGTTTATTCTAAATAATTGAGCTAACAAGAGAATCCTTCCGAGCCTCCCTGACACCTAGAATCCCTCACACCCTGAATAGGGATACAGGTTCCGATTCTCTGCGAGAGGTCCTCTTCACATCAACAGATACTTATCCTGAAAGTGTATCCCCCAATGGCAATGTTCCTCATTTCATGAGGTTCTAGCAAGAGGTGCAACCAAAATAAACATCCCAACACATGAATCTCAGGCAAGGCCATCCGTTATTTTGAAACCCTTTAGCATTGAACATCAACAAAGGCACAATTATTTATGTAGGTAACAGATTTCTACATAAAGGGTCTCAAACAAACACAAACCATGCCTACACAGAAGAAGTATTAACTTTTTATTTTACATCTTTTAAGAAAATCAGTACAACATATGAATAAATACAGATGGGGTAAAAATCTTTGTTTTTAAACAAAAAAAGCAAAATTACTACTCTAATCAATTTACTTTCAAATGAGAAAAAAATTAATGAAAGGTGTTGCCACAGGCATATAATTTCATAGTGGAAAAGTTGCACTGTCTTTCCAGTTACTGACTCTATCAATGCAAGCCACCAGTTTGCTGTGAATATATACATACAGATGCCATAGAGTGTAGTCATCAATGATGCCATTTCATATGTTATCAGTGATGTTATCAATAAAGTCATAGACCATTTCATAAGTGATGTAATATGTGAGATCATAAACAGTGCATGGCAAGGGCGCAAATTACAGTTACTTCAGTTAACTATAACTGGTGAATTTCCTTGTTTTTTCAGAGTTTATGACATTACATTTTAACTGACATTTCCACCTAAATATTACGTCGCTTTAACCAGTGGTTCTTGCAGGGAATTTCAGAGGTTTTTTTCTAACATAAGTAACAACATAAAAATATGTCATTTTACGTAACACAGACCTACTGCCTTTGTCAAAGGGTCAGAACACCAAAAAAGGAAAGGTTGGTCTATTAGCTTTAGCAAGGGGTCAGCACATCAACCTACATAAGCCAATCACTACAATAATTTATCATTATCCATATTCCAAAGTAATCTTTATAAATATACACATAGCAATGCACAATACTGTTTGTCCCAAAATAATTAAATTCAAGCATTTTTATTAAAAGCCATTAGCATGTTTGAGTTTTTCTTCAAAACTATTCAGTGCACAAAATGCAGCCATAGAACCAGCCATAGGGTGTACCCACACACCAGCTGTAGAGGATACAGCTCCAGCTCGGAGTGCTTTAAAAACATGGTAAGCTCTCCTGGGTCATGCATTTAATGACCCAGGAGACTTACAGTGTATATATTTATTGTTGCATTTTTTTTAAATCTTTCCTGGGGGATTGCTGTTCTTCTTGCAGCCCCCACAACACTTTCGTTAATTGTTGGTGGTGCCCCTATCATATCATGAGGGCACCACAACAACTAAACTAAATACAAATAAAGCCCAAGGTGCTCCTGGGAGGGAGCAGTGAATATTAATCAGCAGCCTCGCTCCTTCTATGGTGAAGTGGTGAGGCGGTAACTTTTTCTGTTTTAAGAGCTGGGTGCCCTGGTCCCACTCGGGGCTCCCTCAACTTTTATTTCAGCCTTTTTTTTGTTTGTTTTAAATGGCAACGTGAGGAGGCCTCTCCTGCGCTGCCTGTGTCTTTTTTTGTAATTTCTTTTTTAAATTAGTTGCCCCAGTCCTACCCAGGACACCCACAACATCCATAAACATGGGTGCTGGCAGGAGCCGGCTGTATTGCTTTGCTCCCTCCTGGCAGGAGCAGCTTTTGTTACTGCTCCTGCCAGGCGAGAGCAAAGGTGTGTTCCCAGCCTGGGAGAGCACAAGCAGGAAATTAGGTTTCTGTTCCCTGCCTGCTCTCTCCTGGGCAGGGAACAAGACTGTTATATCCTCAGTATTACATTTATATGTAATCAGCCTAGGTCCTCCTAGCTGCTCAGCCAGAGTGAGAATTGGTAACGGAATGTTGGTGTGACTGTGATGAATGGAATGCCTGGGTGCCTGAGTGGATGAGTGGTGACAGTTAGAGATGGGCTGAGCAGCTAGGCAGGCTGCTCCTGGTGAGGCTGGTACATGGCTGGTACTTGACCAGAGCTGGCTGGACAGAGATTGATGCTACCTTGACATGGAACCAATAAAGAAGACTTGGAAAATACTACATGGCTAACAGTGTCTCTATGTACAGGGTACAACATTATTTTGGCGACGAGCGGACTTACTCATGCGTCTTTCCTGGATCTGTGGTAAAGCAACCAAGAGAAAAGACAAGAATCAAAGAGTCTACAAAGAAACTACAGTAACCAGAGATACCACAAGAAACTAAGGAAACCAGAAGAACCAAGAATGTATTTCCAGGCAAGCCAGAGCCAGCCCCACCAGTGTCCTTGTCATTGGACAGCCCCACCCTACTACAGCCTGGAAATACTCAAATGGATTTGCCACATGTAGGTGTTCCAGGCACAGCAATTCCTACAAAAAGGATTCAGTGAGTTGCAGTAGTAGTTACACTACAGCCTCATATGGTGTTCCAACCACATTGATCAATAAGGACCATAGTGACTTAAAGGTAAAGGAACCTCTGGTGATAATTATTTCGTGCTGTCTCCTTGCCTTCATGCAGTCACAACAAGCTCAAGGTTGTATTTTGATCAAAAGTGAGTACGTCTACTAGTATTCTGCGCAATTCCCTACTGCCAGCTGACAAGTCTGTTTATTTTTGAAGTCGACAAGTGTGTGCCAGCGGCTGGTGTGGACATCCTATCTGCCTAAGTCTACACATTTGCCCAGTTTTCTGCAGCGTTAAGTTATACTAGTCAAGTGCAGTCTGTTTCAGCTCTCGTGTGCAACTCTGGGCTCATTTTCCCAATAGGGCATCTCCGTCTAGCACATGTGTGGTGAGTCAATTTTGTGTCTATTATTAGAGAGCGCTGTTGAGACCTGTCGACAGCAGGCGTTTTTCAACTGCCGTGCGGTTGTTTAAAAAACCGAGTCACTTGTAGAGCGCGCTTACCTTCTGTCATCTTCATGACGTATTGAGTCTCTGCTGCAAATTCTTGTCACCATGGAGCCCTCTGACGTCCTGAATGATCGAGGTGGTTTCCAGCTTCTTGATGCCTGCGTGCTTCGACGTGCTGTGAGCCCTCCGGCGGGATGTGTGAATACGTGCCGCCATCTTGTGATTGGGTGCTGCTGTCTTTCACCCTTAGAAGCATTCCAGTCACGTTGTGTGCTGTATCCACTTTGCCAACCATATTTTTGGATAAAGTTTCAACAAGCTGGGAATCCGGTGACAACGCCGTAGTTTGGTTGCTTCGTGGGACAAGTTTCTCCAGTTAAGTGCATCCTGTGGTCTCCGGAGACTGATAGCTTTTGTTGTCGCTGCTGTGAGTGTCAGTTGGGTCACTGTGTCCACAACGGTGAATCCCTGGTTATGCTAGCGCTTAGCTGATGTACCAGCTGGGACCCTCTCTGAGCATTACAATGGTCTCGTCATTTGGAGGTAAGAAATCGGATAATCAACAAGACGGTTTCCTGTATTTTTTATTTTTTTTGGCATGGACAAACTATCTGGAGGTGAGGTATGCAATCATCAACCAGACTGTGGTCGTTATTAATGACTGTTTTTCATTAACTGCATTGATTATCTTGATTCACGCTATTTTACATGTGTAACAGTCACAACTTGTGCAGGACAATTTTGAAGGATTTTTTCGTGCAGTGCCATGTTTTCCTTAATTTGTATCATTACTTACAGGCACGTTCTCCTTCCAACTCGGGTGAGTGGTCACTCACCGGCGTAGATACTATTTAAAAAATGCACCACAAATGGAAATTCTTTAACTGGTCTTATGCCATTTGTTCGTCTTTCGTGATGCCACAGTTTTCAATATATGGTTGGTCCTTGTGTTTAAGTGGGTGTGCATCACAGTTTAATCCCTTACATGAGGGATAGGTTTTGGCCATAGTACATCCTTACATGTGGGATGTGTTAGGGTAATAGTCCCATCACAGTTGATCCCTTTTGCCAGGGATTGGGTTGCGTTTTAGTCCCAGTTAGTGTCCTCTACAGGAGGTTTGGGCCATGGGTTAGTTCCCATACATAATCGTTATTGTGTATAACCCTTACACAGGGTTAGGATATGGGTTTAGACTCTATTTACATGTTGCGCGCAGTACTTAGGTACAACCCTACATAGGGTGTGTGTTATGGGTGCTAGCCCCTTACACAGTTTCTATGGGTTACTGTCCCATATTCTTGTTAGTTCCCTTGCAGCTGGGATTGGTGTTGCGGGTGTGTTACCCTTTGCTCTATTCTACTTTATGTTTATTGAGATTGGTGTTGCGGGGTGTTTTACCCTTTGCCTTACAGTACATAATTTTACAGTTTATGTCAAAGTATTATAATTTGGACTTGAATCTCCACAAGGTTACGCTTCACAATGTTTTGATAATTTTTCATGGGGGATATTGATGCTCATATTTTTGATGTCGTATTTTGCCCATCTTTTCTTGATTTGTACTGTTCACTCTCTCGTGATGTTTTGCTTTAAGTTGCATCCCTGAGTTCCGAACATTACTGCTTTATTGTGCATAGTTCTCTCCTTTAGTATGGTTATTTTTGTTTTTATTTAAAGGAATGGGATAATGTTATATCCTCAGTATTACATTTATATGTAATCAGCCTAGGTCCTCCTAGCTGCTCAGCCAGAGTGAGAGATGGTAATGGAATGTTGGTGTGACTGTGATGAATGGAATGCCTGGGTGCCTGAGTGGATGAGTGGTGACAGTTAGAGATGGGCTGAGCAGCTAGGCAGGCTGCTCCTGGTGGGGCTGGTACATGGCTGGTACTTGACCAGAGCTGGCTGGACAGAGATTGATGCTACCTTGACATGGAACCAATAAAGAAGACTTAGAAAATACTACATGGCTACCAGTGTCTCTATGTACAGGGTACAACAAAGACAGTCTCCCATTGGATGGGTTCCCTGGGTCCCTGGCTCACTCCGGGCCCCGGGGGATGGGTCCTTGGTACCATCCTATGACTCAGGGAGGGTGGCCCAACTCCCCACTCCCCAAATAACCCCTAAAGTCCTGGAGGATGGGGACCCAACGGCCAGGAAATGGCTCAGGGATGGGAGTCGTTTGCCCCCTCCATATAATTAATTTCACATTTTCCCGAGCCACGGGGAATGGGGGTCCTGGGACCATTTACTGGCTCAGGGAGGGGTGCTGCACACCCCTTATTCATAAAAAACATGCACGTCGACACCCCCCAGGTCCTGGCCGACCCTGGAGTGATTCAGATAGAAAAGGGCAGGAGACCGCTCTTTTTTTACTTTTTATCTTTATTTTACTGCGGTACCATTAAAAATAAAATCAGGCCTAGCAGGCAATGGCAGAGCCGATTATCCTGTTGCCCGCTTGGTGATACCAGCAGTGTTGGTGGGGCAGGCGTTGGGAGGTATGGAAGGGAGCGGCCGTAGCTGCGCTGACAGCTGGTCGCCGCCCACCAAGCTTCATAACCCCTGATAACAGACCCGGATGCAGCGGGGAGATACGCCGAAATTGGCACCTGGACAGCCGTGACAGAGGCTATGTTGCTGTGTCTGCGAAGCAGCTTGCCTGGAGAGACGCAATTGAGGGCAAGAGTGGCTGAGCGCCCGAGGATCTGTGCGGCTGGTGAATCCCCAGCGCAAGTGAACTGAGGAGGTGTGGCACCTGGAGGTGAGCGGAGGGTGCAGAACTGGTCTGGACCCGCGAGGCAGGGATCGAGGCCAGCGGTCCTCTTTACCTCCCCCCAACCTGATCAAGACTAGCGGCGTTCTGCTGACCCCGATATCTCTGGGCCCAGCACATGAAGACATATCTGAGTGATGGCGCACTCGGTGCCAAAGATCGGAGGAGAACCAGAGGTGGGAGCACCCTACCAGTGGGAGCGGGCCCGAAGACCTGGTCGGGTGGAGGTCACGTCCACCGATCTCTTCCCCCCTACCCCTGCCCTGATTGAGCATAGTGGCGTTCTGCGGCTGCAGGCCCTGGTCTCTCAAGGCCCAGTACCTGAGGACATATCCGGGTGGAGGAACACTTGATGGCATAGACCGGAGGAGAACTGGAGGTGGGGGCACCCTACCACTAGGAGTGGACCCAAAGTCCTGGTCGGGTGGAGGTCACGCTCGGTGGTCTCTTCCCCTCCCCCCACCCTGATTGTCAAGCAGCTGCGGGCCCTGATTTACGTGGGTACGGCAGCGAGCACTGCTGGAGATTAGAGACCAGCATAGAGCAGTGCGGGGTCACCTGCCCCCCCTCACACTCCGGGGAGAACTGAATGGTGGCAGAGACGGACCCATGGTGATCTACTTACGAGTCCGACTGTGACATTGGGAACAAACTGCTGGAGGTACGACTGACTGGGGAGGGAGCTGTGCGGTGCACTGAGACTGCCATAGTTGGGCAATAGGGACATATTCACAGAGCCCTACAGGGTGAGGTGCTGCTACTTAGCAGGCCCTGAGAGAGACCCCCTGCCTGTGTGCCATACCACCGCCTGGCGCAACATGGGGAAGCAAAAGGTGGCAAAGGTCAAATTGTTGGAAATGCTTGTGGAGGGTAAGGAAGGAGAGGGCTCGTCTACGGACACAGAGGAAGGCTCACTTGCGGCGCATACCGCAGTCATCCTTGTGGGTATCAGTGACACTAAGCAGGCTCTGGAGGCACAAACTGCATCGGTAGTAAATGAAGTTGGCATACTGCGAACAGACCATAAGAAATTAACGGAGAGGGTCCGTGATGCAGAACTGAAACTGGATACGACTTACCCGGCGGATTCAAGACCTCACGAAGCGATGTGCGACACATGAGAAAGACATGGCAAATCTCACTGATCACTTCAAAGATGAAGAAGGTAGATCTAGGAGGCATAATGTGAGGCATGTTGGGGTCCCTGAGAAAGTGTCGGGCCAGAATATTGAACTCTTCAGGGAGGAATGGTTGGAGAAGGTAGTGCTGCAGGGTAAGCCTTCCCGCTTTTACTCGGTGGATAGAGCGCACCGCGTACCGGCACGAGCCGCAGCAGTGGGAAGGCCTCCTCGTCCAGTAATTGCGCGACTAATTAACTTTAGAGATAGGGACAATATCCTGCAACTCTCCCGGCGTCACGCCCCGTGGATTCTGGAGGGACAGGACGTCAACATCTACCCAGATTACACTACCCTGGTCCAGTGGCAGAGGGGGGCATCCACACCCATCAAGAAGATACTGTGCCAGCTGGGCCTCAAGTATGCCCTCATCTTCCCGGCAAAACTGTGGGTGGTGTACCAAGAGAAGGTGCATTTTTTGCTCTCTGTGAATGAGGCGTGGCAATGGCTGGAGGCCAAAGGGCTTGGATCAAGTCTCATCAAGGGGCGATCAGGAATATTAGCAACGGAAGTCCAGGAAACGAAGAGATGCAGGCAGCAGATCCTCCCCTACGGAGGAGCAGATGAACGCCATCAAGAACTGTAGAGACATCCTGGTCAACAACAAATGGAGTCCCCCTTCAGCCGGTGGGGGGGAGGGGGTGGATTCTGTGTGTTCTGGCATGGAAACTGAAAGTGAGCACTTGCCGGTGATTACCCCGATGTCGTCGGACCATATTATCTGACCAACTGTGCACATGAACTGTAAGTACCTGCTGTACGACAAGTGTCAAAGGGACACGTGAAGAGGCTGGCGAGTCCAAATGTGGGCCTGAGGATACTCTGTTAGGCTTCGGGGCTGCTCCATACTGGGGGGGCCGGCTGTTCCATTGTATCTGACTAGGTGCCTGTGGAGGTACCCCTTCGCATGAGCAGTGCATAAGTTAGTTGGTTATCATGTTTCAGTTTTAGATCACAGCACGGTAAGGTACAGTGGGGGAGTTGGGAGGGGTTGTTATAGTTCATGCAGGGATTGACGCGTGGGCACTACACCAAGATACACGGCAGCAGGGCACCACCCTGACGCGATTAAGCATGATGTATAGGGACAGGAGAACACGCTATGGCTCACCCACATAACTTAATCAGTCCTGTGGAATGTAAACTGGCTGGGTAATAAACTGAAGAGAGGGTTGGTGACAAGAGCTTTCACTAGATATAAGGCTTACATAACACTCCTTCAGGAGACTCACTTGATGGACGCGCAACACAATAGCCTCGGGCGGGGCAGATACAAGGTTGCTTCCTGTGCGCAGCATACCTCAAGTTCAAGAGGGGTGGTCATTTAAATAAAGAAGTCTCTGACCTTCTATATCCTCCGCACATGGTCGGATTCGGTGGGATGATACTTGTCGATAATGGGGGAATGGGAGGGTGAAACAATGATTCTCCTTAACATTTATGCACTGCCTGGTCTCCAGTCACTCACACTACAAAAAGTGGGGTAGCTTTTAGCGAGTTTCGCAAGGCCTTTTAAAATCATAGGAGGAGATTTTAATTTGGTACATGATGCATGCTTTTTTTTTTTTAAACCTTTATTTAATGTTTTTCCTTCAAAGACAGTCAATACATCATAGATCCACAGTTATACATGTCAATCATAATGTAACAATTCGCTTCATGGTTTTCCCTGAGTACATACAATGTGGGCCAAAATCAATACAACAAATACAATATTACGGCTCCGGAGTGGGCTCCGGGTCAGTTTGTGAGCTCACCGAAGCTTGGGCCAACATATAAGATTTGAAGGGCTGCCAGATATCAAGAGAGTGGGACATAGGAGGTTGCAGCTGGGCGTACAGTTCAGAGTTAGTGTTGCAATAGGTCATGCTGTACATCCAACCCTTCAGCGTAGAGGGGCGTTTATTTCCCCAGTAGATAGCAACCTCCCTTTTAGCCAGAAGCAGTGCAAGGGCGCAAAAACGCCGACATGATTTGGGGAGACCTCCGACATAACCTAATAAGGCCATGAGGGGAGATGGAGAGAGGGGTTGATCCAGCATTAAAGATAGCGTTTCGAACACTTTTCCCCAAAAGAAGGTGACTTTGGTGCAAGTCCATGCCATGTGTGTAAAATCAGCCATGGGAGTCCTGCATCAGGGACATGTGTGGGGTCTAGAGGGATCCATGCGGTGGACCATGCTCGGTGTAACATATGCCTGCCGTAGGTATTTGAAATGTAACAATTTATGCCGGTAATTGAAGGAAATCTTGCGGGTTTGTTCACAGCAAAAGTGCCACTGCTTGTCCGAGAGGGGCTGACCCAGGTTGCCTGCCTCAGCTTCAAATCCCTAGGCGGGAGAAGAGCAATAGAGGCTTTGTACATTTTAGACATTAAGTGGTCTCCACTAGTATCCTTGATTAGGAGTGTCAATGGGGGAAAGTCGGGTGGTTCTATCGGGTAAGTCGGGACAGTAGACCTCAGTGCGCTCAGTAGTCGACGCAGTATAAAGTGGTCAAGGAATGTGGCTTCAGTGAAACGGGTGTCCTCACAGCGAGAGAAGATGTGATTGTTCGGGAAAAGATCCCCGAATGTACCCAAGTTAAATTTAGAGAGGGTGGGTTGCACTACTGCCTCCTTGGTGATGGGGATCCATAGGTTCCTCGCTAATGGGAGGGATGGGGAATAAAGCAGTGGCGCCCCCGTCGCCCGGGTCAGTTGTTTCCATGCCCAACTGGTTGTGGATAGTGTTTGCAAATCTTGTGGATCTTGGGACAACCCCACCGGTAACAGGGCCGACAGAGGGGTGGGGAGGGCGAGGTATGCTTCAGGCCTGAGCTATGGGATCCGAGCGTCTGCGTGAAACCAGTTACGTGAGAAGCTGCACTGCGCGATCAAATAGTAAATGCAGAGTTAGGAACACCGAATCCCCCGCGCTCAAAGGGCAGAGTCAGGGCGTCCCAGCTAACCCTGGGTTGACTACCCCCCCAAACTAGCCGCAGTAGCTGTGAGTGAAGGGTCGCAAAGAAGCTCCCATACAAGGGTATAGGGATATTCTGAAACAGGTACAAGAATTGCGGGAGAACAACCATTTTAATTAGAGCCATTCTGCCGGCCATTGACAAAGGGAGTTTCAACCAGCGGTCGATGTTATCAGACAATTTCACCATGGCAGGACCATAGTTGAGTTGAAGGATTTGTGATTGGTCCCGATGTATGTGGACGCCCAGATACTTGACGGAGTCGTCACACCACTTAAGTGGGAACTCCGAAGTGCGATTGCATTGGGCCTCTGTCAGGGGAAAAACCTCGGATTTACCCCAGTTAATTTGTAAGCCTGATAGGGCGCCAAAGCGGGTAAACTCACGAAGGATCGGCTCTAAGTTGTCGTCCGGGTTCCTCACATAGAGAATAACATCATCAGCATAAAGTGTAAGCAATAAAGGGCCAGTATTAAATTGAATGCCCCTGTGGGAGTGTTTATCTAGGAGATGATGGACAAGCGGGTCCATTGCAATTATAAAGAGGAGTGGAGAGAGGGGGCAGCCCTGTCTGGTCCCTCTTGACAATTTGAAGGGGGGGAGAGTGTGCGCCGTTAAACAAATTCTAGCCATGGGGCGAGTGTATAATAGTGAAATCACTGAGATAAACCTAGGTGGGAGGCCGAGCCGCACCAGGGTGGCTCTAAGAAAGGGCCACTCCAGCGAGTCATATGCTTTCTCGGCGTCCAAAAGGACCGCCGCAGCTGGCAGAGAAGGATTGATTCGGTGGAGAGTGGCAAACAAAGTACGCAAATTCAATGCAGTAGACCGGTGTGGAATAAAACCCGCCTGCGCGGGCGAAATCATCTTATCGATGATCAGGGAGAGACTGTTAGCAAGCATTTTCGCCAGAATTTTATCATCAAAATTCAACAGTGAGAGGGGCCTGTAGGATTCGCATTGCTGCGGATCTTTGCCGGCTTTCGGGAGGAGTGTGACAACCGCTTCACGGAGCGTGGGGGGTAATTCACCCAGCTCAATGGCCTCCTGAAATAAATCAATGAGGTGCGGGGCTAAGGTCTTTTTGAAGACCTTATAAAAACAACTGGGGAACCCATCTAGGCCGGGTGCCTTTGAGCCATCCATATCTTCGATTGCTTGAGTCACTTCGTCAATCGTGAAAGGCTCGGCTAGGAAGTCTCTGTGTACCTGTTCCAGCCAGACCAAGGCCACCTCGTTCAGATAGGCGTTACTGGTAGCCGGGTCAGGATTGACCCTGGTCCTGATAATAAGAAAAAACCCTGTCGGAGATGCCCGCACAGTCAGTGATCTGTTCACCTTGCGGGCCGCACAGATTGGTGATATACGAGGGTCCGCGATGGGGGTGGATCATTCTGGCCAGTGTGTGTCCGGGGTGTTCACCCTCCCCGTACCGTCTGGCTATAGCATACTTCCCCAGAAAGTGAGCCTCCCTATCTGCCGCCTCCTGAAACTCCATCAATAATGTTGCCCTAAGTCGAAGGTCGGGGCAGGAATGGGGGGCCTCGTGTATTGCGTCCAGGGCGGCTAATTTGGTCTCAATCCCAGCCAGAGTGCAGCGGAGATCTTTCAATATGCCAGCACTTTTGGAAATGCATATCCCCCTAATATAAGCTTTAAATGCTTCCCACAATGTGGCCTTTGACTCTACAGTGTTCACATTGAGTTCAAAGTATTCCTCCACGGCTGAATGCAACTCTTCCTCAAAGACAGCGTCTCGGAGGGCCATCTCAGGAAACCACCATTGCCCCAATCTGTCCCCGGCCCCCGGGATCCGTAGCCCAAGTACCACTGGAGCGTGGTCCGAGAGAGTGTGTGGGAGGTGGGCGACTGAGCTCGACCAAATAGCAACGCTTGGGGAGAGTAACCAGTAGTCCAGACGGGTCCAGGTGTTATGAGGAGCAGAGTAGTGTGTGTATGCGGGAGCAGCTGAGTGCACATGACGCCAAGCGTCCGATAACCGGTGGGTCTCAATCAGTGTAGTAAGAGTTCTTCTAGCCCTCGGTTTTGTGTCAGGTGAGGTGGCAGTTCTGTCCAGCCGTGGGTTAAGGAGAATATTAAGGTCACCCCCCAAGCAAATGTGCTCAGCTCCCATTGCATCAATGCGGGAGTGGAGCTCAGTGAAAAAATCCGGGCTGTCTATATTGGGCGCATAGACGTTTACCAGGAGGATCGTATAGCCAAGGAGCCAGCCCTGCACCAAAATGTACCTGCCTGCCGAGTCAGAGTGCACCGCCACCATTCTAAACGGCAGACGCTTATGCACCAGGATTGAGACCCCCCTAGAGTAGTTGCTATAACCCGCAAAGTTCCTGTTGGGTCCCCAACTGGAGGCAAAGTTCGGAGAGGAATGAGGGGGAAGGTGTGTCTCCTGGAGAAAGGCGATATCTGCCTGATGGCGCTGTAAATAATGTAGTACCTGCTTACGTTTGCGGGTATCGTTAAGCCCCCGAACATTCCAGGACAACAGGGAGATAGACTCTGTACGGTGAGTGTTATGTGACATTAATAAAAGACTTGGCAATGCTGCGTAGTGGATCAGAAGACGAACAGTAGATTTGGCAAATAGACTGTGTAAGGAAAGAGAAGTCTTTAACCTACAACATCCCCAACCCCACCCATCCCATAACCCTTACATAGGGGAAATCCCAAATCCCAATTAGAGACATGCGTAAACGTTACAACAATCAAACCTTATAAACCACAAATAGGTTCAAAAGCACAGGGGGGGGGGGAGGCAACGCTACGACCAATCCCCGGGTCTGAAAAGGGTCTCATAGAAACTAATCGTAAAGACCATAATCCAGGCGGACCCACAGAAGTCAGTGAGGGGAGCAAGTCAAGAGAAAAGGATCAGTACTTATCGGCTCGTTGACATGCAGCGGAGGTATCAATTTGAGGAGAACAGTTCAGAGCTAGCACCAGAGTCCGGCAAGCGAGGAGATCGGTCAGGAGGGGGCGATCGATGCAGCTGGGCAGTGTTCGACCTGTGTCGGAGAAACTCTTGCGCCTCGGCTGGGGCGTCAAAGACCCTGGATCTGCCATCTACGTCCACCTTCAGGCGTGCAGGGTAGGGCATCCCGTACCGCAGACCAGCCTTCCGAAGAGCAAGTTTGACTGGTCCAAACTTCCGACAGGCCTCCTGTACCATTGCGGTGAAGTCAGGATACAACGAGAGAGAGGAACCTTGCCAATCCAGAGAGCCCCACTCCCGGGCTGGGCGCAGGGCGGTGTCCCTGTCCTTGAAGTTCAGGAGCCGTGCCATGATCAGACGGGGTGGACAACCAGGGTTGGGGCGGGGACCAAGGGTTCGATGCGCCCTCTCAACGACAAAAGTGGGAGTGAAAGAGTCACGGCCAAATAGGTCACACAGGAGGCCCTCAACAAACCCATCAAGTCGCCCAGTGTTCGTCGATTCCGGAATACCCATAATTCGTATGTTATTGCGCCTCTTCCTGGCTTCAAGGTCCTCGTTCTTCATGGCGATGGTCTTGAGCATCTTTTCCATCCTTTCCAGGCGCTTGGTTGCCTGGGCCGACCCGTCTTCCAGATCCGAAATTCTGCCCTCAGCTGTGTCCAGGCGCGCGTCGTGTTTATCTATTCTGGCCCCTATCGCATCCAGTCTCCTGTCCAGGGCGTCAAACCTTGTGTCAAGTGCTTTGAATCCGGCCCGTAGTTCTGCCATCAGGGCCTCATTTCCCAGACCAGTTGTTTGGGGAGGGCACACAGAATCGCCCCCCTCCGCCATACTGCCACCAGTGGGATCAGTGCCACCCGTTGTCTTTTCGAACGGCAGTTTTCGTTGTTTAGGGTCAACTTTCCCCATGGCAGTGAAGGGAGAATCTTCTTAGAAGATTTGACCTTCCGCCGTGGATGGTCTAAGATCGCGTGGAAATGCACACACGATTGGCTTGTGTTGATCATCAACACAGCCAAACGCTTATCGGATGAACTTCTGATTCAGATTACTCTTGCGGAGAATGGGCTAAAAGCAGGCATTTCTATCTCTGCATTTAAATCACGCTTAGCTGAAATAAATGAAGAAATGAATGATCTTAAGGAGTATTTAACAAAACAGAACATTTCAAAACTCCAAAAAGATATCAAACGCTTTGACCAAGGAAAAATCTATCCTTACACTAAAGAGGACTACGTCTTTCAGAGTAACGACACCACATCTGAAGAAGGCAGTAGCACTCATTCCATTAGATCAGGGTCTACCAGCAGCGATTCGAGTTATGAGAACAGGAACTATACACCACAACACAGAGGAGGCCATAGACAACAACCTCCACCTTTGTTTCAAGAATTTCCACCGCAATCCTTCCAACCACCTATGTACCCTGGACAGTGGATGGGACCGCACCCGATGTGGAACAAACCACCAGGACACGGTCCCCAGATGCCTCAATACCAACAATTCTCGGCCCCCCCTTTTTTCAACAGAGGGAGGGGCAGAGGAAGAGGCAGAAGAAAAGGAGGACCCAAGAACGTCCATTGGCAAGATCCAGAACAGATGGTTCTGAGGAGCAAGACGACAAAACCTTAGTAGTCAACCTTTCGTCCCGGCCCTTGGCCGAGGATGAATCCAAGCTCTTGGAGAAGGGCCTTGGTTTTGTCCCGACCCCCAAGGAGGACACCTTCAGACTTCATCAAGAACTTCACCAACTTTTTCGTAAAATTAGACTCAAGGCATTCTTTCAAGGCAAACCAGAGACCCCTACTACCGGGACCGGTCTGAAGAACAAATCGAAATTTACACCAACCGCTGCCATGACACCGCACGAGGTACTCACATTTGAACAGGCCATTTTGAAAGATGTCCAGAATACTACCTACACGCATCCCTTTGACAACCTTTCTAAGGAAGAGATGAACTTACTCAAGACCATCACGGAGGATCCAACCATCATTTTGAAGCCAGCGGACAAAGGTGGGGCCATCGTCATTATGGACATTGGCACATACGACGCTGAATGTCTCCGCCAACTATCAGATACTAAGTACTACCGGCCGATAGATGAAGATCCTACAGCCCGTCTGTCCTCCAGGATCAGGAGCCTCATATCTGAGGCTGAGATGGAAGGATGGATCTCCGCTCAAGAAGCGGCCTTTCTTACCAATGAGGACCCTCGTACCCCATATTTCTACACTCTTCCGAAGATCCATAAGGGGACGACACCGCCACCGGGACGTCCACTTGTGTCCGGCATTGACTCCCTGCTGGAACCACTCAGCAAGTACTGCAATTTTTATCTGCATCCCTTAGTGACAAAAACACCTACATACCTCAGGGATACCACGGAGATCTTGAACCTGATTGAAAACTTTGCAGAACCAGCATCCATCAACTATCTTGTGACCCTAGACGTAGAGGCGCTGTATACGAACATTCCGCAGGACTCGACACTCGGAGTTCTAGAGAACGTCTTACAGAGTGTTGACCCATGGCCATACGAAACACCTATCACGTTCATTTGTGACTGTGCCTCTTAAGCTCTCAAAGAGAATTTCTTTGCCTTCCAGAGACAACTATACCATCAAATTCAAGGCACCAGCATGGGAAGCACCTTAGCGCCGAGTCTGGCGTGTTTATACATGGCTGACTTTGAGGAGAAATTCATCTTGACAGAGAACAATCTACACAAGACCAATATCCTTATGTGGCGTCGCTATATCGACGATATCATCATATTCTGGCAAGGGGATGAGGAACAGTGCGGAACTTTTTTGAATGGATTAATACTCTTGATCCCTTTCTGAAATTTACTGGTACAAGGTCACAGGAAAGCATTCCGTTCCTAGACCTCCTAATCTCGCTACAGGATGGCGCGCTCAAAACCACTAATTACAGAAAGCCCACAGATAGAAACAGTTTGCTTCTGTATGAGAGCCACCACCCTAAAGCATTGAAAAACAATCTACCAGTCGGTCAATTTCTGAGGCTCTGCAGGTGTTGCAACACACTAAACGAGTTTTGAGTCCCAGGCGAAGATACTATCTGACAACCTATCAGTACGACACTACCCAAAGAAGATCATACGAGAGGCCCATAAGAGAGCGGGGAACAACCACAGGGAGGCCCTTCTAGAGGTCAGAGAAAAATCTGAATCAGAAACATTAACATGTGTCACTACATTTACACCAAACTCGAATAAGATCCAAAAAATTATCAAAAGACATTGGAAGATCCTCGAGACCGGCAGCTTCATCCCAGGCCCATCTCCACTGTTTGCATTTAAACGGACACAAAATCTGAGAGACATCTTGGTCCATACCCGACCAAAACCCACAACACAGAGACAAACCACACTGTGGTCCCTACCTCCAGTAGAGGGACACTTTCCGTGCGGGACATGTGCAGTGTGCCCTCAGACTTCAGCATCCAAACAAATTGACCTTGGAATGAATAGACCTTGGCTTCAAAAATGCCATACTAACTGCAACACAAAAAATTGTATATACCTCATCACCTGCCCTTGTTCGATGAGGTATGTGGGCATGACTACCCGCCCTGTTAAGACCCGCACTGGGGAACACAAAAGCACTATTCGCTGTAGAAAAACCAACACTAGGCTTCAGAACCATTGCCTAGAGAAAAATCATTCCCCAGACAGTCTTCGCTGGACCATAATTGAATCCAATCCCAACTGGTCCACACACACACACATTATTTAGACAAGAACAACGGTGGGTGTTCCGTTTAAAAAGTAACAAGGATGGGTTGAATGATAACATACCATGGGTGGAACTGGGATGATAATATTAGTTCTAACAAGAGCTAACACGGTTACCTGCCAATGGATCCTTGACATAGACTGTGGGCTGGTCTGGGGTATATGTCACTCTTTCCCTATACCGTTCCCTACCACCAGAGGAGTCTACCCCGCTTTCTGTGGAAGATATTGCACTCAGGATCGCTATGGCCATGCGTGATCCATATATCAACCAGTTACTACCACCTGATAAAGAGCCATCAATAACCCGACTTCTGCTGATATCAGGGATAGTACATGCCTCTGCCATTTGGCTTTACATAGGATATCCCCTATAACCATTTTTTGTGATAAGGAGGGTCTGAACGTTAGATTTGAGATCTATCCCGGCTTTTACAAGCAGCACTACTAGCATTACTATTGATATTCATTTACTTCTCTCCAACATGGCGCACACGAATATGCAGATTTGGCACATATTTAATACACTGCCCTATGTAATTCCCACAGCTAATTCGAATAGTCTCTGCTCACTCACTAATTTGGGAATACATCGACGTCCATTACTTTTATGTGGCGAAGCTTCATAGCCCCTACATACATATAGCTCGACTCAGGTCTATTTGCACCCCTCTATCATGGCCGCCACTATCACCCGCAATCTCTCCCGACGTAATTCATGTCATGGGACACGCCCACACCGTCACGACCTGTTTCCGGAAGTTACCCGGCTATAACTAGTAAGCGGCTTCCTCCACTTGCTACCAGCGATCCTGATCGGAAGGGCAGGTAAACAGGCTGTCACGAGAGGGGGACACAGTAAGTACGCTCCAGCTGCTCCAGTCCAGGTATATTCACCATGTTCTTCGACTAAGGGCTAACGGAGTCATTTTCCTTTTCCCGCTTGTGCAGCTCTGGTCTCCTATCTCCCGCAGCACTCGCAGGCGTGGCCCACCTTTACTTACAGAGGGGTAGGCGTTTCTCTTTTTGCCTTGCTATCTTACTGCGTTTCGCATAACATGCCATGTACAACTATTACCAACTTCTCGTGTCACGGCGCCTTGTTTTTAAAGTTCCTATTTACATGATTTCTCCGCCGTGAGCACTCGCATTATGTTGAACCTTTGTTTAATCACTAAGGGGCAAGTGAGATCAGACCACACTGAGCAAATGGTTAATAACTACTGCATCAATGCTGCCGATAACTGCCTCTTATACTCTGCCAGACAGCCTGCATGTCCACTATGGATACATGCTTACCCACCATTGACACAGCATGTTAACATACATTACCAGTATAGGCTAGTTATATGGCAGGAACACAGCCAGTGTAATTCCGCCGTCATACTGGCCGTTACTGTGTGAAAACCACCATCACACACAGAAGTGCCTAACCACCAACACCGCGGCTTGTTACATTGAGCTTGCTGCAAAGTTTCTTGTGGTAGAGATGCATCACCACGACATGTGAATCCACATTTGTATGCTCATACTGAATGTTTCTTTATGCTCTGTACTGTCATTTTTCTCTTTCTTTCTTTTGTGTCTCCACTAGGTTGGGATCATGAGAATACGCATAACACGTATCTCTTAGCGCTAAGACGCATGTTGACCTTATGATAGGTATGGTGGAAGTACAGGGTGTCTTTCCCTGACTCCCACGGTTTTAATATCACCTTTTTCACGGTCCTGACGAAGCGCACTGAGGATCCATTAGGGACCTGCTATACGCGCGAAACATGTTGACCCCCACTTCACCTTCACACTACTTTCACGGACTGAGAGCAGCGAGAGCATACCTATCCCCTCTACATATTTGCTGTCTAGGAATAGCTCCAGCCCCCAATTTTTTAATTTATCTTCCGGACCCCTGAATAAAATTGTATTGGGGCTCTGGTTAGGTAATTTTATCACACACACACACTTTTTCACGAGACCCACACACCTGCATGCACAACTGCGGCACCTCCTATAAAAGATCTCCGATAAAGAGCCCTCTCGCGGGGCCCGTGGGGGACTGCAGCGCCACCCCCACGAGGAGCAAAGCCCGATGATGAAGCACGACACCCGCAAGGGTGTGTGAGGGCACCAATTCTAAAAGGAGGAATTCCCCCACCTTTATTTTGATCCCACCGATTTATTATCTTTCTGGACACACTACATCTCAACCAGAATAGGTTGCAGAGTTCGCCCTTTTCTTAGGAACAGCCACCATCCACTGTGTTGACAGTGAAGGGAGAGAGGCAGGGCAAAAAAGAGCACCGGGACGGCCACGAAGATGGTGGAGGCTGGATGTCTGGTGGCGGATAAAGGGGAGGGCTAGCCGGTCTGGGCGTCCGCGTAACAAAGGTACCCCCTGGATCCAGAGCACTGCTTGCGAAAAAAGGAGGCACCCATCCAATTCAATTGTTATGCCCTGTTGCTACTCTTATACCCAACGCTTAGCTGGCCATTACTAAAGGGCGCTTTGCCACGAAGCCTTGAGGTGCGCCAGGATGTGGAGGCCGGGGGCACCAAACGCGCTGCAGTGAGCACAGTTCCTCCGCGACAGGTGGGGAAGCAAATCAGTGAGGCGGGAGCGGGAATCAGGGTCAGAGGGGGCTCCGCTACGATCCGGCCGAGTGGCCAGTCCCCAGGCTCACCCGTGGACCCTGTCTCCACGGGGCCTCCGGGGGTATCGTGCGGGCCTACCTGCGTGCAGCGTCGGTGGAACTCTCCGCTCCCAGCCGTCCAAGCAGTCAGTGGCACGTTGGGCTCCCCGTCGCGGCAGTCGAGAAGCCACAGGTGGTCGTCTTGAAGCGGGATTCGCCGCTACTTATTGCGCTCGCTGGTGCGTCTTCCGGCTCCAGCGGGCAAAGGAGCAGCTCGAGTCCCCGGCTCTGCCGAGCGCACTAGGCCCAATGCGCATCTCGGCGCGGCGGCGGCTCAGAAGTGCGGGGGGAGGAAAGGCGGAGACCGGAGTCAGTGTGGAGCCGAATGCGACCTTCGTTGCCGTGCTGCAGTGTCCAGGGCCGCTGGATTGGCCAAATCATCCGGGGAATCGGACGGAGCTTCGGATCTACGCGGTCATCTTGGTCCGCGGTCCGGCCACGCCCCCCTACATGATACATGCTTAGACAGAATGAGTACCAGATTGGAAGGGGAGGCTACGAGGGGGAAGCTGGTGGGATTTCTGTAGGCCTATGGACTCCTGGGTATATGGAGGGATCTACACGGTAAGGAAAGAGGCTCTTCATTTTATTCACTCCCACATAACATGTCCTACAGCTTGGATTGTATCCTAGCCCCCAGAGATACTGCAGGGAGGTTCTCAGAGGCTGGATATTTAGCAAGAGGGATATCAGATCATGCCCCCCTACAGGTCACCATAACTACCACCAGAGAAAGAGAACCTCACCAATGGAGAATGGCCACCTGGAGGCTAGGGAATAAACATGTAGTTAAAGAACTAAATAAGGCCACGGATCTGTACTTCATTGAAAACATGGGCACAGTTGATAGCGCCAGTGTGATTGAGGAGGTGTACAAGGCCACACTTGGGGGGGGGGGGTTCTGATTGCTGGGGAAATTAGAGAGAAGAGGGAAAGAAGGCAGCGCCTTGAGAAGTTGGAACTCAAAATAGCAGATTTAGAGCGACGACAGGGCTCGCATCTGGGACGTCACTTTCTGGGACGCTAGAGTGCAAACGCACAGAATACAAAGAGATAGCCAGACATGAATTCAAAACTTCCTTCCTGGCCAAACCTGGCCGGCAAATTGCTATCTTGGACAGGCAGCAGAGAAAAGGAATCAATGCATGTTAAGGAACTACAACTAGAACCGGGGCAGTTGGAGAGGGGCAGTAAGCAAATTGCAGAGACATTTGTGACATATTTGGAGACATTCTATGCCCCCTAGGGTTGGGAGCACGGAGTCGGAGATTAGAAGGTTTGTGAAAGATTGCCCAATTAAGACTCTGACCTCGGAGCAGAGGGAAAGACTAGAATCAAGCCTCACTGAAGCAGAAATAATGGAGGCACTGACGTAGATGCAGGTGAGGAAGGCCCCGGGCCCTAGAATGTTGCCCGTGGAGTTTTTCAGCAAAATGGCGGCCAAAGTGACCAAGCCAATGATACGTATGTATAAAGATGCCCTGCACAAAGTGTCATTGCCCGATGACCTGCGCTCAGCTTCCATCGTCCTTATACCTAAGGCAGGGAAACCTGCGCAGAGGTGCGACTCGTATAGACCAATATTGCTACTCAAAGTCGAGGCGAAAATCCTGGCTAAAGTGTTGGCAGGCAGACTCCGTGGAGTGGTGGCAGATCTGGTACATCCGGACTAGACTGGTTTTATGCTTTGTCACTTGACTTGACTGAATCTGAGAAGACTCCATAATAACATGGTGTAGCCCAACTCTGGGGAAGATTCCTGGGCGGTGGTTTCCTTAGACGCCAACAAGGCATTTGAGTCAGTTGAGTGGCCTTTTCTGTTTCTACTCCTGGAGAGGATGGGCTTTGGACCCTGTAACATTAATTGAATCAGACTTCTTTATCAGAAACCCTGTGCCCGAATAAAAGTAAATGGCTGCCTATTGAGGGAATTTTCTATAGGGCGGGGCATGTGGCAGGGGCCAGGGGCCGCTTTGGCGATAGAGCCCCTGGCAACCCTCATGAGGGTGAACGCCTGGATATGGGGTTGGATGGGGGGGGGGGATTTCGGATGGGAAGAAAGAGTATCATTATATGCAGATGATACTCTGCTTTATCTGACCCGTACAGATCAGTCACTCGTTTCCATCTGTGAGATTTTCCAGATATTTGGGGAGTTTTCTGGGTGTGCGATTAATTGTGAGAAGTCATTACTGTTCCCTATGGCAGGCTGGAAACAGACTGGCCCAATGCCTCTCCCATTATGGGTGGAACTCCATAGTTTCAAATATCTGGGCATATGGATAACTAGGGACGCCGACTCCCACGTTCAAGCTAATCTTGACCCACTGTTGCAAAGAGTAGAAAAGGACATTAAGCATTGGAGTACGCTGCCTCTGTCGTTGCAAGATAAAGTACAAAATGATAGCATTGCCCCGATTGCTATATGTTTTGCAGAACTGTCGCTATCGGCCATGAAAACTTTCTTTTCACGAGTAGCCACCCAAGTGAGGGTGCTGCTCTGGGGGAGGAGGAGGACAGCCCCGCATAGCAATGCGCACCCTACAACGATCTAAATATGATGGGGGGATTTCCCTGCCTAACGTCAGGAAGTATTACAAGGCAGCACAGGTGGGAGTAGTGAATGATTGGGTCTAGGCAGACTTGAATGACCCGGCGGTTCGAGTGGACAGATGGGGAATGGGAGATCATAGCTATATGCACACACTCTATGGGGGCAGTCTAAATGAGCAAGCATGGCCGGCCACGACTATGGTTCTAGAAGTCTGGAATAGCTTGCTGAGGGAAATGAAGTGGGACAAAAGGCTCACTCCTGGAACACCCCTTTGGGAGGGCACTCGATTGAGATGGGTGGCTGACTTGAAGGGCTTCCTAGGCTGGGACACAATAGGCATAAACACATTGGCGGAGGTGTGGGATGCAAATGGAGTTGTCCCCTTTGACCACCTACAGAGAGCATATCAGATGCCAACAGTACAGTGGTTGAAATATAGGAAGCTAAGACACGCACTTACCCATAGTATAGATAAGGAGGAAGAGACACAGGAGGAGTCCCCGCTGGATCAACGGTTATTGGATGGGCGGATAAGGCATAAGCGGATATCGCTGACGTATGGAACATTAATGCGAAATATGCAGGGTTCTCTAACAAACCTAAAAAAGAGATGGGTGAAAGACATTGGGGAAATTGATGATGAGGATTGGCAGGAGGCCCTGGGATTCCCAACAGAGGGGGGCCATAAAGGCCAGCTTCAGATTAATCCAACTTAAGGTACTGCATAGACCATATTATACCAGAACCTTATTCCACAAAATAGGGAAGGCCAAGAGCCCTCTGTGTTTCGGAAATGTGGAGAGGAGGGAAGGAACAGTTTCTTACCTGTAACTCCAGTTCTCTTGTAGGGGTATTTCCATGATAAGTCATAAGCACTTAAATAGTTCCGCCCACGCGCCGGAGAAGGAGATTGAGTTGGTGATATGATCCTTGATGGAGAGTATGTTCGGGAATACTCCGAATCCAAAGAGTAGATTAGTCTTCTCTTTTTCCGCACCTTTTGGAGTGAGGAAGCCGCCACATATTCTGCAGAAGACCCATTTCTCCCCCTCGACGTCGACCTACTTGTCCATGGCGACCTTCGACGTCGCCTCGAAAGAGACTTCGTCTCGATGTTGATCGCTGACTTCTCGAAGTCGACCGCGTCCGGGATCGACGGTGTTGTCTCGACGTCGATCAACGGTGTTGTCTCGACGTCGATCGATGGTGATGTGACGATGTCGATCGACGGTAATTTGACGACGTCGATCGACGGTGATGCAACGACATCGAATGGTGTGATAAGGGTCTCGAAGGCGACCTCCAAGGTGATACCGTCTGTGGTGGGCTTCTCGACGCCGAACGTGGCATTCTCGCCACCACCAAAGATCTTCTCGACGTGGAACGTCGACGTTGTTTCGACCCAGAGCCCTGAGTCGACGGCGAACAGGTCGGCACTGTACCGCCTCTCGACGTCGTAGTCTTCGACGTCAACTGGGACCAGCGCCGTTTTTCAGCCCTTCTTCTGCTGGGGAGCCCCCAGAGGCTGAAGACAAAGCCCTGGTAGAGGACTGACCCTCTCCTCGCCCTGAAGTCCCACCTGATGACTGGGCCTGCTGTTTCCTTCGCTCTTCTGCTCCTTGAAGCCGAATCTTCTCCCTGTCACGCAAGGTGCGCCTGGAAAAGGTTTTACAGATGGAACAGGAGTCAGGAACGTGAGTAGCAGGCAGGCAAATAATGCACACAATATGAGGGTCAGTTTTGGCCTTCTTCCTACCACAGTCTGGACACTTATCAAAAAGAGGTGGCCTTTTTTGAGTGAAAACTGGGGAGATTCCTGTCAGAAAAAGACAGAAAAAGGTAGAGGAAGACCAAAGATGTTGAATGAAGCACTTAGTAACTAAATTCTGAAGTGATTTTTGAAGAAAAAAATTAAAATTTGGTAGAGTTCAATGCTCCAGGGTCCTGATAGCAGGAGCTGGAAAAAAGAACTGAAGTAACTGCCACTGGCTGTGCATCATGGGATACTGGTGGTCTCTGGAGTTCTTAAAGGCACAGCTTCTATTTTAAGACATATAATGACAGCCTTTGGGGTTATTCTGTCCTATCCTTTCATCTCTATCATGAAAAAAGGAGTTTTGTGAAGGGGTGTTTTCTGTGTGTTAAACACCATAACGATTGCACAAAATATAGTATACTGGCTATCTTTTTTCACTTCAAGATGAAGTTGCGGCCAGTGTAGCCTGGTATTTAGGCAGCATTATTGTCTTTTCTATCTCTTAAGTGTCTTTGCAGGCCTTCCTGAAGAAAGGCGAAAAATACCCACTTAAGAAGATATATCTAAAGAAGTGCTCAGGGATCCCGGCACGTGGGCGGGACTATTCAAGTGCTTATGACTATACATGGAAATCGCCTACAAGAGAACTTTTCTTCACATGTGGTGGCAATGCCCTGCAATCTGCACATTCTGGGATGGAATGACCAAATCACTGGTGGAGACAGTTGGGATCAACATTGACCTTACACCATGTAGAGCATTACTGGGCATATGGGACCCCTCTGACCTCACAAAGTACCAGAAGATTCTTGTGAATGTGGGATATATGGTTGCGAAAAGAGATGTCGCTCAGAAATGGGGGGGGGGGAGGGGTGACACGTACCCATTGTTCAAACACTGGGAGGAAGGGATGACCTGATGCAAAATGATTGAAAAGGAGGTTTACAAGGGCAGAGGTTGCAAGAAAAATTATGAGAAGATATGGGGAACCTGGGACGCGGGAGAACTGGAAGAATAGTGAGCTGTTCATTAGATTGCATACGGACGCCGGCACATGGTTGAGGGACGGCGGGAAGGGAGGAGGGCCGATACACTTTAGGTCTAGTACATGATGAGATTTTATACCCAGTTCATGTGAAGTAGGGAGGTTCTTGATATTCAGGAGGAAAGGGGGAGTGGGATTAAGGTGATGATTCAGAAATGTATCGCTTGGAATATGATCTGTCGACGTGATGACCCTGCATTTACTGTATGATGTATTTGAAACCTTTTAAAAGAGTAAAAAATAAAAAAATTAGTCTCTGGCCCTACGGGGTGTTTTTCTGGGACCTCCCTAAGAGGTCTAGGGGTCGGGGTACCCTTACCCTGCCCCGCCATATGTTATATTTATTGTAGGATAAGGCTGACAAACATATTTGTTGATGTGAAGCAGCCAATCAGATCTTATCTGTTGATCTGCTGGACTCTAAGTACAACCATGGCCAAACTTTCTGGGTAAAGATCTAGTTTTCTGCCAGGTTTGGTGTAATTCCATTCAGCTGTTTTGGCTGCAGCGCCGTTCAATTTTCCTATGGGATACTGCATGGGGAAAACGCATTTGGGACTCCCACTTTTGTGAGGCCTGCTTTACAAATCACTTCGAAGCTTTCCAGAAAGGAGCTAAGGTGGATGAATCATTTTTTGGGGGAAAGTTTTGTGAAGGTTCATCAAATGGTGTCAACGTTATTAGCAAATCAAGCAAATCTTATTTCTTATGGTAACATGGCCCTAACTATAAATACACAGTGGTGACCATCACTGATCTAATATATATGTTATGCTTCAAACTCAAGCCAACTATTCTTCTTTCAGAAGCCTGCAGAAGGACGGTTTTACTTTTTTTATGCAGGAGAGCAACCGACTGTCTCCAGAGCCTCTGTACTGGCCAGAATTATGGCCACAACCCCGTTCAGCTTCTGCATTGTTCCGTGGCCCTCAGCCAGCCAGCTCCATCCGTCCAGCACCCAATGCAGCATCTGAATACTCAGGAGACAGCTATGCTGGGAAGAATTTGTTGGATGGGCTAGGGCCGGAGTAGAGCTACTCTAGAGTGAGGCCACCATCTTGGTGGTCAGAACACTCCCCCAACTCCAAATTTTAGGTGGAGGCAACTTAGTCGTGAGACATCAGCACTGCTAGCAACTCTTTCAGCACCAAAAGCAATGGAGTGGAAATTTCAGTCTCTTATTCTTGTTCAGAATTGGAACAATCATTCCGTTTGTGCCTCTTCTGTGCACTCAGTATTCGAGCCTTCATCCTTAGAGCCATATTCTGAGGCATGAAACACTCTGTTGCAAAATATAAAGGATTCCAGAATCTTATCTCTATGCTATAGCGTGATGAACCCAACAAAAACCCTCCCACTTTTTCCAAAGCTTTTAACTTGAAAAGAGAAAAGGCATTGTACCCTGTGAGCAGGATCTAGGTTGATTTGCATTTGACTAGGTCTAATCTGAGGTGGAATTGTGGGCACGAGATGCTTAAATTAATCTCAGACACAAGTAATTGCTCGGGGCAATATCCCTGTCCATCTTTTTTTGCCCACAATACCATCGCTAAGGTGGAGGAGCGTCGCCCCACTGCTCTCAGAGCAGGAAAAAGGAAAACATCGTTATTATTGTTTTATTTTTCGGGGCTACGGGGCTGAGTGACGGCAGGGCGAGGCTGGTGCCACAGGCGGAGGAGTGGTTCATGCACTTAAGTGCGCATGAGGGTTTGGCCGGCCCAACAGTCAGGATAAGTTACTTACTTGTAATCCTAGTTCTCTTCCAGGGGTATCCTCATCAAAGTCATAAGCACTGAATATTCCCGCCCATGTGCGGGGACCCCGGAGAATAATAAAAAAATATATATGAAAAAACATATATATACAGCTCTATATATATATATATATATATATATATATATATCTATATATACATATATCATTTTTTCCCATATCAATGCAGCCCCATATAGGAGGCTAAACAATGCACTAATAAGTAAATGAATGCATTTGCAGATACACAATGTAAATATATACCACAGGAGTACAAGTACACTTGAACTCTTTTTAATGAGTAAATTCATGAAAAACTGCGCAAAAAAGTAAGCATTGTTAGCCTACAGGCTGCATTGTAAAGCATTAGCATAGAAACTGAAAAGCCTTTGTACAGAAAACTGGCACCGTGCCTTTAAGGCAGCCATGACCCCTAGCTTCCCATCATGCCTCAGGGGTGACAGTTAGGTCAGTTGTTCTTTGCGGAGACCCGAAGGTCAGGGCACAAAGATAAAGCTTAGCCATAAAAAACAATCTCATTTGCCTGGGGAGGCGGGTGGGTTGCTTATGACTTTGATGAGGATACCCCTGGAAGAGAACTTGGATTACAGGTAAGTAACTTATCCTTCTCTTCCAGGGGATCCTCATCAATAGTCATAAGCACTGAATAGAATAGCAAGCCCATCTTCCACCTGCAGGCAAATGAGAAAACAAAGTGACCCAATTAACAACAACCAAAATAATCAGCTGTTGAACAGATTCCTCAAGTAGGCTTGGCCTACTTGGGTGTCCGCTCTGGTATCTGAGTCAAGACAATAGTGTCTTGCAAATGTATGCACCGATCTCCAAGTGGCTGCTTTGCAGATCTCGGAGAGTGGTACATTATTGAGAAAAGCAGCCGTAGTCGCTTTTAATCTCGTGGAATGAGCTTTGGGAGCGGGACAAAGAGGCTTATGGGCTAGGTGGTAAGCAAATTTGATGCATGAAACTATCCATCTGGAGATGGACCGCTTTGATGCTGGAAAACCTGTCCTGATCGAACCATAATGAATAAATAGGTGATCAGACTTTCTAATTGACTTCGACCTGTCTAGATAAAACTTCAAAACCCTTTTCAGGTCTAATGAGTGTAGAGCCCTCTCAGCTGGAGTGGAGGGATTAGGGAAAAAGGTCGGAAGAGAAATGGTTTGGTTTACATGAAAATCGGACACCACCTTCGGAAGGAAGGAGGGATGTGTTCTCAGGACCACTCTATTGAGATGGAAGACTGTGTAGGGCTCTTTTGAACAGAGAGCCTGCATCTCGCTCACCCTACGAGCTGAGGTGATAGCCACCAGGAAAGCTACCTTCCACGTAAGGTGTTGTAAGGTTGCTTTGTGAATAGGCTTAAAGGGTGGACCCATCAATTTTGAGAGCACCAAGTTCAGCTCTCAAGGGGGTGAAGGGGGTCGAACCAGAGGGTAGACTTTCTTGAGACCCTGTAGGAAGTCCTTCACTACCTGTAGCTGGAAAAATGAGGGTTGAGAAGGGGAACGCCTGTATGCAGTAATGGCAGCTAGGTGCACCTTAATGGAAGAGAATTTCAAACCTGCTCTGGCTAGATGAAGCATGTATGGCAAAATTACTTCCTCCTGCCCCTTGGTAGGATTACAATGATTTTGTACGCACCATACATAAAAACGCTTCCATTTACAAGCATATGAGTGTCTTGTGGAGGGTCTCCTCGCTTCTTTCAATATGGTCATGCAGTCCTGAGGAAGGCCTAAATGACCATATTGGAGGACCTCAGGACCCATGCTTCCAAGTTCAGTGAGGGAAGGTTGGGGTGATGAATCCTCCCGTTCATCTTGGACAGCAGATCCGGTCTGCACGGCAGCCTCTTGTGTGGGCATATTGACAGATCCAGAAGGTCCGGGTACCACCACTGCCTCGGCCAATCCGGAGCAATCAGGATCATCGTAGTGTCTGAATGTGAGAGCTTGGTCACCACCTTCGGGATGAGAGGAAGGGGTGGAAAGGTGTACACAAATGCCCCTGACCAGTCGATCAAAAGGGCATTCCCTTTCGATCCTGGCCGGTAGTACCTTGAGGCGAAGTCTCTGCATTTTGTGTTTTCGTCGTCCGCGAACAGGTCAATATCTGGACGATCCCAAGCCTGGAAAATGTCTTCGACCACCTCGTCGTTGAGAACCCAGTCCTGCTGGTCCTCGAAGTGCCGGCTGAGGGCATCCGCTTGAGAGTTCTGCTCTCCCGGCAGGTGAACCGCTGTGATGGATAGATTCCTTGCCAGGAGCCAGTGCCAAAGGGTCTGAGCTTCCAAAGAGAGTGTCCTCGAGCGAGTTCCCCCCTGTTTGTTCAGGTAGTACATGGTGGTGGTATTGTCCGTCTGTACTAGGATGGAACTCGCCTGAATCGAAGGAAGGAAAGCCTTGAGAGCCAGATGAACGGCTCTTAGTTCCAACATGTTTATGTGGTACAATTGCTCTTTTGAGGACCATAGGCCTTGCGTCTGGAGAGACCCCATGTGAGCCCCCCATCCTTGGAGGGATGCGTCTGTGATCAGAGTCTGAGAAGGAGGAGCTTGATGGAACGGAACGCCTACTCTCAGATTGTCCTTCTTCATCCACCACGGGATGGATGCTCTGGCTGCGTGAGACAGATAGATTCTGTCTTCCCAGCGAGATGTCCGCTGATCCCATTTGTCCTCCAGATCCTGCTGTAGAGGACGCATTCTCAGCCTGGCATTGGGGACCAGAAAAATGCAGGATGCCATTGACCCTAGCAGGGAGGCGATCTGACGTACCGAAGACAGGTTGCTGCCTAACATCTGTCTGCCTTTCTGTGTGATGGATAATTGTCTCTCCTCCGAAGGAAACACTTTTCCTAGCTCGGAGTCTATCATAGCCCCCAGGTAGTGGATTTTCTGTGTGGGCTGCAGTGTCGACTTTTCGAAGTTCACATGGAGGCCCAGTTGTTGACAAAGATCTAGGCACTGCCGGAAATGGTTCCTCACAATCTGGGGACAGGGGCCTATCAGCAGCCAATCGTCCAGGTAAGGATAGACAAAGATGCCTCTGCGTCGCAGAGTGGCTGCCACTACCGCCATGCACTTCGTGAACACTCGGGGAGCTGACTTCAGACCGAAGGGCAGCACTTTGAATTGATAGTGAGACGATCCGACTAGGAATCGTAGGTATTCAATCAATCAATCAGGGGTTTGTTAAAGCGCGACTACTCACCCGTAAGGGTCTCAAGGCGCTAGGGGTGGGGGGGTGCAGGTTCCATCCATCAAGGAGGGGGTCTGTCGAAGAGCCAGGTTTTGAAGTTTCTTGCGAAGATGGGTAGCGATGTTGTCTGTCTGAGGTGGAGCGGAAAGGCGTTCCATGCTTTGGCCGCGAGGAAGGAGAAGGAGCGGCCTCCCGATCTGGTCTTTCTGGTGCGGGGGACCACGGCGTAGGAGAGCTGGGCTGATCGTAGGGTCCTTTGGGGTGCGTGGAATTTGAGTCGGCTGTTCAGGTATGCTGGTCCGGTGCCGTGGAGGGCCTTGTGTGCGTGGGTGAGCATCTTGAAGGTGATTCTCGCCTCGACAGGGAGCCAGTGGAGTGTGCGCAGGTGCTGGGAGATGTGGCAGTGTTTTGGCAGGTTGAGAACCAGTCTTGCGGCGGCGTTCTGGATGTTCTGTAGCTTGCGGGTGAGGTTTTTGTTTATTCCGGCGTAGAGTGCGTTGCCGTAGTCGAGTCTGCTGGTGACCAGGGCGTGAGTGACGGTCTTTCGGTGTTCGAGGGGGATCCATTTGAAGGTATTACGAAGGAGGCGGAGGGTGTGGAAGCAGGAAGACGAGACAGAGTTGATCTGGCGGTCCATTTTGAGCTCGGAGTCCAGGATGATTCCCAGGTTGCGTGCGTGGTCCGTGGGGGTTGGCGGGTTTCCGAGGGCGGGGGCCACCAGGTGTCGCTCCAGGCATCGGGGTTTGGGCCCATGATGAGTACTTCTGTTTTGTTGGTGTTTAGTTGTAGGCAGCTGTTTTTCATCCATTTGGCGACGGCTTCCATGCCTTCTCGAAAGTTGCGTCTGGCGGTGTTGGGCTCGTTGGATAGGGAGAGGATGAGCTGGGTGTCGTCTGCGTATGACATGATGTTGAGTCCGTAGGTTCTGACGATGGGGGCGAGTGGAGCCATGTAGACGTTGAAGAGCGTCGGGCTGAGGGAGGAGCCCTGGGGGACTCCGCAGGTGGTAGGTGTGGGGTCCGAGAGGAAAGGGGGAGTCTGACCCGCTGCGTCCTGCCGGAGAGGAAGGAGCGGATCCAGTCAAGGGCCTTGTCCTGGATTCCTGCGTCGTAGAGTCTGCGTATTAGGGTGCGGTGGGAGACTGTGTCGAACGCCGCTGATAGGTCGAGGAGGATGAGGGCTACTGTTTCTCCTTTGTCCAGTAGGGTGCGGATGTCGTCTGTTGCGGCGTGGAGGGCGGTTTCCGTACTGTGGTATTGCCTGTGATGCTGACTTATCGGGACGTGAAAGTAGGCATCTTGTAGGTCCAGCGAACACATCCAATCCCCTTGTCGGAGATGAGGATATATTTGGTGGATAGCCAACATGCGAAATTTCTCCCGTTTGATGGACTTGTTGAGTGCTCGCAGATCCAGAATGGGCCTGTATTCTGATTTTCGACCTTTTTTTCTTTACCAAGAAGTATCTTGAATAGACTCCTCAACCTCTTTGTGATTTTGGCACCTTCTCTATGGCTGACTTGCGTAGAAGGATCGCCACTTCCCTTTGCAGCATGTTGATCTGGTGGCACGATGATGGCACCGGAGGGATCGAGGGTGGACGACGTCGAAAACGTAGAGAGTACCCATTCTGCAGCGTAGCTAACACCCACTGGTCCTTCGTGATAGCTCGCCACTCTTGCAGATGATTTGCAATACTTCCCCCCACTGGAGTGGTGGACGGTGATGGAGGAAGCGGGCACTCATTGCTTGGCTGAAGTCTTCGTGGAGGTAGAGGACTGGCGATTTGTTCCTCTTCCTCTGGAGGATCGACGGCCCTGATACTGGGATTTCTGTTGACCCTGCTGGTTTTGGTGTTTTTGCCAATGAGGGGTTTAAACCCTCTGTTGGACGGATCATCGATCATAAGGACGGTAGCGGCGACGGAACTCTTTTTTCTTCTCCAGCCCCACCGCCTTCAGGGTATCCAACTCAGTCTTCATCCGAGCCATTTCCTCATCCGTGTGAGAACCGAATAAAGATGAGCCGGAGAAAGGGAGATTGAGGATCCGGGACTGCGCTTCTGGCTTCAGTGCTGTGAGGCGAAGCCAGGATGATCTTCTGGCGCAAATCCCGTGGGCGTAGGAATGGGCTGAGAGTGTAGCCCCATCTGCTGCAGCACTGATTACTTGGTTCGCCACCAAGCTGTCCTCCTGTAAGATCTCCTCGAAGTCCTTACGGTCTTCCCTGGGCAGTTTCTCCGTGAAGCGTAGGAGAGAGTCCCACAGAGATCTATCGTAGCGCCCCAAGAGCGCCGATGCACTGGAGACTTTAAGCATGGAGGCGGACGTGCCACATACTTTTCTCTCCCACGAATCCTGCATCTTGCTCTCCTTGTCTGGTGGTAGTGTAGACGAGGAGGCCACTGAGTGGGTCTTACGAGCCACAGCGATAATCACAGAGTCCGGAGGTGGATCGGACTTTAGGAATAAAGGGTCCCCCTCCAGTGGGCGATATTTGTTTAGAATTCTCGCCTGTGCGGTTTTGAGGGTTGCCGGCGTGAGGAAGATGTCCATAACCTGCTGGAGGAGCCCCAGTACCAATAGAAGTAACGGTCTAGCAGCAGTCCTCTGGTGTAAAGTTTAGAAAATTACCGACGACGAGCTCTGCTGAGTTGGCATAGAAATGTTCAGCTTGTTAGCTCCCCTGGAAAGCACGTCTTGGAACGTGCTAACATCGTCCACCGGAGAGATCCTCGACGGTGGACTGTCGGTAAGGGTGGGCGAGTAGTCTCTTTTTGAGGAGTGTGTTGAGGAGGTGGAGGAAGGTGCAGGAGTGTGAGTGCAGGCTCTTTCTCTTGGCGGAGAGAGATCCGCAGCCTGTACCAGGCGAGCCAGAGGAGACCTGCGATGTGGGCTCGGATCGCGCCGAGTGCCTGCCGATTGTGTAGGATCAGCCCAGTGGTGCAGAGGTCGCATCCATCTGGGTGAGAGGTGAATAGATGGTGTCCTCTCTGCTCTTACAGGAGAGCGACGTGCGGAAGGAGATTTACGCCCATCCGGATGAGACCTATCAACTGAACGTTGATGCTCAGAGGGAGAAGTCTGGTTACTTGATGACGAGATCACCACCTCCGGAGATCCAGACTTGGAGATGGAACGGTGGGAGCCTGCTCTCGACGTCGATGATGGAGACGGAGAAAGGCTTAAAGGAGCTGACACCGACGGAGACTTCTGCCTCGACGTCGTCCGCGACGGAGATCTCTGTCTCGACGTTGACCTTCCCGTTCCCGGCGGAGACCTCTGCCTCGACGCCGACTGTATCGACGGAGACCTCTGTCTCGACGTCGAATGTCTTCCCTTCGACGGAGGGCTCTGCCTCGACGTCGATCGTCTTCCCTTCGACGGAGACCCCTGTCTCGACGTCGATCGTCTTGTCTTCGACGGAGGGCTCTGCCTTGACGTCGATCGTCTTCTCATCGACAGAGACTCCTGTCTCGATGTCGAACGTCTTTCCTTCGACGGAGGACTCTGTCTCGACGTCGGTTGCGAAACCACCGGAGACCCATGCCTCGACGTCGAACGTCTTGCTGACATCGACGGAAGCCCATGCCTCAACGTCGATCGTTGGTGTTCCGACGACTTGTGTCTTGACGTCGACCTGCGGTGAGAGGCAGACGGAGTCTTCAGTCTCGACGTCGGTGATGGTGTCTTATGCATCGACGCCAAAGATCTCTGTCTCGACGTCGACCGTCGCTGAAGGGTCGTCGGCGGAGGATCTTGTCTCGACGCCGGACGCTTCTCTAACATCATTGGAGACTTGGCCCTCGAAGTTGAAGAGTGACGCTCCTGCGCCACCGAAGCCTTCGACGACGACTGTTTTTCTGCCGCCGGTAACTTCAACGTCGAGCCCGACGCCGAAGGAGAACAGATCGGGACCTTGCTCCTCGACGTCGATCGCGTTCTCTTCTTTCTCCTCACTGGAGACTTACCTCTTTCAGAGAGGCCATAAAGTCGGATTCTCTCCCTGTCTTTGATGGTTCTTCTAGATAACTTCCTGCAGTGTTGGCAGGAGGCAGGAGAATGAGACTCAGGGAGGCAGAGGTTGCACACATCATGTGTGTCTGACTTGGCCTTCTTTTTGCCACAGGCTGGGCAAGAGTCAAACAAAGAAGGCATATTTGACAGAAAAATTTTCTTTCTCACAAAAATAAATGGTTTAAACCTCACTCTAAGGTCAAAAGATGTCGAGTGAAGGCAAATAACCCACAAAAAATAAAGGTATTTTTGACAGAAAAGTCAAAAAAGAGAGAGCTGTGAATCCAGGGTCCTGACAGAAGGAGCTGGAAAGAACAACTGACCTAACTGTCACCCCATAGGCATGATGGGAAGCTAGGGGTCATGGCTGCCTTAAAGGCACGGTGCCAGTTTTCTGTACAATGGTTTTTCAGTTTCTATGCTATTGCTTTACAATGCAGCCTGTAGGCTAACAATGCTTACTTTTTTGCACAGTTTTTCATGAATTTACTCATTAAAAAGAGTTCAAGTGTACTTGTACTCCTGTGATATATATTTACATTGTGTATCTGCAAATGCATTCATTTACTTATTAGTGCATTGTTTAGCCTCCTATATGGGGCTGCATTGATATGGGAAAAATTATATATATATATATATATATATATATATATATATATTACAGCACTTTGGTAGCTGTAATATTTTACGTGATTTCACCCTCACGTTGGCGGATAGTAGCACCCGTCGAACAAGAGTTCAGCAGCTGGGTGATACTTGGAGCGTGATATATATATATATATATATATATATGGCTATATATATATGTTTTTTCATATATATTTTTTTATTATTCTCCGGGGTCCCCACACATGGGCGGGAATATTCAGTGCTTATGACTATTGATGAGGATCCCCTGGAAGAGAATGCGCACTTTGCATGTTCCCCACCAGGCTGTAATAAACAGCCTGGTGGGGAACATGCACAGGCTCCTAGTTCCCGTCTGAGCGCCAAACCATGGCACTCAGACCAATCACAATGCTGCATTGCAGTGTTATGATTGGCTTAGGGGAGCCTGTGTGCTTTCTGCTTCCAGGACTCGCCAGGAAGCGAAGCTGAGGAGAGACAGCGGTCGTGAGAAGGTAAGTGTTTTTTTTTAATTTATATTTTGTCCCCGCCACCCCTGTTCCCTGCCAGCCACTACTGATTGTGGACAAAAAAAACAATGCACTACGATGCAGCCCGAGTAATTTTATCTGTGGTTGAGATGAACTCAAGCATCTCACCCCTCAATTTTATATATACCTCGGTGAAACACCCTAATTGAGATGGGTATGCCCAGAAGTGTTGCGTGCTCACTTTGTGACTGGAACCAATCTGCACCTGACTGACAAACCCCAACTAGGGTGAAACCGTTCATGGGTTGCTTGTGTTCCAGTTCAGAGAGAGCCTGGCTTGGCAGTTAGGTTGGACTGTTCCTATTGCAGAAGGATCACGGCTGATGTGCATATAGCTGGGTCTAATCTGAGGTGGTATTGTGGACAAAAAAAGATGGACAGGGATATATTTCCCCTAGCAATTACTAGTGTCTGAGATTAATTTAAGCATCTCACCCATCACTTTAAGATGGTGGCTCATAATGGAAGGGTGCACTGAGACCTTACTGTGAAAGTCATCATGAGAATGTCTACTCTTATCACTGAGCAAATTCAAAACTGAGCCAACATGTGCTCTTAAATGGAAGGACAAAACAACAAACAATTGCTATGCAGCTCAAAAGGGTGAATGGAGGCTGGGGCCAGTCCCCATCGCCCTTTTCTGCGCTTGCTCCCTTCTGCACCTGTGACGTCGCACCGAAGATAAACAATTCAGCTAAAGCTTAGCATTGAATTCCCCACAGAATCATTTTTCCCTCCCTATAAAGCATATTGTTTTCTAAGAAAAACACCCTGAAATGAAAATTAGTAAAACTCCATGAGGAGAAGCCAGTCACAAAACTTGGCACCAGGGTAAAAACATTTCAAAATGAAGACCACTGCTAAATCGTTCAGTAAAACAGTAGCATTTCAAAGAATAAAACACAACTGAAATGGAAGGAACCAGAGTTCCCACATCTTCACAAATGAGCGAAAAAAGAACAGAGGGTGCAACTTTCACTGTGGGCACTCTAAAACAACAATGCAGATTTCCTTTGCAAGAGATGATATACCAATGGGGATAGTTTTACTTTCATTTTTTCTCTTTAAAAATGGACATGAATGGAGCAGCAGTACAGCTGAATGTACCTTTTAAACCCTTTTGGATTTTTCAGTGGATTTATATATTCCCAATTACATATGGTTTTATTAACATTATCCGATTTAATCTTTGAAGCTTGTGGGTTGACTAGAAAAAACAAGTTACTTACCTGTACACTGTGGTTCTCCAGTATTGATAACTTTTATAGATTCACATGCTTGAATCTTCCCCGTCGCCATGGTGGGAGTCCCACGGTAACAGTAAAATAGCAGTATCAAGCTCTAAACTTAGTTCCCCTTGAAATTCAATAGCATTTAGTAACCAGTTAATATCATTTTAGAACATCCAAACTCCAGCCAATCACAGCATAGACCCAGAGTCCCATCCCCTGCAGGGCCACCATACCTCAGATTTCGAGCACAAGTGCAGTTAGCAGAATAACAGAGGTATGGATAGGTGAACCTGAAAGGGGAGGACGGAGGGCAGCATGGAAATCTATAAAATATATCAATACTGGAGAACCACAGTGTACAGGTAAGTAGCTTGTTTTTTCTCCAGTGTTGTATTTTTTATAGATTCACATGCTTGAATCAGAATAGCAAGTAATAACAATGAACTAAAGGAGGTGGGAAAAACAGGTGAACCATCCCACCATGCGACCTAAAACAGATAATAACAATCTTATTTATATTTATTGTTTGATTAATTAAAATCTTACAATATGTAAACAATAGTTCCTATTATAAAATCCAATTTTAAAAAGGAAGAAAAAAGATAATTAAAACATGGTTAAATGTGATACTCTTTCATATTATAAAATAGATTGGACTTAATAATACTGTTTTCATAATACTATTTACATATTATATACATCATACATTACATTCTATTTGATTTTGGTGGTCTAACTTTGTTCTTAATATCATTAAAAACTTTACAAAAGCTGAGGTCAATAATATATCATCAGATTGAAGACATCTTCATAATAACAATCAAAAGCATACAATGCAAATATTTATAAAAGAGAATCACCAAACAGCATCATAGGAAAAGGAAGAGACCTTAATAAGAAAAGGCCTACCTTATGCGAACAGACGTCGTAAGGCCGCTTGCCCAACTGCAATATCCGCCTTCCGCCATGTATCCAGGCAATAGTGCCTCGTGAAGTTATGGACGCTTGTCCATGTCGCTGCCCTGTAGATGTCAGGTAAAGACACTCCGGCAAACAGGGCAGAGGATGCTGCCATCTTCCTGGTGGAGTGAGCGGTGACTTTAGACGTAAGCAGGGGTCCCGCTTTCTCATGGCAGAAGATTATAGTCGAGGAGACCCAGCGTGCAATAGATGCTCGAGTCAAGGCCTGACCCTTTCTAGGGGCAGAGAAGGCGATGAGCAGCTGAGTTGATTTACGGAAAACTTTCGTCCTTTGTCAGTAACATTTTAAGCAACACTTGATGTCCAAAGAATGGAGGGCTCTCTCCGCAGGCGTAGAAGGAGAGGGAAAAAAGGAAGGCAGAACCACAGGCTCATTGAGATGAAACATGGTAGGCACACTGGGAATGAAAGAAGGATTAGTGCGGAGTACCACTCTATCCTGATGAAACTGCAGGTAAGGCTCCGTTGCAGCGAAGGCTTGAATCTCACTAATGCGTCTAGCAGACGTGAAGGCCAAAAGAAAAGCCACTTTCCATGAGAGATACTTCAAATCGCACTTTTTAATCTGCTCGAAGGGAGACCTCATAAGTTCTGACAAGACAATGTTCAACTGCCAGAGGATTGGAGGAGGCCGAATCGGTGGGTAAGCCCTAAAGAGACCCTTCATAAACTCTTTTACCAGCCTGTTGGACCATAAAGACAAATGGCCCGAACGTCTCCTGTACCTGGAAATTGCCGCCAAATGCACTCTAATTGATGAATGAGAAAGGCCAGCCTTGGCGAGATACAAAAGATACAGTAAAATGTCCTCTAGAGGCGAAGAGAGAGGATGACAAGAGTGCTCGACACACCAGGAACAGTATCACTTCCATTTAGCCGAGTAGCACTTGAGCATGGAAGGAGCTCGGCCTCTGTTAAGTATGGATTGGCATTCATCAGAGAGCACTAACCCTCCAAATTCCATGCCGTGTGGTGAGGATCCAAGCTGACAATTGAAGCATGTGAATCTGTGGATGAACCACTTGGCCTTGGTTCATGGAGAGCACACTCTCTGTTGATTGGAAACGGATTGGCGAAGACTCTGATAGGCAGTACAGCTCAGTCTACCAATACTGCCATGCCCACACCAGGGCAATGAGAATAATGCGGCAGGGCTCCCGCATGAGTTTCTGCAGAACCCTTGGAATGAGCGGGAATGGAGGAAACGCGTAAGCAAATGTTCCTTCCCAGGAAAAGTGAAAGGCGTTTACCAGAGAGCCTGGTTGAGAAAATCTGCTGGCGTAAAGCTCGCATTTTTTGTTTAGTGATGTAGCGAATAGATCTAGGGTTGGCAACCCCCAGCACTGAAATACCTTGCGAAGCTAAGTGACACTTAGCTCCCACTCTTGACATTGCTTGGTGTCTCTGCTGAGGGAATCGGCCCATTCATTTCCTATTCCTGGAATGTGTTGGACTTGCAGAGATATGTAGTGGGCTATTAGCCATTCCCAAATCTGCTGCGCTAGGATTAACAGGGCATGAGACCTCGTCCCCCTTCCTTCCCTAGATAGAATATGGTGTTTATGTTGTCCGTGCGGATGAGTATCGACGATCCCCTGATCCTTAGTAGAAAAGACCGGAGGCCTAGAAAGACTGCTTTAAGCTCCAATAAATTAATGTGACACAAAGCTTCTTGATCTGACCACCTCCCCTGGACTTGTAACTCCTGGAGGTGAGCTCCCCATCCTTCCATGGAAGCGTCTGATGTCATTACCATACTCGGTTTTGCTGGGAGGAAGGACAGGCCTTGGGAGATATTGTCCCTGATCGCCGACCAGGACATTGCCACGGTCATTTCTGGAGTGATTGAAACGATGTCGTCGAAGGAGCCTCGAGATTGAATCCACTGAGACTCGAGCTGCTCCTTGAGCGGTTTCATTCGCAAGCGGCAGAGTGTGATCAACGGGATGCAGGATGACATAATTCCCAGCATTGACTTGTAAGTCCTTACAGAAACGCACCTTTTTGATGGGAGGGACTGTGCCACCATTTGTAGGCGCGAGATCCTTTCTTCTGTGGAAAGGCCATTGAGCGATTGGTATCCAACATCGCTCCCAGGAACACCAGCGACCTGAAGGGGACGAGAGAGGACTTTTCCCTGTTGAGATTGAGACCCAGGGAGTGAAAAAGTAAATGACAGGCTTTCGTAGATTCCCTGGCACCCCGGAGGGATGGAGCCTTGACTAACCAATCATCCAGGTAGGGAAATACCTGGTGACCGGATCACCGGAGAAAGGCTGCCACCGGCACCAGGCACTTGGTGAAAACCCTAGGCGCTGATTTTTGCCCAAAAGGTAGCACCTTGAATTGGTAATGGCACCCTCGCACCTTGAACCTGAGAAAGCGACGATGCTTCGGGTGTATGGGAATATGAAAGTATGCATCCAAAAGATCCAGGGAGGTCATATAATCTCCCGTATCCATGAGTAGAAAAATCTCCTGAAGCGACAACATCCTGAAAGGTTGACTTTTGATGAACTTGTTCAACAACCTGAGGTCCATAATTTGCCTCCATTTCCCTGTCTTTTTCTTGTTTAAAAAGAAATGAGAGTAGAAGCCTAGGTTGTGCTGACTGCATGGCACCTCTTCGATTGCTTGTTTGGCGAGAAGCAAACTGATTTCTTTTTGAGAGTGCAAGATGACGGTGTGCAGTCTTCCGTGGAGGGAAATTCGGAGGCTGTAGAAGAAATTCCACGGTGTGACCGTTATGAAAGATGTCTAACATCCATTTGTCAGAAGAAATGTTGTTCCATCGAGCTAAGAATTTGGAGCCAATTGAAGTGGGACGGGGTGACTGGTGCCTGCAAATTTTCATTGTCTCCTGTTGGCGTCGTGAGATTTTCAACTAGATGCGGGGGGTCGGCGTGCTGGTGCTCTTATATATGCTGGCGTTGAGGTTTGATGAAAAGACTGCCAAATATTGCGGCCGAAACCCCTGCTGATAGTAGGGCTGAAAACGCTGCTGGAGCGGAGGTCGAGAAAGAAACTGACTTCTCCCTCTTCCTCGGAAAGACGAAAATTTATTTTGCTGTAAATTAGTCAGGGATTTGGCCGTGACCGTGTCTGATTTCATTAACTGTAGCGCCTCATCCACGTGCTTGCCGAAGAGATATTCGCCATCAAACAGCATATCCAGCACTTTAGCCTGACCCTCTGGGAGGAATGTTGTTGCCCTAAGCCATCCCTGCCTCCCCAACACGGCAGCTCCCGCCATTTGCCTAAAGGCAGTGGAAGAAATGTCCAGCACCACATCGATGATCTCCGAGGAGGTTCTCTCTCCCTCTGATAGTATATCTTTTGCCTCCTTCTTCTTATCCTCTGGAAGATATTCCAGCAAGGGGGAGATGTCGGACCACATTTGCCGGTCATATCTCCAGAGGAAAGCCATGGCGTTGGAGGCCCTGATGACTGTTGCTGCCAGCGCGGAGAATCTCTTGCCAAGCGCCTAGCGCCTTGAGACCCTCACGGGTGAGTAGCGCGCTTCAAAAATTCCTGATTGATTGATTGAATATTATCCAACCTGCGCCCTTCCTTATCCGGTGGAGCAGCACATGGCGATGCAGGATTCTTGGATCTTCTCTGGGCGGACTGCATAATAACGGAGTCAGGTCTTGGGTGGCCGATAAGACATGCAGGAGAGTCCTTAGGTGCCCTGTATTTCTTATCCAATTTCGGGATAACAGCAGGAACGGAAGCTGGGGTCTTCATCAGCTTAAGTCCCTCCTGCCACAGGTAGTCCACTATGGGGATGGCTCTGGTGGAGTGCTGCGTAGCAGCCTTAAAGTTGTACAAAAACACTCCCTCTGCTTGACAGGCATGGGAAGATCAAAACGTTTTGATGCCTGCTCTAGGAGGTCATGAAAAACGCCGATACCCGCCGGTGGAGAATTGGCCATCAGCAAAGTGGGAGAAGGTGGTGTGTGCGCCACATAGTAGTTCCATTCGTCCCGGTCAAAAGGGTCTAACTGCAGCTCTCCCTCTTCCAGCTGCTGGTCACCACTGTCAAGCGCCTGGACAGGAATTTGCAAGGGCGGTAAAGTTTTGTGTCTTGGCAATGTAGGTGTGGCCTGCTGATCTGGGACGATGGTAGGTACCTCCTGTGTCGGAGGTGGCTTTTGACTAGCATTGGCCTCAGGAAAACGTTTGTAATAGTCACTGAGCATCAGACGCAAGTCAGTGACCAGTGAAATAGAGATGTTGATGGAGGGCTCCTGCTCACGCTCCTCCTCTTGTTCATCATAAGGATATTGTTCCTGAAAAGTGTCTAAGCGTTACACGCTGGGACGTCCGGTGTCCGAGAAGGAATATTCATCCTCCAGATACGGAGAAGGGTCATCCAGCACTTCCTCGTCCTCAGATTCTTGGCATTTGACCCTAAGTTGCGAAGGGCTATATGCAGGACCATAAAGACCCTCATCCTCTGATTCCTGGAAGGCCAATAGGCAAGTAAAAGAGAAGGAATCACCTTTGGAAAAGCCATGTCTTTCCCCTTCGACGACAGGACCGTCGACAGGACCGTCGACGGGGCCGTAGACACTATCGTCGACGGTATGACTGACTGCGTCAACAGGGTGGAAACGCTCGTTGACGGTGTGGTGCCAAGCTGGACCGTCGATGGTGAAGCTCTCAACGACGGAGATGGTCTCACAGTTGCTGCCGCCCAAGACATCACCACTCCCGTCTTCGACGACGCTACGGCCGTCGTCGTCCTGACTGATGGCGTAGAAGTCGCCGTTGATACCGCTGGCGGCGTACCAGATCCAGCGGAGACGGAGGTCGTAGACGGAGAGTGTCTCGTCAACAAGGTCGTCGACAGGCGGATTTTCTCTGAGGGAGCATCCTTGAAAGGAGTATGTGGTGCAGATGGAGGAGCAGAGCCAGATCTTGGCTGGGCGTGAGAGGGGCCAGGCTGCTCATTTTTAGCCCTTTTCTCCACAGATTTTTCCTTGCTCTGAGATCTGGATTTTTTCGGATCTCCTTGGACAGAAGAGGAATCTTCTTCCTTCCTCTTCTTGGAGGAGGTATGAGGCCTCTCTTCACTCTCAGAGTCTGAATCCCTCACAGATTTCCTCTTTTGTAGTCAGAGGAGCAGTCTTCCCTCATGATCCTTGAGGGTTTTTGAAGAGAAAGTTCGACAGTGCTTACAGTCTCTGGGTTTATGATCCGGATATAAGCAATACAGGCATCCCTTATGTGGATCCTCAGAGAAAAGCCTGGGCTTTTCACAAGTCTTGCAGGGCCTAAACAGCCCTTTTTTAGACTCAGACAGACATTCTGAAGAAAAAGCAGAAAAGGTACACTCACTTAAAACAGTTCCTCGGTTGAAGAAAAAGAACTGCCCGCTGGAAGTTGAAAAGGGTAAAATAGAAACACTGTGACTGAGCAGAGCTCAGGGAGACTCCCTAACACACGATGTGCGGTAAGAAATCTGAGGTATGGTGGCCCTGCAGGGGATGGATACTCTGGGTCTATGCTCTGGTTGGCTGGAGTTTGGATGTCCTAAAATGATATTGACTGGTTACTAAATGCTATTGAATTTCAAGGGGAATTAAGTTTAAAGCTTGATACTGATATTTTACTGTTACCGTGGGACTCCCACCATGACGACGAGGAAGATTCAAGCATGTGAATCTATTAAAGATACAATACTGGAGAAGTGTAGATTTTAAACTCCATAAAATACCTCACTCACATACACACAAGTATTTGACTACTCACTTACCTCACACCGTAAACCTTCTATTGTGTACATGTGTGCTTTATTCTACTTACATAACCCGTACCTGGTATACATGAGCGATGAGAAGCTCTTGGCTACCACAGTCCAGTTGACACAAAGGGCACAGGCACAGCCCTACCATGAGGTTTGTATTCAAATTCTCAGTGACCTAAGAACAAGGGAACCTGATTCAGCGGCAGGCAGGAAGAAAGCTTTCCAACACAACCAGCTCGGACTGCACTTATGGAAGCACTTCCAAGGCCTACCGGGGTAGTAACTCACATATTCATAATCAGGGTAGGTCAAACATAACTGCAAATCCTATTCACCCAACAGGCCTCAGTTAGCATGGATGAACCCAAATGGTCCCAGCAAGGACTAGCCATGCACTCCAAGAAACCGACCCGATGACATTTAGACTCTTTCAGCTTTAGATGACTGATAAAAGAACTGTCCCAGCAAACTAAAAATGATTTATTGAGAGCATTTTATTTTTTAATGTAGCACAAACCAGTGCCAGAGAAACACATCCCCAAAGTAATAACTGTTGACAAACCTGCAACATGAAGCACAAATTTCATCACAAGTGTGGCAGTGAGGCACCACAAATAATCAGAGTCATAACACTATCAGTTGTTGCTGAAACTATTCACCAACAGCAAAATCTGATGAGGTAAAGTTGAGTTGCATCCTTGTACCTAAATGATCTTACAATCATCATTTACAAATTACTTCTGTATGGTAAAACTTGGTGTGTTCACAGAACATGTAGTCAGGTAAGGCATGAGAATCGAATAGATTCCTGAATACTTTTACCACACTCTTCAGAGGCAATGGATGTGGGCAGCTAAAATGCCGACACCTACCAAACATCTTCATTTACCTCGTTCTCCTCAGTTATTACTTGGGTAGTTGTCATTTCCATCTCCTTTTTAACAGCCAGCACAGCCATGTCCTCCTCAGAGTTAGGGGAGGACGTTTCGTCAACAGTGTTATCTTCATCCGCCTCACTCTCACCTGCGATAAAGCACATATTTTAGATGGTCTTGGGAATTGGGCTCTGCTCCCAATTCAATTCAAAAGGACCGTAATCTGGCTTATTTTTAAATAATTCTTTTAAGGCACAAGTGCAGGTAAATAAGAATATTCATTTATCACTTTAGCAGCTAGGGATTATGCTTACACGTTGAGGTAGTTAAGAATTCTAGAATATGGACAGGGTCTGGACAGAGAGCATTGCATGAGTCTGTGAGTAGATAACATGCACCTAACACTCGTGGAAAACAAGCTTGTGATATGCTTTTTACCCACCCTCAATATCATGATGAAAAGCCTTTTCAAAGGGCCCCAGGTAGTCCGTGATTACTGAACAGTATCCTGCTTGGGTACATTGTTCACCAGAAGAAGAAGTGAGCAGCAGTATTTAATTGCTTATGCGTCTGCCTAATTGTGCACCTAAGTGTTTAACCAACCAAACTTAGTGGACAAACGTCTCCCCCAACATCCCCCCACCCAGCACTTCGTGGACTGAAGTGCCTGTTGCATAACTAACAAAAGAGGAGGATAGTGACCAGGTTATGGTAGGGGTAAAGTAAGCCAGCCTAGCATTTGAGATCATGCAATATCCAAGATAAAGCACCTGGTTCTCTGATTGTCGCAAGGATAGAGCGCAGCAGGAATTTCCCACCCACATCTGTCTGACCTGGTGAGGAGTAGTGGGGGGGGGCTTATCTCTCATGATAGTTCAGCTCTCTATTGATGTCACGTCTTATGATGGCATTTAAAGAAGCGCTCATTCGTCTTACTTGTTCTTATCACTGGTTATGGGGGCTGAGGCTTTCCTTCGTCAAGAGCTCCCCAGAGCACCCAGCCGGAGATGTCAGGGTGCTTTTTTGCAGGGCGCCCTGTCTCTAGGTAGGCAGCATCCCTCCAGTCCAGAACTCGGGGAGGGGAGGCAATACCCCAACGCCTGGGGCTGATCCTTTTCTCTGTCCAGTCTCAAGCGTTCTAGGGAGGCTCAAAGAAAAAGATTGACCCTGGTGCAAGACTTTCAGTTTTGCAGGAAAAAGAGCACGTAGGACAACTTCATGGCTTTTAATTTCTTTAAGAGGCACAAATAATTTCCTCTGGTGCTGAACCAGGGTCGTATAGTCAGAAAAATCATGACTCTGGATGAGTCGATGTTGAGATCTGATCTGTTTCGGATGGCATGACAAACAGCATCTTGGTTGTGATAGTTGAATATGTGGACAATATTGGTATGGGGAGGTGCACATGGAGGGGGCCGAGGAGTCAAGTTCAATTATAAAGCAGGCCAATAAGCTGCCAGGGCTATCCAGGATGTGAGCCAGTCTGCAAGAAATTTCTCCAACTGCGTGCCCTTCAGGCTCTTGGGTATCATGACTACCCAGAGATTGTTCCACCTCGATCTGCCCTCTGCATCTTTCATGCTCTTCTCGAGCTGCAATGTCTTGACTTCTTGGCAAGACACTTCAGCTTTTAGCACATTAAGTGTGTCCTTTGCAGTGGAGATTCGGTTATCTCCTTCGGTTATTTGCTCAGCCACCTTCTTCAAATTTTGTAGTAGGAGGGAGATTTCTACCCCCACACCATCAATCTTGTTCTCTACAGCTGTGTGTGTGCCACAGATCACCATCAAGAGGTTTTCAGGGGTAATGAGGACGCCTCAGGGCCTGCTGTGACTTCCTCAGATACCAGCAGTAGTTTTAGGTCCCTCCCCCACTTTGGAAATTTGTTAATTTTACTTTTCTGTGTGGAATCCTGTGCCTACAATTCCCCCATCTTGCCAACATTTAAGAGCATAGTTCGGGTGGCAAGGAAGAACAGATGCAGAGGGACCCGCCACCTAGGAAACCTCGAGCAACCCAGTACCACTGGGCCCCCAGAATTCAGTCTTTGAAGCATGCTTTTCCCGATAAGGGGGCTGTCCGATTGTTGTCAGCACTTATGGATATCTAAGCGGCCCAGCTTTCTTGTGCTGCGGGCAAGGGGGGATATGTGGGGGCAAGGGGTCCAACCAGCACCACACGTAATGCTGCTGTACTTCCTAAGCAGTTACCTCATGACACTGTCACACTACACCCGCCTGGCTCAGAGGTGTCCACCCTTCCTCACAGATGTGGGCTGGTAGGTTCCCCAGTGATTGCTGAATCGACAGGGGTTGGGCAATCAGGATTGGCAGCCCTGTGCTGTCTCTGCCAATGAAGGGTGGGCCCTGCACCCCTTGTCCAGCCACCTCATGTGTACCAGCAGGCTTGGGTTCTCCGCGGCACCACCATTCAAGACGGGCGCGGGCAGGCTACACCACAGGTCCCCATGTTCACATTCTCGGGGCCACGAAGACTACTGTTACCCAATACGATTACAAAGTTACTTCCCTTGGGCACCGGATTCTCCATTATTAACAAAGTCAAGCAGTCCACAGACTAATCTAGGAGATAGCAGTGGCTATAAACTGTTACAACAAGACACACAAATGTGCCAGTGCTATATCTTCAAAAAGATTAGGGTTTTTACCAGCAAGAAAAAAAATACATATATATATATATATATACACACACACACGCACACACATACACACACAAATACTTAAAGAAGGTTCTTCTAATTAGTCAGGAAATGTAATGTAACAACAATTAAAGTAAATTACAAACAAGAGAAAAATCACAGCAAGATCAGTACAGTAACTAAAACACAACAATCCAAAAAGTTAAAAAAGACGATTGGTTGGACCCTTTAAAATTATTACAAAAGTTAAAAAGTAATGGTAATCACAATTATGGGCCTGTAAAGTGCATTCACCAAAGTAATATAAAAAGATAAAATATCCAAAGAACCCAGAAAACCCATCGTCTATTAGTAATTAACTCCACCTTAATTGATGGATGACCAGGAGATTAAACGTCTGGAAGAATTTTCATACTTCAACTTCGCTTCTACAGCATTCCAGTACTTTGTCACAGCCACCACCAATTGCAAGCAGGGGTGTGGAATATTATAAAATATCTGCTTGTCCATGGGACGGAATGCTTTATAAATCTAATTGTCTTATACAAAAACAAAATCACTTGTCCCTTTAGTGCCATGCACTAAGGTCACAAGTTATGGCAGCATTATCCTTGCATCAGAGCTCTGAAAATAGCCTCTCTGATTATGGCAGGACTCATATTATAGTATACAAAAAAGTGATGGATGGAATGTTAAACTTAATCTCAGCCACTGGTAACTACACAGGGCCGCATCCCAGTCCATCTTTATTTTGTACGCCATGCCACTTCAGTTTGGACCCAGCCATATGCAAATCAGTCTTGATCATGCTCCAGTGGAAACAGCCCAGACCAAACTGCCAAGCCAGGTCCTCCCTAAACCAGAAAACATGCAACCCAGAACTGGCAGCTCAGGCTGAACTGTTCCCTCTGGAGCAGGGTCAAGACTGATTTGCATATGGCTGGGTCCAAACTGAGGTGGTATGGTAGGTGAAAAATGATGGACTGGGAAGCAGTCCGAGTGATTGCCAGCGGCTGAGATTAATTCAAGCATTGCATCCATCACTGTTTTTGAGGACTTAAAGGTGGTGATATAGCTTATTAAATGTTAGGGTGCCTGTTTCAAATTCAGCAACTCACTATCTAAGGAAAGAGCATGTGATTTTCTATCAAATAACTTCCACATTTGTTTTCAGAAGGTAGAGAAATTATCTAGCCATGGATCATTATGTAGCAGTCCCACTCAAGTAAGATAGACAAAGTCTACTATAGTTTGATCATCAAGAAATGCCATGGGTTTATATAGTTAATGCCACTGACACTGATAAAGAAAGAAACATTTAGGATCACCAGAAAATCCCTCTGGAGGTGCTAAAGATAGTACATGTTGTACGGGTAGGCATGAATGTATATAAGACTGAGGGGCTTATAATTGGGGGTGTAATGTATAAGGACTAGTGGTCTTGGCTCCCAAAGTCAATAAAATTTGGCTCACATCTTTGCTTTCTGGCTTCGATAACGGACCTAATTCTCTTTAAACTGACATTGTACGGTCGTGTTCTTCAACCTCATTAAAGTTACTTCCTGTTGTCATTTGAGTACTAGATCTACAGTCTGAGATAGGGCAACTTCTGATACTATTGCCGGGTTTGAAATTATCATGTGGCTAGGCAAGATGTCAGGGTAGAACTAACATGGAAATATGGATCAAACTGGAGTGATGGTAATGTCCATGCTTCCCTAAACCCACTTAAAATCTTGCAAAAGATGATAATACTGGTCAGCAGTAGACCTGGGAAAATGGAAGTGGGACAAGACAGAGAGAGAAACAGGGACACTGGATGTCTTCATTCTACCTGTGCTCTTACAGCTGGGCTCAACTTGTGTTGCAGAGCTGTTGATATCTGCAAAAAGAAGTAACTTTTCCTAATGTGACATAGCTTGTGACAATCTCTGTATAAACAACTCTCTAAGGTTAGTTGGAACTCTGTGACATCCAAGGCTGGAATATATAAATTAAGCCTTTTCGATAGATAACAAAAAATAACCTGAACTGTAATATGTTTCTATAGAGAAAGCTATCTCCAGTGATTTATAAATCAAGTCTGTGATTTGCATGATTCTTAATGTAACAGAGTGTAACATAGTAGATGCACACTAGTGATTTTCCTCTTGACAATATTCATTCAGTTCCCCGCAGCTGGCAATACCTTAATAACATCTGTGAGTCAAAAGTAATATAAACAAAGTCTGTACAAGTTGAGGATTACTCTTGTTCCTCATGTGAAATAATAGGTGCAAAAGAGTTCACAATCCTTCAAAAGGATGACTCCAATACTAGTGCGCAAATCCAGTGGCGTAGCTAGGTCCCAGCCTTTGCCGCCTCACAGGGCAGCTGGAAGAGCGGGGGGGGACAACGGTTGGTGCTGGCGAACAAATCCTGCATTTACCGTCCCAAGCGGCCGCAGGTAAGAGCGGGGGGAGGCTACTGGATGACTCCCAGGTTCCCCAAATGTTTAAATCTTCTACAACAGTATACATCCACTTTAATTCATGTTAGTTACCATTTGTTCTTTATCAGATGCCACATCAATGGTATTAAACTACCAGTCAACCAAAATGGAAGTAAGAGTGCAGTTGTTACATGGTACAGCAGAGCTAATAAGCTTTCTCAGATTGACTGTAAGTTGAGGTATTTATCTAACTTAGAAGAATGAAATGCACATTTATCTTCATGACAGACTAATCCTTATTTCTATGACTCCATCACTGACAAGCAAGGAACACTACCCAGTGTACTACAAGCAGTGTTTGAAACCTAGAATAAGACCCAGATTTCCTTTTTTCAGAAGATTACCTCTGAAAGGGAGGCAAAGCAACCAGATCAAAGATTCACCTAAGTTAAATGTCAGAGGAATCCATAAATATTTAGGCTAACAGGACTACTGGTCCTGGTTAGATATTGTCAGAGAAAAACTGTTATCATGGAAAAATAAGAAACAATTAAATAAGATGACAAAGAAAGGGAGACATTTACTGTAAAGTGAAGTTGTCCACTTAGAAATAAATCTAATGATGAACTAATGGTTTTTCAAGCAATCATTAAACATTGGCAAGAAAAAGCATTTAAGTGCCTCCATAGATTATGAAGGCAAAGAATAGATAACACCAGCTTGAGTTTGTTTACTAAATTAAATCAACCTAAAGCTCTTGTTGTACACTCAGAACATCGATTGCATCCTATGTGGCATTGACAACCACACAGTATTGATCTAACAACATATAAAAAAAGATATAGTACCTTTTGTATGGGAACAATGCCCGAACAGCAGCTCTGCGCCTAACATTAAAAATCTGTATGAGATTGATTCAATAACAGATTAAACTGTTCCTGGGAACAGGGTGTGGGCAGTGCTTCTGAAGTCAGAAACAATAATATTGAGAGACAGAACTACTAGCCGTTTAGCAGGGGTGACTGTGATAATTTCAGAATGATTATGTGCAACCACAATATGAAACATCAGACCTCATGATTAAACGATCCATGGCATTGTTGTTTAGCCAAATTTCATTATATCCAAAATATATTTTTGAGTTTTTAAAATCACTCAATATCATATGTCTTCAGAAAAACAAATGTCCTTGCAAAAACAATTTATGGAGCTGGACCCCCAGCTGGTTGTTGTGTCTTTTTGATAAGATCAGAAATCAATTTTCAACTAATTTCATCTTGCTTGCCACTTGCAGACTTCCTTATTGTACATCTGTGCTCTTTTTTGTGTGCGGATGGTTAAAATACTAAAGAACCTAACCCTGATTAATGAATATATTCTACCTAACGGCCCTGATTAAACTCTACTTGGGAGACTTTCTTAGATGTATTAAGTGATGTGAATATCGCTGATAACTGGAGGTGACTACTTTAATACAGTTTGCAACACTAATATTCTAACACTGAGGCACAAGAACTCGACTCTATATAGATTATTCCTTGCATATGTACCAGTTTTAGTTAAAATAAACAAATTCTCAGTTTCCTAGCTGATTACAGGTTCATGCCTTTTGCATATTTAATGGACATTAAACTCCAGTTATTCCAAAGAACCAAACTTGTTTTCCCTGGCATACAGCAGCTCCTTCAAGTATGCATTTGTGCATTTAGGTTTTTCACTGTATCACCAAATGTGAAATTGCTTCTAAGACCTGAAGTGAGCATTTTACACTGATAATTGAATGGGTATGAAATATACCATAACTTATGGTCACTGTGTCTTGCGTCAGCTAGAAGGTCCACAAGGCATAACTTGTTTGTGATGGTCTTCGCAAACAAAATACATTTTATGAGTATTGGAAAACCAAAATCCCTACTTCGATCTTGGTGATATTTTGACATCTTCCAATAAGGCACCTTTTTTGGTCAATGTCTATAACAGGCATGTAATCTATGCTGACAAAACTTAATCATGGGCCCACAAGGCCCCACACAGATACCAAATTGTATCTTGTGGCTTTCCTATAAGTTAAAGCAAAAAGAAGACTTTTATAGAAAGTCTTAAGCATCATTATGAATGTAATCTCTCAAGAGGTAACTGTGGAGATTAAGCACAAAAGAAAAATATTAAGTATGTGTCTGGGAAGCCGACTGCAGTTTTGTAGCATCGTGTTTGAAAGAGATAAGTATGTGGAGATTAAGCAGAAAAGAAAAATCTAAAGTAGGTGTCTAGGAAGTCGAATGCAATTTTGTATTATCTTGTTTGAAAGATATAAGTGCCTTAAGTAGACACTGAGATTTGACTACGTTCTGGCACTTTATCAAGGTTCTTGTTCCATATTCTTTACAATACAACACCAATCAGGTTTTTTAACACAGTGGATCAAATATACAATAAACTTGCATAATGGTCCTATGACCCCCTAAGGCAGATAATAATATATTTGACCCTACAATTGATGTAGTATCTAAACTGGATAAAAACATCTTTATAGTTGAGAAAACGATTTTAAAAGTTTGTAACTAACTCTTTTGGACTGAATGGAGTCCCAATCATTTTTTTCAGATGCAACTTGCTCTTTTGGTCTAAGCTATTTACACCATTATACACTTCCATACTCAATTAGGGGAGATTGCCTGAATCTTGGAAAGGGTTAAGCTTACATCAGATTTTTAAAATAAAGGAAGTCCCAACAATCCTGGTGACTACTGTTTTATTAGATAGTGACTAACATGTTTTCAGAACTATGATTGGAACATCTTGAGTTGTGAGTGAAACAAAATAACTTATTTCTGTTTTACTAAACAGGTTTTTGGAAAGATAACTAAACAACAGATAACAATTTGTAAATTGGGATACCTTTTTATCTGCTCTGCATATAGCATTTTTAGAATATAATTTTTTAATGCTTTTTTAAGGTTTTATGTACCAATGTCTTGCAATGAACTGTGCTTTTATGACTCTTAGCTGTCGAATAAAGTATCTTTGACTGAACAGATAACAATCTTACTCTAGACATGCTGAGTGCTCAGAAGCTGATTTCTCCCAGAAAATTGTTTTCTTTGCTTCCAGGATCAATCAGAGTAAGCAGACATACTCTCTATGAAAATACAAAATTACATGATTCCCTTGCAGCTATTATGTTCAATTGTTGCTTTTCAAACAGACACCTGGATGCAACTTCAAGTGGGAGACTGGTCTAGATTGACTGGCAAAATGTATTCTACACCTTAACCTGTATACTGCGGATTAGGGTATGGTTATTGAGCTAGTAAGTTATCCCCAAACCTTGGGTTGCAGCGGGGTCGTGGCTTGCGCGAAACCAAGATGGCCGCGCTGTTTTGAGCTCCGGCAGACCGCCGATGCAGCCGCTCAAAAATAATGACTTTCGGGTGACTTTCTGCTCACCACATAATTGCACTGTGCGACGGAACACCCCAGGAATCCCAAGGTTGAGTTTTGGTTAATTTGCTATATTTCCTAGCAGTACGAACGTCGCGGTGATTATCTCGTCAGGCTGGGTCCTCAAAATGGCGGCTATTACAGAAGCCTCGTCGAGACATGGGTCTGAATGCATGATTACTTCGGTCTGTATACTCTGGTGCCTCGCATATCATCCGCTTTATATGAGGTATTGTGTCAGCGCTCTACACATCTTTTGCTGCAGTGCAATGTTTCAGTGGGGATGTAATATCTATGCATTCTGGGCACATGGAAAGCTGTCCTTTGACTGAAATATTTCAACCAAATAGAATTTCTAGCCTGTGACTGAGTTGCTAGTTGGCTCTTCTTCAGCGTGGGCACACTAATTCATGCAATATCGCTGGGGTGAATAATTTCTTAGTTTTCTGATATCTGCGAGCGTACAGCGCTTACCTAACAAAGATTTCTGCGACAAAATGGTGGCCGTCACGGAAGCTTCGTTACCTCACAGCTTGATGGCATGCAATTAGTCTCTCTTTTTGGTATGGACTCCTGAAATTCACGTCCATGTTGCTGACGGCTGTATTGTCAAATGCAATGTATGTATTTCATTGGCAGGAGTTCTGTTGAGCGCTGGGAAGTCTCTGCTGATATTAGTATTAGTTTATTATATGTTTGCTGACAAGAATCTCTTAGGTCTGCAATACCTAATTGTGATTTTATACCCAGCTGACCATATTGCAAGCGTGGAGATATACTACTGTTGGGATAACATACTCATAGCTTGAGGTTAAGCACTAGAGTCTGACTCTGTCTGTGGCTGGCTGTGCAGAGGTACGCTGTTTTTGCGTCAAGAGTTCACCTACTGGGTCTGTTCCAATGGCAGAAGGCATGGGAGTTGCCTCACAGGACAGAGATTCTAAAGGGAATTTGAAGCGGTCCAAACAAACTTCCCCCACTCCAGAGTTACCATCTAGGGGCAGTCAGGATTCCGCTGTTACCCTGGACACTATTCTACTTAAACTTAATTCAGTCCATGATATTGCGCAAAGCACCAAAACGAATACAGACTTACTTCAGGTTGAAGTGGCAGCAATTCGAACTGATCTTAAAAATCTCTCAATTCGTGTTTCCAATGCAGAAAATCGCATAAGCACTGTTGAAGACTCTACGAATAAGCAAGCTAAACATGTGCAAAATATGGAACGCTCATTGATTTCACTGCGGAGAGACCTCACTGAGCAGGAGGACAGGAATCGTAGAAGTAACTCCGTATTTTTGGATTACCGGAGGATTGCAAAAAATCTGCCTCATCAATGTTAGATTTCTTGCTTTCTTGGATTCCTTCTGTACTGAACATTACCTTTCAAAATGACTTTGAAATAGAGCGTGCTCATAGAGTGCCCACCTTTAAACCGAAATCCTTGGCTTCTCCGCGACCAGTGATTTTTGAACCCCTGCGTCACCAACATACTGAGCAAATTTTAGCTCACATGAGGAAAATTAAATCTCTGCACTGGGAAGGTCATAGAATAGCTATATCACAAGATTTTGCCGGAGACACTGTCATTCGTCGGAAAGGTTTTCTGAACCTACGCAGAAGGCTTATTGAGATGAACATTCCATTCTCCTTTGCAGGTCCCTCTCGTTTCAGAATAACTTACAGAGGTCGTACCCAGATCTTTTATGAACCTTCAGACCTTTCCACCTTTTTGGACAATCAGTCTGAATCGCAGACGGACTCTGGGGGGTCGATTCCGATCCCGGCCGGAAGCGCACCTAACACTATTCGTCCGGGAAAAAACCAAGCCGAACGCGTGTTTCCCGACCGATTCGAACAGTCGTCCGAACGAGCAAGTACGATGCGCATAACTGCTCAGATTCCGAGCGAGCCGTACTTACCCATTCCAGCTCCTGTTCCCCGCCCGAGCCGGATCCGTAAACGCCGAATCGAGTCGCACGGAAGCAAATACACAGCACCTTCCGGCCGGACTAGTACGATGCGCCTTCCGTACGTGTCGAACCCGTCGCTACGTCCGGCACGTCAGAGCATCCGGGAGAGCTGCACATAAGCTTCGATTCGCACCACAAGACGATCCACGGCGACGAGACGAGCAAGCCAGCGACGAGTACGAGTCGAAGCCACGAGAAACCCGAACGAGACGACCCAACCATGAATCCCATCGCGCAGGTCCTACCAATACTCTACATCTATTACCGGGACCGGTACGGACGCGTACGGCGCAGACGGTAAGTCAAACACCCACAACACAAACAAACGACACGTACCCGACATATGTCACACACACATAGGGATGCAGAAATGACGTACACTAGCAACAGCAGAACCATAGGGGCGGGATGGCTATCACCAATGCCATACACACCCATAGGGGGATGGATGCCTACCACTACCACCACCCCTACTCATGGGGGCCTGGATGCCTGTCACTACTACCATCCCCACTCATAGGGGGATGGATGCCTACCACTACCACCACCCCTACTCATGGGGGCCTGGATGCCTACCACTACCACCACCCCCACTCATGGGGGCCTGGATGCCTACCACTACCACCACCCCTACTCATGTGGGCCTGGATGCCTGTCACTACTACCATCCCCACTCATAGGGGGATGGATGCCTACCACTACCACCACCCCTACTCATGGGGGCCTGGATGCCTACCACTACCACCACCCCTACTCATGTGGGCCTGTATGCCTGCCACTACCACCACCCCTACTCATGTGGGCCTGGATGCCTGTCACTACTACCATCCCCACTCATAGGGGGATGGATGCCTACCACTAATACCACCCCTACTCATGGGGGCCTGGATGCCTACCACTACCACCACCCCTACTCATGGGGGCCTGGATGCCTGTCACTACTACCATCCCCACTCATAGGGGGATGGATGCCTACCACTACCACCACCCCTACTCATGGGGGCCTGGATGCCTACCACTACCACCACCCCTACTCATGGGGGCCTGGATGCCTACCACTACCACCACCCCTACTCATGGGGGCCTGGATGCCTACCACTACCACCACCCCTACTCATGTGGGCCTGGATGCCTGTCACTACTACCATCCCCACTCATAGGGGGATGGATGCCTACCACTACCACCACCCCTACTCATGGGGGCCTGGATGCCTACCACTACCACCACCCCTACTCATGGGGGCCTGGATGCCTACCACTACCACCACCCCTACTCAGGGGGCCTGGATGCCTACCACTACCACCACCCCTACTCATGTGGGCCTGGATGCCTGTCACTACTACCATCCCCACTCATAGAGGGATGGATGCCTACCACTACCACCACCCCTACTCATGTGGGCCTGGATGCCTGTCACTACTACCATCACCACTCATAGGGGGATGGATGCCTACCACTACCACCACCCCTACTCATGGGGGCCTGGATGCCTACCACTACCACCACCCCTACTCATGGGGGCCTGGATGCCTACCACTACCACCACCCCTACTCATGGGGGCCTGGATGCCTACCACTACCACCACCCCTACTCAGGGGGCCTGGATGCCTACCACTACCACCACCCCTACTCATGGGGGCCTGGATGCCTACCACTACCACCACCCCTACTCATGTGGGCCTGGATGCCTGTCACTACTACCATCCCCACTCATAGGTGGATGGATGCCTACCACTACCACCACCCCTACTCATGGGGGCCTGGATGCCTACCACTACCACCACCCCTACTCAGGGGGGCCTGGATGCCTACCACTACCACCACCCCTACTCATGTGGGCCTGGATGCCTGTCACTACTACCATCCCCACTCATAGGGGGATGGATGCCTACCACTACCACCACCCCTACTCATGTGGGCCTGGATGCCTGTCACTACTACCATCCCCACTCATAGGGGGATGGATGCCTACCACTACCACCACCCCTACTCATGGGGGCCTGGATGCCTACCACTACCACCACCCCTACTCATGGGGGCCTGGATGCCTACCACTACCACCACCCCTACTCAGGGGGGCCTGGATGCCTACCACTACCACCACCCCTACTCATGGGGGCCTGGATGCCTACCACTACCACCACCCCTACTCAGGGGGGCCTGGATGCCTACCACTACCACCTCCCCATCTCATGTGGGCCTGGATGCCTGTCACTACTACCATCCCCACTCACAGGGGATGGATGCCTACCACTACCACCACCCCTACTCATGGGGGCCTGGATGCCTACCACTACGACCACCCCTACTCATGGGGGCCTGGATGCCTACCACTACCACCACCCCTACTCATGGGGGCCTGGATGCCTACCACCACTACCATCCCCACTCATAGGACGGGTAATGCATGACACAACCAGCATACTCCAACATAAGGAATGTCAGAAAAAGACATCACCCCAACATCATGACAAGCGTGTGTAGTCTGTGTCAAATGCCTACAACACTGAACATGACAATGAACATACAATGTGACCCCCTATCACATGTGTCACACATAAATGTGTGTGGCCTCCACAATGCAAGCAGACCATGACCACTGTGGCAATGGGGTGTAAACCCCCATCATCACAGTGACCAAAATGTAAGTGTGGTGTCCATAGCTGAAGCCCAATTGAACATTGTGGCAATGGGGTCTAAACCCCCATCATCACAGTGACCAAAATGTAAGTGTGGTGTCCATAGCTGAAGCCCAATTGAACATTGTGGCAATGGGGTCTAAACCCCCATCATCACAGTGACCAAAAGGTAAGTGTGGGGTCCATAGCTGAAGCACATTTTGAACATTGTGGCAATGGGGTCTAAACCCACATCATCACAGTGACCAAAATGTAAGTGTGGGGTCCATAGCTGAAGCACATTTTGAACATTGTGGCAATGGGGTCTAAACCCCCATCATCACAGTGACCAAAAGGTAAGTGTTGTCATGGAAAAAGCTGCAACTGCCAAACAGCATGGATGATTCCTGGTCACACAACAACAAACACATCAGTGGCAAAGTAGTGCCTGTGTCCCATAGCAACATAGATTGGGTGAGGCAAACAGTGCAGTGCAAATAAGACATACCTTTGGCCAGGTGCAGACAAACATCACCCATGGGGGCTGACATTGTCAACATTTATCAATTACACAATGACAGAAGTGACCATCATAATGCAGACCCACATATCTGCACCAATGGACACACAAATTTAGATATCCTGTGGAGACTGTAGATGTGAGGTGAACAAATACCATACCATGGCAGCAATGGGACATACAAACCCTGATCATTGTGCTGACTGATGACCTAGGAGTCCCAGGGACAGCAGGGGAAATCCACCAAACAACATACAGCCAATGGCACACTAAAGATATGCCAATGCAGTGGTGCAGATGCACAAACACAAACAGGCAGCCTCACACTGCATATCAAACACAACAGGTGATGGGGGTGTGCCAGTGTCCCCAGGCAACCACACAACACATGAGGAGGCCTGAATCACAATTACACAGATGTGTATACAGTGCCACACAAAAGTAACTCATGGATGGGATTCCCCTATGTGGGCAATCAGGCATTGTTAGATGAGAGGGAGCCCAAATAACACATGTCACACAAGCTTGTAGGAACAGCAACTAACACAGCAAGAGACAGACCCACCACAGCACTACTCCCAGGGACCCCACATTGTGGTGACACTAGCCTGCATGATAATCCCACTGTGATGACAAAGGTAGATGTCGTTCACACTGTGAACCACAGCCATGTGTCCTGAGCAACTAACTACCATCACACCTACACAAGCACAAATCAATCAGCACGGCCTGTCAGCCAAGGCCAATATGGAGGTAGGGGTCTAGCCGTGCAACAACTCACATTTGCACACACTCAACACCACACACCTTGATCTCCAACAATGTGCAGCTGTGAAGCTCACATGGACCGGTGACATTGCACATGCACCCATGACAATCCCAGGGGGTGGTGGGAACTAAGGTGCGAAACCCATCACACATGGCCAGTCAACAAGACTCGTGAATGTCTGACACACTGCACAGTACGCCGTACATGGGCATGACGTGAAATCCACCCCAATCAATGGGATCCCGGCCACAGTCACACACCAATGAAGAAGCCAAGGTCACCCACAAAGAACACACATAGACAACTTCCAACATTGCAGCTCTGACCCTGAGGAGTGGCAGCAGTCACACACACAACGTGTCACAATCACTGAAAGCTACCACAAACTGTAAATTACATGACTTGTGTAACCAACAAGTGCCAAGGGGAATCCTGACTGTGTCCCATCTGCGTTGGCCCACATCCCCAGCCCTGACAACAAAGACAACTAGGGATGACAACCTGATGAACATTAGTTTGCCATGCACCCACATCCCGGAGAAACCAGGTCCAAGATGCTGGATGAACACAGGACAACTCAGCAAGCATCACAAACAGGAACATCCCTAGGGACACAGCCTGTGTAGGAAAAGGGAAGGGAACACACACAGACATGCTCACACAACACACACACGGGCCCAGGCAATGTCACGGGATTACACACTGCCATGAGGGCACTCCACTCCTGTGGAAGGTCCGCTGTGCCAAACCTTGTCTGTGCACGACTCAAACATGTCAGCAGAACACTCGGTCAGTGAGTCAACAACTACAACACACTGAAGGCTCTGCTCACATCAGCCTGGGTACGGGAGTGTCACGTCAGTCATCTGCATACACCCTAAACACGTGTCAAGCAAGTTGCACTGTATACACAGATGAGTCCTTCAACATTGATGTGCCAAACTGCATGTCCAGTGGAGATGGGCACACAGTCAGGGAAATAGAAACATTGAACAGTGGTAAGCCCACCAGATGTGCATCAGTGTAAGCCAAAGATGTTAATTTACAAATGCAAAACGTACATCCCTGTGTCAATTGCTGAACATTACACCCTCAGACTGCAGCAAAGGATGCTATAGATCCAGACTACATTAGGACACATATCCCATGGACCACATGGAGTCCATCACAGCAACACTTCATTTTCCTGATCTGAACACTATTACAACTGCAAATGGCATGATGATACTCATCTACATCATGTACATCCAAAGAAAAACCACAAGTAAACAAAAAGAGGCTTTATTCAGCAAATGTTGAATTAAAACTTGAAGTCCAAAAGAAACTAAGGCCAATGGCCAGTCCAAATACACAGTCCCAACAGGGTGATACGTGACAACTTGTCACCCATTGCTTGCCTGCACTGGTACGGACAGGGGACATCCCCTCGGAGGGGCATACAAGGGGCAGGCCAGGCACCGCAGGGACAGGATCAGGGGATGCCAGAAGGAGGCAGTGAAGGGGTGGTGGGTGCAGGAGTGTCACCGGCAACTGCAGTGGAGGTGTCTGACTCAGTGGGGGCCGGCACCACTGTAGGGCACAACTCAGATGGTGTGGGTGCTGCAACCACTGCAGTGGGCGGGTCAGATGGAGTGGACTGGGTCCCCACTGCAGTGCCCGAGTCAGACGGGGTGGTTGTGGACTCCACTGCAGTGCATAACTCCAAGGGAGTGGAAGGGGGGCAGATGAGGTGGGCAGGACAGAGGGGGGACCCGGTCTCCACACCAGTGGCACAAACAGGCAGAGCGTCTGGTTTGGGGGTGGAAGAGCAAGTGGTAGGGGGAGGGCCTAAGCAGTTTGGGGATGCGGTATCGGTGTGTGGGGGAACCTGGGGCAGGGTGTGGCGGTGGAACCTGTGCAGTGGTGGCCTGGGGGATGGAGGAGAGAGACTGTGTGGTGGAGCTGCGTGGTGGTGGTGGTGGGGTCTTGCCCTTCGTGGTCCGGGGGACTTACGAATGGGGTCCTCTGTCTGCCTGTGCCTGGGGGAGGGTGTCCGGGTGTGAGGGGCACTCCCCTCTGTGTGTGGTGGTCGCCTCTTCCGCCTGGACTTCGTGTCAGGTGTATCTGTGGGGAAGAGGCCAAGCTCACAGAGGAAGAGCTTCTGGGAGGGGGGTTGCAGGTGAGGCAAGGGAAGGGCTTTTGGAGGGAGAGGTATCTGAGGACTGCGCAGTGCTCGTGGATGCGTGTGTGTGTGTCTGGGCCCCATCCCCTGTGAGTGAGGTATCAGTCCCCTGACTGTGCGTGCGTGTGCGTCTGGATTTTGGCTTGTGTGTCTGTGTGCCGCTTGTGTCTGTGCTGGTGCGTGCCGGTGCCGGTGTGTGTGTGCTTGGGACAGGTAGGGTGCTGGGGATTGTGGATGGGGCAGAGGTAGGAGGGGTGAGGGACTGTTGCAGGAGGGACACTGCTGCCGTCAGTGAGGAGGCCATGGACTGATTGGTCCGATGTAGGGCAGACATGCCAGATGACATGCCCTCCATGAATGACACCAGTTGTGTCAAAAGACCCGTGTGTGCATGGAGGACACTCAACATTGATGTCTGCCCTACATGGATCTGCTTAAGTAAGTCCACAGACTCCACACTCAGGGCAGCAGGGGGGACAGAGGCAGGGGTGCAGTGCCTGGCATGAAGGAGACACGCTCCCCTACACGGGAGCCTCCACGGACATGTGGGATGGGAGCAGATGGGAGGGTGGAGATGGTGGTGGTGGCGGGGACAGACTTGCTTTCCGTTGCCTCAGGTCTGCTGACACCCGCCTCCACAAGGGAGTCCTCACTGGAAGTGCTGTTTTCCCCAGCCGAGGTGGTCGTAGCTGAGGTCTCCTCAGTGTGGCTCCCCTCACCCTCCAGCCCACTGGGTCCCTCGCTCTCCCCTGCAGTGAACCCAGTCTGGCTCTGCCGCTCCTCTTGGTCCGTGGAGCTGTCTCCTCCTGTGGCCGTGGATGTATCTGCAAACAATCAGGATAAACAGAGCAACATTAGTCACCTGTACTGACCACACACACCACAGTAAGTACAGCACATCACAGAGCAAGCCCTGCCATCATTTGCTAGACATTGCAATTAGTGCTGACACGGATTTGAAGAAGCCCATTGTCTGCCTGACAGTCAGTCATGCCACACATATCCTACCTGTCCATGCACCCATCTGTCTGCTGCCTGTTGTATGCGACTAATCATATGTGCACACATGCACCACATACACAGTTGTTGGACATCCAAGAGTATATATGGAAATGTGTCACTCCAAACACATGCCATCTCCTGCCACTGACTCAGTACATGTGTCAGGAAAAGTGATGGGCAAAGTCTCTGTTGATATGCGGGTTTTGCTTCCATCACCAGACACAACGATGTCCTCATGTCCTGATAGACAATGCAACAATGGTGTGCATGCAGGACATATCACACCACTGCTGGATCACCCTTGCGATTGGAATGTCATGGCACAGGCCTGTCTGGCAAGTCAATCATAACTGTCTCCTGTCACAGGGGCAGTGCATACACACAACACCAGTCTGCACTGTGTCACAATCAGGGGAGTTTTAGAAATGTAAGCCCTGTAGCTGACAGGTGCACATGTGCACCCCTGGCCACCCACATCATGAGGACTGAGATGATCCCACGTCAATCAAATGAGACATTTGAGTGACTGCAAACACAAATCCATACACATGAGCACTTCACCGTCTGATGAGAATGAACCAAAGCTGCCTGCACCTCAATGTTTCATACAACATTGTGCACAGTCAAGGGATCAGAGACCTATGCATTGACCTATGTGCAGATCCCATAGTCATAACTCAGATGGCTGGCCACCCCAAATTGTTAAACACTCCAGGAGTCCAAATAGCAAGGCCACACCACAGTGACACAGAGGCACACACCTGAGTGCACTCTTCACAATGCCCAATATGTATGCTGACACACGGGAGTGGGAGAACAGAGTGCCTGCGATGTACGGAGTAGGCATTACAGTCCTGGTCCATGTGCAACATGGTATTACCCTGAACACTAGGCAGGTGGCTATGCATGTGTCACACACATGATGTACATACTTCTGAGGCCCCTACCTTGGTCTCTGCAGCAGCATGGGTGTGTGGCACATACCCCAGACATGTGGTGAGTCAGAGCATTAATTGGAACACATATTAAAGCCATACCCAGAGTACATGTCAGATCACAGGCAATGTGAGCAATTGTACCACCCATGCAGCCCACCACAAAGTTCCTGTAACTGATGCTGTCCCCAACTTGAACCACAGGTAACTGCAAGTACACAGTACCCAAGTGACCTAAGTCACAGACTGTAAGGGCCACACCTGTGTATCAGATGAGGAGGGGGCATGACACAAGTGAGGGACATGAGTCCAGGACGACATGACAGTTGTACTGTGGAAGTGGAACCAGGCTAAAGGAGTGCATAAAGCATGTCAGTCATAGTACACAGTTGAGGCTAGCACTTACCCCCTCCTTGCTGCTGTCTGGCCTTCAGCTGCCCATCCAGGTCAGGGAAGACCACCGCCAGGATCTGGAGCATGTGGGGGGTCAGGGTCCGGTGTCCGCCCCTCCTGCGAGGAGGCGACAGCTTCAGCTGGACCCTTGCGATCCTCCGGGTCCAGCCCCGAAGGTCCTGCCACCTCTTCTGGCCGTTGCGGATCCTGCGCCTGTAGACCCCCACAGATTGCACTGCCCGGACGATGGTCAGCCAGATCTCCTGCTTCTGGTGGGCATCAACCTGTGAGGATGACAAAGTGAAAAGGCCATTACTACACATGCAACATTTCCGTGCATCACACAGTTGGATATACATGTCTCAATCACAGGGGCATATGATCTACACAGGTAGTGCAACTATGGCTATGAACAGTTTGCCAGCAGTTACTACATGGTATCATTGCCTGGGAAGTAAAACCTTGTTGGAATGCACTGTTACTGCACTATACCTGTTCAGTGCATGTGACTACACACTTTGGGGGTGACAACTACTCAGTGAGCATGCTACCCACTGGTGTACACACTGTACGTCTTGCTAGTCAGACAACATGCACAATTAGTAAGGCAGTGGACAGCACACTCACCTGCTCCCCTGGTTTCCCATACAGCTTGCTGTACTGTGGAAGGAGGCTGTCCAGCAGGGCCTGGTTTTCCTCAGTGCTGAAGGCTGGAGCTCTATCCACAGTACGTGCCATTGCAGTAGCCAGAGGATGCAGAGACAGCAGCAGTGGTGGTGGCAGATGTCGTCCTGGAGCATGTAGTGCAGGCAAGTGAGCTCTCAGGGGAACAGCCAGCATTATATGTGTGCTGCAGAGGCAGATACTGTCCCATGTGTCCAAAGTGATAGGTCCAAGTCGTTTGCATCTTCTGAATCTGGCCAATCCATGGAATTGCACCACTTATACACGCCCACAGCATCATTCAAAAGTTTAACTTCATGACACCCATGAATTTGCAACATTGTTGTGGCTGGCCAACTGAATTCACTGCATCCGACTCGTACAAGCTTCGAAAACGCGTCCGTTGCCATGTCAGGCCATAGCCAATGCGTGCGCACCGATCGGTCCATTGCTGTACAACGCGTATTTCGAAAAACAACACGCATCCGTTCACATCATATGCAATGTCCAATGCGTGCGCACCGATCGGTCCATTGCTGTACAACGCGTATCCGTTCACATCATATGCAATGTCCAATGCGTGCACACCGATCGGTCCATTGCTGTACAACGCGTATCCGTTCACATCATATGCAATGTCCAATGCGTGCGCACCGATCGGTCCATTGCTGTACAACGCGTATCCGTTCACATCATATGCAATGTCCAATGCGTGTGCACCGATCGGTCCATTGCTGTACAACGCGTATCCGTTCACATCATATGCAATGTCCAATGCGTGCGCACCGATCGGTCCATTGCTGTACAACGCGTATTTCGAAAACAACACGCATCCGTTCACATCATATGCAATGTCCAATGCGGGCGCACCGATCGGTCCATTGCTGTACAACGCGTATTTCGAAAACAACACGCATCCGTTCACATCATATGCAATGTCCAATGCGTGCGCACCGATCGGTCCATTGCTGTACAACGCGTATCCGTTCACATCATATGCAATGTCCAATGCGTGCGCACGGATCGGTCCATTGCTGTACGACGCATCCCTGTACAAGTCACTCGCATATGTCACCATTGTTGTCACTGGTTGTCAGGGTCTAAATCCCTTTTGCTGTCTGAACCACACAGGAGCAGAATGACGCTAGGTCCCAATACCCTTCTCAGAACCAACCCTGCTAGGTCTTTTAGTATTCCATTGCAGGTAAGTTCTAAGGGGGGAAAAGGGGTTGGGGACAGAGAAGAGACTGCTCCAATATTCTGCCTGTTCAGCTACGTCTTCTTCTTCTTACTGGACTGCAACATTAACATGTAAAAAACCTTTATTTATTGTGCCTTTTAACTTACTGTTTTTTCTATGGTGTATAAATAACTTATCTTACCAGAATGTTTACTGAAGCTTACTTCTCTTCTACTTCTCATGTATTGTTTGCTAGGTTGTATGAGAAGTCTTCACTCAGATCTCTTTCCTTTTCGTTCTCAGGTACAATCTGCACTTGATCCTGCTATTCCTTAATGTAAGAAAGATAAGGTAAGTATTTATTTCTGTATTCCTAATTTATGTATTATTTGGGTTTCTCTTTCTTTCTATTAACTCACTGTTAAGAGACTGGAGTGGGCCTTGAACTGGGGTTTCTGTAGTAGGATGACTGGTTTTCTGTCTTTAATTAGTTTTTTAAACAATGCTTCAGAACTTAGGTTAAATGTTAAAAGGAAGCGTTCCTTTTATTCAGGCCTTTGGTTTTTAATGTTTGCTGGAAGCACTGCCATACGTGAGGAGAACATTACTGGAGTTCTCTAACACATGGCATGAGAAAGAAACATGCCGGGCCTTTGACCCTGACTTCACCTTTTAATTAATTCTCAGAAGAGTGAACAAGTTTCAGTCTAAGAAGACACTGCGTGTTGAAAGGTCACGCCTGCGTCTGACAGATTCTGGAACAGCTGAAAAAGACAGCTGATTCAAAAGCTTTTTATTTAATCTTCTCAGCTAAGGAAAGCAATTACTAAAAAAAGTATTTCCAGTTTTCAAATGAAGGAAAATATATTCTGACTTGTTTCCTTTTTTTTCTCTTTAAATAGAAATTTACCTCTGACACAATAACCTTTTCTCACAGAATGTTTTATATTAGCTACAAGTTTAACACTAACCTGATTAGTGAGGGAATGTAGTTCCGACGAAGCTAACCCCGATTTTATCGCAACTACCCTAACTGACTTCCACGACGCTGGGAAAACAGGTGCTCTTCAAATTATTTCTTCAGTGAAGTGCACAGTGGAATGTTGAAGCACACTTCACCTGATGTCATGAAGCCTAAAAGACTAGACTGCTAACAGTGGTGTGCTGTCGCAGTATGTGCATGTTGGCAGCCATCTTGGAGTTCCATCGGTGCCAACAAGCACTCCAGCTTGAGGGATTATCTGACTTTTGGTAAGTTTGTAGGGGAAAATGGTAGCCAGCATACAGTTAGAAGGAGGAAACCTCCCGTGAGTCCTGACAGTACCCCCTCCCAACGGGGTTTCCTCCGGTCGTGGTTTGGAAGGGAATTTGGCATGAAAGGCTCTAATTAAACGGGGGCATGGACATTAGTACTCTTTTCCCAGGAACGTTCATCAGGTCCATAACCTTGCCAATCAATGAGGTAGAAAATTTCATTGCGGATGAGTTTTGAATCCAAAATTCGTTTAACTTCGTACTCCGCCTCACCATTAACCATCAGAGGATCAGGAGGGAAACCCTACGCAACCCCGGTTGAATTGGTTTAAGGAGAGAAACATGAAATACTGGATGAATTTTGGTAGAACCAGGAAGAGATAGTTGATAAGTGACTGGATTTATGACCTTCTCAATTGGATAAGGACCCATAAAACGAGGCTGAAATTTACGGGGACCTTTGAGTCTGAGATTTTTTGTACTCAACCAGACTAAGTCTCCTACATGAAGCTCAGGTTCTTTACGTTTTCGGTCAGCGAAGTGTTTGTAACGATCCTTCGCGATTGACAAATTCTGGGTTACTGAGTGATGAATTTTAGTTAACTGTCGGGCAATATCTTGAACAGCAGGAACATTAATATCATCAAAATTAGCATGAGAATTGGGATGTCTGCCTGAGTTTATAAAGAAAGGGAGTGGCCAGTGGATACATTTAGAGCATTATTGTGAGCATACTCCGCAGTCCATAAGTGGTCAGGCCAGTCACCCTCCTCATCTAACAAATAAAGTCTGAGGTGTTGTTCTAGGTCTTGGTTAATGCGTTCAGTCTGACCATCAGTTTCTGGGTGAAAACTGGTGGAATAACGATGGTCAATATTAAGGCCTTTGATGTAAGCCTTCCAAAATCGTGATAGGAACTGAGAGCCCCTGTCTGAAACGAGGACCCTAGGAATCCCATGAAGGCGAATAACATGTTGATTGAAAAGTTGGGACAATTGTTTAGCAGTGGGTGTACCTTTGAAGGGTATATAATGTGCCATCTTACTAAAAGTGTCGACAACTACAAGAATGGTATCATACCCATGGGAAGAAGGTAGATCAACAATCAAATCTAAGGAGACTGTGTGCCAAGGATATGGGGGGTTGGCATGGGTTGTAGGAGACCTTTAGGAGCTTGTCTGTCCGATTTTCCCCGTGCACAAATTTCACAGCCTAACACATATTGACGGACGTCTCGGCACATGTATGGCCACCAGAAACGACGTTTGAGTAATTCTTCGGTTTTCACAACACCTTTGTGGCCAGCCAGAGGGTTGTCGTGACATTCCTGCATTGCCTTCAGCTGAAGCTCCTTGGTGGGTAAATACAGGGTGGTACCTAAATAGGGGAGGCCATTGCGAATGAAACGTTGTGGATCTTCTGTGGCCCAGTTCTCCATTTCAAGGTCGGTCATCAAATTTCGAACGTGATGTTCAAAAGGTTCTAAGGAGATAGTTCCAATGAATTTTCCATCAGGTATGATTTGCTGGTTTTCAATGACTGAAGTTTGATTTTCTGTGTCGAGTCTAGAGAGGACATCAGCCTTTCCATTCTTGGATCCGGGACGAAAAGTGATAACAAAATCAAAGTCCGCGAAGTAAAGAGACCAACGCAGCTGACGTGGTGTGAGAGTTCGAGCAGATCGCAAAAATTTTAGGTTGCGGTGGTCCGTAAACACCGTTACAGTGTGTTTTGCCCCCATTAAGTAATGCCTCCAATCTTTGAAGGCATCTTTGATTGCCAAGAGTTCTTTTTCTGTAATCGTATAGTTGCATTCCGCAGGGTTGAGTTTGCGGGACCGATATGCCACCGGGTGTAACTGTCCCGTGTCCTTGTGCCTCTGAGAAAGTATTCCCCCGATGGCTAGGTCCGATGCGTCTGTCTCCAAATAAAAAGGCTCAGAGGGATCTGCATGAAGCAGCACCGGTGCTGTGGTGAAACTGTCCTTCATCAACTGAAAAGCTTCTTCTGCTTCTTCTGACCATTGGAACGGAACTCCTTTCTTCAGAAGACGAGTCAGCGGAAGTATCTTATTGGAGAATCCATTAATGAATCGTCTGTAAAAATTAGAGAATCCGATAAAGCTTTGAACCTCTTTGATACTGGTAGGAGATTTCCAGTCTGTTATCGCCTTCACTTTTTGCTCATCCATTCGAACTCCTGCAGGTGATAACACAAAACCTAGGAATTCTACTGTATCTGTGTTGAAGAGGCATTTCTCCAATTTAACGTATAGAGAGTTCTCTCGTAGACGTTGTAAAACTGCTCTGACCTGGTTGTGATGTTCTTCAACCGTGTTGGAATAAATCAGGATGTCATCTATGTATACTATAGCGCATCGGTCAATGAATTCACTTAAAACATCATTGATAAAGTACTGGAAGGCCGCTGGTGCGTTACAGAGACCATATGGCATCACAAGATACTCATAAAGGCCAAATTTGGTCCTGAACGCAGTCTTCCACTCGTCGCCTTCCCGGAGTCTAATCAAGTGGTACGCTCCTCGTAGGTCTAGGCGAGTGTATATCTTTGCTTCCTTCACTTGATCAATTAGTACTGAAATGAGAGGCAATGGATAACGATTCTTCACAGTTATCCTGTTAATCGCTCTAAAGTCAATACAAGTCCTGAGATCTCCCCCTTTTTCGGCACGAAAAAAGTGGGGAAGAGACAGGGGACTGCGACGGTCGGATAAATCCGTTCTCCAGATTCTTAGCTAGGTATTCCTTCAAATGGATGTTTTCCTTCTCCGTTAATGCGTAAACTCTGCTGCATGGTAGATTAGCCCCTGGTTCTAGATCAATTTTGCAGTCATAGGGCCTGTGGGGAGTAACGTCTCTGCCTTTTTCTCATCAAAGACGTCTGCAAAGTCTTGGTATTCATCTGGTATCATGGTAGTTTGGATCGCACATACCGAACCTCCACCTTCACACAATTGGGTGGCAGCGCAGATTACAGAAGAATGTGTCTGGTCGTCGAAACAATTTTTGGTGCAGTAGTCTGAATTTAATTGAATAGTTTGGGCTCCCCAATCAATTAACGGGTTGTGTTCCGTTAGCCATGGTAGACCTAGAATCAGTTGAAATTGGGGGCGTCTATTAAATTAAATTGCAAGGTCTCTTGGTGTCCTTCGACAGTAGTCATGTGTACCAATTCAGTATGACTGGTTATGGGCCCTGAAGTTAAATCCGTACCATCCACCGCTCTGACCTTCTCACTTTTCTCCTTCTTGATAGCTTGTAAACCGATCAGGCTAGCAAATTTGTGGTCGGGAGAAATTACCTGTTGCCCCAGAATCTACCATGACGATGATTCCTGTCAAAACCACATCTCTAAACCTTAAGGTCACAGTCATAACCAAATGGGGAGAGGAGACTTGTAGTGTGTTTGCCAATTGGTGATTTGTTGGAGTCGTTTTTCCATTCGCATCCACAGGTCCAACTCCCTTACCTGTGGTGCCTCTAGTTTTCCTTCTCCTTAGCAGGCAACTTTGGTCTTTTTAAGCAATTCTTGACAAAATGTCCACTTCTTCCACAATATAGGCACAGTTTGTTCAGCCTTCTCTTTTCTTTTTCTTCTTTAGAGAGTGGACCTCTGACTACACCGATTTGCATGGGTTCAATTCCCGAAGAACTCTCTACTGTCCGTGTGGATTCTGTTTTGACACGGTCAAAACGAGGAACACTTGGTCTAAGCTCCTTCCGCCGTTCTCCTTTCCGCTCACTTTGCCGATAATCGATCTCTAAGGTTAAATCCACTAAGGCAGAGATGTCGGTGGGTCGATTAGGGATTTGAGATAGAGCGTCCTTCAATTCCTCTCGCAATCCTCTATAGAATACTGCTGCTCTTTTATCCTCGGGCCAGTTGGTCTCGACCACTAGTTTATTAAATTGGGCTAGGTAAGACACGAGTTCTCGGTTTCCTTGCTTTAATTCCAACAGTTCGTTGTCTGAAGCTTGAGATGCTGTTCTTCTATCAAAAATTCGGAGAAATTCCTTCTTGAAGTCATCTAAACTGTACAAAATTGGGTCATCCTTGGTTACTAGTGGCATGGACCATGAGGCGGCGTCCCCACTAAGGTAGGACAAGATAAACGCCACTCGGGATTGAGCATCGGGGAAGATCGTTGGACGGCACATAAAATGCAGAGAGCATTGGGTCAAAAAAATTTGCGCTTTTCTGCGGGTCTCCATTAAATCGCTCTGGAGGGCAAGAGGAATTACTGGGGATAATGAGTGGATTACTTGTGTGGGGGCAAAGGATGAAGTGCTGATGTTAGGACTCTGGGTTTCAAAGGATGCGGTGCTTGGCCTAGATCCCAAAGCTGGTGTTCCCGTTTTAAAGGTTATTATCTCCTGTCTTAGTATTTTATTTTCCTCTCTGACTGCCTCCAAGTCCCTTTGTATATTACTCAAAATCTCGCCCAAATTTTTTAAATCAAGTCCTTCTGCCATTCTGCTCAGGTGCTTGTACCAACGTGGGCACTTCACTCTGTCAGGGTCTAAATCCCTTTTGCTGTCTGAACCACACAGGAGCAGAATGACGCTTAGGTCCCAATACCCTTCTCAGAACCAACCCTGCTAGGTCTTTTAGTATTCCATTGCAGGTAAGTTCTAAGGGGGGAAAAGGGGTTGGGGACAGAGAAGAGACTGCTCCAATATTCTGCCTGTTCAGCTACGTCTTCTTCTTCTTACTGGACTGCAACATTAACATGTAAAAACCTTTATTTATTGTGCCTTTTAACTTACTGTTTTTTCTATGGTGTATAAATAACTTATCTTACCAGAATGTTTACTGAAGCTTACTTCTCTTCTACTTCTCATGTATTGTTTGCTAGGTTGTATGAGAAGTCTTCACTCAGATCTCTTTCCTTTTCGTTCTCAGGTACAATCTGCACTTGATCCTGCTATTCCTTAATGTAAGAAAGATAAGGTAAGTATTTATTTCTGTATTCCTAATTTATGTATTATTTGGGTTTCTCTTTCTTTCTATTAACTCACTGTTAAGAGACTGGAGTGGGCCTTGAACTGGGGTTTCTGTAGTAGGATGACTGGTTCTTTAATTAGTTTTTTAAACAATGCTTCAGAACTTAGGTTAAATGTTAAAAGGAAGCGTTCCTTTTATTCAGGCCTTTGGTTTTTAATGTTTGCTGGAAGCACTGCCATACGTGAGGAGAACATTACTGGAGTTCTCTAACACATGGCATGAGAAAGAAACATGCCGGGCCTTTGACCCTGACTTCACCTTTTAATTAATTCTCAGAAGAGTGAACAAGTTTCAGTCTAAGAAGACACTGCGTGTTGAAAGGTCACGCCTGCGTCTGACAGATTCTGGAACAGCTGAAAAGACAGCTGATTCAAAAAGCTTTTTATTTAATCTTCTCAGCTAAGGAAAGCAATTACTAAAAAAAAGTATTTCCAGTTTTCAAATGAAGGAAAATATATTCTGACTTGTTTCCTTTTTTCTCTTTAAATAGAAATTTACCTCTGACACAATAACCTTTTCTCACAGAATGTTTTATATTAGCTACAAGTTTAACACTAACCTGATTAGTGAGGGAATGTAGTTCCGACTGAAGCTAACCCCGATTTTATCGCAACTACCCTAACTGACTTCCACGACGCTGGGAAAACAGGTGCTCTTCAAATTATTTCTTCAGTGAAGTGCACAGTGGAATGTTGAAGCACACTTCACCTGATGTCATGAAGCCTAAAAGACTAGACTGCTAACAGTGGTGTGCTGTCGCAGTATGTGCATGTTGGCAGCCATCTTGGAGTTCCATCGGTGCCAACAAGCACTCCAGCTTGAGGGATTATCTGACTTTTGGTAAGTTTGTAGGGGGAAAATGGTAGCCAGCATACAGTTAGAAGGAGGAAACCTCCCGTGAGTCCTGACAGTGGTGAACGTATGCCAGCCACATTTACTTGCCAGGGACTCAGGGGCACACCTACAACACCACAGCCTGTCCACACTGTATCCTAAGGCATGTAAGGCTGCATTACCTTTTCTGTGTATGGGGGTCAACATGTGGTTTTTTGGGTGGCACTTGGGGGCAGCCACTCCCAGGCTGTGCACGTGTTCATGGGGACAGAATCCTTTGTGTGTTGTGCACATAACCACTGTGGTGTGCAACTGTTCATTTCAGAGCATGTGGCATGGTCACATTTCCAGGTTGTGTATGTGTATGTCATGTCACATACCCCCTGAGTCCCATGTGGGAAGGTATGTACGTCACAGGGTGACCCATTGCCACAATAGTGATGGCCCTCCACAGTCTGTGTGCATGTTGTTTCCGATGTCTCTGATTCCATGTGCACAATGGGAGACAGTCTCCACATCCACGTTGTTTGTGCATGGACTTTGATGTTGTCCGTGTGTGTGTCACAGACGTCCATGTCTGTCCTGCAGAGGCAACAGGGGCCACTACCTGTGGGAGTCATGGTTGTTTTGCTGACGTGTACATGATACGCCATGTCATGCCAGTGTCCATGTGGAAATACAGGGGGGAATCTACCTGTCAATGAGCTGTGATGCCTGGGGCACATCTGTCCTCACATGTCACTGTGGTGTGTGTTTGGAACGTGACAGCAGTACATGGGTACTGTGACACAGCCTAATGATATCCCATAGCACAACCTGGAACTTGTTGTCAACACATGTTGAACTGTGATGTTAGATGTTGGCCATGTAGGTGCCATACATGTCCTTACAGAACGGCACACACATCAGGTACTTGTGTCTCGTAATGATGTATCATGTGATATTGAGTATGGTCTATGCCACATATGTGGGGTGACTGACAATCTTTCTTTCTTCACCTATGCACTGCAGGGCACCAGCTGTCCATAGACCATTCCCTGACCTTGCAACGATGGTTCAACGTGACTGCATCCGACGGTACCGCTTCAACAGGCCGCTGATTGAGGAATTGTCGGTGCGGTAGGCCCCACATTTGGAACCTGGCCGGCCATACCCTACAGCGCTGACCCCCAAGGTGAAGGTGATGGCAGCCCTACACTTCTTTGCCACCGGTACCTTTCAACACACTGTGGCGTCTGCTGGTGGGATGTCACAGACCATGTTCAGCTGTGTGCTACGCGATGTTTTGGAGGCAATGTTGAGATACCTGAACCAGTACATCTATTTCCCTAAATGTCAACAACTCACTGACGTCAAGAGTGACTTCTATGCCCTGGGGAGGATGCCACATGTCATTGGCTCCATTGATGGGACACATGTGGCTTTGGTACCACCACAGGCACATGAGCAGGCATACAGGAACAGGAAAGTTTACCATTCGATCAATGCTCTGGTGGTATGTCTTGCAGATATGAGCATCTCACACGTGTGTGCCCGTTTCCCCGGTTCTGCACACGATGCCTACGTGATGAGGAGTAGTCGCATCCCGAGGATGATGTCACAGATGCAGAACCAGCGTGCCTGGCTTGTCGGTGTGTACTGACTTTGTACCATTGTGTGTGTTCTGCAATGTTGTATTCCGCCCTCTTTTCCAACTCAGCTAATGTGCAATTGTCTGTATGTAGGTGACTCCGGATACCCCAACATGCCGTGGTTGCTGACACCCCTTAGGAACCCTGTGACACCAGCCCAGATGCGCTACAATGAGGCACATGGTCGGACCAGGAGAGTGATCGAGCGGACATTTGGTCTCCTGAAGAGCCGCTTTCGCTGCCTAGACAAGACAGGAGGGGCCCTCCCATATGCCCCAGCAAAGGTGTGCAAGATTGTCATCGTCTGCTGCATGCTACACAACCTGGCAGTGCGGAAGGAGTTGCCTCTCATCCTGGATGACGATGACCAACATCCGCCACCTGTGGAGGATCCTGGCCTGGGCCACGATGCCAGTGATGATGATGATGATGAGGGTGATGTCCGCACACAGCTCATCACCAACTTCTTCAGCTGAATGTGAGTATCCAGAGATGTCATGTCAATGATGTGAGTTTGCATGATATGTGTTGGTGGTGCTCTGGTGCTGTTTGAGTGTGGCCATGTGCTACTTGACTGGATGCGTGCAGCGATGTGTCCTTACAGGTGGTCTGTATTCCCCAACAGTGTTGACATGCTAACTTGGTTTTGTGTAGGTATCTTGTGACATGTATTGGGCATGAGTATTGCAGTTCTGTCCTGTTCTTCAGTGCTTTTGACTGTGTGTCATGTCTGTCCTTCACAGGGTACTTTCAGAGTTGTTTGGTCTACTCAGATCCCCCGACACCATGATTCAGCTTTCAGGGTGGAAGCAGTTGTTTCCCTACAGGTGATGTGCCACACACCCCTGGACTTTATTTCTTCTACACTTGTTGACTGTGTGGCCACTGCCACGTGGGATTACCTTGCATTTGTAGTGGAAACAACATGTTGCAAATGTGTAATAAACCTGTGCTTCACTTTGGGATGTGCGTTGTCTGTGGTCACACATCTGATTGACATTTGCTTACTGCACCTGTGGGCTAGTTAACACAGACTCTGAATAGGTGTGGTGTCTGTGCATTCCACTGTATTTCCTGGCAACATCAGTGTAGGTGATGAGTCAGATGGCCCTGGTGTCTATGTGTTGTGTAGCCCTAGTGGTGTGTCTCCCTCATATGTGTCACGTCGCCATGACTCACATGACGGTGTTGAACTTGCTGTAGCAGTTAGCATGCACAGTGTCATTTAGCAGATCATCATCTCCATGACAGAAACCACGTTGGAATCACAACAGAGGCAAGTATGGTGTATTAGTGAGTTTATTTACATACATGTGTGAGGATAGTGCACAGGATGGTGGGTGCTGTACATTGGGATTGGAATCCAAAGTTCCCAGATGAGTTGGAAGTGTTGGTAGCAGAAATGTCCTGAGTAAAGTCCACAGTCATCTGATACATTGGTCCAACTTAAACTCCCCATGTCATGTGGGAGAGTTGGGTTGCATTCGACAGGGTGAACAGTTTGCACACAAAGGAGAATTCCCAGAACAGGTGTTGGGTTCCTGGGGATGTACATGGCCATCGGCCTCTCAGTTTTCCTTCCTCGGACGACCCCTCTTCTTTCGGGGGACCCTAACGTGCAGGCTGCTGCGGTGCAGAGGACTCTCCGCCAGAGTCATCCTCCCTCCCTGTGGCAGTTGCAGTTGTTGCAGCACCAGATGTTGTGGGCACACAGGGAGGTGTGGCCATGTTGGTGCTAATCTGGCGGAGGCATGTCAATATGTCCCTATGCACCGCTGTCAGTTCTTGCAATGTGTCCCACTTGGACTCCATGCCAGACATGTGTGTCTCCACACGGGACATGTGTGTCTCCACACGGGACATGTGTGAGTCCAAGCGGGCATGATGGGCAGCCTGCTGCTGTTGAATGTCCTTGAGGATCCCCACTACTGGTTGACCTCTCCGGTGCTATTCTGGTACGCATCAGCAATGCGTACCAGTTGTGGGTCATCATGCAGTCCAGACCCCTCTGCAAACAGCGACCTCTGCCTACCACCCCTCCCACCACCCCTGGCCACACGTGCGGGACCTGCGGTGGCACGCACAGGTGACCCTAGGCCCCCTTGGGGGTTGGTACTGGGGTTGTTGTCCGTTGCTCCACGGTGGGCCGGGGTCCCTGTGCTGTTGTCATTGGTGGTCCTTTGTCTGTCCGTGTCGGCGGGGGTGGTCTGTGTGTTGGCAGTTGTTGGAGGAGTGGGTGCAGGGGGTGCAGATGTTGGTCCTGCTGGTGCTGCATGATGACTCACACCGGAGGGGCCAGGTAGGTCTTCGCCATCCGAGGAGGGCAGAGGCTGTTCCACACCAGTGAGCTCAGTGTCCCCCGGAGCCTGGGACAGGGACTCCTCATCGTCTGCTGCTGTGTCCCCATCATCACCTGTTTTTGGTAGAGACACACAATGTATGTTATGTTTCTACAGGCATCAATGGTTCAAACACCTGACAGTTGTGACTGTACCTCTGGATGCGGGCCTGTACATTGCATTGTCCTAAGTTGTCACAGTCAGAGGTTGATATTGGTGTAGCACATTGTCCTGCCAACCTGAAGCATTTCAATGTGAATGTTGAGGTGTGTGCATGGCCAGCATTGGTGGTATTTGGTGGACATCCGGCCCTCCTTCTCCCCCCAGCCCAGTTATCCCACCATGAAGCATGCCACCCTTGCAGTGTGTGCAGGGTGACTCTCAGGATGTCAGTCAGTGGTGTCCTGCTGTTGGTTGGTGCCCAGTTCCCAGCAGGGCCTTGTGCTCCCCACAACAGAGCACCTCTGTCAGACATCTTAGAAGTGGCTTTTCACTCCCTGTGAGGTGTGCATGCTTCAGTGTGAGCTTGCTGGGTCATGTGGGTGGGGGATGTTGAGCTGTGACTACCACTCCCATCATGCTATTGCCTACACCCCCCTTCCCAGCATGTCCATACTTCCTTCCTTTTGAGTGGACTTCACTGTGTGTGAGTGTGACAGCAATGGAAAGATGGCTGACAGTGTGGTCCTGTTGTTTGTTGGTGCACAGTTCCCAGCAGGGCCTTGTGTTCCACACAGCAGTACCCAGTGTCAGCCATCTTGTCAGTTCTTTTCCACTCCCTGTGATGTGAGCATGGTTCATAGTGGTGTTGATGGGCCAATTGTGAGGGTGACCAATATCTGTGACTACCACTCCCATCATGCTATTGCCTACACCCCCCTTCCCAGCATGCCCATACTTCCTTCCTTTTGACTCTGCTTCCCTGTGGGGTAGTGTGCCTGTGCTGACAGGATGGCTGACAGTGTTGTCCTGGCGTCTGTTTGGCTACAAGTCCCAAAGGTGTCCATGTGCTTCACACAGCATAATCCAGTGTGGTTGTTCTTTGTGGGATATTTCATTAGAGTGTGAGGCATTGCTTTGTCCCAGGTGAGTTGTGTGGAGTTTGTGTTAAGGGGGTGTGTGAGAAAAGCTGCTGGTGACTATGGTCATAGCTGTCAGTCCTCCTTCCCACCCAGCCAGATATCCCACCATGGAACGTGCTTCCATTGCAGGGAGTGCAAGTTGGCTTTCAGGATGTCAGTCAGTGGTGTCCTGCTGTTGGTTGGTGCACAGTTCCCAGCAGGGCCTTGTGCTCCCCACAGCAGTACCCAGTGTCAGCCATCTTGTCAGTTCTTTTCCACTCCCTGTGATGTGTGCATGGTTCAGAGTGGTGTTGATGGGCCAATTGTGAGGGTGACCAATATCTGTGACTACAACTCCCATCATGCTATTGGCTACACTGACTTCACCAGCATACACAGAATTCCTTCCTTTCAGTGAGCTTCCCTGTGAGGTGGTGTTCTAGTGGTGGCAAAATATCTGACTGTGTTTGTTGGTTAGATTTGTGCCACTGCCTAGCTCTATTTGTTGTTAGGTTTGTACATGTCATGACACAGTTACATATCACTATGAGATGGCATGTATTGTGTTTATCTAACTAACATACACATCTTGGGATGATTATCTTTTGGTTGCTGTGGATTTGCTAAGGGTGCATGGTTTGACTATCCCCTTGACAGTGATGTGTGTGTATTGTCACACAATATTGTGTATATTTGTTGTGTACTCACCAGGCTCTGGGATGTTTGATAGTCCATATACGCTCACTGATGGTAGGATGGCTCGCACCTTCTCCTCCCAGGGCCTGAGGTATACTGGTTTGGCAGGAGGGCCACTGCCGGTGCGCTGACTCAAGACGTAATCCTTCTTTAGTAGGTCCTTGACCCTCCTGCGCACATCATACCACCTGTTCTGGATGTCTTCCTTTGTGCGCAAACATGGTGATTGTGCGTTCACCCTGTCGACGATCCTCTCCCACATCTTGGTTTTCATGCGACATGGGGTCTGTTGGACAAATGTACCAAACAACTGTGGCTCTACCCTGAGGATCTCATCTACCAGGACTTCCAATTCACTGTCTAGGAACTTTGGATTCTTCTTTGGGGGCATGGTGATGGGTGGTGGTGGGGATTGATGTGTGTGTGAGTGTGCAAGTGAGGGTGGGTGAGTGTAGGTTATGCTGGGTGTATGTGAGGGTGCTATTTGTGAGGTGCTAATGGTGTGTGGCTTGTGTGATGGATGAGTTGTGAGTGTGTCTGTGGTTGCTGTCTGATGGTGTTCTGTGCTGGCAGGTCAGTTGAATTTGCAAAGGATCATGGTAGGGATTTGTGGCCTTTATATGGGTGGAGTTGGGGGTGTGTCTTTGTTCCATGTTTTTCCCCCAGTATTTATTGGCTTTGTCATTGCTTGTTTGGCCCTTTTTTTGTATTTTTTCCTTTGTATTTTTTGGGCATGTAGGAGACGTTCTTCTGACCGAGTAGGACGCTGCAGTTGTCTCGTGCGAGCTTCTCCGAGTCTTTCACGCTGTCTTTCTGCTGGGTTTCATGTGCGGCGCTGACGCGTCGGTCGCGGAGTATTGGGTTGCTTCGGCTGGGTTTTGTATGCGTGTCGGTCGTACGGCTTGGGCTCCGTGCGACTCGGTCTGGTTTTACACGCATTGCATCGTACTGCGCGGGTCGGAGTTCGCGGGCACGTTTCTGTCGGGTTCATTCCTGGTGTGTGTCGGTCGGTTCTATTCGCGTAGTTTCCCGGCCGGATAGCTTGTTTCCGTGCGGTTCGGTCGTTCGGCTTGTGTTCCGTATTTAGTCGGTCGTGATTCACATGCATTTCATCGTACTACGCAGGTCGGGCAGCGCCGGTACGTGTCGGTCGGACTATATTCCCGTACCGAGTCGGTCGGTATGTTTTCCAGCCCGAATCGGAATCGGCCCCTGAATCTCTTCCTGGTACCTCTCATTCTTAACCTCTTTTCATTGCAGGATGATTTGTGCCTTACCACTAGTATGTGGCTATTATTGTCTCTTTGGTTTCTGGTTGTAATGATAGATTTGTTTTGGCAAGGATATTAGCTCTATGCTGATTATTCTTTTGGCACTAACCTTTTCTCTACAGGTTTCATGATTTATCATATTCTTATGCTGGACCCTTGATGACTTCCATTCAGGTGTTGGTAGTATTTTGGTATTAGCTTCTTACCTTTGCGTGGTCTAAGTATTTCTCTTTCTACCTTTCATATTTTGTCTCTTTTCAGATTCTTTCTCATTTTATGTTTTTCCTTCTTACTCATGTTATCCCTTGGTATATTTCACTTTTTATTTCTCTTGTCTCTTCTCGTTTTATACAATCCTATACTATTTTCTCTATTCTTTACTTGCTATATGTGCGTGTCTAATTTAATGTCTCTTATTTATGAGGTCTTTACCATAGGATTTTTGCATTAGCTTTTAATATTTAGTGGCTTAAACCATGAATTACATTCTAGGTGAAATATGTTATTTTCATCTTAATTCATTATACGCATTACTTTTGATTCCTAGATGACAATACGTGGACTATTCATCAAATATAACATGTATTATCGATTTTGTACTATTTATTGATACTTACTATTTAATTCCTACCCTTTATACATTCTAGTAATCTTTATGGATAGTATCAATTTTCATCGTGATTTTTATATGAATGCGTGAACTGATATATTTCTTCTCTCCACAGTCTTTATTCTTTCTCTATCCTGACTCGTTTTTCTTTCTATCTAGACCTTTTATACGTCTACACTCTGTTTCACTTGTCTTTTCTCCTCTTCTTTGCTCTCTGATTGTGCGATATATATCCATGTAGTTAGTTTCCTTATTTTTTCCTGGTTTTCAATATCTATGTAGTTTACTAATGAACTACATTTTATGTAGTATATGTTATTTACTTATTCATTGTTTATAGTCTTTTCTATTAGTTCTTACGTAACAATATGTTGGGTACTCATCAAATAAAGACATTTTAACTGTTATAGTGCTTATTACTCTATGGGTGCATGTTTTTAATGTTTTATATTGGTATTTATATTGCTTCATTTTGCTATTTACTATGTTACGGTAAATAGATATAATATCGAGAAAAAAATATAGAATGGACAGAATATCGAGTACAAAATATAGAATGGACATAATATCGAATGGACATAATATAGTGGTTAATAATATTGAAATGCAGGTAAGTAATATCGATTGTCAAAATATAGAAGTACATAATATAGGCATTAAAAATATCGAATTTTTAATAATATCGAATTTTTTGTAAGTGTTTTGTATGTTAGTATATGAGTTAAAAATGTATAATATTTTTGTAATGTATGTTTATTTTTTTTTAAAGTTACGAAATGTATGTAAAATAATTTTTGCGTATATTACTTCCGTAGCGGGTTGTGGGTTTATAGGGGAATAGGGTGGGAAGTAATTTAATTATAATATATATTTTTATAAATTAATTAAAATTAATTAATTATATGTTAATTAATTTTTGTGTAATTTAAATCTGTAGCGGGTTGTGGGTTTATAGGGGAATAGGGTGGGAAGTAATTTAATTTAAAATAATTAATTAAATATTTTATTAATTAATAATTTAATATTTAATAATTTATATTAATTACGTTAATTAATTTATTATTAATTAATTATAATTTGACTAATAACAATAAATAATTAATTGGTAATTATGTTAAAAAAATGAATTAATTAGTCATTAAAAAGATATTATTAAAAATTATTTTGTTAATATGTTAATTGTGTACGTTTTTTAGGAGCGGGTTGAGGGTTGATGGGGAGTAGGGTGGGAAGTAATTTAATTTTAAGGAAATTTTATAATAATTTAAAAATAATATTTATTAAAAGTTATTTTATAATGTTAATTGTGTTAATTAATTTAGATTTGATAATTATTAATTTGATTGTTAATTGCTATTAGTTAATTAATAATGTTAAATAATTAATAATTTAGTAATTTGGAGGTGACGTTTATAGGGGAAAATGGTGGGAGGTAAATTAATTTACAAAAATTAATTAATTGTTAATTAATGTTGATTAAATTGCTGGAGTGGGAATATTAAATTATTCCTATCCGCTATCCAACGCTTTTCTTACTGTTCCACTCGCTGGAGTGGGAATAGTAAATTTTACCCTCCCGCTATCCAACGCTTTCCCTACTGTTCCACTCGCTGGAGTGGGAATAGTACATTTTACCCTCCCGCTATCCAACGCTTTCCCTACTGTTCCACTCGCTGGAGTGGGAATAGTAAATTTTACTCTCCCGCTATCCAACGCTTTCCTACTGTTCCACTCGCTGGAGTGGGAATAGTAAATGTTACCCTCCCGCTATCCAACGCTTTCCCTACTGTTCCACTCGCTGGAGTGGGAATAGTAATTTTTACCCTCCCGCTATCCAACGCTTTCCCTACTGTTCCACTTGCTGGAGTGGGAATAGTAAATTTTACCCTCCCGCTATCCAACGCTTTCCCTACTGTTCCACTCGCAGGAGTGGGAATAGTACATTTTACCCTCCTGCTATCCAACATTGATGTAAAAAATATGTAACAGATTATATATATATTTTATATTAATTTTATCATTTTTAAATTAATTTTAAGTATGTTTTAATTAATTATATTGATTATTTAATTAAGTTAATATTACTTTTAACATATTTAAAAAATTCGATATTTTTACAAACTATATTTAAAACAACGATATTTTGTCTTCGATATTTTTGTACTTACCTGTTTGTAGATAGAGAGACGATATTTTGTCCATCGATATTTTGGCAACGATATTCTGGCCAGACGATATTTTGGTCGTCGATATTATGTCAGTGATCCCTATGTTACTTATATGTATTTATTAGGCCTTGGGTGGTTTTTATATTAAGTCCTATTGTTATTTATAATGTATCAATTTGGTATTTATCTTGTATTATTGTTCACTCTTATATTTCAAGACATGATAATATGTTGGTCATTCTTCCAATATGATATAGTTTTTGAAAATTTTTACTTTTATTTTTTTCATTCTATAGACTGTTTATTGTGTATATAATACTTATTATTATTCGTGTTCCGCTGCTTAATGTATTATCCTCTTCTTTTTTGAGCGGTCTGCACTGTGTGTGTTGGCCTCTGCGGTTGCTCCACCACGTTATTTCCCCTATGCTTTTTGTCTATTACAGACTTCCCCTGGTGGGGTTCTTCTCTCTCTTTTTTTTTTGATCCTTTTTTCCTTGGAGTATCTTTTTCTTTTCCTCTCTTTTCTCTAGTATTTCCTTTCTTCCTTTATTTCTTTTCTTCTCTGGGGACTCCTGCTTTGGAATATTTTGTATGTTTCTTTTGCCTTTCATTTACCTTTACACCTGTGATTTTGTTCGATTGCCCTCCTTTTGTCCTACATCAGATGCTTTTATTTTGGGTATCTTCTGTCTATATATGTCTGGTCTGAATGTAATTTCACTTAATGTACGTGGCCTAAATCACCCAGTTAAGAGGTCTAAGATTCTAGATTATTGCAAAAGCTTATCTGGGGATATTGTTTTACTTCAAGAGACTAAGATAGCCTTTAAGGAAGCCTTACTTTTGCGGAAGGAGTGGGTTCTTGATGTTGCCTGTTCTGAAGCCTCGGGTAAAAAGAATGGAGTTGTGACTTTGATTTCTAAAAATTCTGGTCTATCCATTGTCACTGCTGAGCACGATACTGAGGGTAGATGGCTGCTTTCTCGCTTGTCCAATGGTTCGATTGACTTATATATTATGAACATATATGCCCCCAACATTGACGGTCATCTTTTTGGCGTTCCATAAATAAAAAGCTCTCTGACATTCCCCAAAATGCTAGAACAATTGTTGGTGGTGATTTTAATTTGCCTTTGGATCCTATCTTAGATAGACATTCTGCTTTTAAATTTCGTCCCCCTAGGGCACATAAACAATTGCTTAGTATGTGTTCCCCTCATCAGCTTATTGACGTTTGGAGGCTGCATAATCCCACCGGGAGTGATTTCACCTTTTTCTCTTCTCCACATTCTAGTTTCTCTCGGATAGATTATCTTTCTAGTCGATGCTGCTCTTTAAAACACACTATGAATGTTATGATTCATCCAATAGTTGTTTCTGATCATGCAGCAGTCTCTTTCACTCTCCTTAATTTAGCAGATAAGTGCGGTCCTCGTACTTGGCATCTTAATACAGAGATTTTAGAGGATAAGAATGAAGTTAGTCAACTAACAGAGGAAATTAATAACTTTTTCAAAGATAATGAGTCCTCGGTGAACTCCCCAATAGTGTTATGGGATGCATTTATTAAGTGCACTATTAGAGGTCATCTTATCAAAAAAATGTCAAAAGGAATTCTGATATTAGAAAGTCTCCGCAGTCTTTAGGGGATGACATCAAACGTAAAGAGATATTATACAGAAGTTCGAATGATAAGTCTCTCTTGCAAGATATCAAAAACTTAAAATACTCGTTCAATTCCATAGTCACTAAAAGAGCTTATATTGGTGTACATGCTCAGAAATCTAGACACTTGTTGTTACGAAATAGAGCAGGTAAGATGTTAGCTGCTACATTGAAGTATCAGAATACTAATGTTAAAACTGCCCAGATTTCTTATATTAATGATAACAGTGGTTCTAGGAAATTCCATACCCAAGAAATTCTTGAAGTTTTTCGTGATTTTTATGAAAAACTGTATACCCCCCAAGGTCAATGTCCCATATCTAAATGTCAACAATTCTTGACCTCGGTTCCTACAAATACTATTTCGTATTCAGACATGATCGCTCTGGGGAAACCGATTGACTCTAAAGAGATAATCCAAGCCATCAAGGCGACTCGGTCGGGGAAGGCCCCGGGACCTGATGGGTACCCTATTGCTTTTTATAAGACATTTTCATCCTCAATAATAAAATATCTCAAGGAAGTTTTTGATGATTTTGTCAGTACTGGTAAAGTCTCTGGGTCGGCCGCTGATGCTACGATTGTCGTGATTCCAAAAGAAGGCAAGGATCATTCTGATCCCAAGAATTTTCCACCAATTTCGCTTTTAAATATGGAAGCTAATATTTTTGCCAAAATCCTAGCTAAACGTTTAGAGGGCCATATCCCTAATCTTATCCATATTTCGCAGACTGGTTTTGTGAAAGGGAGATTAGCTAGAGATAATATCCGAACCTTTTGTCATATACTGGAGAAAGCGAAACTGTCTACCTTGCCGTCGGCAGCGATTGCCCTTGATGCCGAAAAGACTTTTGACAAGGTTTCTTGGCCTTTTTTACAAGCAGTGCTTCAATCTCACAACCTAGGGGACTCTTTTATTAAAATGGTCATGTCCTTATATGCACAACCTAAAGCTAACATTAGAATTAATGGGGCTACATCTTCTTTTTTAATCTACGGCAGGGCACTAGACAAGGGTGCCCATTATCACCCCTTTTTTTCTACTATCTATAGACCCACTCCTTCGGTTACTTAACTTGAATCAGGACATTAAAGGCTTTCAGTTTGGCTCACATAAAATTAAAACGGCTGCTTATGCAGATGACATTCTTATCTTTTCTGAGGACATCGCAGCCGCAATTCCTGCCATTTCAAATACCATTAAAGAATTTTCACTCGTTTCAGGCTATACTTTGAATAAAGAGAAGACGGAAATGTTTCCTCTTAATGCGTTGTGTTTCCCTTCTCACATGTGTGATGCCGGTTTTAAATGGCAATCGACTTGCATTAAATACTTAGGAATTTGGTTTTGTAAGGATCTTCCAGATACTATTTCTTATAATGAATCTCAGATAATATCTAAAGTTAAAGATCTTCTGACCTCTTGGTCTCCAGAATTTATCTCCTGGTGGGGAAGATTACAAACGCTTAAGATGATGATAACTCCACTTATTAATTTTTTATCCTCCATGCTGCCTATAAAGCTTTCTTCATCCTTTTTTCATGACATTGATGTCCTTACTTCAAAGTTTTTATGGAGTGATAAGCGTTCTAGAATTGCATATAAACTTCTTAGAAAGCCCTATGTGCTGGGGGGATGTAATCTTCCAGACTGGAACTTGTATCAAATTGCCTTTTTGGCGTCTCAGGGTGCTCTTTGGTTTTTATCGGATTCCCACCATACCCCCCCCTGTGGATTTATATTGAGCAAGAGTTGTGTTCCCCGCTCTCTACTCCTGCTTTCCTAACGGCTTCTAAGTTGGTTCTTCCGTATTCAGGTCGTATTATTTCAGACACAATTTTTGCACTAAAATATATAGACAGAAGGGTATCCAAACCCATTCATAAATCGAGATGGTCTTCCTTATGGTATAATCCTAAAATTGTTATTGACGTTGATCCTGGTACGATATCTTCCTGCGCTTCTAAAGGTATTACGTTGGTTAAAGATCTCTATGATGCCAATCATGATCCCCTTCCCTTTTCTTCTTTGGCTAGAGAATATCACCTTAATAATATGGATTTTTATTATTTTCTAAAATTAAAGGTTAGCCTTTCTAAACTACCCCTGTGCCCAGACTCAGCTACTATCTCACTTCTTTCCATGTGGTCTCGTTCTGGTCATACGGCCTCGAGAATTTAGAAGTTTCTATCTGCTCCATTGAGTTTGCAGTCTACAATTACACAGGATAAATGGTCACATCATTTTGAAAGGGATACTTTTGAACATATTTCACAAGAGTCCTGGCAGCTGATTGGGAAGCTTTCCCTACGGAATAAGATTGCTCCTTCTCTTATTCAATCTAAATTTTTTACACTGAATCTTCTGCATTGGCCCCCTGCTCGCTTACACAAATTGAAGCTTAGGGATAACGATCTTTGTTAGAATTGCAATTTGCTTTCAGGCACTCACCAGCATATGTTTTTCGAATGCTCGTTGTTGCAACCCTTTTGGGAGTTGGTTCAGAAACATTTATCATTAATATTTGATATGGCATTAGAGCTCTCATTACCCATAATTTTATTGGGACCATGGGCTGCATCAACCCCTTTACCCCTTGATGATACGGATATGCACTTATTAGATCTCCTTATATCAATTGCTGTTAAAGTAATATTATCAGAGTGGAAATCCTTTAATTCTTTATCCTATCACACCTGGTGGGCATGGGTATCATATCTTCGTGGGGCTCATACTTTGGTAGAGGAGAAACACTATACTCCTTCCATTTCTAAGAGTGTCTGGAGGTCCTTGGATAACTATATGAATTTGGCTTCTCAAGGTTTGGTAGCCCAGTATCCTTTTATTTCTACTTCTTAATTTGTGTTTCTCACTGGAGCAGTGGTCCCCATCTATTGCTAGTCCTTTCTTTCTCTTCTTATTGTTTTCTCTTTTCTCCATTCTTTACTATTTTCTATCTTTTCTTTTCTTGCTCTACTTACCCAAGCAATACAGCTATGAATTTATATCTATAACACATATCATATATAACGTATTGATATTTATTCAATTCTCGTCTATTGATGGACCACAATGCTATGTTGTATTGCATTTCACTATAATTGTATTCACTCTTCTTTTAAAATAATAAAATATTAGAACACAAAAACCTTGGGTTGCAGCACATTCCTCTTCTTCCATATGCTGATGGCACTGTGGTATTAGCACAAAAATAAAGCGAACCATTTCATTATGAATTACATTAAAATGAAAATCCTAGTGTACTGTAGATGTTTCACCCATTTTCGTTGGACAATGAGCACCCATAATTTAGAAAAGGTAGATATAACTCTCCTATCTAGGAGATTAGAGCTGGTTGAAAAGCACAAAACAATTTTATAAAAATAAAATGAAATATCTCTGTGACCTTCAATCGGGAACTGCCTTTATTCTATTCTGAAGGAAATAAGATGGTTAAAAGCTAAAGCGATGTCTAGGAGTCGTAATTACTCCTGCATCTGTGGTTCGAAGTGTTTCAGCCTATGGCCCCATATGGGGTCTGTGGCTTACATCAGGACAGGGAATTCCTTATTCCCTAGATTACTAGTAGAAACCAATTATACATATAGCAGACATACACATACATATACACAGTACCCTTTAATATATGTTTCCTTTTCCTGCTAAGTAGAAGAATGCTTTGTCTGCGTATATTTAACCTAAACTAGGGGAAGGCCTCATGGAGGAGTACAACGAGGGTGGCCTTGTAGTCAAACAGTCGTCAAATGTTGCACCCTGCTTTCCCACCTACTACGGCATCTGTCTCCTCTGAGACTCTTATAAGAGGGAGAATGCAAATGTAGACAGATCATATTTTTCCTCTCATTCCCCTGACCCCCAGAAATGTGTGGTGTCACAATTGAGCCCAAAAAATAGCAACCATAAGAAAAACGTTTTGTTAAACTGTGCAAATTTAGGCACCATTTCTGTGAGGCATCCTTTAGTAAAGTGTGTTTAATACATGCTAGTATTTCCAAAGAATATTAATAATGCAAAATTAGTGTAAAACAAGTTTTTTGGTCTCAAAAACCACACATTGCCATAGTATTCCCTGGAACTGAAGTAAACGTCTTTGTGTGCCAATGTGCTCCTTATAAAGGAGCAGAGTGCCATCACTCACAGTGAAGTGACTTAATTAGAGGCCCAATTATTAAAGAAAGTCAGAAAAGTGCATCCATGGTACATGTCCTCGCATTAGTGCAGATTTACGACTTTCAAAAATTCACAAGTATTTACAGAAGTAGGCCTGGAAACCGACTCCTTTGTGAACTGCAGTTTTACGTGAGCAAATATGCATGTGTTGATTGCTCATGCAAAAATCTGCTGAGCGTTTGCAAGTTCACTTTCCGTACAACCCCTTTTTACCACCCTGGAAAAACGTTCACTTCTGCCCTTGTCATGAGTAAATTTCCAATGTGTCTCAGTCAGGGAAGAGATTCAAGAAGAGCTGGTAAAAACCATTAGACATTCAAGTTTGTAGGTGTGCATAGACATGAAAGGATATTCCAACCCTGGAACTAGCACTACTCGCTCAAGTATGTATATCTGCGGAAAGGTGGATAAATCAGAGCATTGCTAGAATACAAACCCTGCTTAAAGTGAGCAAAGTTGAGTGAAGAAAAACAGTCAGTTCTAACTTAGCAGTGGCAAATAACCTCCAGTCCCCTCTAGTTAATTACATAGTTCCTATCATAAAAACTATGAGAAATGGACAAAATATAATTGTTTTAGGACTTTAAATTCAGGCACCTGAGGGAACTATATGGATATTAAGTTGTTCAATCTTTGCAAATAAAAAGGAAGTTTCTAAAGAGGTTCAGGCACTGAATGGTTCAGCTATGTCAATATGTCTTTTAAGCTTTAATACACGTTTTCTTCGGTATGTTTTGGAAATTGTGATGCAAATATTTATTCTGATCTGATTGATGCCCCTCAGTTTAAGATACGTTTGCCTATGCGATGGCTAACACTGCATAATCCTAGTATTGACTGGGCAACAAAAACAATACAAATCAATTCTGATTACTGTCTGGATCGAAGTTTAATAACTAAAGAACAAACCCCATGTGTCCTTCAAAATCAATAGGAAGTTTAATGATTTCTTCCTTTAGCTAACCATATTGTTATGAGAATTTTCATGAGTTGTTTTATAAGAAAATAGTGAGTTTATTATCTCCATATAAAAGTTATGATTTATCTTGAAGCTGGGGCATCTTTACCTTGTAGCTGTTTACATGCACTTACAGAATCAGAAATAGAATAGCTTATTTTTTTATGAGAATCTAGCTAATGGATTTATCAGATCACAGTTTCCAGTCTCCTCTCCTTTATTTTTGAATCATAGAAAAGGAGCGAGTTAAAAGCATGTATTGGCTATAGAGCAATGAAAAGGATTACAGTTAAAAACAGGTACCCATTACCACTGATATCTGTTCTCTTAGATGAGAACAAACAACAATTTTCACTAAGCATGATCTTATAGCAATGTGGAAAATGTTGGTTCTGTCGGGTACAGAATTACTTCTAGGTTTACTGAATAAAAATCAATAATAACAAGCAACAATACTCAAGCCTTTCAGTAGTAATCAATAGAAAGCGAAGAGAAGAAAAGGCAAACACCATGAATCAAAAAACAACAAAAAGGCAAAAACACCAAAATTAAATCAATCAAAGTCTGTATTTAAGGATACATTCATATGTTTTAATAATTTTATGGTGTCGAAAATGACATTAACAGGCTGTCAAAGTTCATGAACATATAATTTGTTCCAACGGCGCAAGTGATATGGTGAAAAAGGTGCGAACGAAGTGCTAAATGTGAACAAAATATATACAGTGCTGTACAAAATGCTGAAATTGATAATTCAAAGGACATCCAACCCTTGGTACATAAAGCTCTGCGCCGCTTGGGATGTTGAATTTCCGTTTCACGTGGGGCGGAGACAGTAGGGTCAGGATTGTCACGAGCACGTCGACGCTTCGACTCAATGGGGTGCGTGATTTACTAATAGGCACGGCGGGTCTTCCTCAGGACAAGGTGATAGGAGGGACAGCCATAATTAATTAAAGAAAGGTCTTCAGGGAATGGTCCACCGTAGGTTGAACTCCCAACGACTGTGGAAGGGTCTTAGATGGTGATAAATGGCATCAATAGGGCAGGGTTCTGTAACTCTCCGGCACAGCTCGGAAAATGCAAGTATCGGTGAGGTGGAGACTGGTCCCCTAGCCCTGATGAAATTGCCTGAAATAAGTGGCAATGAAACATGTCGGCCTTTCTAAGTGAAATGGTCTGACACATGCTGTTCTTTTAATCTGAGTGTGATCACTGCGATCAATAAAGTAGGTACACCTGCAAGTGAGTCACAACTCATTTTAGCTTGGAGAAGCAACTCTTTCTTTTTCACCATGGCATCCGATTGATTAAGAATGACAGTAATAATAATACTGCATTCTCTTTCACCCTTCACCTCTTTTCTTTTTCTTCACCTTCAAAATTAGGACACTACCTTTTGTTCTTTTTCACGGTCATGAAAGTTACCAGTGATAGCGTGAGCAAACTGGTGAGTACCAACCAGCAGCTCCCTTGGTGATGCTTACGTGAGGTACTTTCTGACCTTTCACACCTTTTTTACCTGTCTCCAATTTCCTTTGGTGTTTTGACAAACAATTTAAAAATTTGAGC